>CM076582.1:937808533-939008533 GCA_034641835.2 Pinus albicaulis
AGTAAGTGGAGAGATCACCCCGATCCTTCCAAGGCCTTCGCAGACCGTCGTCCGGATCCGTCCAGCCCTTGCCTGCAGACCTTCAAATGAGTACGAGATAACATATAAAGGGATGTATATCTCAAGGAAACAAGGGTTTCCTATAATGAACTGGGAAAGTGCAGGAGGCACGGGGAATCAGACTTGGATAGGGACTACCAACAGAGTATAATATCAATAATTCTCTCTCCCTTAGGCCATACACATGAGGGCTTTTTATAGTCCCTCCAAGTAGTTTCAGCAGTTGGAAACAGTTGGCCACGTGCTGGGGTGGTTGAACTACCCGAGTAACCATTAACCTGGGCCGTCGAAATTAGGGGTTTTTATATATTTTTTAATCATTAAAATGGCATACGCGGAAAAGTCTAGCTGTACTGGCGTATACACGCGGAAAAACACGGGCATAGTCGCGTATGAAGGATTTTCCACCGTTTTTAAGTGAATTTGTCCAAGTCTCCTGTAGGAATGGTGCCCATAAAGCCATGTAGCAATCATGAATCATGTCAAGGTGAGAAATGATGCTATACCGTATGCCCCCTAATATATGAGGTCGAAGGGGTACATGATGGCCGAAATGTATTATGGTTGTAGAAAGAACTTCGCAAGGACAAGAGAGGACTTCACCAGATTTCAGCCTGCCAAAACCAATGAAAGAAATCAGAGAGTCAACACATGCTGAGGCGGGCATACCCATGCTCAGTCAAAAATACATCATATATATAGAAAGTACTCAATAGATCCAACATGTATACAAGTATAACTGAACTGAAAGTACATAGTGAATCATCTGAGCAGGGCCCGGAAAGACAAGTCTGTATCAATGTCCAAGTATCACATATAGAAAGCCGAGCAAAGATAGTGCAACTGGATATCTGATCAAGTAACTGAATCTCCAAGTACCGGATCATAAGAGGCGGATCAAACGGTACAATCACGCAACTCGGGGATCAACATATAAGATGCTGCTGTGCTGAACTGCAACATATAAGGGTGGACGGCAACACTGGCAGAAACTGAGAGAACCGTCAACAGTGAACCGAGAAATGTTGATACAACCCGAGGTCTTCACCGATCACAACGGCACAATTCTACACACTGGGAATAAATGAGCTGAAGTCGACCATGTGAGAAATCGTTGGATTACCGGGCAATGATGTTTCCCGTTAACCAACGCGAGACGACCCACCGATAATGATAATGAGTGTCAAGGTGCCCTAGTACAATCTGACAAGTGTGAATGAATGAGTTGAAGTCGAACACTTGAAAGAATCTACCAATCAGGAGGCAATAATGAATCCCCACTGTCGATAGCGAAGAGTCTGCCACTGATGACTGCAAACCCTAAGGTACTGACAAAAAGACTCTAGATCTTGTTCCTAGAGCAATGAGTCGGAGTCGATGGGAAAAGATCTGCTGGAAGGAAGGCATTAAGGCATCCCACATCAGTCCAGCGCGAGTGTAACCCGCAGGCCAAGATTTGGAAGGAATCGGACGAAGGAGAGTGATGGAACCAAAACCGAAGTACGTTTCCGACGTGCACAAGATGAAGCTAGCGCACGGAAGAAACCCTCTGAACCAACCAATAATGAAAGCTGACACAGAGGCAAGAAATCCACCGATAGGGTCAAATGGAAACCAAGGTACTGCACGAATCCCAAGTGTGATAATGTGTGCTGACGTCGAACACAGGGGAAACCACTCAGTCAAAGACCCATGATAATGATCAAACGCTGAGCACGAGGTCACCTATCAATGATGGAAATAGGCCCAAGGTGCGGCTCTAGGCTTGCTCTCAGAGCAATGTGTCGTAGTCGATAAGAGACAAACCCGCCGGCAAGAAGTCAATGGAGACCTTCTCACACCAGCACGAGCAGAAGATCAAAACATCTGATGTGATAGAACATGATGCTGACAAGACCGGGAAGGCCGACTGAATAATGAGTCAAGAGACACCGCAGAATGGCCGACTCAGGCTAGACTTCCTTTGAACAAAAGCACGACTCTGTGATGACCAAGGCAGTAAAAAAGTGACACTGTATAAGTCTGTCTTGCAGGAGGCAAAACAAACTCTCCATATGATTGGAAGAGATAACCAACCGGGGGAGAACTGATAAGTGAAACATGGTAAAGGTTGAACCTAGGTCAAACTAGAACCATCCCAAATGAAGGAAATATATATAAGTATATGTGCTTTGTTCAAGGGTGACAAACTGACTCTGTACTGCCATCGAAATAACGAAGATACATCCCGTTCCCGCTCTTTTTGTTATATTTAATTTTTTTGTCTTTTTCATAATAAGCCCGAAAAAGAATAAAAGAATGCTATGATACAATGGATAGAACGAGTATCGAAAAAAGCAGATGCACTAGTTCCGGGGTTTGGAACAATCCTATGCTCAATGCAAGGTGGCGAAAAATGGTCAGTGATACTCAGAGGAACGTTCCATCCATGGGTACAAAGGTGTCAAGTCGTGATAGCTAAGTGCATGCAACGGTTAACTTGTACAGAAAGTCAAGGTCAAAATTTGGCTTAAACATCGAGTCCAAATGAAGCCGGCTAAAGGCCAGGATAAACAAGTAGCCAATATGCAATGCAGTAATACAACTGAACGACACCAGGGAGCCTCTAGGGTATAAGCCAGAAAAAGGATAAGTGATGAAGAAGAAAAATGAAGCTTCAACACGAAAGACATGGCGGGACTAAAGAGGACTCCCGAGCCTACATAAAAAGCAGCATGGGCGACAAGTGATAGCGAGGAACTAACTAGGAAGCCCATGTAAAGGAAGGCTCTACCATCAAGTCATGATTTTAAAAATCGGCGAGTGAAAATGGTATAACACTCATGACCTGATGGGATCGACCCTAAGGCAAGTGATCAGTATGGAGGCTAGAATGCAAGATGCAATGGAAAGTGATTCCCTAACCTATATGCCAGTGAAGATCATATACCTGCCATGAAGAGTCTGAACACATGGGCCAGAAACCGGGAAAAATCTCGAAAATGTCAAAATGTACCTGAAATATACCAAACTGGGCACTTCCAAGCAATCGAGTTATACAACATAAGACAGATCGAAAAAATAAGCACAAGGAAATTTTTGCGAAAATTTTCAATTTTTTAGCCATAAATACACAAATTACCTCTCAAATGGTTCATTATTGCATAGCTGATTTGGAAAAGAGCTCTGGAGCTAAAAACTTGTTTCGTCAAATCAGCAACAACCGACCGTCAGAATTCAGCGAAACTTCAGGTAGGCTCCTTATTCATCCCGTTGATTCATTTTGTCCGTTTAAAATTTAAAATTAAGTGGATTTTTACCTGGAAACCCTTATTAAAAAACGCGTACCTGCGCATACGCGGGTTCAAAGAAGGAAAGTCGCGTGTACACGCGACTGTGCACAGCGAAACTAGCGTATGCGCAAGTCCGAATTTTAAAAATGAGTTTCTAATGCAAATTTTAATGAATTTCTTCAGGATGACAATTTCATGGAGGGAACGTGAGCATAGTGCAGTGGACCAAGAGGTCATGGAAGACCGCTCAGCACAAAATGTCCTCCGAAACTGTGGATTATTCAAATTTTTCAAAATGCCCAATATGAAAAGTAATGTGAGATTGCTTGAAATGCTGGTAAATTATTGGGAACCGGATCAGGATTGTTTCATCATTGATCAAATGCCACTACGCATAGAGGTGGAAGATATATACTTCATCACTGGACTCTCCAGAAGGGGAGACCCAGTGGATTTGCACGGAAAACCCCTGGGAGGGTTAACCGTGGAGGACTATGTCCAACTCTATTGCATAGAAGATTCCAAAAAAGTAGGCACACAGATTGCAATCAGAGATATCAGGGACTTGCACATGAAGATCCTCCTGTTCACCATCGGCAGAGTGGCAGGATCTGCCTCACCGCATCAGGCGTCCAGGGCGCACATGAGCATAGCTGTAGAGTGCTTAATTCATGTGTATGATTGGTGCACTGCCCTGCTACTGAACATGAAACAACAACTGACGTCGATTCGCAAAACACATACAAAACACTTTGGCTATGGAACCATTTTGACTACATTCTTCTTCGAGAGAGTTCCAGCTTTGAGACCCAAAGTCATCTCAACTATCAGCAGCCCTCGGGACCCAAGAATTGCCCGTTGGGCAGACATGATGAAGAGACTGGGGGGCAGCGAGGTATCCCGAACTACCTGGGATGATGAGTTCTTCTTATGGTGGAGAGAACAGATCATCGCAGTAGATGACTATCCCTATGCCGGGATGGATTTCCGAGGAGATCCAGATCTAGTACTTCCACCCGGTGCCGCATGGGGAGCAGTCGGTAAGTTTTTCAAAAAATTTTAACTTATATGATTTTTTTGGATTTTTCAAATATGTATGAAAAATGAAAAACAAACATGTTTTTGGATTGGATTCATAATGACTGACAAATGAAAAATGATCATGTTTCAGATGTTGGACCAGTACGTCCTGAGGGCCTAGCACGTCATAAACGCCGCAGAGGTGAAGCAGAGACAGCGGATTCTGATAGGACACTCCAGGCCGTTCAGAGAAATTTGGAGGGACTAACCCGCCAAATCCCTCTGGCTGCTGTGGAGGACTTGCCAGAAGCCGTCCAGAGACGGGTTGTAGGAGTACCCCGGGACTGGGTTAGACTGTTCCGCCGTGTGGCCACTGCAGTGATGTTCTATAGGAACGCCGGGCAGGGTCCTCAGGAGTAGATAGATTTCACATACTAGATGACTGTATATTTTTTGAGACTGAACATGATGGGGCATAAGCCCAAGTTTTGTACGGCATTGATGGATCCAAAATTTTGTAAAGTTTTTTGACATACTGATGATATATATACAGCGATATTTTGATGTGATGAGATAAATGTATCAAATGTATGATGTTTTTGATGATTTAGATTTTATTGTATTGAATGATTAATATGCCAATCTAAAGCTTGATTAGCTAACGAGTCAGCAAACCAATTGTCAGCTCGAGGAATATGAATGAATGTTAAAAATTGAAATGACCTTTGTAACAAACGTACCCTCAAGAACAATCGTAATAAAAATGGATCTCGTACCCGATAAGTGTTGTTCAACTGCAACACCACCAGCTGGGAGTCCAAGAAAACTACCAACGAATCAACACCCAAAGATATTGCCTCCGAGAGTAGATGAATGACTGCAGTGTATTCTGCTACGTTATTGGAAGCAGGACCAATGCAGACCCCTCTTGATACCAACAGCTGACCGTAAGGATAATGAAGCACCCAAGCCGCGGAAGCTAAGTTCCGGGTGTGTCTACTAGCACCATCGGCGAAACCATAATGACTCATGACATCAACACAACCTGCCAAAGCAGATCAAAAAACATCACCATCCCATCAAAAATCGAAAATCAAACAGATATGTACAAAACAAAAACTACTATATACAAAGCAAAATGCCAGGCCAAAGCCTAGGCATAATACTTCTTCAGATAGAGCCCATTTCGGGGCTCCGACAACTCGCTTCCTTCGAAGTCAACCAAGGTATACGCTCCTTTCTTAAGGACCTTTTTGACGATATAGGGGCCATACCACATCGACTTAAACTTTCCCGCCCCCAAGGCATCTTTTTCTTGGGCATAGACCAAAACAAGGTCACCTTCGGAAAAGACCCTAGGCTTAACCGCCTTATCGTACTGGACTTTGACTCGGTTTTTATGCGCTTCGTTCAACGTGGCGGCATCTCGACGCTGCTCATCAAGATGTTCCAAATGAAGAAGCCGCTCTGCCAGACTAGAAGTGTCAGGAAGAAGCTCAACAGCTAATTTAAGGGAAGGAATCTCGCATTCAATGGGAAATACGGATTCCACCCCGTGGACTAACTGAAACGGAGTAAAGCCAGTTGCAGTTTTAACTGACGTCCTGTATGCCCAGAGTGCAAGATATAGCATAATGTGCCAGTTGGATCTATGTTTATCAATCGTCCGTTGAAGAATTGTCTTCAAGGACTTATTCACGGCTTCCACCTGGCCATTGGCCTGAGGATAATATGGAGATGAATGCTCCTGCCGGAAACCCAATTTAAGAGCCAACTCAGCCATCATACTGTTCCGAAAGTGACTGCCATGGTCAGTGACAATCTCTCTAGGTATACCGAAACGAGCAATGACTTGATTGAAGAAGAAAAGAGCTGCAGTCTCACCATCGTTCCCAAAAGTAGGCATAGCTTCGACCCACTTCGTAAAGTAGTCTACGGCTACGATAATGTACTTGTGACCTTTTGCCGAAGGCGGGTTACAAGTAGTATAATCCATACCCCACTTTGTAAAGGGTCCGACAGTAACGACTGGAAAAAGCGGAGCCGGATGAGCGCGCATTTTTCGAGTATACACTTGACAAGGATGACACTTCTTGACCGATTCAATACAATCTTTGAAAATCGAGGGCCAGAAGTAGCCAGCACGCAAAATATTTTGGGTTGTAGCAAGCCCTGATAAATGACCCCCACAAGCTCCACCGTGAGAATCATTGAGCACAGCCTCAGCTTCTTCGAAAGTTAAGCAGCGTCTTAGGATTGAATCAACCCCCCGACGGTACAAAGCATCACCAATAATCAGATAACTTTTAGCTAAGTGACGCAGCTTACGACGCTCATCTTTCGAAAAAGAAGAGGGAAACTTCGCAGTCTGGAGATATACAATGATGTCCCCATACCAAGGATCTTGTGGAGAAATTAGAAACAAGTGTTCGTCCGGAAAGGACTCATCATAGATCATCACCTCTCCACAAGGCAACTCGGAGATCAATTCCGCAAAAACTAACGACTTCTTGGATTTGGCAGACATGAATTCTAGATCAAATTCTTGTAAAATCACAATCCATCTATTATATTTGCCCCCAATCACTCGCCTGCTGAGGACAAACTGAAATGGATTGGCAGCTGCCAAGACATAAGTTTTGCGAAGAATAATGTAATGCTGGAGTCGCTGCACAGCATGAACTGCTGCTAAAGCTAATTTTTCAATCGGAGTGTATCGAAGTTCAGGTCCTACCAGTCCTCGACTAAGGTAGTAAATAAAATGCTCAGCAAGAGCATCATCCTCCTGAACCAGAACCATACCAATGGTAGATTCTGTTGTAGCTAGATACAAAAGAAAATCTCTGCTATAATAGGGTGGACTCAATAAAGGAGCAGAGGTCAATGCCTTTTTCAAAGCATCGAACGAGCGTTGAGCGTAGTCGTCCCAAAGAAAAGGAACTCCTTTCTTCAACAATCTCATATATCCCTTTGTAATCTCAACATAGTTGACGATAAACCTCCGAAGAAAATTAGACTTCCATTGGAGACTTTGAAGTTGACGGATTGAAGACGGGGGAGGCAACCGAAGTATTGCCTCAACCTTGAAGGGATCTACCCTTATCCCTTCCCTAGACACAATGAATCCCAATAGCCGACCGGATGTAACCGTGAAAACGCACTTGTTCGGATTCAATCGAATTTTATAAAAACAACATCTTTCAAATATTTGCCGGAGGTGACCAGGATGATCCATCCTCTTTCGAGAATGAGCAGCTAGATCATCTAAGTATGCCTCGATAATTTTCTTGATGTCGTGGAAGGCGTAAGACATGGCCCGCTGAAAAGTAGCTCCAGCATTTTTCAGACCAAAAGGCATTTTCTTATATGCAAACGTACCCCAGGGACAAATAAATGCGGTCTTATGTTGATCTTCCGGACGGATAGTAATTTGATTATAACCAGAAAAACCGTCCATGAAGGAAAAAATTTCGTTACCGGCACACTCATCAATAATCTGATCAATGAAGGGTGTGGGGTAATTATCTTTAGGACACGCCTTATTCTGGTCTCTGAAATCGATGCACACTCGAATTGTTCCTTGCTTTTTATCAACAGGAACGGGGTTTGAAACCCATTCAGTCAGAGGAACTGGGAAAATGAATCCCGCCTTAAGCAGCTTTTCAACTTCAGCTTTGATAGCTGCCGCCTTCCTAGGATTAACCGGACGAAGTTTTTGCCTGACCGGCTTAGCGTTTTCATACGTCTTGATCTCATGCTGGACAATAGATGGGTCTATGCCAGGCATTTCCTCATAAGACCAAGCAAAAACATCCCTATACTCTTTGAAGAGCTCGGTATAGATTTGAACTTCTTCACGGGAACATTCACCTCCAATGAAAACGTTCTCAATAATGTTGGGATTCCTGGAGATGTTCACCGGGATAGTCGGAGAGATCACAGCCATGTTCCCTTCAGCATAAACCTGTACTGGTGCTAAGGGGCTCAAGACTGGGTGAACAGGTCCAGAAGACTGAGGACTTGGAAAACTAGCTTCGACTTCGCTCAAGTTAGGTAGGAAGTAAGACCGATGATGCAAGTCATCCCACGGTCTCTCTATACCTGTCATTGCTTCCAGGATGGCCTCTTCAGATGGAAGAGTGGTAGCTAGACAATCCTGGGCAGAAGAAGAAGTAAGCGTCCAAGCCGGAGCCACATCACCATCCAACTCTTCCGGCGAAAGAGGAGCTGGATCAAACTCTGCAGTGTCAACAACAGACTGATATGCAATCTCAGCTGCAGAAATCGGGAATGCCATTCCACCCACTTGCCCTTCCTCCAAAGTGGCAGTTGGGGAAGGTAAGGTCCAAGGGTCCTAAAAATAATGAGTTCGAAAGAACTCTCTTCGAAGGGGAGCCTTGGAGGATGAAATAGCATTGATAGACACCTTAGGAGGAGGAAGATCAAAAGATCCCATCAGGGAAGAATACATTCCAACTCCCAGATTCTCAACAGGTGCCTTAGTATTGTCCAACTTAGGAACAGATGAGTCAGGAGGTGCATCCAGGTCTACAGGAGGACAGTCCAGTTGATCCACCGTAACTATCCTCCCTTCGTGGGGGAAACATACTATCCGAAATAGTGAAGATGCAATGGCATCCATATCATATATCCAGTTCCTCCCCAACAGAAGGTTGTAGTCCAAGGCCGCATCTACTACCTCAACCTCTATGTTAACGGTTTTGCCCCCAACACAGATGGGCAAAGCCGGGACAATACCATGGGGCCTATGAGAATGGCCATCGAATGCAGTAAGAATAGTGCTAGATGGAACAACTTTGGGAGATCCTAGTGTCTTCCAACATGCGAGAGACATCACGCAAGTAGAAGCACCCTCATCAACGACCGTGTGAAAGATATTAGTCTTCCGGTACGATGATTTAATATGGAAGGCCATATGATGAGGAAGTCTCTTCTTAAAATTCTTCATATCAAAGGTAATCAGAAGAGAATTTTTCGGATCTATAGCTCCAATGGCAGTGAGCAAAGCACTGCGCTGAGCCGGACAAGCCTGGAGTACCTCTAAAGCTGACATAGCACAAGGACTCTGCGCCAGATCTTCTACAATCGAGTAGTTCTGGGCAGCCCTCATGTTCGGATTAATCGTTGACCGCTTAGAGGATGCCTTCGGTATCCGAGGCATAGACTCGACAGTTGGCTTCGTGATATGAAGCGGCTCAGTAGCATCAGGAACTTCCTTAGCTTTTGAGGATTCCTCTCCGCCATAATCACGGGATCTCGTAGCGACATCCACGTGAGCACTCATCATAAAGATATTCGATGGAATTTCCCCTTCCTGAGGACCTCCACAGGAAGCCCTAGGATTTTGATTCGCGCCAGCAATTAATTGCTGCCCTTGGGGAAAAGGGTTTGTTAGCACAACCTGGGAACTAGAAGAACCTTGCTGAGATAACAGGCGCTGAGCATCCTGAATTTTCGGGCAAAGATGCGTGAGATGGTCTCCAGCACAAAGCTTGCACGGAAACTTAACTTTCTTTTTCTCCTTTTGCCCTTCACCAACATGCTCATTGGTCTTATTTGCATTGCCCTTCCCATTCTTGCCCTTCTTCTTGTTATTACGTCCCTTCTTCTTCCCATCGGACTGTTGATTTCCTTTGGGTTCAGAAGATTGGACAGCATTAATGGACAAAGACCGGGAAGGTGAAGAATCAGCAGGCACAGCCTGACCAGAAGAAGCAGATTGTAAAGACAACTGCTGCAATTGAGAAAGCAGGCTGGCTGCACTACTACTGACCGATCCGACAAGTCAGTCACCATGCGGACCAGGTTTAGGTTTCGATAGATCCAATTTGGAGCGAGGAGCATTAGGCAAATACTTGTAAAGCATGCCAGACTGAGAATAGATCAACTCTAACCGCTGGGCCCTAAAGATGGCCTGCTCCTCGGAATATACCCCTGACATGGATACATCTTTTGAAATATCTGACTGAAGCGATTTCAAAAACCACTCGAGAAGGAACTCACCTGGAATATGGGCTTTGATAAGCCTCTTCCTTCTCCTCCATTCCCGAATATGATCAGAAATGTGAGTTGCCTCATCCTGCTTAAAATTAGCCAGGAGTTCGGTCCCAGCCTCATATCTGACGGGCAACTGAAAATGGTTAAGAAAAGTGACAGCCAGTTCTCCAAATGTGGCGAAACTGCCCCCAGTAAGCTCTATATACCACTTCGCGGCGTTTCCAGTTAAGGTGCGCCGAAATAATCTCAATCTAATCGAATCGTCGATCAGAGAGTTGGATGAACACCATAAGTGGAATGTGGTGACATGGTCTGCCGGATCTTCACCATTCTTACCTTCAAACTTAGGAATGTTTGAAGGAAGTTTGGTTGGAACCGGAGGCCAACCCGGACTATACCGAATCAGGTCATTAGTTAACTTCGCCAAGTCTGGCAAGTTTAACGTTGCCAGAAATGGTAATCGCGGCGGAGCCTGAGAATTCCATCCTTGATGGGATGGATTTCCCACATTCTGAAAAGAATAGCCTGGATTTGATGAGGCAACAGGCTGCCAGAAAGGACCCGTAGAAAACGGAGAAGAACCTCCTCCCCACGCCGAGTTACCAAGACCCAGACTAGTTCCCCCCGCTGAAGTATTGACTGAAGATGTAAGCCCCCGGTAGGGGTTCCATGCATTAGATAGAGGAGAAAAAGACTGATAAGCACTCGATGCAAGGAAAGAAGCATTCCCTGGATGACTCGCGATGAACTGATTCCCTGCCCCCGACGTTGCAAACATAGGATTCCACCCCATAAAAGCAGTCGAACTTGGCCCCCGAGCCCAAGGATTGAAACTTTGGGTCTGGGACGTAAAAGGAAACGACCCTAAAGAAGGATTGGGACTAGGAATATGCCCAGTCCCAAAGGGGAAACCCTGAAAAGAAGCCGATCCACTAGCCATGTTGGACATGGGCGTAGATCCAGCTGCACCGGCGGTAAAGGAAAAAGAGGGATTTCCAGCAATGGAGATCCCTGAAACAAAGGGACCAGATTGAGAAGCATATGCTTGGGTGAATCCAGAGCCAAACATAGCAGTGCTAGAAGCACTCGAAGACAGAGCAAGAGTGCCCCCTGCCTCGACAGAAGCAGGGGTCTGAATACCCGCAGCACTCACGGTAGAAGCCGCGTTCCTAGTCGTGGCCATCGAAAGATAAGAAAGATAAGGAAGATCCGGCGGTCTCTCAGACTCCGGTCCGATGTACTCTATAACAAAAGGATGTTCAAGAGGAAGAGGAGATGGACCTGTAGCTGCAGGCTCAGGTATATCTTCTATCTGAAAATCCTCCTCCTGAGGAAACAATACCCTCGAGGTGAGCGGAACGTTCCTCTCGGCACCGACACCGGACTCAGCAACGAAACCTTCAGACCTTAGTGGAGGATCTCTCTCCACAGCGTCAGACTCTACAGGGTGAAAACCACCTGCTAGATTGCTCCTACGCCTTCTCGAAGAAGGCTCTGCACTCTCGGGAGATAACCCCCGGACTCTCCTCGAACGTCGAGGCGCTTGATCAGCCACTTTTACAAATTTATTATATTAGACTCAAGAAAAGTGAAAAGCTAGGCAAGCTAGGAGCAAAGAGCACTCACTAAAATCAAAACCCCGAGAAACAGCAAACAAACAGCCTCCAAGTATTTTCGCTCCGGGTGATGAGGACCGGACACCAAAATACAGGAAAGCGAAGTATAGGACCTTCCGAAAGCAGTCTGGGATGATTAGGGCCCAGAACAACTAGCGAAGGTATCAGAAACAGTTACGCCGACCTCCTAACAATAGCCTTTGCCGGCTCAAGCACCCAAGCTTCGCAAGGGCACCCCCCAGAAGTACTGCTGGAAGTGATGCGACGTCTGCCTCAGGTACCACGGGTATTCCCCCCCGCAGTCACCTGTGTGGAACCTAGGAACAGCAACTATGGACACTAATCCGTATCAGAAGCTGGGCGGAACGGTCTTGAGGTTAGATTCAGCTAATCGGAGGGGGGGTATCCCTCTTCTTAACCTTCACTTCCCCTCGCGCTTGACTCTCGAATGAGAGCTTTCCCAGTCCACCTCTCGTAGTTGGATTTCGCTCAATTAGTAAACTTCTATGTTTGTTTGAGCGGCCTTGGAGAGTTAACTCTCCTCTCTCCTATTCCAAGGCCCTACAACCTAGCTAGTTGGTGATTGACACTAAATAAAACTTGCTAGTTGATTTTAGATTTAATCGCTTATTTTAAGGGCCGTTGTATTAAGTCACAAGGATATGGAGTTGAAACCAATGATGTTCTGACGCAAAAGAAATTAATAAAAACCTGACTACATGCACATGCAGTTCTTAGTCTTTCGATGAAGAGCAATTTCTATGTAAGTTCTACGAGGCTAAAAATGTATTTTTCTTTTCGAATTACAAACTCACACACACAAAAAATTAAGAAGCTAACTAAATGATTCAATGCACCTAATGCAAATGACCACTAACATGTAAATTCTAAGATGCAGAAAGTCCCTTGAAACAAGGTGAAATTTCCCGAAAGGCTCCTTCAGTTTCAACTAATCTTTTGATATCGAGAAAGCTAATTCTTGCAAACAAGAACTCTTAATATAAGACACCAAAATACTCAAGAAGAAGAAGAAGAAATCAAAAGACAACTTCCCTTCACAATCAAGCAGGAAACTAGAAGCAAGAAAATTCACTAAAGTCCCAAAAGATGAAGCCAAACGAAAATGAAAAAGGCAACAACAAAAACAAAAACAAGCAACAATGTTTTTTGAGTTTTTGATATGCAAAAAACAATAAGCAAAACAAATGTTTTTGGACTTTTCAGTTTTATAAAACAAGAGCTTCAAGAAAACCAAGAACAACTATCTCAATCCAAGCCAAAATGAGACCGAATTTGAAGCATAAACTCCAACTATGCCCCTAAACCTTATAAAACTAATGATAGCAAGATTAATAAGGGCAACGGAAGACTAAAAACTCAATCAAACAGCCGAGAGAAATAGTGCAAATTCGTTGCAATACAAAACTCCAAAGAAACAAGAAAAGATCTTCGAAAAATGCAACAAAACCCTAGCTTATGAAACTCAAGAAAACCAATCGACAACAAAGCAAAGAACGCAATGCAAAGCACAACACAAAGACAGGAGCGAGCCAATGAGCAAAAGCTCTCTGTTCTGGTAAAGCAGAACAGCCAAGAACGCTCAAAAAGCGATCTTGGAACTCAATCCAGGAGTGCTAGCACCAACAAGAACCCTTCGCCAAAAAGATCAGTTTTCGGGCAAACGAAAGAGAACCAAGACTTAAAACCACTTCTGTCACACTCCAGTAAGTACAAAGACACTGAAAACACAGGCCTCTACAGCCAGAAAAGACCAAAAACACCAGAAACTTGAAATTTCAAATTCAGCCTAGGTATACGCGACCTTGCAGTTATGCAAGAGGCGTGTATACGCGTCTGTGTTGAGGGAAATCCGCGTGTACGCGGTTCCTTCTACACAAACTCGCGGGTATACGCGACTGTGTGCAAGAAAAACTGCGTATACAAAGAAAGATAATGAAAAATAAAAAGTACAAGCCTGGGAAAGGTATAAAAGCTTCAAACTGACTGCAAGAAAGCAAACTGGACTGTAAAAGACAGAAAAAACTGTTGGTAACCTACCAAACAGCTGAAACAACCCAACAGGAGAATCACAAAAATGTGATCCCTAGCGGAGTCGCCAGTTCTGTTTCGGGGATTTAACACCCTAGAGGTTGGTTGGGATTCAACCTCCACAGAGCAGGGGCGTACTACTTAACAGAGACTCACACGATCATGCACAGTCATGAAAACAAAATAGAGCAGAACGAGAGGTTTACCCGTTGGTCCCACGTTTGAAGTAGATCCACGTGGAGTTCAAACTCTCTGCAATTTTAAGTGAATTTGTCCAAGTCTGTAGGAATGGGTGCCCATAAAGCCATGTAGCAATCATGAATCATGTCAAGGTGAGAAATGATGCTATAACGAATATATACTTTGTCGGAATAGCGATTCTCGAAAAAAAAATTCTCCGCCTCTGCCTCTGCCTTTTGTGATAACGGCTATGTCTCTACCTCTGCCTCTGATAACAGCTCTGCCTCTATATTTGCTACCTCTGCCTTTACTGCTGTGATAACGGCTCTGCCTCTGCCTCTGCTTCTGATAACAGTTCTGCCTCTATTATATTCGCTTCCTCTGCCTCTGCCTGTCTCCTTTAATTCCTTCATTTGCTTCTTTGCTGCCTCCATTGTCTGTCTTTGTCTCCTTGTAACTGTTCCTGTCTCTACATCTCCTATCTCCTTTACCATCAATGACAACATTTCCAATAGTCTCCCCCTTTGGCATTGATGGCAATACATTTTCTCTATTTTCCTGCTCTTTCTCCTATTGTTTGCTCTTCCTCCCCCTTTGACATCAATGGTAAAGGGTTGCTTTATGCATTTCCTCTCTCTAAGTTATGTTTAGACCCTCTTCTGCTGACTTTGTACCATGCTGCTCCATAGTGATGTATAAGACTTGTTGAGAGAACACTTTGAGGATTATCGAATTTGAATATACACTATAAATTGATACAGTTCTTTCACTTGTAGAGAGCTAAAAGTGACAATAATGATACTTCATAGAATACATTGGATCAGCTTTATCTAGTCAGAGATGTATGATTGGATTCAGCAAATAAAATGCTGAGAGGCTTCAAATGATAATCACTACTCGTTTTTATCTTTCAGATTCTTAATATAATGTTTCAGAACACAATATTGATCCTTTTGCTCTGTAATTGACCTCTTGATGCTTGAACGATGCACATAACTCTAGGATAATAACTTGGTGTTCTTTTGCCTTAATCCTTTGATCCTGAGGACTTGATCCATGCTTTCCTTGCTGGCTGTTCTCCCCCTGGAATGATATTTTCGTTTTGTTATCCCCCTGAAATTGTGCTTTCTCTTTATATCAGAGAGTGGCATCTGCAGATTCTACCCCTAGTTTATCTCTCAAATATTGAAATGGTCCTCTAGCAAGAGGTTTGGTAAATATATTAGCTATCTGTTCTTTTGTTGGTACATATTCCAGCTTTACTATCTTCTGAGCCACTTTTTCTCGGAAGAAATGATACTTGAATGGAATATGTTTAGTTTTTGAGTGAAGTACAGGATTTTTAGATATACTTATAGCACTTGTATTATCACATTTGATTGAAATAGGTTCATCAATGCTTACCTTCATGTCTTGAAGAGTTTGCTTCATCCACATGACTTGTGTACAACATGCTGCTGCTGCTATATATTCTTCTTCAGCCGTAGATAGGGAGATAGATGTTTGTTTCTTGCTTAACCATGCTACCAGACTTTCTCCTAGATAGAATGCACCTCCACTTGTACTCTTTCTGTCATCCACACAGCTGGCCCAATCTGCATCTGTGTATGTTGTCAAGGTGAAGCTTTTTCCTTTAGGATACCAAAGTCCATATTGTGTTGTTCCTTGTAGATATCTAAGTATTCTTTTTACTGCCAAAAGATGGTTTTGTTTAGGTGCTTCTTGATATCTTTCCACTAGTCCTACTACTAGCATGATGTCTGGTCTTGATTCTGTCAAATACAGAAGGCTTCCTATCATGGACCTGTAGAGTTTTTGATCTACATCTGCAGTCCCATCATCAGCACACATCTTGCATCCCATGATCATGGGTGTTTTCAGAGGTTTGCAGTCCTCCATTTTGAATTTTTTCAGCATTTCTTTTAAGTATTTTTCTTGAGAGATGAAGGTGCCTGTGTTCTTTTGTTGAATTTGCAGTCCCAAGTAGAAACTGAGCTCTCCAATCATAGACATTTCAAACTTTGTTTTAATTTCATCAGAAAACCCTTTTGCTAGTTCATCTTTGTTTCTACCAAACATAATTTCATCAACATATACTGCAAAAATCAGGAGTTCATTTTTATGGGCTTTTATGTATAGATTGTTGTCTACTCCACCTCTCTTAAAACCATGTTTTTGCAAATATTATCCAGTCTTTAGTACCAAGCACGAGGAGCCTGTTTCAGTCCATATAGGGCCTTCTTCAGTCTGCACACATAGTCTTCCTTGTCTGTCAATGAGAAGCCTTATGGTTGTTCCATGTAGACTTCTTCTTCTAAGTCTCCATTCAGAAATGCAGATTTTACGTCCATTTGATATACCTTGAAGTCTTGGTACCATTCAAATGCCAGGAACATTCTGATAGCCTCCATTCTGGCTACATGGGAAAATATTTCATCATAGTCAAGTCCTTCAATTTGTGAGTATCCTTTGCAGACCAGACTGGCTTTATTCTTGATTACTTGTCCTTTCTCATTCATTTTGTTTTTGAATACCCATTTTGAACCAATGATATTTTTCTCAATTGGTCTAGGAACTAGTTCCCAGGTATTATTCTTCTCAATT
Organism: Pinus albicaulis; assembly: GCA_034641835.2. Taxonomy (NCBI): domain Eukaryota; kingdom Viridiplantae; phylum Streptophyta; class Pinopsida; order Pinales; family Pinaceae; genus Pinus; species Pinus albicaulis. The sequence continues at coordinate 937,825,353 of CM076582.1, forward strand.
TGGCCCAATTCTTCATTCATTTCTTTTACCCAAGACTTGTCCTTGCTGGCTTCTTCAAATTTTTTTGGCTCTATTTGTGATAACATGGCTATGTATACCTCTTCTGTTTGTTCGGTTAGCTGCCTTCTTGTTTGCACTCCTACACTCTTGTCTCCTATGATTTGATCTTTTGGATGATTATTTTGAGTGTATCTTGAGGGGGTTTTCGAGTTTAGTCCAATATCTTCTGATGTCTTTCTTGTTCCATCATCATCCTGGTTCTCTTCTTCATGATTTTCTGATGGACTGCAGTAATCTGTATCTCTTGTATTGTTTGGAAGTTCTTCATCAAATCTCACATCAATACTTTCAACTATATTCCGAAGAGTCTTGTTGTAGCACCTGTACCCTTTACTTTTGGAAGAATATCCTAGAAAAATCCCTTCATCTGCTCTTGCCTCAAATTTCCAAAGGTTTTCATCATTATTCTTTATGTAACATTTTCTACCAAAGATTCTAAAATGTTTGATTGAAGCAGGCTTTCCATGCCATAGTTCATAGGGATTCTTGTCACTGCTTGGCCTAAAGTGAGCTTTATTAATAATATGTACTGCTGTGTGCACTGCTTCTGCCTGGAAGGTTTGAGCAATATTATTCTCTTGCATCATGGCTCTGGCAATTTTTTGAATAGATCTGTTTTGTCTTTCTGCTACTCCATTCTGCTGAGGTGTTCCTGCAATAGTGAATTGTTGTTTTATGCCATGTTCATTGCATAGGTCAGTAAAGTCATAATCTGTGAATTCTCCTCCTCTGTCTGATCTGATACATTTTAGTTTGCATCCTGTTTGATTTTCTGCTAATGCTTTGAATATCTTAAATTTTTGCAGTGCTTCTAATTTGTTCTTCAGAAAAGAAACCCATGTCATTCTGGAGAAATCATCTATTATCAGCATGAAGTAGGATTCTCCACTTGGTGTCTTAGTTCTAGCAGGTCCACACAGATCCATGTGCACAAGCTAGAGTGGTCTTCTTGTTGATAGCTCATCTTTGGATTTAAAGGATGTGTGAGTCTGTTTTCCCAATTGACAATATTTGCATATGGTATTTGAAGGTCTTTTTATTTTTGGCATATCTCTGACAGCTTTCTTCTTGCTCAGTCTGATGATATGGTCAAAACTAAGATGTCCCAATCTCCTATGCCATAACCATGACTCGTCAAGTTTGATAAGATGGCAGGCTTCATCTTCCTCTTTCACTTTGTACACATTACTCTCTGTTCGAACACCTTTGAGTAGAGTCTTTCCGGTTGTGCTTGACCTGACTACACAATCTTGTGCTCTAAAAATAACTTCACAGCCTTTGTCACACATCTGACTGATACTCAGTAAATTTTCTTTCAGTCCATCCACAAATAGTACATCTTGGGCCTTTCCTCTGCCATTTTCTATGCTGACTGAGCCATTTCCCTTGATCTTTCCTCATTTATCATTGCCAAAAGTAACATTGCCAGATTTCTTTTCATCAAGAGTTATAAACTTGCTTCTGTCTCCAGTCATGTGTTTTGAGCAGCCACTATCCAGGTACCACTGGCTTTTCAGGTCTTGAGCAGTTAGAGCCAAGTCACATTTATTCTCCTTCTTTATCCACTGGAGGCATCCTTTTGTTTGGTGTCTTTTGTGAGTTGATGAATCACATCATTTCAGAGGAAATTTGGAGGGTATATGTCCAACTTGATTGCACATACAACATTTGATCATATTTTTTGCAGAATTGTAAGGATGAACAAAATTTCCTTGATTCATAAACCTCCTTGAGGTGTTGAATATCAATCTTTGTCCATACTTTCTACATTCAATAATTTTATGGCCAAATTCCTTACAATAAAAACAATCACCATAGAAATTATTTGCGTACCTGATGTAAGGTTGTTTTCTCCATTTGTTTGTTTGAGATAGTCTCTTCACTGTTTGCATCCTTTTCAGGTTTGAATTACTCCTCCTTGCATGACAATATGCAGCAATGTGTCCCAGCTTGTGACAGACATAACAGGTGGCATTCTTCCTAGGAGGGAAGAATCTCCTTTGGTGACTTCCGAATTTGACATATTCAGAGGCATATGATTCTTTTCCTGTTGTCTTAATATTTATTGCATTCTTTGTTACTAGAGGTGTCTTCTAGTCTCTGTCTTTCTCCTTACAGGTTTCTTCTTTTGTAGGAATTGCTTGAGCTGCTTCATCATTCTTCTTGGCTTTTACAAAAATAATCTCTCTGTCAACCTTTTATTTTCCTTTACTTTATTCTCCTTCAAAGCCTATTCCAATTTTTATCATGGGAGATATTTGAGCACCCAGAATTTCATTCAACTTACTAGAGCTTGTTGTTTGAGAGGAATTTATGACCACTTTCCTTTCAGAATTTTATAATTTCTTCCTAAGACATACTACTTCTTCTTCCAGCTTCTCTTGTTCTCGAGTTTTATCCTTGATTTTCTGAAGTAACATATCTTCTATCTTCTTAGCTTCTTCAAGCTTTAATTTCAGCTGCACGAGGACTTCTAAATTTTGTTCTTCTTTCACATATTTGAGGAGAATCTCTTTTTGTTTTCTACATTTTAGTTTGAGTCTGTCAATCGCCTCCAGAGCACTTCTTGGCTCCCCCTCAAGGTTGACTTCCCCTTCTTCTTCTTCATCTTCTAGTAAGAGTCCTTCAATATCTTCTATGGCCACCAGTAAAAATTCAGTGGTTCCCTCTTCTTTGGAGGATTCATCGAAGTCTTGCAATGTACTGCTGTCTTGTTGAGCATAGAAGGATTTTCTGCTGAATTTCTTTCCTTTCTGCCAGTTATTTGATGTGTTTTTCTCTAATTCTTGAGCCTAATTCCTTTCTTTCTTGTGAGGACACTTAGCAGCATAGTGTCCCACTCTTCCATAGTTAACGAATTTGAAGGGGATTTTACCTTTGTATTTACTTGAGCCTCTATCCAATTTCTTGACAAACTTTGCCTCTTCTTCATCCGAGCATGAGCATATGTCTCCCTCTTCTCCTTTCTTCTTTTCTGTTTTAAAGGTTGCTTCCCTCGTACTTGGATTTTTCTGTGGGAGCCTCATTTCATAGGCTGTTAGATTTCCAAGTAGCTAGTTCATGGTCAAGGTCTCCCAGTCAGTTGTTTCTTCTATTGCAGACACTTTTGGATTAAACCTGGATGGACGAGATCTTAGAATCTTTTGCACAATTATAATTTCTGGCATTTTTTCTCCAAGAGCTTTCATATTGTTAATAATTTTTGCAGCTTTTAGGAAGAAACTGGCAATGTCTTCATCATCATTCATTTTTAATTTTTCAAACTGGGCTCTATATACTTGAAGTTTGGCAGTTTTTACTTTCTGGTCTCCCTCATGTATGTTCTTCAGAGTATCCCATATTTTTTTGGCAGTGTCTTTGTGCATTACTTTAATAAACTCTGCTTCACATAATACATTCAGGATGGCATTCATGGCTTTTGCGCTAGCCACAAAATCTTTTTTTGAGTCTTTTTCTGTGTCAATTTCCTTCGGGGCATATCGTAATTCCACAACAGCCCATACTTCTATTCCTAGAGACATTATGTATGTCCTCATTCTGGTTTTCCAGAAAGCATAATTTACACCAGTGAAGAAAGGGGCTTTATTGGTTGAGCATCCTTATTTACTAGCCATCTTGGGAACCTAGGATCTCCTTTCAGTTGTTAGACTTGTACAAAGGAACCTGCTCCGATACCAATTGTTGAATATTTAATTAAACTGAGAGGAGGGGAGGGGGTGAATCAATTTAATACATACATAAGCTTTTCAAAATTTTCACCAAATTTATTTACAGCTTAATTTATAAACAATCTTAAAATGTTGCAGCCAATATTAAATTAATGTGACACCACAGTTATGTTGAGAGCAGCAACCAATTAAGCAGATTGAAAGAATCACATCAACACATAAGAAACACACACAGAGACAACAAATGTAAGTGGAAACCCATAAAGGGAGAAAACCTGTTGGAAATATGATGCAGAGTGTTGTCCTTGATGGCTGACTGTTGACATGTGTTGTCCTTGATGGCAATCCACCTGATGAAGTCAAAATATGATGTTTCTACAGTGTGTACAGAAGGCAATGAATTCAGAATGTGCTCAAAAGATGATGAAAAGAGTATGTCTCTTTGTATACGCGGATTGGCCTAAGGGAAGTCGCGTATGCACGCGGAAAATAACGTGCCAAGTAGCGTATGGGCAAAAGCGCTCAAAAAGTGCAAAACCAAGGGTAACCACCATGGTATTGACCCATTGTATTGGGTAATGATCCGCCTAATTGACCCCGTCCAGGTAGTTTTGGGCTCCTGGTATTGTTTTGGCCCATGGTATTGAAAAAGGGGCTCATGGTATTGAAAAAGGAAAACCTATATAAGGAGAAGAAATTCATTGTGCAAATCATAAGTGTGAGGGTAAGATGTCTGAGCTTGAATGAATACTTCTCTATGAAGTATATCTGTATGGAAAGGGTAAAGGTTTGTTGATAGATCTGAATCTATGATGCACTTATGAAGAAATGATGAAGCGGGAATTTTAGATCTGAAATGTACTTGTATTTTCTAGATCTGTTTATGGAGTGATTAGATCTGTGATGAGGTGAACATCTAGGCGAACATCTGTCTGAAGTAAAAGGGTAAATCTGAACTGAATATCTGATCTGAAGAAGTATGCTGCTCTGTAATGATTGAAGATCTATACGCTACTTTGCCGCGGAGGAAGCGCGTATGTACGCGGCTTCGCTGAAGTGAAAGCGCGTATGCGCAATAAAATATACACTGAGGTGTACGCTGGTTTGTGTGGACGGAAGCGCGTATATACGCGACATCAGTGAAGGGAAAGCGCGTATGCAAACTAGGGTTTGCTGAAGCAAGGGGTATGAAATATCTGATCTGTTCTGCTGTGTTTCTGCTATCTGATCTGAGTTGATAAGTATCTGCTGATGATGTATGTTTGTGCTTAAAAGTATGGAAAGGGTCTAGTGTGAAAATTGATGAAACGTGGTCCAAGGTGGTGCTGAGGGTTGTAGCCTTCAGTCAGGGGGTCGTAGCTCCCTTCCAGGTGAGGCTGGTAAACGAGATCGGGGGGTCGTAGCTCCCTTCCAGGTGAGGCTGGTAAACGAGTCAGGGGGTTGGAGCTCCCTTCCAGGAGAGGCTGGTAAACGAGCGCAGGTGGGTGCCTGCGTGCTGGTCAAGTCTGCGCCGGCACATATGTTGTAAGATGTTTTCTCTATAATAAAATATTGAAGGCTGAGCAACTGCAGCGGTGGTTTTCTCCCGACTTGGGTTTCCACCTAAAAATCCCGGTGTTCATGTGTGATGCTTTGTGTGATGGTTTATTCTGTTCTTACTGCACATGTTTACTGTTTATTAAACATCTGATGAATGAATGATGGAATAATAGAAGTGAAGATTTAATGACATATCTAGATCTCTGTGTATACGCTAGTTTCATAAAGGGGATCCACGTATATACGCTAGTTTACTGAAGGAAAGTAGTGTATGAGTTTTAAGGAATGAAAAAGTAAAAATATTTGATTATGCAGTAAATACTGATTCACCCCCCCCTCTCAGTATTTTTCTCAACAATTGGTATCAGAGCGGGTCCTTGTGCAGAAGCTTGATCGCTTAAAGGAGATCCGTCGCAATGGGAATTCAAGAAGGAGTAATGTCTATAAAGCCACCTCTATTCAATGGAAGCAATCTGATATTCTGGAAGGTACGTACAAAAGCATATCTACACAGTCTTGGTGCAGATGTATGGGCAATCGTGGAAGAAGGTTATCAATACCCGGCAAGTATTCCTACTGATGCAGCTGAAAGAAAGAAGTATGAAATCAATGCCAAAGCAGTGAATGTCTTATTGGGAAGCATGTATGAATCAGAATTTGCTAAAGTGATGCAACTACATTCGGCAAAAGACATATGGGACAAAATCATTCTAAGCTATGAAGGAGACACAAAGGTAAAAAGTGCAAAACTCCAAACTCTTAGAATTGAATATGAAAATTTGAAGATGCATAGTGATGAAAGTGTTGCCAGTTTCTTTCTTCATCTAGATGATATTTTAAATCGGATGAGAAATTTGGGTGAAACCATGGCTGATACTACTCTGGTAGAAAAGGTCTTAAGATCTTTGACTTCAAAATTTGACTCTAAAGTTTCATCTATTGAAGAAAGGCAAGATCTGCAATCGCTTACTATTGTTCAATTACATGGTACTCTGACTGCTTTTGAAATGAGACAAGGAGGTCCTTCTCAAGTAAGAGAAGCTTCTTTTAAGGCATCTACAAAAGGAAAGGAAAAGGAAGCTGTCAAAGAATCCAGCTATATATCCGATAAAGAAGAAGCGAATTTCGTGAGAAAGCTCCAACTAGGTACTGGAAGATTCAAAGGTAAGCTTCCCTTCAAATGTTTTGAGTGTGGAAAAGTTGGTCATTATGCTGCTAAATGTCCTTATAGAGAAAAGCATGGTAAAGGGAAAAAATTTGAAAAGAGAAAGAGTTATTATGCAAAAGAAGATGATGATGAAGTGTCCAGTGAAGATGAAGAATATTATGACCAAGATCTGAAAGTGCTCATGGCTAAGAAGCAAAAGAAGAAGGTTACTCAAGGAAAGGAGATACCTCAGAAATCATGTCTAGCAAAAATTGAAGAAGATGAAACAGATTCCGACGAAGATCTACAAGCAATCATGGCAAAGAAGAAAAAGGAGAAGGCCACGTGTAATACTCTTCTTTGTGCAAACAATAGTAAAGATAGTGAAAGTAAAGTTGTGGATCTAGAAGAAGCTCTCAAGATTAAAGTTGAAGAACTGCAAAGTTCATATAATAATCAAGAAAATATCTACAAAGAGATGATCTCACAAATGAAAGATCAAATAGAAATGCTGAATGGACAGGTGGACAAGTATCAAAGGTTTCATACTTATGCATCCAATCGAATTAAAGATCTAGAAGCAGATCTTGAAAAATCAAGCAAGAAGAATGAAGGACTTGAAGCTGCAATCATTTGTCTTCAGGAAGATTTAGAAGCATCAAGTAAGAAAAATAAGGAACCTCTACAATCATTTGAAAAGGAAGGCCTTGAAGGAGAAATCATCTCTCTCAAAGAAGATCTGGAAAAATCAAATAAGAAGAATGAAGAGCTGCAACAAACATGTGAAGGAAATGAAGATTGGTTGAAAGAAGAGATTCTAAATCTGAAGGATCAAGTTGAAGATGGAAGAAGAAAAGAAGAAATCATGACAAAGCAATGTCAAGCCTTGGAGGTTGAGGTAAATATTCTCAAAGGTAAATTAGAAGAAAAGGTTAAACTTTTGAGGTTTCATGATAGTACTAACATTTTGGACAATACTCTGAGTAATCAAAGGTCTCCTGCTATCAAACATGGTCTTGGTTTCCATGAAACTGTTAAAGGAGAATCTAGCTCACAAGGAAGTGCCAAAAATTCAGAGGATGTCAATGCAAAACCTGAAGTATTGAAAGAGACAAAAGCTCAACCAACAATCATGAACTCTCAAAGGAATTCAGAATGTTTTAAATGTCATAATTATGGACATGTTGCAGCAAATTGCAGGAGCAGATCATTTCAGCCTCAAACAAACAGTTCCTACATAGAAAGGTACTCTGGTTTCTTCAAGGGATATTGTTTTTCATGTAACAAGTATGGACACAAAGCAACTGATTGTAAAAGGAGGAAGAATAGAAATACTCATTATGATTCTTATGCTTATTTTTCTGGACACATGAGATGTTATTCTTGTAACAAGTATGGACATATAAGAAAGGAATGCGGGTCGAACAGATATGAGAAATTTCAGCACACAAATAGAAAACAAATCTGGAAGAAGATGGAGGGATGGAATAAGAAACAATCTAGAGAAGAAAAGGATGTTTTTGTGGATGCTCTAGAAGACAATGATTTTCTTGAAGAAAACACTCAATTCAAGATGAAGGACCGATTAGAAACGTAGGGAATTATGACCCTACTGCAGTCATCCGCTTCTGAAGCTGACTTTTCTTATTGACTGCAGGAATGATGTGGGATACATTATGAGATTTAGTAATGTATCGTCACAGGGGGAGAAATGTATGATGTCTCTCATGTTTGATTTGATTATTCTGGTTATATGTATTTCTGACAGTGCATCTGGTGTGAAGAAAAGACAGGAACAGAAGGTAAAATAGCAGAAGAAATGAAGGAAGATGGAAATTTTCTATGCTTCACTTTCCATACGCATGTTCCATTAACTAAAGTCGCGTATACACGCGAGTTCCAGAAGACGCAGTCGCGTATGCATTGATGATAAGAAAATTTATCTGATAGCTGAAGATCTGAAGCAAAGGTCCAGGGGGAGCATCAGTCTGACTGCTAATGATTGCACTATTCTGGTTATACTCATAATAATGAAATGATACATGGGTTCTTGTGTTGAACATTATGGATGAAGCCTGGTTGCTTTATGATGAAGAGCACTCGTTGTTGAGATGAAAGTCTTATAATTCAGAGATGAGGACAGATCATGCAGAGATTGTTGTTGATGACGTGTTGTTGAAGGTGCTTCAGATTGCAAGCTAAGGAAGAGCATTGGTTTAGGGGGAGCAGCAGGTTGAATACTAATGATTGCACTGTTGGCAATATGACTACTTATTCTTTGGTTTTTGTGATACTCATGCTCAAATGATGATGGCTTGATACATGGTTTATGATGATGAGACGTTGAATGAGAGGTGATTACTTCTTGCTGAAGTTTATCTGTTGGATGAAATTGGAAGTCTTATGATTCAGAGATAAGAATAGTTCATGCAGAGCTTGTTACTATGGTTGAGATTTTTTGCCTACATATGTTACTTCATGTTACATCTTGAAGATCATGGTGATTTTGGGCCACATGGATGATTGCTTGACACATATCTGAAGATGCTGCTCTGGTATGATAATCTCTTTTGGAAAGAATGTATTGATGCTGTAAAGGATCTGAAGGCTTGGTTACTAATGGGCTTATGCTACAACCATTGGATGACGCTTGAAGACACAACTACACTATTCTGTTATATCTGTAGTCCAGGGAAGCAGTCAAATATCTCAGAAAGAAGCTGAACATTGTCTGTTCCTCATAGAGAATCAGATCTGCATAAATTTTAGAAGATGGCTTGGGATACGCGGGTTTCCTGAAACACAGTCGCGTATGTACGCGAGTTCCTGAACATAAACCCGCGTATGGTTGGTTGCTGACAATTTTTTGGATGGTTCAGCATTCTTCAGCACAGCTGCAGTGCTGTCTGGTATCTCTGATACTGTTTGGTATCTCTGGTGGTGTTCCAGTTCTCATAATTCTGTTTCTAATGTTTTGATGAAGATGCCTTGATGATTTGTTGGTGGAAGTTTTCGGGATGCACAAACTAAGGGGGAGCCTTAGTCATTTGGAAAGATTGCTTGGTTGCACAGATTCAGGGGGAGCATTAGCTTTGCTGAGTATAATGCAGTGTTGGCATTATTATGGTTATGAAATATGTTCTCTTTCTTGAGGACTTTCTGGTGTTGGTCATAAATGGTCATATTTATATTTTTGTGAAAAGGTCTTGTTGAGACCCATGATGTAAAAATTGTAATATTCAGTCATGTAAGGACTTGTCATTTTTGTAAACCCACTTGGTTGGGTAGCTGAGTCAAATTTTGTAAACCCACTTGGTTGGGTACTTGAGTCTTATATGTAAATCCACTTGGTTGGATATTTGATGTAAGTATGAGTCTTTGGTGACAGGAAGTTCATAGAGTCATGTACTTCATTGACAAATATGTTTGAAGATTCAGCATGAACTCAGGGGGAGCTTGGCCACTTCAGCACATATCAGATCTGCAGAATGTTTCTTCCACATGAGGAGGAGAGTGTTGGTTTTTGATCCGCCCTTTGCCCTTGATGTCAAAGGGGGAGAGTGACATGGTGTTTGAATGAAGAGAAGATAATGATGTAAAATATTTGGGAGAGTGACATTTTTGGGAAAGTGACATGGTATCTATCTGCTGTGGTAACCAAACACCATCGTGGTTGCCATCAAGTCCAAAGGGGGAGATTGTTGGAAATATGATGCAGAGTGTTGTCCTTGATGGCAACCCACTAAATGAAGATGAAGACATGTGACTCTTGACATGTGTTGTCCTTGATGGCAATCCACCTGATGAAGTCAAAATATGATGTTTCTACAGTGTGTACAGAAGGCAATGAATTCAGAATGTGCTCAAAATATGATGAAAAGAGTATGTCTCTTTGTATACGCGGATTGGCCTAAGGGAAGTCGCGTATGAACGCGGAAAATAATGTGCCAAGTAGCGTATGGGCAAAAGCGCTCAAAAAGTGCAAAACCAAGGGTAACCACCATGGTATTGACCCATTGTATTGGGTAATGATCCGCCTAATTGACCCCGTCCAGGTAGTTTTGGGCTCATGGTTTTGTTTTGGCCCATGGTATTGAAAAAGGGGCTCATGGTATTGAAAAAGGAAAACCTATATAAGGAGAAGAAATTCATTGTGCAAATCATAAGTGTAAGTGCAAGATGTCTGAGCTTGAATGAATACTTCTCTGTGAAGTATATCTGTATGGAAAGGGTAAAGGTTTGATGATAGATCTGAATCTATGAAGCACTTATGAAGAAATGATGAAGCAGGATATTTAGATCTGAAATGTACTTGTATTTGCTAGATCTGTTTATGGAGTGATTAGATCTGTGATGAGGCGAACATCTAGGCGAACATCTGTTTGAAGGAAAAGGGTAGATCTGAACTGAATATCTGATCTGATGAAGTATGCTGCTCTGTAATAATTGAAGATCTATACGCTACTTCGCCGCGGAGGAAGCGCGTATATACGCAGCTTCAGCGAAGAGAAAGCGCGTATGCGCAATAAAATATACACTGAGGTATACGCTGGTTTGTGTGGACGGAAGCGCGTATATACGCGACATCAGCAAAGGGAAAGCGCGTATGCAAACTAGGGTTTGCTGAAGCAAGGAGTATGAAATATACGATGCGTTATAACGTGTTTCTGCTATTTGATGCAGTGTTGATAAGTATACGTTGGTGATGTATGTTTTTGTGCTTAAAAGTATGGAAAGGGTCCGGTTTGAAAATATGATGAAATGTGGTCCAATTAGTGTGAGGTTGTAGCCTTCGATCGGGGGAATCGTAGCTCCCCTTCCGGTGAAATTTGATAGCAGATCGAAGTGCGTAGCTCCCTTCCGGGGAGAGATTTGGTAAACGAGTCGGGGTTGGAGCTCCCTTCCGGGGAGAGAGGCTGGTAAGCAGTAGCGGTGGGTGCCTAGCGTCTTCAGTCAATCTGCGCTTGGCCACATATGTTGTAAGATGTTTTCTCTATAATAAAATATTGAAGGGTGAGCAACTGCGGCGGTGTTCTCCCGATTTGGGTTTCCACCTAAAAATCTTTGGTGTTCATGTGTGATGCTTTGTGTGATGGTTTATTACGATTTCTTCTTTGCACTGTTCTTGCTTATTGAATATCGATGAATAAATGATGGAATGGTTTAAGTGAAGATTTAATGACATATCTAAATCTCTGTGTATACGCTAGTTTCATAAAGGGGATCCGCGTATATACGCCAGTTTACTGAAGTAAAGTAGCGTATGGGTTTTAAGGAATGAAAAAGTAAAAAGATTTGATTATGCAGTAAATACTGATTCACCCCCCCCTCTCAGTATTTTTCCCAACAAAACCACATCTTATTATTTTTTTGATGCAAAGGCAAGCTCCAACTCCCTCTCACCATTGTTTTCTGCAGGCACCAACCTACAGGAGGCTCTATCCTCAATTCTCCAAGCTACAACTTGCAAGAAAGCACCAACTCCCTTCGATTTTCTGCAGGCACCAAACTACAGGAGGCTCCAACCTCAGTCAGCTACAACTGACAGCTATCAAGCTGCAACTTGATAGGGAAGCTCCAACTTCCTCAATTTTCAAAACTGAATGTTTGTTGATTTACCTTAGATATCAACTCTATTCTGTAGCTTCTCTTTCTGCTCTTATTTTAGTCTTCTCTGTCTTACACTTCTATACTCTTCCTTCTCTAGATTTACTCTCTCTCACCTCTATTATGCATATCCAGTTAATATTATTTATAGAATTCCTCACATGACTGTTTGAATTTCACAAAGAATTTGGAGTGAACAGTCATGACTCTTTGGCTTCTGTCTTCTCATTCCTTTTATCTTCTCATTCAATAAATATAACTGTAGGTGCTTATTTTAATATTACAGTGGGATATTTTCTCTCTTCCGGAGACTTTCCAATGCATCACAAACAATAAAAATCAATTAAAACTTTTACATTCAAACCACAATGAGAACTCCAGCTCAACTCATTTAGTCTTTTGGCTTGCTGTGCATTTTTCTTTGACTGTGTCTGTATTTTTTGAGACTGTGTTTTATCTCTTTTCAGCTCTGTTTTCTCTTCTGTCCTCTGCTATGGTGTAACTGTTGCATACGTGTAACTATGCTTTTTATACCAACTGACTGTAAATCTGGACAAATTCCAACGCTCTGTACATAGTACGTGTCTTGTTTATGTGGCGAGTTCTGCAAGCGGAACATACGTTCATCACAATGGTTTTATATTAATAATCACCCTCCCATTAAGCCGAGGCATATATATAACCCACGGACCATGCGACACTTTTTAATATAATCGCAACAACTTTATGTTAACAATCTCCCTCCACCTTAAGCGTTTGGTCTTATATTACAATCTAATAAATCAAATGACAACCTCTAATATATGAAAGGGTTAGGCCCCACATCCAAGGGCGGACAACACGTTGCAATGGCAATCGGCGGATCAAACAAAAAAAAATGCACAATGTAACATTTGCGATGTGTGATGTTGCGATGGTGCGATATTGCGATTTCGCAATGTTGCGATGGTGCTATGGTGCGATGGCGCGATGTTGCGATGTTGCGATGGTGCGATGGCACGATGTTGCGATGTTGCGATGGTGTGATAGCGCGATGTTAAGATTGCGTGATGTTGCGATGGTGCGATGGTGCGATGTTAAGATTGTGCGATGTTGCAATGGTGCGATGGTGCGGTTGGGAAAGGGTCCCACCATATAAGGCTTTGTTACATTTGTTTCTTTGTTTAAAAAGTGCTCCATATAAATATATATGTCTTCTTTGGACCTCTATGCATAAGGCGCAATATATGTAATGTGCTGCATATATACTCCGGCGTGGGTAACGATTCTGGGAATGAGATTTATATATATGTATACTTTGCTGCTCCAATATTTAGTGTATCTTCCAGCACGGGAGGTGATTCTCATAATTTTTTTGTATATATATATATATATATATATATATATATATATATATATATATATATATATATATACTTGCTGCTTGGGGTTACGATTCCCGGAATATTGGTTATGGATATATACTTTACCGGAATAACGATTCTAAAAAATTTTCTGCTCCGCCTCTGCCTCTGCCTTTTGTGATAACAGCTATGTCTCTGCCTCTGCCTCTGATAGCAGCTCTACCTCTATATTTGCTACCTCTGCCTTTTTAGCTGTGATAACGGCTCTGCCTCTTCCTCTGCTTCTGATAACAGTTCTTCCTCTATTATATTCGCTTCCTCTGCCTCGTCCTGTCTCCTTTACTTCCTTCATTTGCTTCTTTGTTGCCTCCATTGTCTGTCTTTGTCTCCTTGTAACTGTTCCTGTCTCTGCATCTGCTACCTCCTTTTCCATCAATGACAACATTTCCAACAGTAATAAATGTTTTACCAAATACAATTTGTCAAAACACATTTTCAGTTGAAATATAGAATGATATAAAATATAGAAATAATAGGTCTATTCTTGGTTAAATTGGGGAAGATGGAGATGATAGAAAAGTAGGAAACTGATATAGTGGAACAGCTGATCCTACTACTTTCCATGAAAATGTTGTAAGTCCTTTTCAATATTATGCTTGTATCTATGATCCTCCTAGAGCTAATGACAAATCATATGCTATTTAGATGTCACAACTTTGGATGTTAGAGGGAGATGATATCTTTCACCCCTTCTTCCAAATATCTATGTTGGTTTCTCTTAAACTCAAATTCCAAGAAATGGCACAAGGAATTCATTTACATTAATTGACATGGATTCAAAATGTGTGTGTTTTTGGCTTAACTATTATGTAGTGAATGAAGGAATAGGTAAATTCATTCTTCTAAACAAGGTGGTTGATGTAATTATGCATGTCATTCATAAGAATGTAGAAGGAACAAATAGTAAATTCTAGCTTAGGCCTTATTTCCGCCTATTTGTTAACTATCTCATGAATATTAAATCTCATGATCGTACTCTCGAGCCAACAATTATCAAGTACTCACTATATATTCAAATTATTTCCATTATTTACAACCTTGAAGAGTACCTTGTTGGAAATTTTTGTCGATGGAATAAATAAGAAGAAAACCCAAAAGGAAATAAGGAATATAAGGACATGTATGAATAAGAACGTCTATTTTTTTATTTTAAAGAGTTTGTTGAGCCAAATGGAAATATCAATGAATTATATGCAAAAAATTATAGTATTGCGCGTAAAATATTCCTCATTAAGTATGAAATTTTAGTGGTTACAAATCACAGTGAACATGAAATAAATAAGAACAAGGTTTCATAGAATGAGAAGGAGGGCTTCATGAATTAGGAAGAAGGTTCATATAAGGTACAAAATTGAGGATCCAATAGCCAAATGTTCAACTAGTCTCTATGGAGAAACCTCCTCAGCATAATTTGGCCTATCTAAATTTGAAGGAATTCTAAAGATAAGTATAATAGTTGATTATATGGATCATTTATATATTGGACCTTATTTATATTCATATTATTTTTTTAGCCATGGAGAAATATGTCCATAAACAACATTGATTAAAAATTATGAATATGGAGATGAATACTGCATCGAAAAATTGGGGGGAACAATCCTTAGTGATAGAAAAAGAGAAAAATATGTCAGGAAATGTTGAAAAATGTATATAGATGGAGAACTAATTGGTATTTTTTTCAAAGGGGGAGAGAATGTAGGCATGGGGAGAAAGGATCGGTTGAGCTATAGCTCGATTGAACCATTTGAACCATAAATTGACTGTTTTTTTTTTTTCAGTAGGAAGTTTAAAACACATTGCACTATCGAGCTTTTAGCTCAATTCAACATGTAGTTTTATGGAGCTATTTTTTTCTCCCTCCCAACTTGTTTTCTTGTGAAAACATGTAACCCATATTCATGCATTCACCCAGCCCAACCGACAAGGAATTTAACCCAACTAATGGGAAATTCAACCTTGATTTTGAGGCTATAATACACTATGTATAAGTTTTATGTGGAGGAACCTAAGACTCATTCACTCAATCCAATTTGATTATATCTAACTAAGTGAAGGATAAATTCCAAGGTTCATAACTCATGGACCAAGTGAAGTGAAGCTAAGTTGGAGAAGTTCTCTATGGAAAGTGTTTTTTGGAACTCTTCAGGGAGATTTCTAGTCCCTGTTAGAATGTAAGTTACAAATCGATTATAGAGGAAACATTTCAACCATGATGGAGTCTATTTTTAGCCATTTTAATGGTTGAAATTTAGTCTTGTTCAGACCTGATTTCTAATCTATGTTGGGGGGACTAGGGGGGAATTCTAGTGATTGATGGTTGATTTAAAGCCTTGTTTAAAGGTTGAGTATTAGTGTATTGAAGGTCGAATTTACATCTAGTTTGAGGAACATGTCATATTGAAATGAAGGCCAAGTATTGGTCTAGTTTGAATTCCTATTTTTGTGTTTTGATGGCCAAATTCAAGTCTTGTTTGTGGTCGAAGTTTTAATCCTATTACAAACAATGTTTTGGTCTTATTTTTGGTCTTATTTTTTAATAGGTTGATCTTAGTTGGAGAATCGTCGTAATGATATTCAAGGTAAATTCTAGCTGGCTAAGGTAATGATAGCGAAGTTTTTAACTAAACTATAATGTGTTGTTAAGGTAATGACAGGGCCAAGGTCTATTGTGGAGAAAGGTGCAATAAGGGCAGGGATATCCTATACAATTGTTGGGGTATTCTTTTTCATTGCATAAGATGAATGTTTGATGCATAGGTTTATACGTCGTAGTAAGAAGACATTTAAGACATTCAAGATTGTAAAGTCTTATTATTTTACAAGTATGTTGAGAAGTGTTATGTAGAAGAAATAAATCTATAGTGTTTAGTAAAAGTTTGTAGGTGGTCAGAACTTTTTTTTCACATATAATAATCCTAAGTAGTGGTAGTTACAAAATTAAGAACAAGAGTTGAAGGAGTTGAAGTTTCGGATCATTGATCCTCTTTTTGAGAAAAAATAAAGAACTAACATGTAGGATATTAGGTCTAAAGGGTGAAGAAAAAAATCCTAGTTGAATAGTAGGAAATTAGAGCGTACATGTCAAGTGGTTATGATCAAGATTGAAGGCAAAAATCTAAGGGTTTCATGGTTAGGTTAAAGGTCAATGAATATTTTTTTAATGATAAACATTTAATGGTGACAGATGCAAGGAATAACTCGAAGACATAGGTTGGTTCCTATAGTTTATTGATTGGGTGCTAAGGGGGATGTTGGCACCTACATTTTCTAAGTTGGTGCTCTACTAAGGGAATGAAATATCCCGTCAATTGATGCTGATGAAATTTTTAGTTTGATGCTTAATTTTTAGAAGGAATTTTATAAAATATTTACAAAGAAAAAATGTATGAGTTTTTCTTATCTAAAAATTTGTTTTTCATGCTTTACATGCATCAAATGTTTTAAAATATAAAAATAAATAAAATTAAAAATAGTGAAATATTGATTCACCCTTCCTGCAATTATTTCCCCAAAACTCTCCTAGATAGATATATACAACATAACCCTACCCCCCACCCTACAAACAAATATAAAAGTAAATATACAATAAGGCAATAGCAATGAATAGATTAAATACTTAAGTAAAAAAATGCTTGTATCTGTTATCTAATTGAAGTGTAATTTGTAAGGTAATTATGTTGCAAATAGCACACACCTATATTTCATGAGATCCCATAAATCAATCTTCAATCAATGGGAAACAAGCTATAAGAAATAATCCAATGTTTTTTTCTCCTATTTGCAACCCCCTTAATAAATTTTATCCCTTAGGAAAGGATACGCCTTAATTGTATGGGCATGTTCAAGGAATATAACCATTTCCTCTATAGATAAAAAAATTCCATACCCTAAGCTTTAAGATGTAGGAATCTTACTACCACTCTCACCTCTGGTGATTAAAACAACAATCAAAGATGGTATCCTCTACAATTAAATCAAATATATCCAAAACTATATCTATCGGTTAAATTATCATTTGACTAACCTCATTATGATGAAGATGCCCCTATAATTGTGGGCTATAAAACCCCATGATATTTATATGTATAGATTTGTTACTGAAGCCATTATTACCTTTTATCATGACCACACTTAGAAATAGGTCTCACATAAGAAAACATATTACTACCATTTTTATTTTTTGGGGATCAAAAACTATATTTCGTAGTTTTTTATTACTCTGTAAATATTTTACAACAAAGTCTATCATCTAGTGATTGTGATCATCCCACATATTTAGATGAAAAATGGTATAAAAACCAATGTTAAAATTTATATTAATCACACATTAGTGATGTTGACACTCTCAACCCCTTCTTCGACGCAATCAATATTGGAGAAGAATATGGTTTTGGTCAACCAAGTACATAAACCCTTCTTCATAGATTGGGTCATAATAATGGTAATATCATATAACCTTTCTTCATGATCCAACTAGCATTATTATTAGCAACGAAACATTTCTTTCAATCAATCTCAATATCACATCTTCCCAGAGTTATCACCTTTCCTTCACCTTTTCATGCAATGGTCAAGTGTCAACCATAGGGAAATAGTAAGTTAGAATCCTTTTCCATTTTTCACTTTTACATAAATTACCTTGAAGGTCATCCTCACCATAACCCTTTCGCTTCAGTGCATTTCCTTCTCATTTCTGTTAGTGTGTCAAACTATTATAAATTTTATTTCTAAAATAGAAACTTAATTGTAACATTATCATCACAAATAAATGGAATCATAACATGAAGTACATCAAGAATAAGTTAAAATTATATCTTCAAAGGTATCAATCATGTTATCATATTTCTGATCACAAATTCTACATAAAATTTTGTAAACATACACATTCTTTACAAAATATCATCATCAATAATATAAAGCTTCAACGTATTTGAGAATGATAAATAACAAGCATATATAACTTCAACTACACCATCACAACCTTAGTCATACTATTCATCATAAATTTAATTTATTTATTGTAAATTAAATCATAATATAATGAAATAGTTCAATCCTTATCCCAATCTACACAATCACATAGGTGATTTCTTCTATCATTGCAATCATCAATAAAAGTAAGAAAAACAATAGTGTATTTAGGATGCCATATTTTAAGAGTCAAATTAAAGCCCAATCTAAAGAAAGGACAACATGTTGACCTAGCACATAAGCCTTCTAATAAAATATTACTTAGGTATTGTTCATTATAAGCTATCAAGTGTCATAGCATCAAGTCAAGCATAACTTTCATTACAATTACATATGAAATAAGGGATCATCCTAGCAACAATACTCCAACCAATAATATAAATCAAAAAATGTATAGCTAAATTCTAGATCAGAGAATGAATATTAATCACAACGACAAGAAAAGGGCATGTTTAACAACAAATCATAAGCCCAACCTTCCCTTGTTATATAGGTTTCCCTTGTTATATAGGTTATGCTGCTCAAGACAGTTATGATTCTCATGCAAAAATATTAGTTATTAGATACATTATATGCACCTACACACAATTTCAAAAACACATAAATCGATATTATTCACCATGTTATACGTACCTTTACTATAATGCACATAGAAATAGCTAAATTGCATTTATATATCAATTTTTTTTTTCTAAGTCATACTTTTTTTTCTAAATTTTACATATTTTATTTGTGGGCATTTATTCTATACATAAGATGGAGTTTATTACTGTTTAGTTGAAAATAAAATTAAAATATTCTATAAATAAAAAAGAAATACAAGTTATAATAAAAAGTAAAATTAAATATACATATTTAATTTTTTTTTCACAAAATCGGTTGCTGATTGGTATTCAAGAAAAGAGAGGGAGATGGATCTCCAGCTTTACAAGATGGTGTTGGAAAAGGGAGGGCCAACAGTAGATGCGATTGGTGTCAATTTATGTTTTACAACTTGCTTCCTTCACTATGAAAAAGAGGGAGACAGTATATATTCTAACAAACTGCAGTAATATAAAACATATTTTACATTTCATATTTAATTTTGCAGGTGTGTCGCAATTGCTGCTCGTTGAGGTAGTAATAATTCCGCTTGATCAATTCAAAGAATATCTTGTTTGAAGGTCTTTGACTTGTCTTCAGGGCAGCCTGTGAAGCTGACAGGGGCGAAAACAAGGTCTCAAGAGGACAAGTTCTCGAGCAGAGAGACTCTGTCTGGGCGGACAGATACGCAGAATTCATGAAGCAGTGTCTGACATGCGACTGAGATCGATAGAGTGAAGTTGGGAAGAGATCAGCTGGTATTTTTAAGCATTCCATTAAGCACGAGAGGTTGAATACATAAAGGGTGCATAGCTTAATGGAGTTTAAAGGGGTGATCTAGAGAGAGTAAGATTTTGATGCTGTAGAGGTTACATCTGTGGGGATCACTGCCAGTGGACAGAAGGCTAAAGTGTGAGTCTTCGTAGAGAAGCTCGGCAAAGGGCTTCGGAGACCAAGAGCAGTGATCTGCTGTGGGGTGGAGCGTCTGAGGAAAAAGAACCTGATCATGGCAAGAAAAAGTACTGGTCATAGCCATTACACCGGAGGTTGCCAATAGTGTGAGAGCATGCTTTGTTTTCCAATTCATCAGAAGTTTTGTTGAGTGAACAAAGAACATGGTAAAATCAATTTCCTTTCATCTGCTGGTCAAAAGATTGGCATCGCTCTATAATTTGTTGTAGAATCAAATTTTGGGATTTTCTGTTACTTACCAATAGACCAATAACAATGGCAGAGTCTCCAATTATTATAGCCTTGGTTATATCAAGTTTCTGAAGCTGGAGAAAACCTTGGAAGAGGGCGAAAGCTTCAACCCTGTTGTTGGAAATAGAGCCTGTTCCCCATTCATATTCTGTTAACACATCACCATTACCATTGCAAATGAATCATCCAGCCCCAGACATTCCTGGGTTGGACTTGGAGGCTCCATCAAAAAAGAGATAATGGGTATTGCAGTTCTTGAGCCATCGAGAAAATTATTCTTCTTTCATCCTAAGTTTCCAGCTACACCTGGAGCTATCTCTGCTACTGGGATTACTTCTGTTTTGTTTTATGTTTCTTCTGTCTAGAATATGCCCTATGTAATTCCTTTCTTCAACATGTAGATCTAGCACATTCAGATTCCCTTGAAATTTTGTGGACAGAGCTTCCAAATTGACACTCCAAGATTTTTTATAGAGCTTTCGAACGTTGGTTTCTTTACCTTTGAAGATCATATTTTTTCTTTCCAACTAGATGTTCCATAGAAGAGTACAGGGAAAGGCATTCTAGACCCTTTGAGTTATGTTGTTTGTTTTTTTTCCCCCACGGGTAGCTTTTTTTCCATATGTGCAGCGCTTCAAATATGCTAGTGCTAGGCATCCAAGGGGGATTTTGGGTCCGAAAAGATTCCTTCTAGCAAGTTGAGGCAAATGGACAGTCTATGAATAGATGTTGGCTTGTCTCTTCTTCAGATTGACAGTTTGGAAAATGATATGGCCCATTTATTCCTCGCTTTCTGAGGTTCTCTGAGGTGAGGGCTTTCCCTCTTAGGAGGATCCATAAGAAGAATTTGATTTTTGGGAGAGTTTCTACCTTCCAAAATAGTCTCCATTGCGCCCAGATAGACATGGGATATTCGATGTTACAGATCTGATGATAAGAAGCGTTAATAGTAGAGGCTGTGCCTGAAGGGTCCCATAGAAAGTCATCAGCAAGGTAGCATTTGGAAGGTGCTATACCATGAAGATAATATTTCAGGTTGTTGAGACTGATTTCTATATCTGCTGGTATGTGTGGGAAGGTCCAAAATTTCCAGGTATGAGAGTGTGCTTCCCATTGAGAGATCTGATCCAGATTTTGTATCCCTACAGTGTTGAAAAAAGCTAGAATCTGCTGTGTACCAGGC
Organism: Pinus albicaulis; assembly: GCA_034641835.2. Lineage (NCBI taxonomy): Eukaryota > Viridiplantae > Streptophyta > Pinopsida > Pinales > Pinaceae > Pinus > Pinus albicaulis. The sequence goes on from CM076582.1 coordinate 937,846,719, forward strand.
CATCGGGCACTTTGGAAGTGTTTTGTTCAAGAAATGGTATATTTTTCTTACACATCCTCCAGATTTTTGAGCATGTTCTGTTAGGTAGCTCATGATCCAAAAGCTGATGCCTTGGGTAGCCGAGATATTTTTTTTCTAGAACTGTCTTCCACCAAGAATTCCTACCAGATATGAGTCTCCACACCAGTTTTCTAGCAAAGGCAAGGTTTAGAAATTTAGAGGATTTGATTCCGAGCCCTCCACTCTCACAAGACTAAGTGACCTGCTTCTAGCTTACTAAATTGTATTTTTTTTTCTCTGTTCTCCCTCCTTGCCAAAGAAATTGACAAAGGAGAGCATCCATTTTAATATGAAAATTGGTAGGGGCTTGTATGAGAGTAAAACAGTACAACGGCAAGGAGGAGAGGCCTGATTTAAGAATAATTAGGTGCCCTGCTGGGTTAAGCCAAGAGGTGCCCCAATGTTGTATCTTCCTTTTCATCTTATCGATAATAACTTCCCAGGCTGCTACTTTCAAGTTTCTGGCACTCACATGCATGCCCAAATAAGTAAAATGCTCCCAATCCAACTTACATGGAACCCCAAAAATATTAGCAATCCTATGGAGACCTTGTGCCGAAGCGTTCAACCCATATATACAGCTCTTAAGGTAATTTATCAGACCTCCAGAATAGTTCATGTATTTATCTAGGAGATATTTGAAACGGTGGGCGATGATGTTTGAAGCTCCCCCCATTAGTAGAGTATCATCAGCAAACTGAGAGTGATTGATGTTCTTGACTCCATTATCAAATTTGATCCCGGTGATGAGGCCCACACGACGGTTGTAATCCAGAGCTCTACTAAATGATTCAGCCATCAAAATAAAGAGATAAGGTGAAAGGTGGAAGCCTTGTCTAAGACCTCGTGAGGATTGGAAGGGTGGTCCAGGTCTGCCACTAATAAGAGGGGAGATCCAACGTCCTGTGATGCAGGCTTTGATAAGGCTGATAAAGGATGTGGCAAATCCTATTTTTTCAAGCACTGCAATTAGGAAGGAACGTCTGACACGATCAAAGGCATTGGTTAAGTCTAACTTTAAGATGAAGCCTTTCTCATTTCTAGTTTGACTGGAGTGGATAGCCTCTTGGACAAGAAGGATGGAGTCCAAGATTTGCCTATTGGCCAAAAAGGCCCCTTGATTTTCAGAAATGAGAGAGGGGAGGAGAGGTTCTAGGTGAGTAGCCAAGATTTTTGTCAAGATTTTGTATGATGAGTTACACAACGATATGGGGTGAAAACAAGAGAAGGACAAAGGTCGATTTTCTTTAGGGATAAGTGAAAGGTGGGTTGCATTAGTAAATACTCCTATTTTTCATTTGCTTTGGGTCCATCTTAGCATCTTGACAAGGTATATTTTAATTGTTCCCCAGTATTTTCTATAGAAACAGATTGGAAAGCCATCTGAACCTGGGGCTTTATCTGGCTGAAGAGCCCAGATGGCATCTTGTATTTCCTCTTCATTGATTTCCTTAGTCAAATCTGCGTTGATATCCTCACTGATTCATTTGGGCATGTGTTGTAGGAGGTCTGAATAATCTTTTGTTTCCTTTATCTCTGTTAAAAGAGTGTTGTAATAGGCTGAGGCAGTTTTTTTAATATCTTCTTGGGTTTTTTGAGGGCGGCCTTCCTCATCATTGATCATGGTGACATTATTTCTGACTTTCCTGACAGTTGCTTGCTTATGGAAAAAAGCAGAATTTTTATCTCTTCCTTGAAGCCAAAGTTGTCTTGACTTAATTCTCCACTTCTATTCTTCTTCTTTATTAACCCGATACAGATGATAATATAAATAAATTTCTAATGCTTTATCCTCGTGGGAAAACCCGTTCTCCTCTATTTTCCTGTGATTTTCTCTCAATTTATTTTTTAGCTCAGCTTTGGCATTTTCTGGTTCTTTGTAATGCTGCTTCGCCCATTCCTTCAAGGCATGTTTTGTATTTTTCAGTTTGCATTCCCAAATGAACCCCGGTGATCCTTCTATGTGATGCTGTCAGGCTGTTTTAACAATCTGATCCACAATTGGATTGTTGCGCCATAGAGAGTTATATTTAAAAGGCAACGGCCCCAAAGGACAATGTGCTTCAAGGAAAATGTTGATAGGGTAGTGATCGGAAGCTAAATAAGGCAGGATTGCAGCATGAGGTAGAGAAGTCAGAGAGGAAGGTAGTGTTTACCAAAATTCTATCAAGGCACTACATTATGTTATCTTTGCCCAGCCTGCGGTTGTTCCAAGTATACCTCCAATTTTTTGGGATGATATCAACTAAATCACACTCTTGCATGATGTCTTCCAGCTTTTCTCTATAAGGATCATGTGTAAAGATGCCCCCTCTTTTTTCATTGGAGTGTAATATAAGATTGAGGCCTCCCCCAAGGATGATATTTCTGTTATCTTCAGCTTGGATGTCTTTTTGTAGAGTGGCCCAGCACTGTTCATTGTCTCTGAAATGGTTCGGTGTATAAATGTTATAAATGACTATTTTTTTGTTCTCTGCTTGCTTTTCTAATATGACTTTGATCCAGTACTGATTGTTAGTATTGGATGTGCATTTCCAAACATTTTTGTTCCACATAGTGGTGATTCCACCAGAAGCTCCTCTTGCTTCACATATGTGTCCCTCATAATGCCTGAGCTGGTCTATAATTTTTGTCATCTCTTGCAGTCTTTGCTTAGTTTCCTGAATCATTACAATGCCTGGCTTCTCATGGTCTGTAAGATATTTCAGGGCAACAATTTTAGAGGGGTGCCCCAGTGCCTTATAATTCCATGATATAACTTTCATCATTGAGTATTTAGGTTTCGGAGAGATGCTCATCCCCCTTGCTCCTTATGTGTTGTTTCTTTGCTGTTTTGACCCAATATATAAGTTTCTATGGGATTTTTAGTTCCCATGGCAATATCTTTTTGAGCATTTTCATCTCTTTGTTGTTTTCTTCATTTCCTGCCAGGTCCTTTTTTTTTAGACTCTTGATTGACTCCATGCTCTTTCGAGGAGCTTCTGGTAGTTCGAGGTGGGGTGGGATCGGGAGAATGGGAGGGAGAGGATTGAGAAAGGGAAAAAAGGATGGGGGGATCATTTTCAAGGGGGATCAGGGGGTCATTTTCAGGGAGAGAGAGGGCGCCAAAGGGATTTGAAGAGATCAAGAGAGAATCATAGGTTGGCCCCTAGGTGGGATAAATGGGAGGGCCTAGAGAAGAGGAGGGAGGAGGGACATCTGAGGAAGAAGTTTTGGGGGGAGCTGAAGGGGGATTTGGTTTGGGAGGGGAAGATTTGAGAGGAGCCTCTTCATACTTAGCTTTCGAGCCAGATGCAATCTTCATTTTTTTTACAGTTTCTTGTTGTTCCTCAGATTGAGCAGGTTCATCATTAACTATTTTAGGACAAAAATTGGAAAAATGGCCGTATTCGTGACATACCTTGCATTTAAAGGGAATTTTTTCGTAGTCCAGTTGCTAAATGTGCATCCATTCATCCACCTTTAGTTTGATTGCTTCTGGAAGGCCCTTGCCGAGATTAAATTCAACACATATACGCGCACACGCCTGCATATTATCCTTGGGCTCACTCCGATTAATGTATTTTCCAACAACATTTCCGATGGATCGAATCGAGTCATCTCCCCAGCAGTGGAGCAGGAGATGTGGAAGTCGAACCCAGACCGGGACTGCATTAGGGGCATCCAGCTCAGGATCAAATTCTGGAGTCCATTTGTTCAGATACAAGCCATGAGAGTCCATGAAATATGGGCGATTTCTAAATATTAAGTCCTTGTCTGCTCTAGATTCTAAATGGAAAGTGTAATAACCTTTTCCACAGAAAAAAATGGAGATTTTACCATTTACTTTGTCTGCCCAGTTTCTTTCGATCCATCGTTGAAATCTTTTCGGAGAAGGCCATAGGCCAGTAAACTGATCGATGAGCCCTCGTTCAGCTAAAGAGAGTGCAGCCATTCAAGGAAGTGTAGGAAGGAGATCGACCTCTTGCAACCCATCTAATTTCTTAACAAAATTGGACAGCGCAGGGCGAGTTCTTTGGGGCTGTAAGGATTTGACCAATGCTGAAAACACATCTGCTGTAGACTCTTCAATAAAGCCCTCCATAGCAGCATTCGGAGAGGCCATGATAGGCCAGAGGCCTCGCGCAAGAGGGATAACCAACAATCATCTTCTAGGTTAAGGAAACGCGCAGGCAGAGCGTGCGCTCATCTTCTAGGTTGTTATTCCCATCACTTTTATTACATATTTAATTACTTTTAACTAAAATAATTATAAAATACCAATAATCTCATTCTTACTATATTCATTAGATTTCTTGTTGATATTACAACTTAATATGGTACAAATATTTTACTCACTATCAATTATAAATAAAATAATTCAGCTTCCACATTATGTAATTCAATTAAAAGTTTGGCCAAACTATGTTTTGCGTCGACGGCTCGTTAAGTCTAACGACTTAATAGTTCGGCCAAACTTTTAATCAAATATTCGGTCGAACTTTTGTATAACTTTCCGTCGGCCGGAAAATTTTGCGGAGCCCCTACTAAAACACATTTTGCATAATATAATTTTATATCAATTTTAAAATAAGGTAAAGTAATTAAAAGTACAAAAACTCAAAGTAAGATATACCAAACTTATACTTTTCAAAATTGTTTGAAATTTATGGTTTAATTCTTTTAGATAAAAAAGAAAAGGATAATTCATTTAGTTTTTAATATAAAATTAATATGTGACATTTAGAAATGTTCCTAATAATGAAAGCATTATTTTGTGTGGATAGTTAAAATAGTTTAATATTCGGGATTAATTAATATTCACATATTGAAAGTTGGTAAAATTCTTAGAAAAGGAAAAATGAAAAAAGAAAGCTCAATTAGTAAATATAATTTTGTCTTGAGAAATTTTTACATGTTATGTGTGGAAGTAGTTATTCTAGTATAAGTACCTTAAGCATATGCAAAATCTAATTGTATTTTTCTTATGTAAAATTATTTAGAGAAAACAAAATAATATTGATAAAATATCTGAATACATATTTTTTAATACCAACTATATATATTCTTTTAAAAAATAATATATATTTATATATATATTAAAATAGTTGAAAAAAAAAGATATTTAAAACTTTTGAAATATATATATATAATATAAAGCAGTTGAAAAAAAAATTATGGTGAAAACTTTTGAAATAGTTCAATTTTAAAAACAAAATTGAAATAGTCTCGAAAAAAATTGAAATAGTCTCACTAGTTTTACACTTTGGTCTCTTTTAGATAATATTCTCTAAATATTTCCTAATATTAAACAAAATAAATCTCTTGAACAAGTCTAAATTATCTAATCTGTAAAGCATATAGCAATACCATTTAAACATTTAAAAATACACATTGTATATATAATCATGACAGAGTCATTGGAATATGAAAAATACATTTTTTTTTCTCATACTATATTCTTACCTGAGATAAATATATACTAGTTTTAAATATGAAGATGATTTCTAATAATGCTTATTAGTCATACAGTATCTCTGTATCTAAACTTGGAATCTGTTATTTGTTAAATATATATGTAACGTTGTTTGTTGGCTGCGGACTCTACCCTAATATTCTATACTACGTTCAAAACAATCGATTGCCGACACCCGGGCTTGGAGTAGAATCCAATTTGCGCTCGTTGCTGTTTTTTGGCTGAAGGTCTTCATCTCCATTGCTGTGATGGGATTTGTCGACGTTTCTGGTTAGGGAATTAGGCCGGATCATTTGCGTGTGACCGGTTCGAGGGCCATTAGTGGATGTGGAGAGCTGTCGTTCGGTCACCAAGAAATTGACATAGATAGCCTTGTTCGACGCAGACGATTCTCCTTGATAGTTCAGTGGGACGCTCGGGCTCAACCTGAACGATGGCGACTTTTCGTTGGTGGCACTCTTTGCGGACGAAGTGCTTATCATCTCTTCGCCGCAATCCACCGCATCCTTCTCCATATGACCGTTGGCAGTGTGCATGTAAGGCGCATTTGTATTGGGGTGGATAACCGAAAGGGTGTTAGGGTCGATCAACAGGTTGTTCTTCATGAGTAACCTGGCATTACTACGGCCTGCAATGATCAGGAACGAGATCATAATCAAGAGCGCCATTATAAGAAAACTCGGTGTTAGCAACAAACGATATGACAGTGAAAGAGCGAATTACAGTGTTAGCAAATGAAAAATATGGTATCTGATGGATTTAGTGGGGAAGGGAAAATTCATTCGCGATGGGAAAAAGAGGACTCAGAGAGCTACAAGACTTGGGCGGTGAAACATTCAAAGGAATGGGGTACTTATAAGGAGTGAACGTCTTCTCGGAAGTGCATGCATATTGATCGCCTTAATCCAAACCCATGACCCTGCATTGAATTGTACACAGAACTTACAAATCGCGACCGAAACCCACTAATGAAATGCTGAGTGTTAAGACAGTGTGTTTCGTCGGGCTGGCATTCGCACACTCGCAGGGTATCGGATATGTAATCTTTACGAAGACCCTGTTAAGGTATAAACGAACGCCAGCGCCACCTCGTGAGGGAGGGGACCAGACAGACGGACAGGGAATTCGTTCCCCCTGACTTCAATCATTTGCCGGACTTTGAATAGAGTCTGATGACTGCAACAGGGAAGTTGGGCGTGAAAGATTCGATGGCACTGTCTTGGCCAACAATTTGTTTCGGCAAAGAGCGAAATAAAGTAAAGTTGAAGAGCTAATTAAAGGTAACCTTTTCTCTAATCCATCACGTAAATGCAGAATGGTGGTTTTCCACTTTAAACATGGCTTCTCCATTTCCATGAAGAGAAATAAAAGAAATATCAATTCAAATTTAAAAGTTGAATGCGAAAAGTAGGATTCCCTTTTCAACAACCATTTCCACCTACTACCACGCGTTTTCCACAATTGCCAGAGGTATCTATGGAAGGAATGATCCAATAGTAATGATCTAGTTTTCAAAATGTTTTAGAGCTGAAGCGTTGTATTGTTCGGTTCCAAATCTTCTTCAATGTCAATGTCAAGCCCTCGTCTTAATCGTTGTATCAAAGAGATGATCCTACATTTGGGTTAGGTTATGACATTGGGGTTAGGTTATGATTATGATGTACCAAATACATGTTCCTTTTAGAGTAAAATTGTCACACCTCCAAATTTCACACAGAAAAAAAAATTTCTTCACGAACTCAGACTTTTAACGATATGTTTATTATGACATTTCAAATCTTCTCACCATGATACTTTCCATCCTCATATCCTGTCGAAATTAAACCCTCTATCACTACCTCTTACCTTATGTTATTTTTATTCCGAACTCAGACTTTTAAGCATATGTTGATTATGACATTTCAAATATTCTCACCATGATACTTTCCATCCTCATATCCTGTCGAAATTAAACCCTATACCACTACCTCTTACCTTATGTTATTTTTATTCAAAGGGTAAAGATATTTTATATGACTTTAATCATTACCCAGGTCTCGCATGACCTCGCGAACTCACCTTTGACTTTAATGGTCACACATCTCATTCATTTAATTATTGAAACTAACATAAATCATATCGTCCATTAACATGTAGTATATAACATGAATTGAATGAACCTTTGCCTAAGGGCATTTGCGACCCTTCCACTATCCATAGTTATGGTTTCTCCGCCATGTATTTTCGTATGGACTTTGGGGTATTGATTTTTCATATAATTCGAAGTATCTAATATGACGAATTGACCCCTTTTTTTTTGCGTTTGGCATTAACATATATATATATATACCTGGGTTGATATGACCACACATCACTGTACATAAGATTTTCAATCGATTTAAGATACGGTACTTGGAGTTGAGATCATTCTGCACGTAAAGCGTATAGTCACAATTTGATTTGAGTTTCTATGTGCATCGCCACGGTGAAATGTTTATCCACATTGGCATCGTGATACATAAATGTGTGTTGTGTGATTTATGGGGTTCTCCATATCCCTTGGTTTTCTTACGTGGTGAATCCACGTCACTGGGCTCGCTCTGCTTACGTGGTGTACAACACTCACGCCAATATACGCACAGGATACCTTGAAATCAATTCAGAGTTACACCCCATTAATGTTATATGGCGGATCTTAACTCTCCACTGCTACCCTTCGATCCGTGTCTTGGCTTCTACGATTCTGCCAAGTGGACGATGGTGATCGATTCCGGTTAGGGTTTAGGTGGTTTTTCGAAGAATTATATAAGCCCTGGGTGTACAGTTAAGTCGGTTTTCCGCGTTCAAAACTTTGTTGTGCACCTCTTTGTCTGCACCATTATACTTCCGCCGAGCGTTTTGCGATTCTCTGTTGCAGAGAAGAATTATGTCGCATCTGGTTCATCAACACGATATCAAGTAATTACCTTCGCGCTCATTTTTTCTATTATAGGTTGAATGATTCAGAAAGTAGTTCATAGCGGCCATACGCCGGTTCTGAATATATATTCAATCATTAGTAAGGTGAATGCATCTGGTTTTACGATTTTCAAGGTATACTTTCAGCGCAAAGTGTGGTTGGTTTCTATTTTCAGGGTTATCGTCGACCCTACTCTGGCTATTTCATAAAATGAGACTAATTTGTTTTATGCCTCCTGTGTAGCGCGCTTCGCATCTCTTCAGGCAAACATCTCCTCTTCAATGGATCTTTATGAGGTGGGTTTTTTTTTTGTTCATCACGGCTCCGCATAGAATTGTTAATTCCTCCATATTATATTCGAGGGTGGTTCGTATTAATCCCTCTCTGTTTAATTTTCGATTGCAGGGCTCAGCGCATCTGCGATTTGCATTTCACAGGTAGTGTTTTTAACACCATAATTATTTTCTTCATTCCCTTATTTCCCCACTTGGGCGCAAATGGCTAATTCGCATTTTGGGTTTGAATTTGTGTTCTACAGGTAATCGGAGAGCTCTTGCATGCTTATGATAGCAGTTAGTAACCCTTTCAGTCATTATGGATGCTAACATCGGTCTCTTGGCCGTCCAGGTCGGTATACTTATGGGATTACTTCTCCTCTCCTGTTACGTTGGGTCGTGGGAGTTGAAACATTCTTCTCTTGTGATGTTGCGCAGTGTTCCTTGAGGAACGAGACTCTATCCGAGTCATGGTTTTGTTTTTTTCTTGTTATCGTTGTCACTCTTAGATGGCACTCATTTAAATTTGTTCTGTTGAGATAGGGGTTGTGAGTTTTATACCCTAGCCTGATAGGCTCATCATGTATTTCAATATTTTTGGACATATATGTACTCCCTATTGTCTTAGATCGAATTCAATATGCTACGCCACAGTATAAGTGTACATGGACTGTATGAGTCATATATATGAATTCATACCATGGAATTTTTGCTTTGTTTAGCTTACTCGTCAGAACAATAATTGGTTCTCGGTAATAATAATGTTGTTCCAGATTTCGTGGTTGCATTCATCCGAATTTCCAGGAAGTTGTATTTGGTGTTTATCTCTTCTTCTGATGTATTACGTTCATTCTTTTCTGTGGTTAGAAATCTTCACTCGGGTACCTATATCATAACTACAGTTTCTTCTGTTCATGGATTTCATTGAATTGGTTTTACCATTATCTGTCTAGACATATGAATGGCATGCTGGAATTTATGAGTCCCTACTCATTTATAAACATATTGTTAATATGTAGAAAATCCTAGAATCTATATTCTGCGATTTTTCAAAGTTGTATATATATATATATTTCTATTTTCCAGTTTCTTCCCATTTACTTATATCTATATACAGCTCTTGTCTACCTATGGGTTTGGTTGTAGGTGTTTCTGTAGAGCTGGTTGTGGGTTTGGAATTCATTCCCTTTTTCCTCTTAGCCAAGGGAATGTAGTGGTTACATAAATGCTACTGTGTATACTGTTGAAAATAATTTACTCTTTGTTCCTATGCGTCTCAACTGCTTAATCATAATTTCTGCACTCTATGTATTCATTCTCAGTGCTATGATGTTAGAGTAGTTCCATGAGACCATTGTCTATGATAGTATTTTTTTTTCATATAAATATTTACTCCTTTCCTCCACTAGACAAAGTGTGGCTTATATACAACCTTTTTGTTTTAGACCATTTAATTTTCTGGAATTATATTAGAATTTTTTTGGCTGAACCTGAGGTCAGTCTATTGAGTCTCTCATTCTGTTCTTTCATACACAGTATAAATTTTAACTCATCTCCTGCTATTATTCCGGTATACTACAGTGAATTCAATTTCTCTCTATGGTAGCTGAAATAAAAATTATGCTAGGAAACAGAAGCAGATTAAAACAATTTCACAACTTTTCCTGAAAGAACAAGGTTTCCTCAGATTTAACCCAACCCTGGTTAAAACATTCTGTGGGATTCTACCTTACAAGATTTTCCTCTACAACTATACAGAATTATCAGGTTATTGCCTGGTGATTACATTCTGTTAAATGTAGACTAGTAATATTTAATACCTTAGAGAGAAATTTTGTTTTTATATGTAGCCAATTCATACCATAATAAACAGGAAGATAATTTAACTCATAAACATACCACTCGAGCAGTCGACCAACCTCCCAACCTTAGAGTTCTTCTGTCTCCCAGAACTCTCCCCTGAGCTAAGATCACCTCCTGAAAACAGATCAACCTCTAATCTGTACAAGAGCAGCTTATTTAAGCTATTGTTCCCAAAAGCATGTTTCTAATTCTGCATCCAGAATCTCAGGATGCTTTTCTTCCTGTTTTCCTAGGCTTCCCAATTTAGGGACTTTTTAAAGCTGTTTTATGCTTTTCCTCAGCTTTTCCAGCTTTTTACCTCTTCCCAACTACTTTCCTCATCATTGGGGAAATTCAGATTTTTCCTCAAAAATCTAAATTTAAAACTTACTGTCTTTCAAGGATTTTTGAAAGGTTGTGGGGAAATATTTGCCTCACCCATCCTCACAGATTTAGCAAGTGATCTCATCATCTCATTTTTGGTCAATCCACACCACAATAATTTATTCATTTCCTCAATTAAATGTTTAATTACATTCACAAAATAATTATCCTTTGGGGTCCACTCCCTTTAGGATTTGAAGTTCAAGTATCTAACTTTAAAATGCAATCACATGAATTGGGGGTGTTACATATTCCCCCTCTGAAAATAAACACCGTCCTCGGTGTTGTTTTTCAACTACTAGAGTTTATTTTGCAAATAAAAATGGATATTTTTCCATCATTTCAGTCTCTTGTTCCCAGGTAGCTTCTTCAGCAGTAAAGTGCTTCCACTGCACCTTTACTCTTTCTACCGTTCTGCTTCTCAATTCAATTTCTTCCCGCTCCAATATTTGAAGCGGTTCTGGTAGAAACTCCCCTTCTGGTTCCACCTGTACAACATTCCAATCAACTATGTGAGAAGCATCATGCACATATCTTTTTAACAATGAAACATGAAATACATCATGATCTCTAACATGGGGTGGTAAGGCCAGCTTGTAAGCCACTGGTCCCACCCTTTCTAATACTTCAAAGGGACCACAGTATCTAGGGGCCGATTTTGCACAACTCCCAGCATAAAGGGTGCTCTTTTTGGGTTTAATACGCAAATATACATGCTCCCCAACTTTAAATTCTCTATGCACTCTCTTCTTATCTGCATAACTCTTCTAGCGATCTTGTGCTGTCTTGATGTTCTTTTGTATCTGTTTGACAATTCCTTCCATTTCTTGTAAAGCATCTGGTCCCAACATTAGTTTGTCTTCTGGCTGACTCCAGCTCAAAGGAGTACGACACTTCCTTCCTTACAGTGCCTCAAACGGAATCATTTTAAAGGAGGATTGATAGCTGTTATTATAGGAAAATTCAGCTAAATGTAAGAAATATTCCCACTTTGAGGGTCTATCCTTCACATACATTCTCAGCATGTTCTCCAAAATTTGATTAGTTCTTTCCATTTGACCATCAGTCTGAGGGTGGTAGGCAGTGTTAAGATTCAATTTAGTGCCCATTCCTCCAAATAATCCCTTCCAAAAGGCTGCGGTAAACTTAGCATCCCTATCTGAAACAATCACTTTAGGAACCCCATGGAGCCTTACTATCTGCTTCAGGAACACATTCGCTACTTGAGCTGTTCCAAAGGTGGATTTCACTGGTATAAAGTGAGCAGCTTTGGTTAAAGTGTCTACTACTACCATTACAGAATCATGCTGGTATTTGGTTTTGGGTAATCCTGTAATGAAGTCCATAGAACCGGTGTCCCACTTCCATTCTGCAATGGGCAAAGGGTTCAGAAGCCCGGCAAGATGTTGATGTTCAACCTTAACCAATTGACATTCCATGCATATACTTAAATATTCTGCTACATCTCTCTTCATTCCTGGCCAGAACAACTTCTTTTTCAGGGCTGTTAACATTTTCTGATATCCTGGATGTCCTGCATAAGGTTGTTTGTGGTACTCATCCAGAATTTCTCTTTTTAAGGACTCTACATTGGGGATATAAAATTTGTTTTTATAACAGATCAGCCCTTTTTGGTTTTGAGTGAAATCAGTTTTCTCCTTTTTATGTAATTGCACCAGAAGTGTTTCATAATTTGGGCCTTGGTTTGCTGCCTTATGCACCAATTCCTTTACATCAATCTGAGCACTACTTCCAATATTACTGATATTCTGACAAGCATTTATGCTCAATGCATCAGCAACTTTATTTTCCTTCCCTCTAATATGTTTTATGTCCATGTCAAACTCACTTAAAAAGGACAGCCATCTGGCTTGTCTGGCATTCAAATTAGTTTGGGAAAAGAAATATTTGAGACTAATATGATGAGTCATCAATATAAATTTTTTTCCAAGAAGATAGTGCTGCCACATTTTCAAAGCATTAATAACAGCTGCTAGTTCTAAATCATAGGCACTATAATTCTGTTCGTGTATCTTCAGTTTCCTAGATTCATAGGCAATCACTAAGTTTTCCTGCAAAAGAACTCCTCCCAATCCCTCTCTACATGCATCCGTACATACCACAAATTCCTTGTCAGGATCTGCAATCTTCAGTATAGGGGCTGTAGTAAGTTTCAGTTTTAGTTGGTCGAAACTGTTTTGGCATTTTGCAGTCCATTCAAACTTGACACCTTTCCTTTGTAAGGAAGTGATGGGATGTGCTAGGGCAGAAAATCTCTCCACAAATATGCGATAATAGCCGGCAATCCCCATGAATGATCTAACTGCTGAAACATCAGTGGGTACTGGCCATTCTTTTATAGCCTTTATCTTCTCTGAGTCAAGAGAAAGGCCTTGTTTAGAAATAATATGACCCAAGTATTGGATCTTGTCCTTATAGAACTCACATTTGCTAAATTTGGCGTATAGCTGATTTTCCTTTAGAGTTTGCAATACTATCCTCAGGTGTTCTTTGTGTTCCTCCTCACTTCTTGAGTAAACTAAAATATCATCTATGAAAAGAAGGAAAAATTTATCCAAGTACTTGTTTAACACACTGTTCATTAGGCACATGAATGTGGCAGGGGCGTTTGTCAAACCAAAAGGTAGGACTACAAATTGGTAGTGGCCATACCTGCTTCGAAAGGCTGTTTTGCTGATGTCTTCCTCTTTAATTCTAAGCTGGTGGTAACCAGTTCTTAAGTCAATTTTCAAGAATATTGAAGCTCCTCTCACTTGATCAAAAAGATCATCAATTCTAGGCAAAGGATATCTATTTTTAATGGTCAACTTATTCAGTTGCCGATAATCAATGCACATCCTGAAAGTTCCATCTTTCTTTTTCACGAACAGCACTGGTGCTCCCCAAGGAGACACACTCTATCTCATATACCCTTTATCTACCAGTTCTTGCAATTGCATTTTCAGTTCCATAAGCTCAGGAGGACTCATTCGATAAGGTGCCCGTGAAACAGGTGTTGCTCCCGGCACCAAATCAATTGAGAAGTCAATCTCTCTGTTGGGGGGAAGATGAGGGATTTCCTTTGGAAAAACTTCCTTGAATTCTCTTATTACTGGTACAGCATCCAGTAATTCTTCTTCAGTTTTCTGTTCTGTTTCTTCCACATGCACTGCATAAACTTGCTATCCTTTTCGAGCTGTTCTTTTTAATTGCAATGCTGAAATTTGTCTTACAAAAATAGGTTTTAATTTCCCTTTGAGAAAAAAAGTTTTCCCTTCCTCATCTACACAATGCAAAGTCTTATCCCAGCAATTCATCAAATCTTTCTTCTTTTCCAGCCAGTCCATTCCTATCAATAGATCATATGACCCTAAGGGTAGAATGTTCAAATTCACTTCTGTTCGAAACTCATTTAATTGGATTTCTGTTCTGGGCAGTTTATGTGTTACCTTTCTTTTTGTTCCAGTGGCCAGCTGTACCAACCATGACCTCCATTTCCACCATGGTTGCTTGATGTTCTTCTTGCCGATTTTCCAGGGCTGCACTAATAGTTGGTATGTTTCTGGCTATATCGTTTACTGTTGTCGCTTCCCGATCTCTCATGAGCATATGAATGTTTCGATGAGGGCAGTCCCTCAAAAGATGGGGTTCCTTCATTCTGACTGTTCCCTCCTTTTTACTGTCTCCATCTATTGGTTTTGAAGCCACTTGAGACTGTGCAGTTAGACTTTCTTTGGGTTTACTAAACCTTTTCCGCTGATGATCTCTGCCAAAATTCTTCAGATAGGCTAGTTTCTGTTTTCTTCCTTTGAATTCATTCTTATTTACCCAACTTTTCCCTTGATTAGTTTTTCCTTTGAACTGTTGGTAACACAATCTAGCTTTTCTAACAGCTTCGTCCATTGATTTTGGGTTGTCAAACTCAATTTTCTCTTTGTATACCACAGGCAAACAATTCAGAAACCTCTGTACCTTTGCCTTTTCTTCCCTTATGTAAGGTACATATCTTAATAGATTGGTAAATTTAGTAACAAACTCATCGATAGTGAGTTGTCCCAATCTAAGCTCATGAAATTCTTTTGCTTTTTCATCATAGTACCGCTCATTCAAGTAGCGATTCTTGAATTTAGCCTGGAAATCTTCCCAAGTAACTGTCTTTTCATCTATGGCATGCACCATATTTGTCTCCTCCCACCACAAGGTAGCCTTACCTTGTAGCTGGTAGACAGCTAATCTGGCCTTCAGATTGCTTTCATATTCATAAACCTGGAAATACTTAATCATATTCAGCAACCAGGCTTCAGCATCTTCCTCCTTCTCCCCGTCATAGGAGGGAGGTTTGATTTTTCGGAATTCCCCTTGTAATTCCTTTTTCTGCTTATTCTGATGTCGAATAGCATCTTCCTCATCAGATTCATCAGTTTTCCTCTTTCCAGAACCTTTGCCTTCTTGGCTGTTCCGTGAGGTTAATTCCCTGATGAGCTTTTCCTGCTCCTCACTGGCTAATGACAATCTGTCATTCTGGCTTTTTATCTCAGCCAATTCTTGTTGCAAGTTTTGCAACATAGCCATCATGGCCACATTAGGATCTGGCTCACCACGCAGATCTACATAAATTCTGCCACCTTCTTCCATTCTATCACCCCACTGCCCACTGTACACTACATAGCACAGGTCAGTGAAAAGAAAAGAACAACAAAAAAACACAACTTTTGTTACAACAATAAAATTACACAGTGAGTACACAACAATTATGAGCACAATGTCACCAGCCCAGTTTTATAACTTGGGCTCCGATACCATTTCTCAAACCTCCAAATTTCACACAGAAAAAAAAAAAAAATTTCTTCACGAACTCAGACTTTTAAGCATATGTTTATTATGACATTTCAAATCTTCTCACCATGATACTTTCCATCCTCATATCCTGTCGAAATTAAACCCTCTACCACTACCTCTTACCTTATGTTATTTCTACCACTACCTCTTACCTTATGTTATTTTTATTCAAAGGGTGAAGATATTTTATATGACTTTAATCATTACCCAGGTCTCGCATGACCTTGCGAACTCACCTTTGACTTTAATGGTCACACATCTCATTCATTTAATTATTGAAACTAACATAAATCATATGGTCCATTAACATGTATTATATAACATGAATTGAATGAACCTTTGCCTAAGGGCATTTGTGACCCTTCCACTATCCATAGTTATGATTTTTCCGCCATGTATATTGGTATGGACTTTCGGGTATTGATTTTTCATATAATTCGATGTACATAATATGACGAATTGACCTTTTTTTTTTATGCATTTGGCATTAACATATATATATACCTGGGTTGATATGACCACACATCACTGTACATAATATTTTCAATATATGATTTGAATTTCTATGTGCATCACCGCGGTGAAATGTTTATCCACGTCGGCGTCGAGATACATAAATGCGTGTTGTGTGATTTATGTGGTTCTCCATATCCCTTCGTTTGCTTACGTGGTGAATCCATGTCGCTGGGCTTGCTCGGCTTACGTGGTGTACAACACTCACGCCAATATACGCACAGGATACCTTGAAATCAATTCAGATTTACACACCATTAATGTTATACGGCGGGTCTTAACTCTCCACTGCTACCCTTCGATCCGTGTCTTGGCTTCTAATATTCTGCCAAGTGGACGATCGCGATCGGTTCTGGTTAGGGTTCAGGTGGTTTTTCGAAGAATTATATAAGCCCTGGGTGTAGAGTTAAGTCGGTTTTCCGCGTTCAAAACTTTGTTGTGCACCTCTGCATCTGCACCATTCTACTTCCGCCGAGGGTTTTGCGATTCTTCGTTGCAGAGAAGAATTATGTCGCATCTCGTTCATCAACACAATATCAGGTTATTACCTCCGCGCTCATTTTTCTATTGTAGGTTGAATGATTCAGAAAGTAGTTCATAGCGGCCATACGCCGGTTCTGAATATATATTCAAGCATAAGTAAGGTGAATGCATCTTGTTTTACGATTTTCAAGGTATACTTTCAGCGCAAAGTGTGGTTGGTTTCTATTTTCAGGGTTATCGTCGACCCTACTCTAGCTATTTCATAAAATGAGACTAATTTGTTTTATGCCTCCTGTGTAGCGTGCTTCGCATCTCTTCAGGAAGACGTCTCCTCTTCAATGGATCTTTATGAGGTGGGTTTTTTTTTTGTTCGTCACGGCTCAACATAGAATTGTTAATTCCTTCATATTATATTCGAGGGTGGTTCGTATTAATCCCTCTCTGTTTAATTTTCGATTGCAGGGCTCGGCGCATCTGAGATTTGCGTTTCACAGGTAGTGTTTTTAACACCATAATTATTTTCTTCATTCCCTTATTTCCCCACGAGGGCGCAAATGGCTAATTCGCATTTTGGGCTTGAATTTGTGTTCTACATGTAATCAGAGAGCTCTTGCATGCTTATGACAGCAGTTAGTAACCCTTTCAGTCGTTATGGATGCTAACATCGGTCTCTTGGCCGTCCAGGTCGGTATACTTATGGGATTACTTCTCCTCTCCTGTTGCGTTGGGTCGTGGGAGTTGAAACATTGTTCTCTTGTGATGTTGCGCAGTGTTCCTTGAGGAACGAGACTCTATCCGATTCGTGGTTTTGTTTTTTTCTTGTTATCGTTGTCACTCTTAGATGGTGCTCGTTTAAATTTGTTCTGTTGAGATAAGGGTTGTGAGTTTTATACCCCAGCCTGATAGGCTCATCATGTATTTCAATATTTTTGGACATATATGTACTCCCTATTGTCTTAGATTGAATTCAATATGCTACGCCACAGTATAAGTGTACATGGACTGTACGAGTTGTATATATGAATTCATACCATGGAATTTTTGCTTTGTTTAGATTACTCATCAGAACAATAATTGGTTCTCGGTAATACTAATGTTGTTCCAAATTTCGTGGTTGCATTCATCCGAATTTCCAGGAAGTTGTATTTGGTGTTTATCTCTTCTTCTGATGTATTACATTCATTCTTTTCTGTGGTTAGAAATCTTCACTCGGGTACCTGTATCATAACTACAGTTTCTTCTGTTCATGGATTTCATTGAATTGGTTTTACCATTACCTGTCTAGACATATGAATGGCATGCTGGAATTTATGAGTCGCTACTCATTTATAAACATATGGTTAATATGTATAAAATCATAGAATCTATATTCTGCGATTTTCCAAAGTTGTATATATATATATATATATCTATTTGCCAGTTTCTTCCCATTTACTTATATCTATATATAGCTCTTGTCTACCTATGGGTTTGGTTGTAGGTGTTTCTGTAGAGCTGGTTGTGGGTTTGGAATTCATTCCCTTTTTCCTCTTAGTCAAGGGAATATAGTGGTTACATAAATGCTACTGTGTATACTGTTGAAAATAATTTACTCTTCGTTCCTATGCATCTCAACTTCTTAATCATAATTTCTGCACTCTATGTATTCATTCTCAGTGCTATGATGTTAGAGTAGTTCCATGAGGCCATTGTCTATGATAGTCTTTTTTTTTCATATAAATATTTACTCCTTTCCTCCACTAGACTAATTGTGGCTTATATATAACCTTGTTGTTTTAGACCATTTAATTTCCTGGAATTATAATAGAATTTTTTTGGCTGAACCTGAGGTCAGTCTATTGAGTCTCTCATTCTGTTCTTTCATACACAGTATAAATTTTAACTCATCTCCTGCTATTAATCTCGTATACTACAGTGAATTCAATTTCTCTCTATGCTAGCTGAAATAAAAATTATGCTAGGAAACAGAAGCAGATTAAAATAATTTCACAACTTTTCCTGAAAGAACAAGGTTTCCTCAGATTTAACCCAACCCTGGTTAAAACATTCTGTGGGATTCTAACTTACAGGATTTTCCTCTACAATGATACAGAATTATCAGGTTACTGCCTGGCGATTACATTCTGTTAAATGTAGACTAGTAATATTTAATACCTTAGAGACAAATTTTGTTTTTATATGTAGCCAATTCATACCATAATAAACAGGAAGATAATTTAACTCATAAACATACCACTCGTGCAGTCGACCAACCTCCCAACCTTAGAGTTCTTCTGTCTCCCAGAACTCTCCCTCGAGCTAAGATCACCTCCTGAAAATAGATCAACCTCTAATCTGTACAAGAGCAGCTTATTTAAGCTATTTTTCCCCAAAGCATGTTTCTAATTCTGCGTCCAGAATCTCAGGATGATTTTCTTCCTGTTTTCCTAGGCTTCCCAATTTAGGGACTCTTTAAAGCTTTTTTATGCGTTTCCTCAGCTTTTCCAGCTTTTTACCTCTTCCCAACTACTTTCCTCATCATTGGGGAAATTCAGATTTTTCCTCAAAAATCTAAATTTAAAACTTACTGTCTTTCAAGGATTTTTGAAAGGTTGTGGGGAAATATTTGCCTCCATCCATCCTCACGATTTAGCAAGTGATCTCATCATCTCATTTTTGGTCAATATGCACCACAATAATTTATTCATTTCCTCAATTAAATGTTTAATTTCATTCACAAAATAATTATCCTTTGGGGTCCACTCCCTTTAGGATTTGAAGTTCAAGTATCTAACTTTAAAATGCAATGACATGAATTGGGGGTGTTACAATCTCATGTAGACATGGTGTTGTGAGCCATGTTTCAATAAACATTAGCTCTTCTTCATAATCAATCTCGTACCTGCACACTGAAAATCAATGTTAGAATTAAAAATGTTTGCAGAACAACATTTGTTCTGGGTTTTCCCCTACAATCGAGCTTATTGCACTTTTTCTTCCTCCGTCTCTATCTCTCCGTTTCTTTCTCTTGTAAATCGTCTTATCTCTCGTTTTTATCTATTTTCTTCACTAACCTGCTAGTGCAATAAGGTTGTCTTCCATTGATTGAAGTGGGATTATTCACAAATAACATCATGTCAATATCATGTTTGAATGCATCATCTCAACCGCCAACGGTCTTGTCCACATAGTTAACATTAACCATCAAATTTACATCAGAAAGCTGTGTTGTTGGAATCAACGAATCATCATCAGCAAACTCTGTTGCAGGAATCATAAAGTCTTCAAAAAACTCTATTGATGGAATCACCATATCATCAAAAAGCTCTGTTGCTAGGTTCATCCAAACATCATCAGCAAGTTGTTTTGCTGGAATCAACATATCATCATCAAGCTCTGTTGCTGGATTCATGAAAACACCATTAGCAGGCTATGTTGCTGGAATCAACAAGTCATCATCAGCAAACTTTGTTTCTGGAATCATCAAGTATTCATCAACAAGCTTCGTTGCTGGAATCATCAAATCATTGTTCACATGTAGCTGTGTACAGTGGGGTTCACAAGTATCTTCATGCTCTCTCTCTGGTGCTTAAGACTCTTTATTTTTTTGTAGGTCTATTGCTATAGATCCACCTTCATCTTCAACTTCAATTCTCTCCCTTCCACCAAAACATCTGTCAAGGGTATCCCATGCCTCCTTGGCAGTCTTGGCATCTGAGATCAGAGGGAGAATGTTGTAATCGACAGATTATTTTATGCATTTTAACACATAGGTGTCTTTTTGCCTTTTTATTTCCAGATATAAAAAGATTTCAAACATCTTTTGTTTCTACTTTAGTCTCTTTCCTTTTCCCATGACCTCGTTGCATGTCTTTCACAAACAAACGAGTCTAAATATGCATCAAATACCTTGTTTCTAAAAAAAATTCTTCTCCTCAAAAAATATTTTTCTACAGGTTCAATTTTACAAGGCTTTCACACTCACAATTTTAAGCTTTTTTTCTTTTTAAAAAACTCCAAAAAAAAAATTCTTAACATGCCATAAAATCCTTTCACACAAGCTCTTTTAAAAAATACATGGCAAAAATAATTAAAATCCCCCTTTTTTTTAAATGAGCTTCTTCCCTTTTTAAAAAACGTAAAATAAAGCTTTTAAAATAATTTCCTCTACGAGCCCCTTTTTCCTTTAATAAGTCAGCTTTTCAAATTTTGAAGTTTTTTTTTTTTTTAAACTTCAAAAAAAAAATCCCTTCATATAAAAAGGCTTCCTCTTCTTTTTAAATACCTTAAGATCTTAAAACCTTTAAATGTCATGTTGAATTCTTTTTTTTGAAGTCACGTTGATGAAATAAAAGATACCTTCATGCATTTAACCTTTTTGCATGAATTTTACCTTCATCATATTAAAAAAAATATAATGAAATTGCAATTTGACCTTCATCATATTAAAAAAATATAACGCAATTTCTCTCGGATTTGGATTTGTAAAAGCAAATACCTTAATGCAGGTAATGAAGCACCTGTCCTGCGTCAATGATAACGCAGAAAATCCACCCAGGTGGAATGCATGCAAGGCATGAACAGTTAACGTGGCGGTCAGCACTTGGCTGTCACGTTATAATGTGGAGCTTCTAAAGAGGAAGTGCGTTAGGACTAACACTGATCTCTTGAACATTCAGTGCGCTATGTAGCTAAAAAAAACATTTTTTGGGCTTTATTCTATTTGTTTAAACGGTGCCTTCACTCGCATCGCCTGGCTTTTTTTCTACTTTGGCTTCTTCTCACGAGGCATATTTTACATTCCCCAAACTTCTAATACTCTGTTAAAGAGTCTTATGCAGGCTCGCCTCTCCTCTCTACTTCTCCAGCTTGGCTCTGTTGCTACTCTCTAGGGAGGCTTATGCAAGCTAGCTCTGATACCATGAAAAGAATTGAAACACTAAAAATAAGTGGAGCAGAGGATTTCTCATCTCAATATTATGAATAGATTAAATAGGATTACATTCGAAACATCAGCAATAAATGTATGCAGTTAAACTCGACTAAACTGGACTAATTAGAAACTGAACTGGACACTTGGAATGACAGTTTCGACACCTAGCAGGTGGTTGGGATTACATTTTTTAACACTCCCCTTTAATTTAAACCACATAAAAATTTAATTCAGATACCTACTGCTCTATGTCTCAGTGAGGCTTACAAAGAAATTGACTTCAACTAGATTTAGTTTTCTTCTTCTCTTTTTCCAAATTATGTAGCCTCTAAATTGTTTCATCATTTTCTTCTTCTTGTATTCTTCAAACCTTTGTTTCTTCAGTTGCTGGTGCAGGTATTTCACTGTTCCAGGTTGTCTAAGCATCTCTTGGACTTCTTCAAGAAATGTGGGTTGCTGCCACATATTGTCTTCTTTAGTGCATTTTTCATCATCAATCTGCTGCAACATAAGATTAGAATAATATCTTATCTCTTCATAAGTCCAATACCTTAAAATTTCATCGACATATTCATCATGAATGTCATCTTCATTATTCATATCTACATATTCTATGTAGATCTCATTTAGACATGGTGTTGCAAGCCACGTTTCAATAAACTTTAGCTCTTCTTCATAATCAATCCGTGTACCTGCACACTGAAAATCAGTGTTAGAATTAAAAATATTTGCAGAAAAACATTCGTTCTGGTCTTTCTGCTCTGCAATGAGAGATTTCTCCTGTTGCACTTTTTCTTCTTATTTCTCTAGCTCTGTTTCTGCTTTCTCTTTCCAAACTGTCTTTATCTTTGTTTCTGTCTCTGTATTTTCTTCAATAACCTGTGTTGGTGCAAACAGGTTGTCTTCCACTAAATTAAGTGGGATTATCTCACCAAATAACATCATGTCAATATCATGTTTTTGTTGCATCATCTGCAACAATTCATCATTAGCCAAAAATTCATTATCAAATTTAACATCAACCATCAAATTTACATTAGCAAGTTGTGTTGTTGTAATCAACAAATCATCATCAGCAAACTCTGTTGTTGGAATCATCAAGTCTTCAACAAACTCTGTTGTTGGAATCACCATATCATCAGCAAGTTTTGTTGTTGGATTCATCCAAACATCATCAGCAAGCTGTGTTGCTAGAATCAACATATCATCAGCAAGCTCTGTTGCTGGATTCATCAAAACATCATTAGGAAGCTGTGTTGCTGGAATCAACAAGTCATCATCAGGAAACTCTGTTGCTGGAATCATCAAGTCTTCATCAGCAAGCTCCATTGCTAGAATCATCAAATCATCGTCCACATGTAGCTGTGTACAGTGGGGTTCACAATCATCTTCATGCTCTCTCTCTATTGCTTCAAACTCTTTATCTCACTTTAGGTCTATTGCTACAGATCCACTTTCATCTTCAACTTCAATGCTCCCCCTTGCACAAAAACATCTCTTAGGGGTATCCCATACCTCCTTGGAGATCTTGGAATTTGAGATCATAGGGAGAATGCTATCATCGACAGATTATTTTATGCATTTTAACGCATAGGTGTCTTTTTTCCTTCTTATTTCCAGATCGAAAAAGATTTCGAACATCTTCTATTTCTGCTTTAACCTCTTGGATTTTCCCATGTCCTCGTTGCTTGTCTCTCACAAAAAAATGAGTCTACATATGCATCAAATACCTTGTTTCTAAAAACAATTCTCTTCCTCAAAAAAAATATGTTTCTACAGATTCACTTTTACAAGGCTTTCACATTCAAAATTTTAAGTTTTTTTTTTTTTTTTTTAAACTCCAAAAAATTTTTCTCTAGATGCCATAAAATCCTTTCACACAAGATATTTTAAAA
Source organism: Pinus albicaulis (assembly GCA_034641835.2). NCBI lineage: Eukaryota > Viridiplantae > Streptophyta > Pinopsida > Pinales > Pinaceae > Pinus > Pinus albicaulis. Next base: position 937,870,315 of record CM076582.1, read on the forward strand.
ATTCATGGCAAACATAATTAAAATCCCCTTATTTTTAAATTATCTTCTTCCCTTTAAAAAAAAATTAAAATAAAGCTTTTAAAATCGTTTCCTTTACGAGCCCCTTTTTCCTTTAATAAATCAACTTTTCAAATTTTGAAGTTTTGTTTTTTTTTTTAACTTTTAAAAAAATCCGTTCATATAAAAAGGCTTCATATTCTTTTTAAATACCTTAAGATCTTAAAACCTTTAAATGCCATGTTGAATGATTTTTTTTGAAGTCACGTTGATGAAAGAAAAGATACCTTCATGCATTTAATCTTTTTGCCTGCATTTGACCTTCATCATATTAAAAAAAATATAATGCAATTGGCATTTGACCTTCATCATATTAAAAAAATATAATGCAATTGCTCCTAGATTTCGATTTCTAAAAACAAATACCTTAACACATGTAATAAAGCACCTATCTCGCGTCAATGATAACGCAGACAATCCACCCAAGTCTCGCGCTAGGTGGAATGGGTGCAAGGCATGAACACTTAACGCGGTGGTCAGCACTTGGGTCTCGCGTTATAATGCGGAGCTTCTGAACAGGAAGTGTGTTAGGAATAACATTGATCTATTGAAAAATTAGTGCATTATGTAGCTAAAAACAATATTTTGTTGGCTTTCTTCTATTTTTTTTGCTGGCACCTTCACTAGCTTCTCACGAGGCATCTTTTAAATTCCTCAAACTTTTGTTGCTTTGTCAGAGAGTCTTATGCAGGCTCGCCTATCCTCTCTACTGCTCCAACTTGGCTCTACTGCTGCTCTCAGGGGAGGTTTATGCAAGCTAGCTTTGATACCACGACAAGAATTGAAACACTGAAAATAAGTGGCGCAGAGGATTGCTCATCTCAATATTATGAATAGGTTAAATAGGATTACATTTGAAACATCGGCAATAAATGTCTACAATTAAACTTGAATAAACTGGACTAATTAGAAATTGAACTGGACACTTGGAATGAAGGTTTTGACACCTAGGAGGTGGTTGGGATTACATTCTTTAACATTCCCCTTTAATTTAAACCACATAAAAATTTAATTCAGATACCTGCTGGTCTATGTCTTAGCAAGGCTTACAAAAAAATCCACTTCAACTAGATTTAGTTTTCTTCTTATCTTTTTCCAAATTCTATAGCCTCTAAATTGTTTCATCATTTTCTTCTTCTTGTATTCTTCAAGCCTCTATTTCTTCATTTGCTGGTGCAGGTCTTTTATTGTTCCAGGTTGTCTAAGGATGTCCTAGACTTCTTCAAGAAATGTGGGTTGCTGCCACATATTTTATTCTGTAGTGCATTTTTCATCATCAATCTACTGCAACATGAGATTAGAATAATATCTTATCTCTTTAGAACTCCGATACCTGAAAATTTCATCGACATATTCATCATGCATGTCATCTTCATCATTCATATCTACATCTTTTGTGTAGATCTCATTCAGATATGGTGTTGCAAGCCATGTTTCAATAAACTTTAACTCTTCTTCATAATCAATCTTTGTACCTACACATTGGAAATCAATATTAGAATTAAAAGTATTTGCAGAACAACATTCATTCTGGTCTTTCTTCTCTACAATGAGAGATTTCTCCTGTTGCACTTTTTCTTCTTCTGTCTCTATCTCTGTTTCTGCTTTCTCTTTGAAAACTATCTTTATCTCTGTTTTTGTCTCTGTCTTTTCTTCACTAACCTGTGCTGGTGAAATCATGTTGTCTTCCACTGAATGAAGTGGGATTATCTCACAAAATAACATCATGTCAATATCATGTTTTTATTGCATCATCTGAAACAAGTCATCATTAGCCAAAAATTCATTATCAAAGTTAACATCAACCATCAAATTTACATCAGAAAGCTGTGTTGTCGGAATTAAAAAATCATCAGCAACAAACTCTGTTCGTGGAGTCATCAAGTCTTCAACAAACTTTGTTGCTAGAATCACCATATCATCAGCAAGCTCTATTGCTGGATTCATCCAAACATCATCAGCATGCTGTGTTGCTAGAATAAATATATCATCAGCAAGCTCTATTGCTGGCTTCATCAAAACATCATTAGCAAGCTGTGTTGCTGGAATCAACAAGTCATCCTCAGCAAACTCTGTTGCTGGAATCATCAAGTCCTCATTAGCAAGCTTTGTTTCTGGAATCATCAAATCATCGTCGACATGTAGCTGTGTACAGTGGGGTTCACCAGCATCTTCGTGCTCTCTCTCTGCTGCTTTAGACTCTTTATCTCGCTGTAGGTCTGTTGCTACAGATCCACCTTCATCTTCAACTTCAATGCTCCCCCTTGCACCAGAACATCTATCAAGGGTATCCCATGCCTCCTTTGCGATCTTGGCATCTGAGATCAGAGGGACAATGTTGTCATCGACAGATTATTTTATGCAATTTAACGCATAGGTGTCTTTTTTCCTTCTTATTTCTATATCTAAAAAGATTTCGAACATCTTCTGTTTCTGCTTTAGCCTCTTGGATTTTCCCATTACCTTGTTGCTTGTCTTTCAAAAATAAATGAGTCTACACATGCATCAAATACCTTGTTTCTAAAAAAAAATCTCCTCCTCAAAAAATTATTTTTCTACATATTCACTTTTACAAGGCTTTCACACTCACAATTTTAAGTTTTTTTTTTTTTTTTTAAACTCCAAAAAAAAAATCTTTACATGCCATAAAATATTTTCACACAAGCTCTTTTAAAAATTCATGGCAAAAATAATTAATATCCCCTTATTTGTAAATGAGCTTCTTCCCTTTTTAAAAATCTTAAAATAAAGCTTTTAAAGTACTTTCCTTTACGAGCCCCTTTTTCCTTTAATAAATCAGCTTTTCAAATTTTGAAGTATTGTTTTTTTTTTTTTAACTTTAAAAAAAAATCCCTTGATATAAAAAGGCTTCCTCTTCTTTTTAAATACCTTAACATCTTAAAACCTTTAAATGTCACGTTGAATGCTTTCTTTTGAGGTCACATTGATGAAGAAAAGATACCTTCATGCATTTAACCTTTTTCCATGCGTTTTACCTTCATCATATTAAAAATAATATAACGCAATTGGCATTTGACCTTCATCATATTAAAAAAATATGACGCAATTCCTCCCAGATTTGGATTTGTAAAAAAAAATACCTTAACACAGGTAATGAAGCACCTATCTCGCGTCAATTATAATGCAGATAATCCACCCAAGTCTCACGATAGGTGGAATGCGTGCAAGGCATGAACAGTTAACGCGGCGGTCAGCACTTGGCTCTCGCGTTATAACACAGAGCTTCTGAACAGGAAGTGCGTTAGGACTAACATTGATCTCTTGAACAATTAGTGCGTTATGTAGCTAAGAAAAATAGTTTTTGGGCTTTCTTCTATTTGTTTTTCCAGCGCCTTCACTGGCTTCGCCTGGATTTTTTTCTTCTTCGGCTTCTTCTCAGGAGGCGTCTTTTACATTCCTCAAGCTTCTGCTGCTTCTTATGCAGGCTTGCCTCTCCTCTCTACTGCTCCAACTTGGCTCTGTTGCTTCTCTCTTGGGAGGCTTATGCAAGGTAGCTCTGATACCATGACAAGAATTGAAACACCGAGATTAAGTGGAGCAGAGGATTTCTCATCTCAATATTACGAATATATTAAATAGGATTACATTGGAAACATCGGCAATAAATGTCTGCAGTTAAACTCGACTAAACTGGACTAATTAGAAACTGAACTGGACACTTGGAATGACGGTTTCGACACCTAGCAGGTGGTTGGGATTACATTCTTTAACACTCCCCTTTAATTTCAACCACATAAAAATTTAGTTCAGATACCTACTTGTCTATGTCTCAGTGAGGCTTACAAAAAAATTGACTTCAACTAGATTTAGTTTTCTTCTTCTCTTTTTCCAAATTCTATAGCCTCTAAATTGTTTCATAATTTTATTCTTCTTGTATTCTTCAAACCTCTGTTTCTTCATTTGCTAGTGCGGGTATTTTACTGTTCCAAGTTGTCTAAGAATATCCTAGAATTCTTCAAGAAATGTGGGTTGCTGCCACATATTTTCTTCTGTAGTGCATTTTTCATCATCAATCTACTGCAACATAATATTAGAATAATATCTTATCTCTTCAGAACTCCAATACCTAAAAATTTCATCAACATATTCATCATGCATGTCATCTTCATCATTCATATCTACATCTTATATGTATATCTCATTCAGACATGGTGTTGCAAGCCATGTTTCAATAAACATTAGCTCTTCTTCATAATCAATATATGTACCTGCACACTGAAAATCAATGTTAGAATTAAAAATATTTGTAGAACAACATTTGTTCTAGTCTTTCTGCTCTGCAATGGGAGCTTTCTCCTATTGCACTTTTTATTCTTCTATCTCTATCTCTCTTTCTGCTTTCTCTTTGCAAAATGTCTTTATCTCTGTTTATGTCTTTGTCTTTTCTTCACTAACATGTGCTGGTGCAATCAGGTTGTCTTCCACTGACCGAAGTGTGATTATATCACCAAATAACATCATGTCAATATCATGTTTTTGTTGCATCATCTGCAACAAGTCATCATTAGTAAAAAAATCATTATCAAAGTTAACATCAACCACCAAATTTACATTAGAAAATTGTGTTGCTGGAATCAACAAATCATGATCAACAAACTCTTTTGTTGGAATCATCAAGTCTTCAAAAAAATCTGTTGCTGGAATCACCATATCATCAGCAAGCTAAGCTGTTGGATTCATCCGAAGATCATCAACAAGCTGTGTTGCTAGAATCAACATATCATCAGCAAGCTCTGTTGTTGGATTCATCAAAAAATCATTAGCAAGCTGTGTTGCTGGAATCAACGTGTCATCATCAGCAAACTCTGTTGCTGGAATCATCAAGTCTTCATCAGTAAGCTCCATTGTTGGAATCATCAAATCATCATCCACATGTAGCTGTGTACTATGGGATTCCCAAGCATCTTCGTGCTCTCTCTCCTTTGTTTCAGACTCTTTATCTCGTTGTAGTTCTATTGCTACAGATCCACCTTCATCTTCAACTTCAATGCTCCCCCTTGCACCAAAACATCTCTCAAGGGTATCCCATGCCCCCTTGGTGGTCTTGGCATCTGAGATCAGAGGGATAATTCTGTAATAGAAAAATTATTTTATGCATTTTAATGCAGAGATGTCTTTTTGGCTTCTTATTTCCAGATCTAAAAAGATTTCAAACATCTTCTTTTTCTGCTTTAGCCTCTTGGATTTTCCAATGACCTCGTTGCTTGTCTTTCACAAATAAACGAGTCTACATATGCATCAAATACCTTGTTTCTAAAAAAAATTCTCTTCCTAAATTTTTTTTTTTTCTATAGATTCACTTTTACAAGGCTTTCACACTCACAATTTTAAGTTTTTTTTTTTTTTTTTTTAAACTCCAAAAAAAAATTCTTTACATGCCACAAAATCCTTTCAGACAAGCTACTTTAAAAATTCATGGAAAAAATAATTAAAATCCCTTTTTTTTAAATGAGCTTCTTCCCTTTTTAAAAACTTAAAATAAAGCTTTTAAAATCCTTTCCTTTACGAGCCCCTTTTTCCTTTAATAAATCAGCTTTTCAAATTTTGAAGTTTTGTTTTTTTTTCAGAAAAAATTTAAAAAAAAATCCCTTCATATAAAAAGGCTTCCTCTTCTTTTTAAATACATTAAGATCTTAAAACCTTTAAATGTCACGTTCAATGCTTTTTTTTTGAATTCACGTTGATGAAAGAAAATATTCCTTCATTCATTTAACCGTTTTGCATGCGTTTGACCTTCATCATATTAAAATAAAATATAACGCAATTGGCATTTGACATTCATCATATTAAAAAAATATAACGAAATTTCTCCCGTATTTAGATTTGTAAAAACAAATACCTTAACGCAGGTAATGAACCACTTGTCCCGCGTCAATGATAATGCAAACAATCCACCCAGGTTTCACACTAGGTGGAATGCGTGCAAGGCATGAACACTTAACACAACCATTAGCACTTGGCTCTCGCGTTATAATGCCGAGCTTCTGAACAGGAAGTGCGTTAGGACTTACATCGATCTCTTGAACAAAAAGTGCGTTATGTAGCTAAAAAAAATATTTTTCGGGCTTTCTTGTATTTGTTTTGTCGGCACCTTCACTGCCTTTGCCTATCTTTTTTTCGTCTTCGGCTTCCTCTCACGAGGCATCTTTTACATTCCTCAAACTTCTGCTGCTCTGTCAAATATTCTTATGCAAGCTCAACTCTCCTCTCTACTGCTCCAACTTGGCTCTATTGCTGCTCTTTGGGGAGGCTTATGCAAGCTAGCTCTCATACCATGAAAAGAATTGAAACACTTAAAATAAGTGGAGCAGAGGATTTCTCATCTGAATATTATGAATAGATTAAATAGGATTACATTGGAAACATCAAAAATCTAATACCTGCAAATTTCATCGACATATTCATCATGCATGTCATCTTAATCATTCATATCTACATCTTCTGTGTAGATCTCATTCATTCTTGTTGTTGCAAGCCATGTTTCAATAAACTTTAGCTCTTCTTCATAATCAATCTGTGTACCTGCACACTAAAAATCAATGTTAGAATTACAAATATTTGTAGAAAAACAATCGTTCTGTTCTTTGTGCTCTGCAATGAGAGCTTTCTCTTGTTACACCTTTTCTTCTTCTTCCTCTAACGTTGTTTTTGCTTTCTCTTTGCAAACTGTCTTTATCTCTGCTGATGTCTCTGTCTTTTCTTCACTAACCTTTGCTGGTGCAATCAGGTTGTCTTCCACTGAATGAAGTGGGATTATCTCACCAAATAACATCATCTCAATATCATGTTTTTTTTGCGTCATCTACAACTAGTCATCATTAGCCAAAAATTCATTATCAAAGTTAATATCAACCATAAAATTTACATCAGCAAGTTCTGTTGCTGGAATGAAAAAATCATCATCAAAAAACTTGTTGTGTGAATCATCAAGTTTTTAACAAACTCTGTTGCTGGAATCAACAGATCATCAGCAAGCTCTATTGTTGGATTCATCCAAACATCATCAACAAGATGTGTTGCTGGAATCAACATATCATCAGCAAGCTTTGTTGCTGGATTCATCAAAACATCATTATCAAGCTGTGTTGCTGGAATCAACAAGTCATCATCAGCAAAATTTGTTGCTGGAATCATCAATTCTTCATCAGCAAGCTCCATTTCTTGATTCATCAAATCATCATCCACATGTAGCTGTGTACAGTGGGGTTCAGAAGCATCTTCGTGCTCTCTCTCTGCTACTTTAGACTCTTTATCTCATTGTACGTCTATTGCTACAGATCCACCTTCATATTCAAATTCAATGCTCCCCCTTGCACCAAAACATCTCTCAAGGGTATCACATGCTTCCTTGGCGGTCTTGGAATCTGAGATCAGAGGAAGAATGCTGTCATCGACAGATTATTTTATGCATTTTCATGCATAGGTGTATTTTTTCCTTCTTATTTCTAGATCTAAAAAGATTTTGAACATCTTATGTTTCTACTTTAGCCTCTAGGCTTTTCCCATGACCTTGTTGCTTGTCTTTCACAAATAAACGAGTCTACATATGCATCAAATACCTTGTTTCTACAAAAATTATCTTCCTCAAAAAATAAATTTTCTACAGATTCACTTTTACAAGACTTTCACACTCACAATTTTAAGTTTTTTTTTTTTTTTTAAAACTCCAAAAAAAATTTCTTTGCATGCCATAAGATCCTTTCATACAATCTCTTTTAAAAATTCATGTCAAAAATAATTAAAATCCCCCTTTTTTTAAAATGAGCTTCTTCCCTTTTTAAAAAACTTAAAATAAAGCTTTTAAAATCATTTCTATCTCTGTCTTTTCTTCACTAACCTGTGCTGGTGAAATTAGGTTTTCTTCCACTGCCTGAAGTGGGATTATCTCAACAATTAACAGGATGTCAATATCATGTTTTTGTTGCGTCATCTGCAACCAGTCATCATTAGCCAAAAATTCATTATCAAAGTTTAAAAACTTAAAATAAAGCTTTAAAAATCATTTCTATCTCTGTCTTTTCTTCACTAACCTGTGCTGGTGAAATTAGGTTTTCTTCCACTGCCTGAAGTGGGATTATCTCACCAATTAACAGCATGTCAATATCATGTTTTTGTTGCGTCATCTGCAACCAGTCATCATTAGCCAAAAATTCATTATCAAAGTTAACATAAACCATCAAATTTACATCAACAAGTTGTGTTGCTGGAATCATCAAATCATCAACAACAAACTTTGTTGTTGGAATCATCAAGTCTTCAACAAACTCTGTTGCTGGAATCACCATATCATCAACAAGATTTGTTGTTGGATTCATCCAAACATCATTAGAAAGTTGTGTTGCTGGAATCAACATATCATCAGCAAGCTCTGTTGCTGTATTTATAAAAAAATCATTAGTAAGCTATGTTGTTGGAATCAACGAATCATCATCAACAAACTTTGTTGCTAGAATAATCAAGTCTTCATCAACAAGCTCCGTTCCTGGAATCATCAAATCATGGTCCACATGTAGCTGTGTACAGTGGGGTTCAAAAGCGTATTCGTGCTCTCTCTCTGCTGCTTCAGACTCTTTATCTTGCTGTAGGTCTATTGCTATAGATCCACCTTTATCTTCAACTTCAATTCCCACCCTTGCACCAAAACATTTCTCAAGGGTATCCCATGCCCCCTTGGCGGTCTTGGAATCTGAGATAAGAGGGAGAATGTTGTCATTGATAGATTATTTTATGCATTTTAACACATAGGTGTCTTTTTTCCTTCTTATTTCCAAATCTAAAAAGATTTCGAACATCTTCAGTTTCTTATTTAGCCTCTTGGTTTTTCCCAAGAATAATTAAAATCCCTTTTTTTCTAAATGAGCTTCTTCCCTTTTTAAAAAACTTAAAATAAATCTTTTAAAATCCTTTCCTTTACGAGCCCCCTTTTCCTTTAATAAATCAGCTTTTCAAATTTTGAAGTTTTGTTTTTTTTCTTTAAAAAACTTTAAAAAAAATCCCTTCATATAAAGAGGCTTCCTCTTCTTTTTAAATACCTTAAGATCTTAAAACCTTTAAATGTCACGTTGAATGCTTTTTTTTGAAGTCACGTTGATGAAAAAAAGATACCTTCATGCATTTAACCTTTTTGCATCCATTTGACCTTCATCATATTAAAACAAATATAACGCAATTGGCATTTGACCTTCATCATATTAAAAAAATATAACGCAATTGCTCCCAGATTTGGATTTGTAGAAAGCAATACCTTAACACAGGTAATGAAGCATCTGTCCCACGTCAATGATAACGTAGACAATCCATCTAGGCCTCGCACTAGGTGGAATGCGTGCAAGGCATGAACACTTAACGTGGCGGTTAGCACTTGGCTGTCACGTTATAATGCAGAGCTTCTGAACAAAAAGTGCGTTAGGACTAAAACTGATCTCTTGAACAATCAGTGCATTATATAGCTAAAAAAAATATTTTTCGGGCTTTATTCTATTTGTTTTGTCGGCGCCTTTACTGGCTTTGCCTGGATTTTTTTTCTTCTTCAGCTTCTTCTCACGAGATGTATTTTACATTCCTCAAACTTCTGTTGCTCTGTCAAAGAGTCTTATGCAGGCTCGCCTCTCCTTTCTACTGCTCCACCTTGGCTCTGTTGCTGCTCTCTGGCAAGGCTTATGCAAACTGGCTCTGATACCATGACAAGAATTGAAATGCTGAAAATAACTGGAGCAAAGGATTGCTCATCTCAATACTACGAATAGATTAAACAGGATTACATTGGAAACATCGACAATAAATGGCTAATTAGAAAATGAACTGGACACTTGGAATGACGGTTTCGACACCTAGAAGGTGGTTGCGATTACATTATTTAACACTCCCCTTTAATTTCAACGACATAAAAATTTAATTCAGATGCCTGGTGGTTTATGTCTCAGCGAGGCTTACAAAAAAATTAACTTCAACTAGAGTTAGTTTTCTTCTTCTCCTTTTCCAAATTCTGTAGCCTTTAAATTGTTTCATTATTTTTTTCTTCTTGTATTCTTCAAACCTCTATTTCCTCATTTGCTGGTGCAGGTCTTTTACTATTCCAGGTTGTCTAAGCATGTCCTGGACTTCTTCAAGAAATGCGGGTTGTTACCACATATTGTCTTATGTAGTACATTTTTCATCATCAATCTGCTACAACATAAGATTATAATAATATCTTATCCCTTCAAAACTCCAGTACCTGAAAATTTCATCGACATATTCATCATGCATGTCATCTTCATCATTGATATCTACATCTTCGGTGTAGATCTCATTCAGACATGGTGTTGCAAGCCATGTTTCAATAAACTTTAGCTCTTGTTCATAATAAATCTGTGTACCATCACACTAAAAATCGATGTTAGAATTAAAAATATTTGTAGAAAAACATTTGTTCTGGTCTTTCTGCTATGCAATGAGAGCTTTCTCCTGTTGCATATTTTCTTCTTCTGTCTCTATCTTTGTTTCTACTTTCTCTTTGTAAATTGTCTTTATCTCTGTTTCTGTCTCTGTCTTTTCTTCACTAACTTGTGCTGGTGCAATCAAGTTGTCTTCCACTGACTGAAATGGGATTATCTCACCAAATAACATCATGTCAATATCATGTTTTTGTTGAATTATCTGCAACCGTTCATAATTAGCCAAAAATTCATTATCAAAGTTAACATCAACCATCAAATTTACATCAGCAAGCTGTGTTGCTGGAATCAACAAATCATCATCAACAAACTCTGTTGCTGGAATAATCAAGTCTTCAACAAACTCTGTTGTTGGAATCACCATATCACCAGCAAGCTCTATTGTTGGATTCATCCAAACATCATCAACAAGTTGTGTTGCTGGAATCAACATATCATCAGCAAGCTCTGTTGTTGGATTCATCAAAACATCATTAGCAAGCTTTGTTGCTGGAATCAACAAGTCATCATCAGCAAACTTTGTTGCTGGAATCATCAAGTCTTCATCAGCAAGCTCCGTTGTTGGAATCATCAAATCATCGTCCACATGTAGCTTTGTACAGTGGGGTTCACAAGCATCTTCGTGCTCTCTCTCTACTGCTTCAGACTCTTTATCTCGTTGTAGGTCTATTGCTACAGATCCACCTTCATCTTCAACTTCAATGCTCCCCCTTGCACCAAAACATCTCTCAAGGGTATCCCATGCTTCCTTGGCGGTCTTGGCATCTGAGATCAAAGGGAGAATGTTGTCATCGACAGATTATTTAATGCATTTTGACGCATAGGTGTCTTTTTTCACAATTTTTGATGACAGAATGTTGTCACAATTTTAAGTTTTTTTTTTTTTTTAAACTCCAAAAAAAATCTCTTTACATGCCATAAAATCCTTTCGCAAAAGTTGTTTTAAAAATTCATGCCAAAAATAATTTAAATCCCCCTTTTTTTAAATGAGGTTCGTCCCTTTTTAATAAACTTAAAATAAATCTTTTAAAATCATTTCCTTTACAAGCCCCTTTTTCCTTTAATAAATTAGCTTTTCAAATTTTGAAGTTTTGTTTTTTTTCTTAAGAAAACTTTAAAAAAAAATCCCTTCATGTAAAAAGGTTTCCTCTTCTTTTTAAATACCTTAAGATCTTAAAACCATTAAATGTCATGTTGAATGATTTTTTTTTAAGTCACGTTGATGAAAGAAAAGATACCTTCATGCATTTAACCTTTTTTCATGCATTTGACCTTCATCATATTAAAAAAAATATAACGCAATTGGCATTTGACCTTCATCATATTAAAAAAATATAATGCAATTGCTCCTGGATTTGGATTTGTAAAAAAAAATACCTTAACGCAAGTAATGAAGCACCTTTCTTTCATCAATGATAACGTAGACAATCCACCCAGGTCTCGCGCTAGGTGGAATGCGTGCAAGGCATGAACACTTAACGCGGCGGTCAGCACTTGGCTCTCACATTATAACGGGAAGCTTCTGAATAGGAAGTGTGTTAGGAGTAACATTGATCTCTTGAACAATCAGTGCATTATGTAGCTAAAAAAATTATATTTCGTGCTTTCCTCTATTTTTTTTGGTGGCGCATTCACTGGATTCACCTGGCTTTTTTTCTTCTTCCGCTTCTTCTCATGAGGCGTCTTTTACATTCCTCAAACTTCTGCTACTCTGTCAAAGAGTCTTATGCAAGCTCACCTCTCCTCTCCACTGCTCCAACTTGGCTCTGTTGCTGCTCTTTGGGGAGGCTTATGCAAGCGAGCTCTGATACCATGACAAGAATTGAAACACTGAAATGAAGTGGAGCAGAGGATTGCTCATCTCAATATTACGAATATATTAAATATGATTACATTGGAAACATCGGCAATAAATGCCTACAGTTAAAATTGACTAAATTGGACACTTGGAATGACGGTTTTGACACCTAGCATGTGGTTGGGATTACATTCTTTAACACTCCGCTTTAATTTCAACCACATAAAAATTTAATTCAGATACCTGCTGGTCTATGTCTCAGCGAGGCTTACAAAAAAAATGACTTCAACTAGATTTAGTTTTCTTCTTCTCTTTTTCCAAATTCTATAGCCTCTAAATTGTTTCATCATTTTCTTCTTCTTGCATTCTTCAAACCTTTGTTTCTTGATTTGCTGGTGCATGTCCTTTACTGTTCCAGGTTGTCTAAGCATGTCCTGGATTTCTTCAAGAAATGTGGGTTACTGCCACATATTTTCTTATGTAGTGCATATTTCATCATCAATCTGCTGGAACATAAGATTAGAATAATATCTTATCTCTTGAAAACTCCAATACCTAAAAATTTCATCAACATATTCATCATGCATGTCATCTTCGTCATTCATATCTACATCTTTTGTGTAGATCTCATTCAGACATGGTTTTGCAAGCCATGTGTCAATAAAGTTTAGCTCTTCTTCATAATCAATCTGTGTACCTACACACTGAAAATCAACGTTAGAATTAAAAATATTTGTAGAACAAAATTCGTTCTGGTATTTCTGCTCTACAATGACAGATTTCTCCTGTTGCACTTTTTCTTCTATCTCTATCTCTGTTTCTACTTTCTCTTTGAAAAATTTCCTTATCTCTGTCCCTGTCTCTATATTTTCTTCACTAACTTGTGATGGTGCAATCAGGATGTCTTCCACTAACTGAAGTGGGATTATCTCAACAAATAACATCATGTCAATATCATGTTTTTGTTGCATCATCTGCAACAAATCATCATTAGCCAAAAATTGATTATCAAATTTAACATCAACCATCAAATTTACATCAGCAAGCTATGTTGCTGGAATCAACAAATCATCATCAGCAAACTCTGTTGCTGGAATCATCAAGTCTTCAACAAGCTTTGTTGTTGGAATCATCATATCATCAGCAACCTCTGTTGTTGGATTCATCCAAACATCATCAGCAAGCTGTGTTGCTAGAATCAACATATCATCAATAAGCTCTGTTGCTAGATTCAGCAAAACATCATTAGCATGTTGTGTTGCTGGAATCAACAAGTCATCATCGGCAAACTCTGTTGCTAGAATCATCAAGTCTTCATCAACAAGCTCCGTTGCTAGAATCATCGAATCATCATCCACATGTAGTTGTGTACAGTGGGGTTCACAAGCATCTGCGTGCTCTCTCTCTGCCGCTTCATACTCTTTATCTCACTGTAGGTCTATTGCTACAGATCCACCTTCATCTTCAACTTCAATTCTCCGCCTTGCGCAAAAACATCTCTCAAGGGTATCCCATTCTTCCTTGGCAGTCTTGGCATCTGAGATCAGAGGGAGAATGTTGTCATCGAAATATTATTTTATGCATTTTAATGCATAGGTGTCTTTTTGCCTTCTTATTTCATGATCTAAAAAGATTTTGAACATCTTTTGTTTCTGCTTTAGCCTCTTGGGTTTTCCCATAAACGCGTTGCTTGTCTTTCACAAATAAACGAGTCTACATATGCATCAAATACCTTGCTTCTAAAAAAAATTCTCTTCCTCAAAAAAATATTTTTCTACAGATTCACTTTTACAAGGCTTTCACAGTCACAATTTCAATTTTTTTTTTTTAAAAAACTCCGAAAAATCCTTTCACACAAGCTCTTTTAAAAATTCATGGAAAAAATAATTAAAATCCCCCTTTTTTTTTTGAGCTTCTTCCCTTTTTAAAAAACATAAAATAAATCTTTTAAAATGCTTTCCTTTATGAGCCCCTTTTTCCTTTAATAAATCAGCTTTTCAAATTTTGAAGTTTTGTTTTTTTTCTTTTTTAAATTTAAACAAAAATATCCCTTTATATGAAAAGGCTTCCTCTTCTTTTTAAATACCTTAAGATCTTAAAACCTTTAAATGTCATGTTGAATGCTTTTTTTGGAAGTCTCGTTGATGAAAGAAAAGATACCTTCATGCATTTAACCTTTTTGCATGCGTTTGAAATTCATCATATTAAAAAATATATAACGCAATTGGCATTTGACCTTCATCATATTAAAAAAATATAATGCAATTTCTCTCGGATTTGGATATGTAAAATCAAATACCTTAATGAAGGTAATGAAGCACCTATCCTGCATCAATGATAACGCAGACAATCCACCCAGGCCTCGCGCCAGGTGGAATGCGTGCAAGGCATGAACACTTAATGCGACAGTTAGCACTTGGATCTCGCGTTATAACACAGAGCTTCTAAATAGGAAGTGCATTAGGACTAACACTGATCTCTTGAACATTCAGTGTGTTATGTAACTTAAAAAAAAAATTGGGCTTTATTCTATTTGTTTAATCGGCGCCTTCACTCGCTTCGTCTGGCTTTTTTTCTACTTTGGCTTCTTCTCACGAGGTGTCTTTTACATTCCTCAAACTTCTGCTGCTCTGTTAAAGAGTCTTATGCAGGCTCGCCTCTCCTCTCTACTTCTCCAACTTGTCTCTGTTGCTAGTCTCTAGGGAGGCTTATGCAAGTTAGCTCTGATACCATGAAAAGAATTGAAACACTGAAAATAAGTGGAGTAGAGGATTTGTCATCTCAATATTGTGAATAGATTAAGTAGGATTACATTGGGAAAATCAGCAATAAATGTCTGGATTTAAACTCGACTAAATTGGACTAATTAGAAACTGAATTGGACACTTGGAATGACGGTTTCGACACCTAGCTGGTGGTTGGGATTACATTTTTTAACACTCCCCTTTAATTTAAACCACATAAAAATTTAATTCAGATACCCGTTGGTCTATGTCTCAGTGAGGCTTACAAAAAAAATGACTTCAACTAGATTTAGTTTTCTTCTTCTCTTTTTCCAAATTTTTTAGTCTCTAAATTGTTTCATCATTTTCTTCTTCTTGTATTCTTTAAACCGTTGTTTCTTCATTTGCTAGTGTAGGTCTTTACTATTCCAGGCTGTCTAAGCATGTCCTGGACTTCTTTAAGAAATGTGGGTTGCTGCCACATATTGTCTTCTGTAGTTCATTTTTCATCATCAATCTGCTACAACATAAGATTAGAATAATATCTTATCTCTTCAGAACTCTAATACCTGAAAATTTCATCGACATATTCGTCATGAATGTCATGTTCATTATTCATATCTACATATTCTATGTAGATCTCATTCAGACAAGGTGTTGTAAGCCACGTTTCAATAAACTTTAGCTCTTCTTCATAATCAATCTTTGTACCTGCACACTGAAAATCAATGTTAGAATTAAAAATATTTGCAGAATAACATTCGTTCTGGTATTTCTGCTTTGCAATGAGAGCTTTCTCCTGTTGCACTTTTTCTTCTTCTGTCTCAATCTCTGTTTCTGCTTTCTCTTTGCAAACTGTCTTTATCTCTGTTTCTGTCTCTGTCTTTTCTTCAATAACCTGTGTTGGTGCAATAAGGTTGTCTTCCACTAACTGAAGTTGGATTATCTCACCAAATAACATCATGTCAATATAATGTTTTTGTTGCATCATCTGCAACCAGTCGTCATTAGCCAAAAATTCATTATCAAATTTAACATCAACCATCAAATTTACATCAGCAAGCTGTGTTGCTGTAATCAACAAATCATCATTAGCAAACTCTGTTGTTGGAATCATCAAGTCTTCAACAAACTCTGTTTCTAGAATCACCATATCATCAGCAAGTTATGTTTTTGGATTCATCCAAACATCATCAGCAAGTTGTGTTGCTGGAATCAACATATCATCAAGAAGCTCTGTTACTGGATTCATCAAAACATCATTAGCAAGTTGTGTTGCTGGAATCAGCAAGTCATCATCACGAAACTCTGTTGCTGGAATCATCAAGTCTTCATCAGCAAGCTCCATTGCTGGAATCATCAAATCATCGTCCATAGGTAGCTGTGTACAGTGGGGTTCACAAGCATCTTCGTGCTCTCTCTCTGTTGCTTCAAACTCTTTATCTCGCTTTAGGTCTATTGCTACATATCCACCTTCATCTTCAACTTCAATGCTCCCCCTTGCACAAAAACATATCTCAGGTGTATCCCATCCCTCCTTGGCGATCTTGGCATCTGAGATCAGAGGGAGAATGTTGTCATCGACAGATTATTTTATGCATTTTTACGCATAGGTGTCTTTCTGCCTTCATATTTCCAGATCGAAAAACATTTTGAACATCTTCTATTTCTGCTTTAGCCTCTTAACCTTTCCCATGACCTCGTTGCTTGCCTCTCACAAAAAAATGAGTCTACATATGCATCAAATACCTTGTTTCTAAAAACAATTCTCTTCCTCAAAAAAATATTTTTCTACAGATTCAATTTTACAAGGCTTTCACACACAATTTAAATTTTTTTTTTTTTTTTTTTTTTTAAACTCCAAAAAAAAATTCTTTACATGCCATAAAATCCTTTCACACAAGATCTTTTAAAAATTCATGGAAAAAATAATTAAAATCCCCTTTTTTTTAAATGATCTTCTTCCGTTTAAAAAAAAATTAAAACAAAGCTTTTAAAATCCTTTCCTTTACAAGCCCCTTTTTCCTTTAATAAATCAACTTTTCAAATTTTGAAGTTTCGTTTTTTTTTTTAACTTTTAAAAAAAATCCCTTCATATAAAAAGGTTGCATCTTCTCTTTAAATAACTTAAGATCTTAAAATGTTTAAATGTCATGTTGAATGATTTTTTTTGAAGTCACGTTAATGAATGAAAAGACACCTTCATGCATTTAATCTTTTTGCATGCATTTTACCTTCATCATATTAAAAAAAGTATAACACAATTGGCATTTGACCTTAATCATATTAAAAAAATATAATGCAATTGCTCCTGGATTTGGATTTGTAAAAGCAAATACCTTAGCAACTGTAATGAAGCACCTATCTCATGTCAATGATAACGCAGATAATCCACCCAAGTCTCGCGCTAGGTGGAATGCGTGCAAGGCATGAACACTTAACGCAGTGGTCAGCACTTGGCTCTCGCGTTATAATGCGGAGCTTCTGAACATGAAATGTGTTAGGAGTAACACTGATCTCTTGAACAATTAGTCCGTTATGTAGCTAAAAACAATATTTTTTGGGTTTTCTTCTATTTTTTTTGCTGGCGCCTTCACTAGCTTCTCCTCGATTTTTTCTTCTTCGGCTTCTTCTCACAAGGCGTCTTTTAAATTCCTCAAACTTTTGCTGCTCTATCAAAGAGTCTTATGTAGGCTCACATATCCTCTCTATTGCTCCAACTTGGCTTTGTTGTTGCTCTCTTGGGAGGTTTATGCAAGCTAGCTTTGATACCATGACAAGAATTGAAACACTGAAAATAAGTGGCGTAGAGGATTGCTCATCTCAATATTACGAATAGGTTAAATAGGATTACATTGGAAACAATGGAAATAAATGTCTGCAATTAAACTCGACTAAACTAGACTAATTAGAAATAGAATTGGACACTTGGAATGACGGTTTTGACACCTAGGAGGTGGTTGGGATTACATTCTTTAACACCCCTTAAATTTAAACCACATAAAAATTTAATTCAGATACCTGCTAGTCTACGTCTCAGCGAGGCTTACAAAAAAATTGAATTGAACTAGATTTAGTTTTCTTCTTATCTTTTTCCAAATTTTGTAGCCACTAAATTGTTTCATCATTTTCTTCTTCTTGTATTCTTCAAGCCTCTATTGCTTCATTTGCTGGTGCAGGTCTTTTATTGTTCCAGGTTGTCTAAGGATGTCCTGGAATTCTTCAAGAAATGTGGGTTGCTACCACATATTTTATTCTGTAGTGCATTTTTCATCATCAATCTGCTGCAACATAAGATTATAATAATATCTTATCTCTTCAGAACTTCGATACCTGAAAATTGCATCGACATATTCATCATGCATGTCATCTTCATCATTCATATCTACATCTTCTGTGTAGATCTCATTCAGATATGGTGTCTCAAGCCATGTTTCAATAAACTTTAACTCTTCTTCATAATCAATCTGTGTACCTGCACACTGGAAATCAATATTAGAATTAAAATTATTTGCAGAACAACATTTGTTCTGGTATTTCTGCTCTAGAATGAGATTTTTCTCCTGTTGCACTTTCTCTTCTTCTGTCTCTATCTATGTTTCTTCTTTCTCTTTGCAAACTATATTTATCTCTATTTCTATCTCTGTCTTTTCTTCACTAACCTGTCTTTTCTTATCTTTGTTTTTTCCTCCGTCTTTTCTTCACTAACCTGTGCTGGTGCAATCAGGTTGTCTTCCACTAAATGAAGTGGGATTATCTAACAAAATAAGATCATGTCAATATCATGTTTTTGTTGCATCATCTGAAACAAGTCATCATTAGCCAAAAATTCATTATCAAAGTTAACATCAACCATCACATTTACATCAGAAAGCTGTATTGTTGGAATTAACAAATCATCATCAACAAACTCTGTTGCTGGAATCATCAAGTCTTCAACAAACTCTATTGCTGGAATCACCATATCATCAGCAAAATCTATTGCTGGATTCATCCAAACATCATCAACACGCTGTGTTGCTAGAATAAATACATCATCAGCAAGATCTGTTGCTGGATTCATCAAAACATCATTAGCAAGCTGTGTTTCTGGAATCAACAAGTCATCATCAGGAAACTCTGTTGCTGGAATCATCAAGTCTTCATCAGCAAGCTCCGTTTCTGGATTCATCAAATCATCTTCCACATGTAGCTGTGTACAGTGGGGTTCACAAGTATCTTTGTGCTCTCTCTCTACTGCTTTAGACTCTTTATCTCACTGTAGGTCTATTGCTACAGATCCACCTCCATCTTCAACTTCAATGCTCCCCCTTGCAGAAAAACATCTATCAAGGGTATCCCATGCCTCCTTTGCGGTCTTGGCATCTGAGATCAGAGGGAGAATGTTGTCATCGACAGATTATTTTATGCATTTTAATGCATAGGCGTCTTTTTGTGTAACACCCCTAGTTTATGTGTTTTGTTTTAAAGTAGACATTTGAACTTTAATCCTAAGGGGAGTGGACCCCAAAGGACAAGTGTGTTGTGAATATAATTAAATATTCAAATTTGAGGAAATGAATAAAATGATTGTGTGCAGATTGACCAAAATGAGATTTATGAGATCACTTGCTAAATCCATGAGGATGGATAAGGTAAATACTTTCCCCACAATCTTTCAAAAAATTCTTGAAAGAAATTATTTCTAATTTAGACTTTTGAGGAAGAATCTAAATTCCCCAATGATGAGGAAAATAGTTGGGAAGAGCTAAAAAGCTGGAAAAGCTGAGGAACAGCATAAAACAGCTTTAAAGAATCCCTAAAATGGGAAGCCTAGGAAAACAAGAAGAAAAGAATCCTGATATTCTGGACGTTGAATTAGAAACATGCTTTGGGGAACAATAGCTTAAATAAGCTGCTCCTAAACAGATTAGAGGTTAGTCTGTTCTACGAGATGATCTCAGCTCGGGGGTGAGTTCTGAGAGACAAAAGGACTCTAAGGTTGGGAGGTTGGTCGACTGCATGAGTGGTATGTCTCTAAAATTATTGGTGTGTTTATTTCATATAGTATGAATTGGCTACATATAACTGTTGATTTGTAGATTTGATTTATTAATGCTACATTTAACAGAATTAATCATACGGAATTCACCTTTATAATTTTGTATAGTTGTAGAACAGAAATCTGTAGAGTAGAATCCAACAGAAGTTCTAAACCGAGGTTGGTTTAAATCTGAGGATACATATTCCTCTATAGATAATTGACCTTTGGACTGCTTTTGATCTATTGGTATAAATTATGAACATGAGTAGGATAAACCAGTGTGAGAGTTATTGTACTAACTTTGAAAATTTCCATATATGAACTGTAATTTCAGCTGTGCCTTAAATGAGCAGGAAAAGATTATTTCTACATATAAGAAGTTAATTCTACACCAGAAGGAAGCAAACATCAATTAGCAGGAGACTGCTCCTTAATATTTATTCTATGTAATCATTCCTGCATTAGAGGATAGAACTAATAGATGGAAGAAAGTTCAGTAAATAAACAACATGCATATTTCACAATAGCAGGGCATATTTAACTATATGTATTCTAGTCTATCATCTAAACCAAAGACAAGGGGATATAGTGGAATATTTTAAATACAAATGTCTTCTAGACATAAATATAGAGACAGATATTCACACACCACCTGTAGATAATTTAGACAAATATCCTATGCAAATTAATAACCAAAGGTGTAGAGCAGAGCTGGTAAATATTTTGTACTATTCCCAAAATTATTTAAGAGACTTAGATACTGTTACTATCAAAAATACAAACTAGTGTGTTATGAGAACCACATACAAAATCCTTGGAAAAGAAAACCTTCCTACTACAAAATTGGTATAGAGAGATTAATTTCTTGAATACCAAAATAAAATGTGGAGTTATAAGAATACATGCAACTAAATTTCAATATGGAGAAGCACAGTACAGTATTCACTAAAATATCACCATTTCATGAATATAGTTTAACCACGGTATGGCCTGAGAACTTCCAGGCAATAAAATACACAGAATGTGGGAGATAGAAAAATTGAAAATGCCATCAGCAAATACTAAGCTAGAGCCAAGTCAAAAAGAGTAAAGAGAGAACTCCACTGGAACACATATTAATCCACTAAATCAAAATGGGTATTATGGAAATCAGGAAACAACAGATATATATATATATATATATATATATATATATAAATAAAAAATGATTACAAGGCCACTGTAACCTGAGGACAATTCATAATACTCCAGGAGCTGATATAAATAGACATTTAGTGTCGGGATTTAACATGTATAATTGTCAAAATTTTACAACTTTATCATTACAATTTTTAATCTGTCGGAAACATTATAGAACAATGAGAGAAGAGTGGACTTCCTCTAACCAGTGTTCGGTGAATACCGACCTACAAGGGGAAAGAGGAGTCAATTTTAATGTCGAAGGAAGCCACGGCTCTCAATGTTCAAGAGAGAGAGAGTAAGACGCAGGTCGTAGTTACCTGTAAGAGACAAAACCCCAAAATAAATACGATGCAGAACGTGATGAGGAAGAATAACGTGAACGAAGATAAAATGATAATTAAGAAGGGAATAGCTACCTGGTGAGAAAGAAACTCAAATCCATCCGTGACCTGTACATATAAATAGGAATTTTTCATAAATACAACTTGGAGGTTGGCGTTCAAAATTAAATAAGGAAGCTAGCACTCTAGTGAACGAACAGTATGAATGGCGCCCTACACAGGTCGAAAAACAAAAACGAACCAGAATGTCGAGAGGGCTAGAATCTCTCTACCGCCATGCGAATGACCTCAGAGAAACCTTCGATAAGAGTAAGGTAGAGGGTCAGCTCCAAAATCACAAGAGCATTCGTTCCAGTCTAGCTCTTGAGAATCCGCGTAAGGAAATACCAATACTATGAATTTAACCCACGCACAATCGAATACCTTGAAAATCGAAATAACCAATTCTCTTCAAACCAATATAACAAATTGTGAGACGCAACACAATCTTGACAAATTGGTAGACGTAACTCAATATGGACCTAAACGATGGTAAATGATCCATCTAAATCCAATAATTTTAGTAAGGGCTCAAAGCATGGAGCGTAATTCTGAACCAGAAAAGGAAAGGCCATGTTAAACGGCAAGAACAGAGCATGAAATCTCATACCTGAAATTGTCAATTGTAGCTCAGAGATACGCCAAGGACTGGACTGAGTCCCGCTCAGTTCCTATGGCACCGAAATTCACTGTCACATGACAAACCAAATGCGTAGGAAGGAAAAAAGAACCGACGAACAAATTAACATGGTGAATTTATATCAAGGCCTCCTGAATCGATCAACGAAACCCTAACGCAAAGAATGAATCGGCGTCGTCCACCTAGCAAGATCCAAAGGGTGAAGCCACGGATTGAAGGGTTTAATGAGAAATGTACATCATACGTTCAATGTTTAATATGACAAGCAATGCAATTAAATGTCGCAGCATGCTGGCCGTGCCATAGAAATTGCCTTGGCAACCAGGTGGGCTGGCGGGAGGAGTCTAGAGCGACGTGGAGCTAACTCACATGACCACGAATGGACAGAGAACCATTACAACCTCTACGATGAGATGGAAAACCATATATGAGCCTATGTGGAATATAGCTTCACATCTCAATTTACAACAACGATGAACCAATTTGCAAAATTGTATTACGTGGAGGCCAACTCAAAAGATTTCAAATCTTGATATGAACAAGGACGAGAAATCAATAAATAGACATGAGTGCTATGTACACATAGATATAAACATGAGTAAATTAAATCCCACTAAGGGTTATATGTCATCAACGAGTGGAGACATGGGGTAATAAACATAGTAAATCGAAGTGATTTAATATAGGCCATTGACATATAACAATGTGGGCAACATGTGGAAGCGAATCAATTTCCCATAGGTGTATCAAATATACGAATAGGTTGAATGTATACAAACAAAGGTGGTGATATATAAACCCATTAGGGGTTATGTTAATTATGGTTATATTTTGTGACAAATCTATTTAAATTCCATTGGGGTTACAAATCTATTTCATTTCCATGTAGTTGAATATAGTTGATACATGGAAATAAATCGAAATTGGGGAAACAATTCTGATCTGATCAAATGTGCAAAGTAATAGTATAATACCTTGCCAGAATTTAACTTGAAAAGATGAATGGAAAATTTTTTTTTGGGAAGGAAATGGGAGGTGTTACATTTTGCCTTCTTATTTCAATATCTAAAAAGATTTTGAACATCTTATATTTCTGCTTTAGCCTCTTGGCTTTTCCCATGACCTCGTTTCTTGTATTTCACAAATAAACGAGTCTACATATGCATCAAATACCTTGTTTCTAAAAAAAATTCTCTTCCTCAAATTTTTTTTTTTCTACAGATTCACTTTTACAAGGCTTTCCTAGTCACAATTTCAAAAATTTTTTTTTTTTTAAACTCCAAATTTTTTTTCTTCACATGCCATAAAATCCTTTCACACAAGCTCTTTTACAAATTCATGGAAAAAATAATTAAAATCCCTTTTTTTTAAATGAGCTTCTTCCCTTTTTAAAAAGCTTAAAATAAAGCTTTTAAAATGCTTTCCTTTAGGAGCCCCTTTTTCCTTTAATAAATCAACTTTTCAAATTTTGAAGTTTTGTTTTTTTTTTTTTTAAATTAAAAAAAAATCCCTTCATATAAAAAGGCTTCCTCTTCTTTTTAGATACCTTAAGATCTTAAAACCTTTAAATTTCACGTTGAATGCTTTTTTTTTAAGTCACATTGATGAAAGAAAAGATACCTTCATTCATTTAAACTTTTTGCATGCATTTGATGTTCATCATATTAAAAAAAATATAACGCAATTGGCATTTAACCTTCATCATATTAAAAAATATAACGAAATTTCTCCTGGATTTGGATTTTTAAAAACAAATACCTTAACGCAGGTATTGAAGCACCTGTCCTGCATCAATGATAATGCAGACAATCCACCCACGTCTTGCGCTAGGTGGAATCTATCCAAGGCATCAACACTTAACGCGGC
Organism: Pinus albicaulis; assembly: GCA_034641835.2. Taxonomy (NCBI): domain Eukaryota; kingdom Viridiplantae; phylum Streptophyta; class Pinopsida; order Pinales; family Pinaceae; genus Pinus; species Pinus albicaulis. The sequence goes on from CM076582.1 coordinate 937,894,441, forward strand.
GTTCAGCACTTTGCTCTCGCGTTATAACACAGAGCTTCTGAACAGGAATTTCGTCAAGACTAACACTGATCTCTTGAACAATCAGTAACTTATGTAGCTAAAAAATATTTTTTGGGCTTTCTTCAATTTGTTTTGCCAGTGCCTTCAATGGCTTCGCCTGGCTTTTTTTCTTCTTCGGCTTCTTCTCACGAGGCGTCTTTTACATTCCTCAAACTTATGCTGCTCTGTCAGAGAGTCTTATGCAGGCTCGCCTCTCCACTCTAATGCTCCAACATGACTCTATTGCTCCTCTCTGGGGAGGCTTATGCAAGCTAGGTCTGATACCATGACAAGAATTGAAACACTGAAAAGAAGTGGAGTACAGGATTTCTCATCTCAATATTACGAATAGATTAAATAGGATTACATTGGAAACATCGGAAATAAATGTCTGCAGTTAAACCTGACTAAACTGGACTAATTAGAAACTGAACCAGACACTTGGAATAATGGTTTCGATAACTAGAAAGTGGTTGGGATTAAATTCTTTAACACTCCCCTTTCATTTCAACCACATAAAAATTTAATTCAGATACCTGCTGGTCTATGTCTCAGTGAGGCTTACAAAAAAATTGACTTCAACTACATTTAGTTTTCTTTCTCTCTTTTTCCAAATTTTGTAGCCTCTAAATTGTTTCATCATTTTCTTCTTCTTGTATTCTTCAAACCTCTGTTTCTTCATTTGCTGGTGCAAGTCTTTTACTGTTCTAGGTTGTCTAAGCATGTCATGGACTTCTTCAAGAAATGTGGGTTTCTTCCACATATTGTCTTTTGTAGTGCATTTTTCATCATCAATCTGCTACAACATAAGATTAGAATAATATCTTATCTCTTCAAAACTCCAATAAGTAAAAATTTCATTGACATATTCATCATTCATATCTACATCTTCTGTGTAGATCTCATTCAGAGATGGTGTTGCAAGCCATGTTTCAATAAACATTAGCTCTTATTCATAATCAATCTATGTACATGCACACTGAAAATCAATATTATAATTAAAAATATTTGCAGAACAACATTCATTTTGGTCTTTCTGCTCTGCAAAGAGAGCTTTCTCCTGTTGCACTTTTTCTTCTTCTGTCTCTATCTATGTTTCTTCTTTCTCTTTGCAAACTATCTTTATCTCTGTTTCTGTCTCTGTCTTTTCTTGACTAAACTGTGATGGTGCAATCAGGTTGTCTTCCATTGACTGAAGTGGGATTATATCACCAAATAACATCATATAAATATCATTTTTTTGTTACATCATCTGAAACCAATCATCATTAGCAAAAAATTCATTGTCAAATTTAACATCAACTATCAAATTTACATTAGCAAGCTGTGTTGCTGGAATCAACAAATCATCATCAGCAAACTCTGTTGTTGGAGTCATCAAGTCTTCAACAATCTCTATTGCTAGAATCACCATATCATCAGCAAGCTCTATTGCTAGATTCATCCAAACATCATCAGCAAGATGTGTTGCTGGAATCAACATATCATCAGCAAGCTCTATTGCTAGATTAATCAAAACATCATTAGCATGCTGTGTTGCTGGAATCAACAAGTCATCATCAGCAAAATTTGTTGCTAGAATCATAAAGTCTTCATCAGCATGCTCCATTTCTGGAATCATCAAATCATCGTCCACATGTAGCTGTGTACAGTGGGGTTCACAAGCATCTTCGTGCTCTCTCTCTGCCACTTTAGACTCTTTATCTCGCTGTAGGTCTATTGCTACAGATCCACTCTCATCTTCAACTTCAATGCTCCGCCTTACACCAAAACATCTCTCAAGGGTATCCCATGCTTCCTTGGTAGTCTTGGTGTCTGATATTAGAGGGAGAATGTTGTCATCGACATATTATTTTATGAATTTTAATGCATAGGTGTCTTTTCTCCTTATTTCAAGATCTAAAAAGATTTTGAACATCTTCTATTTCTGCTTTAGCCTCTTGGATTTTCCCATGACCTCGTCGCTTGTCTTTCACAAATAAACGAGTCTACATATGCATCAAATACCTTGTTTCTAAAAAAATTATCTTCCTCAAAAAAATATTTTTCTACAGATTCACTTTTACAAGGCTTTCCCAATCACAATTTCAAATTTTTTTTTTTTTTAAAACTCGAAAAAAAAATTCTTTACATGCCATAAAATCATTTCACAAAAACTCTTTTAAAAATTCATGGAAAAAATAATTAAAATCCCTTTTTTTTTAAATGAGATTCTTCCCATTATAAAAAACTTAAAATAAAGCTTTTAAAATACTTTCCTTTACAAGCCACTTTTTCCTCTAATAAATAAGCTTTTCTAATTTTGAAGTTTTGCTTTTTTTTTTTTAAATTTTAAAAAATCCCTTCATATAAAAAGGCTTCCTCTTATTTTTAAATACCTTAAGATCTTAAAACCTTTAAATTTCACGTTGAATGTTTTTTTTGAAGTCACATCGATGAAAGAAAAGATACCTTCATTAATTTTACCTTTTTGCATGTGTTTGACGTTCATCATATTAAAAAAAATATAATGCAATTGGCATTTAACCTTCATCATATTAAAAAACTATAACGCAATTTCTCCTGGATTTGGATTTGTAAAAACAAATACCTTAACGCAGGTAATGAAGAACCTATCCTGCTTCAATGATAATGCAGACAATCCACCCACGTCTCGCGCTAGGTGGAATCTGTGCAAGGCATGAAAACTTAACGCGGCGGTTAGCACTTGGCTCTCACGTTATAATGTGGAGATCCTAAACAGGAAGTTTGTCAAGACTAACATTGATCTCTTGAACAATTAGTAAGTTATGCAGCTAAAAAATATTTTTTTGGCTTTCTTCAATTTGTTTTTCCAGTGCCTTCACTAGCTTCGCCTGGCTTTTTTTCTTCTTCAGCTTCTTCTCATTAAGCGTCTTTTACATTCCTCAAACTTCTGCTGCTCTATCAGAGAGTCTTATGCAGGCTCGCCTCTCCACTATAATGCTCCAACTTGACTCTGTTGCTCCTCTCTGGGGAGGCTTATGCAAGCTAGGTCTGAGACCATGAAAAGAATTGAAACACTGAAAAGAAGTGGAGCAAAGGATTTCTCATCTCAATATTACAAATAGATTAAATAGGATTACATTGGAAACATCGGCAATAAATGTCTGCAGTTAAACTTGACTAAACTCGACTGATTAGAAACTAAACTAGACACTTGGAATAACGGTTTCGACAAATAGAAAGTGGTTGGGAGTACATTATTTAACACTCCCTTTTCATTTCAACCACATAAAAATTTAATTCAGATACGTGCTGGTCTATGTCTCAGCGAGGCTTACAAAAAAATTGACTTCAACTAGATTTAGTTTTGTTTATCTCTTTTTCCAAATTCTGTAGCCTCTAAATTGTTTCATCATTTTCTTCTTCTTGTATTCTTCAAACCTCTATCTCTTCATTTCCTGGTGCAGGTATTTTACTGTTCTAGGTATTCTAAGCATGTCATGGAGTTCTTCAAGAAATGTGGATTTCTGCCACATATTGTCTTCTGTAGTGCATTTTTCATCATCAATCTGCTACAACATAAGATTAGAATAATATCTTATCTCTTCAGAACTCCAATACCTAGAAATTTCATCGGCATATTCATCATGCATGTCATATTCATCATTCATATCTACATCTTCTGTCTAGATCACATTCACAGATGGTGTTGCAAGCCATGTTTCAATAAAATTTATCTCTTCTTCATAATCAATCTATGTACCTGCACACTGAAAATCAATGTTATAATTAAAAATATTTGCAGAACAACATTCGTTCTGGTCTTTCTACTCTGCAATGAGATCTTTCTCCTGTTGCACTTTTTCTTCTTCTATCTCTATCTCTGTTTCTTCTTTCTCTTTGCAAACTATCTTTATCTTTGTTTCTGTCTTTGTCTTTTCTTCACTAACCTATGATGGTGAAATCATGTTGTCTTCCACTGACTGAAGTGGGATTATATCACCAAATAACATCATATGAATATCATTTTTTTGTTGCATCATCTGCAACCAATCATCATTAGAAAAAAATTCATTGTCAAAGTTAACATCAACCATCAAATTTACATCAGCAAGCTATGTTGCAGGAATTAACAAATCATCATCAGCAAACTCTGTTGCTGGAGTCATCATGTATTCAAAAAACTCTATTTCTGGAATCACCATATCATCAGCAAGCTTTGTTGCTAGATTCATCCAAACATCATCAGTAAGCTGTGTTGCTGGAATCAACATATCATCATCAAGCTTTGTTGCTAGATTCATCAAAACATTATTAGCATGATGTGTTGCTAGAATCAACAAGTCATCATCAACAAACTCTGTTTTTAGAATCATGAAGTCTTCATTAGCAAGCTCCGTTGCTGGAATCATCAAATCATCGTCCACATGTAGCTGTGTACAGTCGGGTTCACAAGCATCTTCGTGCTCTCTCTTTGGCGCTTTAGACTCTTTATCTGGCTAGAGGTCTATTGCTACGGATCCACCTTCAACTTCAAATTCAATGCTCTGCCTTGCACCAAAACATCTCTCAAGGGTATCCCATGCTTCCTCGGCAGTCTTGGCATTTGAGATCAGAGGGAGAATGTTGTCATTGACAGATTATTTTATGCATTTTAATGCATAGGTGTCTTTTTGCCTTCTTATTTCAAGATCTAAAAATATTTTGGACATCTTCTACTTATGCTTTAGCCTCTTGGCTTTTCCCATGACCTCTTTGCTTGTATTTCACAAATAAACGAGTCTACATATGCATCAAATACCTTGTTTCTAAAAAAAATTCTCTTCCTCAAAAAAATATTTTTCTACAGATTCACTTTTACAAGGCTTTCCTAGTCACAATTTCAATTTTTTTTTTTTAAACTCCAAAAAAAAGTTCTTTACATGCCATAAAATCCTTTCACACAAGCTCTTTTAAAAATTCATGGAAAAAATAATTAAAATTCCTTTTTTTTTAAATGAGCTTCTTCCCTTTTTAAAAAACTTAAAATAAAGATTTTAAAATTTTTTCCTTTACGGGCCCCTTTTTCCTTTAATAAATCAGCTTTTCAAATTTTGAAGTTTTGTTTTTTTTTTTAAATTTTTTTTTTTAAATCCCTTCATATAAAAAGGCTTCCTCTTCTTTTTAAATACCTTAAGATCTTAAAACCTTTAAATTTCACGTTGAATGCTTTTTTTTGAAGTCACATTGATGAAAGAAAAGATAACTTCATTAATTTAACCTTTTTGCATGCATTTGACGTTCATCACATTAAAAAAAATATAACGCAATTGGAATTTAACCTTCATCATATTAAAAAAATATAACGCAATTTCTCATGGATTTGGATTTGTAAAAAAAAATATGTTAACGCAAGTAATGAAGCACCTGTCCTGCATCAATGATAATGCAGACAATCCACCCAGGTCTTGCACTAGGTGGAATCTGTGCAAGGCATGAACACTTAACGCGATGTTCATCACTTGGCTCTCGCATTATAACGCAGAGCTTCTAAATCAGTAAGTTATGTAGCTAAAAAATATTTTTTGGGCTTTCTTCAATTTGTTTTTCCAATGCCTTCACTGGCTTCCCCTGGCTTTTTTCTTCTTCGGCTTCTTCTCACAAGGCGCCTTTTACATTCCTCAAACTTTTGCTGCTCTGTCAGAGAGTCTTATGCAGGCTCGCCTCTCCACTATAATGCTCCAACTTGACTCTGTTGCTCCTCTCTGGGGAGGCTTATGCAAGCTAGGTCTGATACCATGAAAAGAATTGAAACACTGAAAATAAGTGGAGCAGAGGATTTCTCATCTCAATACTATGAATAGATTAAATAGGATTACATTGGAAACATCGGCAATAAATGTCTGCAGTTAAACTTGAATAAACTGGACTAATTAGAAACTGAACTAGACACTTGGAATAACAGTTTCGACAACTAGAAAGTGGTTGGGATTACATTCTTTAACACTCCCCTTTCATTTCAACCACATAAAAATTTAATTTAGATACCTGCTGCTCTATGTCTCAGCGAGGCTTACAAAAAAATTGACATCAACTAGATTTAGTTTTCTTTTTCTTTTTTTCCAAATTCTGTAGCCTCTAAATTTTTTCATCATTTTCTTCTTCTTGTATTCTTGAAACTTCTGTCTCTTCATTTGCTGGTGCAGGTCTTTTACTGTTCTAGGTTTTCTAAGCATGTCATGGACTTCTTCAACAAATGTGGGTTGTTGCTACATATTGTCTTCTGTAGTGCATTTTTCATCATCAATCTACTACAACATAAGATTAGAATAATATCTTATCTCTTCAGAACTCCAATACCTAAAAATTTCATCGACCTATTCATCATGCATGTCATATTCATCATTGATATCTACATCTTCTGTGTAGATCTCATTCAGACATGGTGTTGCAAGCCATGTTTCAATAAAATTTAGCTCTTCTTCATAATCAATATGTGTACCTGCACACTGAAAATCAATGTTAGAATTAAAAATATTTGCAGAACAACATTCGTTCTGGTCTTTCTGCTCTGAAATGAGAGCTTTCTCATCTTGCACTTTTTCTTCTTCTATCTCTATCTCTGTTTCTTCTTTCTCTTTGCAAACTATCTTTATCTCTGTTTCTGTCTCTGTCTTTTCTTCACTAACCTATGCTGGTGCAATCAAGTTGTCTTCCACTGACTGAAGTGGGATTATATCACGAAATAACATTATGTAAATATCATTTTTTTGTTGGATCACCTGCAACGAATCATCATTAGCAAAAAATTCATTGTCAAAGTTAACATCAACCATCAAATTTACATGGTCAAGCTGTGTTGCTGGAATAAATAAATCATCATCGGAAAACTCTATTGCTGGAATCACCATATGATCAGCAAGCTTTGCTGCTATATTCATCCAAACATCATCAGCAAGCTGTGTTGCTGGAATCAACATATCATCAGCAAGCTTTGTTGTTGGATTCATCAAAAAATCATTAGCAAGTTGTGTTGCTGTAATCAACAAGTCATCATTAGCAAAATTTGTTGTTGCAATCATCAATTCTTCATCAGTAAGCTCCATTGCTTGAATCATCAAATCATCGTCTACATGTAGCTGTGTACAGTGGGGTTCACAAGCATCTTCATGCTCTCTCTCTGCTGCTTCAGACTCTTTATCTCGCTGTAGGTATATTGCTATAGATCCACCTTCATCTTCAACTTGAATGCTACCCCTTGCACCAAAACATCTCTAAAGGGTATCCCATGCCTCCTTGGCCTTCTTAGCATCTGAGATTAGAGGGAGAATGCTATCATCGACAGATTATTTTATGAATTTTAATGCATAGGTGTCTTTTTTCCTTCTTATTTCCATATCTACAAGGATTTCGAACATCTTCTCTTTCTGCTTTAGCCTCTTGGCTTTTCCCATGACCTCGTTGCTTGTATTTCACAAATAAACCAGTCTACATATGCATCAAATACCCTGTTTCTAAAAAAATTCTCTTCCTCAAAAAAATATTTTTCTACAGATTGACTTTTACAAGGCTTTCTTTACATGCCATAAATTTCTTTACATGCCATAAAATTCATTCACACAAGCTCTTTTAAAAATTCATGGCAAAAATAATTAAAATCCCCCTTTTTTTTAAATGAGCTTCTTCCCTTTTAAAAAAAATTAAAATAAAGCTCTTAAAATCCTTTCCTTTACGATCCCCTTTTTCCTTTTATAAATCAGCTTTTCAAATTTTGAAGTTTTGTTTTTTATTTTTTAAATTTTTTTTAAGAAAAATCCCTTTATATAAAAAGGCTTCCTCTTATTTTTAAATACCTTAAGATATTAAAACATTTAAAGGTCATGTTGAATGCTTTTTTTGGAAGTCACGTTGATGAAAGAAAAGATACCTTCATGCATTTAACCTTCTTGCATGCGTTTGACCTTCATCATATTAAAAAAAAATATAACACAATTGGAATTTGAACTTCATCATATTAAAAAAATATAACGCAATTTCTCCCGGATTTGGATTTATAAAAACAAATACCTTAACGCAGGTAATGAAGCACTTGTCCCGCGTCAATGATAACACGGACAATCCACCCAGGTCTCGCACTAGGTGGAATGTGTGCAAGGCATGAACACTTAACGCGATGGTCAACACTGGGCTCTCACGTTATAACGCGGAGCTTCTGAACAGGAAGTGTGTTGGGACTAACACTGATCTCTTGAACGATCAGTGCATTATGTAGCTAAAAAAAATATTTTTCGGGCTTTATTCTATTTGTTTTTCCGGTGCCTTCACTGGCTTCACCTAGATTTTTTTTCTTCTTTGGCTTCTTCTCACGAGACGTCTTTTACATTACTCAAACTTCTGCTGCTCTATCAAAGAGTCTTATGAAGGCTCGCCTCTCCTCTCTACAGCTCCAACTTGGATATGTTGCTGCTCTCTGGCGAGGCTTATGCAAGCTAGCTATGATACCATGACAAGAATTGAAACACTGAAAAGAAGTGGAGCAGAGGATTTCTCATCTCAATATAATCAGCAAGCTCTGTTGCTGGATTCATCCAAACATCATCAGCAAGCTGTGTTGCGGGAATCAACATATCATCAGCAAGCTTTGTTGTTGGGTTCATCAAAACATCATTATCGAGCTGTGTTGTTGGAATCAACAAGTCATCATCAACAAACTCTGTTGCTGGAATCATCAAGTCTTCATTAGAAAGCTTTGCTGCTAGAATCATCAAATCATCGTCCACATGTAGCTGTGTACAGTGGGGTTCAAAAGCATCTTCGTGCTCTCTCTCTGCTACTTCAGACTTTTTATCTCGCTGTAGGTCTATTGCTATAGATCCACCTTCATCTTGAACTTCAATGCTCCCCCTTGCACCAAAACATCTCTCAAGGGTATCCCATGCATCCTTGGCAGTCTTGACATCTGAGATCAGAGGGAGATTGTTGTCATCGATAGATTATTTTATGCATTTTAACGCATAGCCGTCTTTTTTCCTTCTTATTTATAGATCTAAAAATATTTTGAACATCTTCTATTTTTGCTTTAGCCTCTTGGCTTTCCCAATGACCTCGTTTCTTGTCTTTCACAAATAAAAAAGTCTACATATACATCAAATACCTTGTTTCTAGAAAAATTCTCTTCCTCAAAAAAATATTTTTCTACAGATTCACTTTTACAAGGCTTTCACACTCACAATTTTAAGTTTTTTTTTTTTTTTTTTTTAAACTCGAAAAAAATTTCTTTACATGCCATAAAATCCTTTGACACAAGCTCTTTTAAAAATTCATGGCAAAAATAATTAAAATCCCCTTTTTTTCTAAATGAGCTTCTTCCCTTTTTAAAAAACTTAAAATAAAGCTTTTAAAATCCTTTCCTTTACGAGCCCCTTTTTCCTTTAATAAATCAGCTTTCCAAATTTTGAAATTTTTTTTTTTTTTTTATATAAAAATGCTTCCTCTTCTTTTTAAATACCTTAAGATCTTAAAACCTTTAAATCTCATGTTGAATGCTTTTTTTTGAAGTCACGTTGATGAAAGAAAAGATACCTTCATGCATTTAACCTTTTTTCATGCCTTTGACCTTCATCATATGAAAAAAAATATAACGCAATTGGCATTTGACCTTCATCATATTAAAAAAATATAACGCAATTGCCTCCGATTTGGATTTGTAAAAACAAATATGTTAACACAAGTAATGGAGCACCTATCCCACGTCAATGATAACGCAGACAAAACACCAAGGTCTCGCGCTAGCTGGAATGCGTGCAAAGCATGAACACTTAACGCGACAGTCAACACTTGGCTCTCACGTTATAAAGAGAAGCTTCTGAATAGGAAGTGCGTTAGGACTAACATTGATCTCTTGAACAATCAATGCGTTATGTAGCTAAAAAAAATATTTTTCGGGCTTTCCTCTATTTGTTTTTGCGGCGCCTTCACTGGCCTCTCCTAGCTTTTTTTCTTCTTCGGCTTCTTCTCACGAGGCATCTTTTACATTCCTCAAACTTCTGCTACTTTGTCAAAGAGTCTTATGTAGGCTCGCCTCTCCTCTCTACTACTCCAACTTGGTTCTGTTGCTGCTCTCTTGGGAGGCTTATGCAAGCTAGCTCTGATATCATGACAAGAATTGAAACACTGAAAAGAAGTGGAGCAGAGGATTTCTCATCTCAATATTACGAATAGATTAAATAGGATTACATTGGAAACATAGGCAATAATGTTGGAATATTGAAAATTCCAAACAACAGAAATGGAGAGAATAGTCTCCCCTCTACAACACAGAGAAGTTAAAACAAAAATTCGCTTGCAGACAGAGATGGCATGAAGATGCTTTCTATTTCATTAGCAGAACTTAAAAAAAACTATTACAAGTTTCTTTCTCAATACAGAGGGATACACAATATAGAGTGACTGCTACAAACGTAGTGCACAAAATAACTCTCTGTCTTACTAAACAATACTCTCAATACTCTCAGTCTCTCAAAACTAACACTGTTGTGTTCTTCTTCTTTTTTTTTACACGCACTGCTGTGCAAAATAAACAAATAACAATGATAATGCTTTACAAGCTCGCATGCCTTTTCTATTTTATATGCCGTGCATATATTAAAACATTACATAAAAACTATATAAAAGACTTTTAAAACAAAATCTAAAACTATTAAAACAAAATACATAACCCCATCAGGTCCACGCTTAGAACAAAACAAGCGCTACACACAAAATTGCGATTGCAATTGGGCCATGGATGCGATGACCATATATTAAATCCACGGTATAAGCTGGATCGGGTCCAGGCACATAACATGTGCAATCAGGCCCAACTCATTAAACCTTCCGATTTCGATCAGGATCTGGACGCGATGCATCAATAAACTGCGCCATAAAAGAACATCAGGTGCGGGACTTCAACATGTGTGATCAGGCCTTGTACACAAAGGGTTCCGATTGCAATTGAACAACCGGATGCGATTGCGCATTAAAATGTGGTATATAACACGATCAGGTCCGGCCTTTGATCGGAGCACATAACAAAAGGCCTCCAATTGAACCTTGCGATTGAACTTTATGATTTGCATATAAGTGGTGGGGACCACTTGTCTCTCCATTCAAAAATAAAAGGACTTCCTCTTGTTTTAATCTATTTTCTTCATTCTGGTTGTTGAGGGTTTTAAACGCCTGAAATTACTGTTTTGAATAATTCTGCTCCTCCGTAGTTCAGATCTACGGGAAATATTCATTCCTCTATAATAAATGGCTGCACCCATCACCATATTAACTTCTCCTGCAATCTGTGGCTGCGGCCCATCAAAATTTAATTCTTCCTTACAAATCTCCATCATTTTTCAATACAGAGTGTTGTGCACTCCACGCTTTGCTACGCTACCTTTGTACTTTTTCTTCATGCTCAAAGGCTAGCAGGGACTTTCATATTTCAACACTCCCCCTTAAAGTTAGCTTCTAGGTTATATGTCATACCCAGGCATTTTCTTAAGAATTCAAATGTCTTCTGTCCCAATGGCTTTGTTAAAATATCTGTATATTGCTCCTCTGTTTTACAATGCTGTAAAACAATTTCTCCATTGTTCACCAATTCTCTGATATAATGAAATTTTGTATCTATGTGTTTTGTTCTCTTATGAAACACAAAATTCTTTGACAATGCAATAGCTGAGCTATTGTAACAATAAATCACTGTCCCTTTTACCTGTTCTTGGCATAAGCTTCTCAACATTATTCTATTCCAAATTTCTTGACACGTTGCTGCTGTAGCTGCCACATACGCTACATCTGCTGTAGATAACGCTACAATAGGTTGTTTTTTAGATGCCCATGAAATGGCTCCTGAACCCATATGAAAAACATAACCGGAAGTGCTCTTCCATTCATCTACACTTCCAGCCCAATCACTGTCAGTGTATGTAACTATTTCTGAATTTTCTGAAGTGGTATATAAAATGCCATACCTTTTAGTTCCTTTAACATACCTCAGAATTCTCTTTGCTGCTTGCCAATGTGCTTCTTTTGGCTTCTCCATAAATCTGGAAATTAAACTAACAGCATGCATAATATCCAGCCTGGTTGCAGTCAAATACATGACGTTTCCAACTATGTTTTATACAAACATGGATCAAAATCCTTGCTGATGTCATCTTTACTCAACTTCAATCCCATTACTGTGGGATTAATTGCAGCTTTGCACTCCTGCATATTAAATTTTTTTAGAACTTGATTCACATACTTTGCTTGAGATATAAAAATTCCTTTTTCATTTTATTCTACTTCTATTCCTAAGAAGTATCTCAACAAACCCATGTCAGTCATTTCAAATTCCTCTTTCATGACTGTTTTAAAGTCTTCAACAAGGTAATCATCATTACCTGTAAAAATTAGATCATCAACATATAAAACAACAACGAGTACTTTACCATCCTTTTCTTTGATGTAGAGGGTGGGTTCTCCCTCACACTTTTCAAATCCATTTTCCAGTAGATAGGAGTCTATTCTACTGTACCATGCTCTTGGAGCTTGCTTCAGCCCATAAAGAGATTTCTTCAATTTGCAGACCTTATGCTCTTGGCCTTTCTTCTCATATCCTAGAGGCTATTCCACATATACCTCTTCCATTAAAACTCCATTCAAAAATGCAGATTTTACATCCATCTAGTATACTTTCCATTTTGATTTTGTGCTGCTATGGACATCACTTCTCTTACTGTTTCCATTCTTGCAACTAGTGCAAAAGTTTCTTCATAATCAATCCCATGCTTCTGCTTGTATCATTTGACAACAAGTCTGGCCTTGTGTCTTTCTATTTTTCCTTTAGCATTGCTTTTGGTCTTATAGACCCATTTTACACCAATGACTTCTTTACCTTCTGGGAGATCAACTAACTCCCATGTTTTTTTCTTCTCTATGGCATTAATTTCATCATCCATAGCTTCTATCCATTTTCTATCTTTAATTGCATCTTCAAAATGAATAGGATCATCAAATTGACAATACAAAGCAAATAGGGAATTCATACCTTCATTTGCTTCTCCTTTCTCATAGATTTCTCTAATTCTTCTGAATTTTGTTGCACTTTCACTTGGTGTAGTCGTGCTTGATGAAGCACTGAATTCTACTCTGTGTGGTGTGCTCGGTGATGCACACCTACTTCTTCTCAAGGGTGTTCTCGCTGCCGCTTGAGGTGTCCCTTGCTGTCCTTGCATTGGTGGAGGTTGTGCAGTGGATGGGTTGTTAATTTCAACCACATCTCCTTCATCTTCATCATGAGATAAACAGCTCTTAACATTGACTCTTTTCTCAATGCTTCCATCCCATGCTTCCTCTTTAATAAATTGCACATCTCTACTTATCACAAACTTCTTTGTGGATGGGTTATACAATATGTATCCTTTGGAATATTCACAATATCCAAGGAAAATGCACTTTTCCCCTTTACTGTCCAAATTCTTTCTCAACTTGTCTGGAATGTGTGCATATGCAACACATCCAAAAAATCTCATGTGGGTGACTCCCTGTTTTCTGCCACTCCACGCTTCTTCTGGAACTTTTTTCATCGCATCTTTTGTGGGGCATCTATTTAAAATATATACAACACAGTTTGCTGCTTCTACCCAATACTCATTCGGCAAGTTCTTTGCCTTTAGTATGCTTCTCACCATTTCCATTATGGTTCGATTCTTCCTTTCAGCAACTCCATTCTGTTGTGATGTGTACCTTGTGGTAAATTTCTTGTGTATGCCATTCTCTTTGCAAAAACGCAGAAATTATTTTGATATATATTCTCCTCCTCTGTCAGTTCTGAGAGCTTTAATATACTGCCCACTCTGTTTTTCTACAAGAGCTTTAAAATGGAAAATTTTCTGAAAAACTTCACTCTTATATTTTAGAAAATAAACCCACACTTTTCTTATGAAATCATCTATGAAGGTCAGCATGTAGTTGCTGCCTGAAACTGACGTTGTCTACATCGGCCCACATAAATATGAGTGGATGATTTCTAAGGGTGCTTTCGCCCTTATGCTTTTCCCTGATGGAAAATTTTCTCTGTCTTGCTTTCCCAAGATGCAGCCTTCACATAGGCTGTCAGGCTTCTCAATAAATGGTAACCTCTTACCATTCCTTTTCTGTGCAGCAAATTTAATCCTCTGAAATTGAGATGTCCAAATCTCAGGTGCCATAACCAATTTTCATCCTTTTCTTCCTTCTGGAAGGCTTCTTGAGTTACAACTGCTATACTCTTTCCTTTTCCCTTCAAGTCAGTATTGAGCTTAAGCGGAAACATTCTATTGTTATTCATTTGGATTTCACCAATGATTCTCTTACTTGGAGGTATATATTTTATTATGCACACATCATCCTTAAATATTACATTGTAACATTTGTTTATGAGCTACCCAATGCTCAAAAGATTACATTTCAAACCTGGAACATAATACACATCAGGAACAAATTTCTACTCACCATTTCTTGCTCGAATACTAACTCTGCCTTTTCCTTTTACAGAGATCTTAGTATCAGTCCCTGTGGTTACTTTAGATTTTACTTCTTCATCTAGATTGGAAAACGTTGTTATGTTTCCAGTCATGTGATTACTACATCATGAATCTAAGAACCAAACATCATCTTCTCTATCATGTGCTACATTACAAGCTAACAGCACATTACTTGGGTTCTTTTCTTCTTTTTCTACATTAGCATTTTGCTTATTTTTCATGTCACTTTTCTTCTTTCTACATTCATTGGTATAGTGCCCATATTTCTTGCAATAATGACATTGGACATTGGATTTGTCATACCTCTATCCATGAACATGTTGTTGTTGGTGTCCACCTTGTTGGTTGTTGCATTGGTTGTGGCTCTGATTCTGACTGTTGCTCCTTCTATGTGAATGTGAAGGGTTGTTCCTTCCACCTCTGTTTTGGCTTCTGCCTCTTCCTCTTCATTTTCCTTCACCTCTTCCTCTTCCTGAAAGCATCTGGGTCTTGAAGGTGTGCTCAAGAGATGATTTTTCATCTCTGCTCAATCTCTGTTCATGAGTTATCAACGAGGCATGAAGTTCATGTACCGTG
This sequence comes from Pinus albicaulis, assembly GCA_034641835.2. Taxonomy (NCBI): domain Eukaryota; kingdom Viridiplantae; phylum Streptophyta; class Pinopsida; order Pinales; family Pinaceae; genus Pinus; species Pinus albicaulis. The sequence goes on from CM076582.1 coordinate 937,909,542, forward strand.
AACCTTGAGAGATCTTTGGTCTCTTCTATAGTGGTTACAATAACATCAAACTTTGAGGGTAAGCTTCTCAAAAGTTTCTCCACAATCATTCTTTCCTCAAGAGTTTCTCCGTGGGATCTTATCTGATTTACAATCCCAATCACATGTGTAAAAAATGTGTCTACATTATCTAACTCTTTCATGCAAAGAGTTTCAAAATCTCTTCTTAGCAACTGAAGCTTTGCTGTCTTAACTTTCTTCATACCTTGATAGGCTACTTTCAGAGTTTCCCATGCCTCCTCGGATCTCTTAGCTGCTGCTATCCTTGGAAACACACTCTCATTTACTGCTTGATACAAATAGAAGAGGGCTTTAGCATCCTTCTTTCTATTGTTCTTCAATAAATCCTTCTTTGCTTGAGTTAAGGCATTAAAATCCTGTTCATCAGCTGGTTCAACAAAACCATCTTCTACAAATTCCCATAAGTCTTGTGAGACAAACAGGGCTCTCATGGTAATGGCCCAATAATCATAGTTCTTTCCATTAAATTGTGGAAGTTGAACATTTCAAATGTTCATACCAGTGCTTGGTCCAGCCATTTCTTTTAAACTGAACACTGAACTTAAACAAACTGTCTTTCCTTTTCTCTGAAAGAACAAAATCTTTTAAAACAAAAAAAATGGCTCTGTTATCTTTGAGAAATACCTGAAATTTTGACTTTCGTTGGGCTTTCACACTGCTGGAGAAACCACTTCAACAAGTATTCTTCTTCTTCAGCTTCTTTGAAACATTCAAAGAGCCTAGACTATCTCTGATACCATGTTGGAATATTGAAAATTCCAAACAACAGAAATGGAGATAATAGTCTCCCCTCTACAACACAGAGAAGTTGAAACAAAAATTCGTTTGCAGATAGAGATGGCATGAAGATGCTTTCTATTTCATTAGTAGAACTTAAAAAAAACTATTACAAGTTTCTTCCTCAATACAGAGGGATACACAATATAGAGTGACTGCTACAGACGCAGTGCACAAAATAACTCTCTGTCTTACTAAACAATACTCTCAATACTCTCAGTCTCTCAAAACAAACACTGTTGTGTTCTTCTTCTTCTTTTTTTGGCACGCACTGCTGTGCAAAATAAACAAATAACAATGATAATGCTTTACAGGCTCGCGGGCCTTTTCTATTTTATATGCCACACATATATTAAAACATTACATAAAACCTATATAAAAGACTTTTAAAACAAAATCTAAAACTATTAAAACAAAATACATAACCCCATCGGGTCCACGCTTATAACAAAACAAGCGCTACACACAAAATTGCGATTGCGATTGGGCCACGGATGCGATGGCCATATATTAAATCCGCTGTATAAGCTGGATCGGGTCCGGGCACATAACATGTGCAATCGGGCCGAACTCATTAAACCTTGTGATTTCGATCAGGATCCGGACGCGATGCATCAATAAACTACGCCATAAAAGAACATCGGGTTCAGGACTTCAACATGTGCGATTGGGCCTTGTACACAAAGGGTTCTGATTGCGATTGAACAACCGGATGTGATTGCGCATTAAAATGTGGTATATAACACGATCTAGTCGAGCTTTTGATCGGAGCACATAACAAAAGGCCTCTGATTGAACCTTGCGATTGAAATTTGCGATTTGCATATAAGTGGTGGGGACCACTTGTCCCACCATTCAAAAATAAAATGACTTCCGCCTGTTTTAATCTGTTTTCTTCATTTTGGTTGTTGAGGGCTTTAAATGCCCGAAATGACTGTTTTGAATAAGTCTGCTCCTCCGTAGTTCAGATCTACGGGAAATCTTTATTCCCCATATTAAATTCTTGTGCAATCTGTGGCTGCGGCCCATCAAAATTTAATTCTTCCTTACAAATCTCCATCATTTTTCAATACAGAGTGTTGTGCACTCCACGCTTTGCTACGCTACCTTTGTACCTTTTCTACCTACTCAAAGGCTAGCACAGACTTTAATATTTCAACAAATAAATGTCTGCAGTTAAACTCGGCTAAAGTAGACTAATTAAAAACTGAACTGGACACTTGGAATGATGGTTTCTACACCTAGTAGGTGGTTGGGATTACATTCTTTAACAGAGACTAAGAACCAAACACAAAAAAAAATAATAACTGCAAATTTTGCAAATATATGGAAAGGTAGCCATGTTACATAATTCTTTCTCATAGTTTCATTTTCATGGGCACAACTACCTAAAACGGTTTTTCTTATTTATGTAATTTTTGTAACTCAGTAATAACAATATTCAATATTAAGGTAGATATTATTTCAATCTTTCAAAATCAAAATCAAAAGTACACAATGGTATAAGTGGTGGTTGACAGAAATTATATTATTTTAATAGTTTAACTTCAAAATTAAAATTAAAATGGTACAAGTTGCAATTGAGAAGAGTTGTTTTCAAAGTCAACTATACACAATAGTACAAGTGGAAATTGACAGGAATTGATCGGTTTAACATCAAAATCAACTATACAAGTAGCAGTTGAGAGGACATGTTTTCAAAGAAAAACATAGAAAGAAAGCAATAATGTGATAAAATGCATTTTTCTTAGTAAATTAAATAGTAATGAGGCCTCAGGTTCGATAGGCAAAAATAAATCCCAATTCACTGTTAAAAGTCCATAAAAGAAACACGCACGCTTCGAAGATTGAGTACCTGCGAGGAACTCAAAACACTTTGGTCAGAAACCGAACTAAAAAGATCATAAATTACAACCATAACTACAAATATTTTCATTAGAAGAATCGGTAAGAAGCAAAGTCGAAATCAAAATATACACTCAGTAGTAATTCTACAGTCTTACCTTTATACCTGTGTCTTAGAAGGACACCGTGAAAAATATTAACCATGTGCTAACGTGTAGTAAAATTTTGGAGTTAACATATTGAACAAACCGCATTATGCACTATGAAAGAAATGAGTAAAAGAAATACTCAAATTGAAATTGCCTGTAGATGAAGGAAAAATGATGTTAGGATCGATAATTCTCGGTAAACAAAGGAAAATTGAACTGTACAGACAACCAATACCAAATACAAGCACCCATTGTCATCGAATACAATATGCGAATATATCACGAAACCCTCGAGGGATGTCCTGTACAAAGTAGAATGAAGGAAAAATGATGTTAGGGTCGATAATTCTCTCTAAACAAAGGAAAATTGAACTGTACAGACAACCAATACCAAATACAAGCGCACAGTGTCATCGAATACAATATGCGACTATATCACGAAACACTCGAGGGATGTCCTGTAAAAAGTAGAATGAAACTTAAGCTCTTAAACGTTATTACTCAAATCAAAAACTAGAATGGACATAAGAATGAAACACAAGCAGCATCGTTACCTTACTGGTAGGGTCGACGAACTTACAAAATTTATGGAACGAGGGGTCAAACCGTCACAATAGGAAATAGGGGTCTTCAACCTGCCACAATGTCAAAAGAAAAATAATGAAGGAAACAAAAAAAATGTAGTCATTGCTTGCAAAATAAATCGAAAGAATACAACAGTGAAACCATTGTAAATGCATGGAAAATGCTTACTTATCCTAAGAAATTTGAACTCTCTTTCACGTGTAGATAAAAGCCCATATCAATTGTTAGTAGAAAAAAGGATATTTTAAACACTTGAAAGCAAATAAACTGAAACTATTTCAACTGAAAAATTGCATAGACTGAGTGAAATCCTAACATATTAACAGAGACGAAAACCTCCATTGTGCATTCGGATGTTAAATTAAAAATCATAGTCAAATTCGATTGCCAATAAGAAATCAGGCTTGCTGCAGAGCGACCCCGTAGTTTACCAAAGAAAAAAATGAAACGAGAATCAGAAAGAGGGTGAACAAAAAGACCTATGGTTTTCCCAAATGATCATCACCATCCAAACATCCCACGGAAACTGCCATCATTCACTGTCTGAGCTCTTAAACAAGTGAAGTTCTCCTGGGTCTGGTTAGGGGGCAAGTATCCAATTGTGCAAGTGGATAGGAAGAGGGATGCGTACGTTATAAATAAAATTCCACCTTCATAGTCTTACCCAACGTACACAGAAATAATACAAGTATGAGGAATATATTACATTAACAAACCTTGTTGCCATTTATACAAATCATGGAGTGAGATCATGCCCGCCGGTATAACATAGGTAACCATAAGGAGTAAGGGTTAAGATTGATAAAAAGAAATATAGGACGAACAAACCATGCTAATCGGACATGCTGATACCTTTAACATAAAGAGAGAATATATAAACTCACAATAGACGAGATGTATCAATAGAGAAAGAAAGGTTGCAAGGTTAACCTTAGGACTCATACGATGTGCGCTCATATATAAACCTTTGACCATAGTTTAACAGTAGCCCTATGGATCAAATGGTTTTATTATAAAGCATCAAAACAATTTTGGTATCAAAGTAACAAATGAGACCTAACTCAATACGAATCATAGATATGAAAATGTTACCTAAAATCACATTTTACTGAAAGAATTACATATCTCTTTTATACTTGGAGGCATCAATGAGGCATCAATGCAAAACATAAATGTTTGCAATTGCACATCTCTTAGCTCAATAATGCTTTTAATTAAAAAAACCTTTTCTACCATGGCTATAATATCAAATGCGAATCTGAGAGGAATGAGACTTCTTCACCTGCTAAAGTGAAAACATAAATATTTGCAATTACACATCTCTTAGCTCAACGATACTTTTAATTAAACCTTGTATTTTTTCTTATAATTAACTGTTTTTTTATTTTAAAAGAAACTCTTCAACTCAAATAACTAGAATAAAAGGATATATCACTTCATTTGAGAGCTTGTAAACAACGGAAAATTTTAATAGAAACCTTGTAAACCATGGAAAAATTTAATTGAAATCTTGTAAATAAGAAAAATCATCATTCGTTCTTACAAGATATCACAAGATACTTTATTTCTCAATAAGTTCAACCAATTCGAATTCCTGAGCTACAGCTTGCGTGTTCCACCTTTGTACATCATCCACAGTTTGTAACTCTTGATCATTTGTGCAAACTGCAATAAAGTCAATTCAAACACTATTTTACTCCATAATATAAGTGCCCGTATGCATTACCAGCCGTTTCGCAATTGTCCAACAATTTATCAGGGCTATAGTTACACCCTCCATAGCCATTCATCGAAAGTCTGCATCATAGCATAACTCTGCCAAATCACCATATCTCAGAATCTCATCTTTCAATACTGGATTAATGGGATCTAGTCTGCTCCTCGAATATCTGGCCACATCTCTGCAAGCGCTATGTTTTACTATCAGCCCGCAATCTTCACTGGATGTCATGAAGAACAAGCGAATGGTTTTAGGTTTTGCGGCAGGAATACTTGAGGACACTGAGATTCAGAAATTCAAATGTCGAATCACGGATCACCTGTATTCAATACTACGGGGCATGAGGAGGTTGCGTTCATTCAACTGTCAAGAATGAAGGCAGCATAATCATGCCTTGTAGTACTGAGTACAGGTAATAATGATTCGATACATGAATTTCCGAATCTCTATGTGCTCGAGTATTAAAAGGCCGGATAAGTTAAAGACAGCTCAGCTTCTGCAGTTACAGGTTTTCTTAATATCTCTGATCTGCAATGCCAATTCCAATACGCTTGTAATGCCTATCTTATCAGAGCGTGGTACGATTATATATATCCATATCATGCGGGAAATTCATTTGCAGCAGCAAGCAGAACTGATTTCTCGTGCATTCGAAGTTAAGAAATTTGACACGGTTGCATGAAGTAAATATTTTGACTTTGATGATGAGTTCTTTACATAGTATTCCTCCAGCGACCAAGTCGAATTGTTCAAACATGCCCAGGGCTCTACCCCCTCCGCTCCTTCTGAGAGGTTGCAAGCAAAACGATGATATAAGAACGTGAATCGACATCTTTCTCCCATCGCCCTCGAGAATTGGAGATCATTGGTAATCTTCCGGCAGGCCACGGCTCGGCAATTTTATGTCATAATCTCTCTCGTCGTGTAGGAATATCTAATCTCTTATTCCAACTTTGACCTTCAAAATATCATGTTAATTGCGGAAGTAATATTATTGCCGGACACTCTTTCGTTTTGGGCATATGATCATTTGCTCCGACTTGATTATTTAGATGGCTCAAATGCTTAAAGCACGCCATCATTTTTCCATGTGATCTTTAATTTTACGTCACCATCAAACAGATTATCTTCTGGTAAGACGCCATCATTTCTCCATCGGATCTTTAATTTTACGTCACCATCAAACAAATTATCTTCTGGTAATCATCTTAAACATGAACTCATGCACGGCCCATTTTTTTTTGTAAGAAACTGCAATCGTGTATATATTAAGGCTATTATAAATACAACATGAGTAATTTATTTATTTAATTTCATCACTGGCTGGCTTGCTTATCCTCTGTCTTTTTCTTTTAATCTCCGTTGATATTTTTCTTCCTGGAGGATTTTCTTTTTAAATAAATCACCCACTTATTTAATGATAATTCTAATAATATTATTTCTTTTCTTTTTTTAAGTTTGGTAGTTTTTTTCATTTTTTCAATTTTTTTTTTAATCCATTTTTCATCAATATATCCAGATACATCAGGTCAATCATAAAAGATAATTAAACCTGTGATGAATACTATAACAATCCATCTCATCACCATTTAACCAAGACTCCACTAACCCTAATAACATTATTAGCTTGTTATCAAGCCACTTTTTTTTTATCACAAACTTAATTGTTCAATGATAATCGTTATAACAATGTTTTTCAAGTCGAGCAACACAAGCTAATGGTATCCATCTGGAACGGAATGAGACGAAAGGATAAGGATGGAATACAGTGGGTTGTAGTATTATAAGGTGCAAAAGAAAACAGTCAATTATTCGATGTTCGGTGAATGAGAATATCATAAGTCAACTACTTCAGATTACGTGAGTAAGAATTTCTAGAAAGATGATAAGGATGTGAATAATTATTTCAGATGTTTTTACCTTTAATTTAAATGTACTTATCATTCTGTATAGTTTATGAAAATAATTTTCGAAATATCATCCTATTACGAGTAATTTCTTTCATATAGGTTCATGTTTTTGGAATAATTTTAATTTCATAAAAATTAAAAAAAAAATTAAATTTTTTTATAGCTTTAGAAATATAATAAATTATTGTTTACGAGGTTTTTAATTGACAAGGAATGACTGTTTTGTTAAAATATTGGATGTTGTAGTTGTTCATCTAAAATATTTATAATAAATTATTGTCAATTCAGTTTAGTTGGATAGATAAGTGAAATAATTTGGATAGATAAGTGAAATAATTGTTATCCCCCTTCCGGTCACATATTAATTTGGAAACATTTTCCATTTTTAGATAGGGTTAGCCACAACCCTATGTGGTCTTAGACCTTTTTTTTATCAGTAATGACCAACATCCAAAATTTACACATTAATTGAAAATTTAATATAACTTCTTTTAAAATATTTTATAACATGAATGAGAATTGATTTAAATATATTATATTTTAAAATTGATCAACATATTTTTAGAAGTGGGTTAAAAAAAAAGACAAACTAATGTTTCATATTGATTAAAATATATTATATTTTAAAATTTATCAACATATTTTTAAAAGTGGGTAAAAAAAGGACAAAAACTAATGTTCCATATTGCTAAGCATAATGACATATAAGTGTATGGTCTTATATTTGAGTGAAATAATTTTTTAAGGTGTTCCATAAAATCCATTTGTTACTATTATATAATTTACATTAATTTTTTTTTACTATTATATATTTTAAAGTTTTTATAATATTTTATAAGTGGTTATTTTTAGATTTTATCTATAAATATTTTATTTATAATAATAAAATACCAAAATTTGGTTTTTTAATAATTAGTTTTATTTTTATATAATTTTAATTTTTTAAAGAAATTTTGGATAGGTTATTAAAGTATTTCTTAATATGAAGTTATGTGTTCAATTCCTCATTCCGATCAAAGTGATATATTACACATAATGATGATATAATCTCTCCAAACTTACTAAAAAATCACAAATTAAATTTTATTTATTACTTTGTAATATAAAATTAAATACTATATTATAATATTGTGTATTTTACCTAAAGTGTATATGATGATGATGATGATGGCTAACGTCCACTAAGACCAATCTTTGGTCTATTGAACCTAAAGAAACGAATTGTTTAGTTTGATTTAAGATTTTATTGCTATGCTCAAAAATCTTGGAGAGAAGACTCCCAAGCTCACTATAATTTTGACATTTTAAAAGGCTAGGAAGGTCAATATTGCAACAAATATTATGAAATTGAGATCTAATGTGGTTGTACGCGGGGCATTCTAAGAGGAAGTGATTTTCATCCTCGATGTTCATATTCTCACAGAGATGGAAAATCCTTTCCATCCATGGTGTTTTAGGAACTTTCCAATGACCTGTTTCACTATGGAGCTCATGAGAGTTCCTTCTAATCTCGGCTATATTAATTTTCTTCTTTGAGCTAGTTAAAACAGAGAGAAACTTTTGATCTTCTAGGGTGGGGTTGATTACCTCCTTATAATATCTTAATTTTCTTTTAGCCACTAGATCTTTCTCACACCACATTTTTCCTTTGAACTTAGAAGAAACAATTTTTTTAATGTTATTAATGTTTTGCAATGCAACATTATTGTTGATCTCCCAATGGTTTGACCATGCCCTGGTGTCTTTATACCAACCTAGTTTGAGCCTTAGGTAGCTTTGGTTGGAATTTAAGGCTAGCTTAGGAAGTCTATGGTCTCCTATGCTATTGAGCTTGTGCTTGTACAACAGAAGCCTAGTAATAGCTAGGCTCTCGATAGGGGAAAGATCCACATCTATAAGGAGAATAGGATAGGGTGTATTTCTTTTAATTTTGAGGTTATACGTTGTAAAACGCTTCTGGATTTGCTCAATATTTCTCCAAGATTCCTTAGAGATACTGCAACCCTAGACCTCACATCCACATAAGATAACATGAGTGACTAAAGTTTCAAAGGGGAACTTATTTCTATCCCACATTACGAGTTTTGTTGTTTTACAATTGTTTTCAAGGCCATAATAAGCTTTCCACCCCCCATTAATCCTTTTCTCAATGCTATAGTTCGAGTTGAGCTTGTGATAAATATCAATTCCTCGGTACCTGTAATAAGAGACTTCCTCCAAGTAACTATTGTCATACATAAAATTAGAATATAAGTGTCCTTCTTGGATTCGATAATCATAACTTTTGTTTTGTCAGTGTTAACAGTCGTACCCATGGTCAAGCATAAATCCTTAAGAAGTCTAAGCTGCTTATCAAGATCAGATGGGTACCTTGCGAGAAGAGCAATATCGTCAACATAGAGAAGAAGGATGATGACTATCCCAGCTAAGATCATGCCAGCACATCTTGCTTCCTCTAAAAAACCTTCTAGCTTGTCGATGTAAATGAAAAATAGGGTAGGAGAGACGGGGAAACCTTGTTTAATTCCGATATTACACTTAATATCTTTTGACCACCCATCATTGCTCTTTAAATCGGAAATTACACTCTTTTATAACCTTATAGCTGCCGCTCTTAGGTCAAGAGGAACATTTATCTCTTATAATCTATTCCATAGGTTATTTCTAGGAACCGTATTGAAAGCCTTTCTAAAGTCCACAAAGAAACATAAGAGATTGGATTTATCATTGCGGCATTCCTCCATAATGATCCTAAGTTTAACGACATGGTCTGTTGTTGAGTGTTGCCTTCTAAAACTTGCTTGGCCTTTAGCCCGCTTACCTTCACTTTCAAGTTGTATGCTCAACTTCTTTTCCAAAATAATACTGCATAACTTGGCTAAGAGAGGGTTGATCATAATAGTCTCATAATTAGAGGGGTTATTTGTATCACCACTTTTAAAAATAACGATAATAAGGCTCTGAGTCCATGGTTTAGGGAACTCTTTCTTGACCCCCTGATTTAAAAGCTTGTGGATGTGGGGGGTGAGGACAAGACCTCCAATTTTTAATATTTCCGCCTGGTAACCTTCACTGTCTTTAGCTTTTCCATTTGCGGGGCATTTAACCCCAAAATAAATGTCTTATAATGAGAAAAATTCTTTCATTGTGAGGTTCCAAAGTTATCCTTGACATTTGTAGATTCATAAAGCTTTTTAAGATAGTAATTCCATTCGTGTAAAGAAATTTTATTATTATCTTTAGTTTTTCTAGTTAGAATTTGCCTCCAGAATTTCTTATCAGCCACCTGAAACAGGTATAAGTGATTTTCTTTTATTTTACGAATATATTGATTTTTTTTTTCCTTTTAGTTAGGGCTTTGTAGATTTTTATATTTTCAAATTTAAGAGATTCATCAACAAATTCCTTAATTTCTCTCCTCGCACTTTTACAATCTTTTTCATATCGTGGATTAGTTTTGCTATTTCTTTTATTACTTGAAACTTCAATTGAGAACTTGTTAATAGAATATGAGAGGGTTGTAGTAAAATTATGATACATGCCATCTATGTTGTATATACTAGATAAAGGAAGAAAATTAATTTTTAATTCATTTAGAAAGAGATTGTTTTTATTTCCATCAAAGATTAAGTTCTTTTGGCTATAAGGATTATCTTCTATGGGATCTCTATGCTTGAAAACATTCAGAGTTATAATTAAAGGACTATTATTAGAGCAGGCTCATGGTCATCTAAGATGTCAAGATTTATTATTTTTTTTCTATAAATGGAGATCGAAAATAACATAGTCTACCATGCTACTACCAAGCCCATGGATGTAGGTCATCTCGCTAGAATTGGGGCACTTCTTTAGACCGTTGTAAATTATGAGATCCTGAGCACTACAGAGCTTGACTAGCTCCAACCCAAACAAATTTTCTCCGAGCTCTTCAGAGTTCCTTTGTACCGGCTAGCCAGAGTAAGGTCCTTGTCTAACCAAAATGGATTGGGGTTGGAATGATTTCTTAGAAGAATATCTTGGTTGCTTGAAGTTCGAGCATTAAAGTCACCCATTAAAATGATATTACCTTCATTCCTTAGGCTAGGAACATCATTCTCTAAACCATTGTAAGGACTATTTTTATCTAGATTCTTTTTCTTACATAAGTTAGAATTAATGGGGGAAAATAAGAGATTGCTATGCAGGTATTCTTATCATGAATATCAGTAATCTCTATCCAACTATATTGGTTGTAAGTGTCGTTTTTATAAATCCTAGCATGGGGGGAGATGTTCTTCTTAATGTAGCAAGCTATGCCCCCAATGCCTCTATGGGAGGATCTCTTGTTCCAGGTAGACCATAGTGAAAAACCATTTATGTTAGGGACCTTAGATTCTTCGTGCTCCCAAGTTTCAACAAGAAATATAATATCAACATCATTTGAGATCCAACTTAGCTTGGGGCCTTTGTTCCATGGAAAGCCCCGATAGTTCCAAGAAATAATTCAGAGCATGTTGAATTTCTATTTATTACTATCTTTTTGGTTTCTATATCGAATAACAGATTTTCTATTTCTCATTATTTCCCATTTTCCTTCCTTCCTGGGTTCTTTTACCTTTTGAATCTCCTTTCTAAATTCTTCTAGATCGTCTGGAATGAGATATTCATTTATAAATATTCGTGTTCCTTTTAGACTTGAGGTTTTACTAAGTATGTCATACTTATGGTCAGTAGAGCTCACCTTTATTCAGATTAGCCTTCCTTTATTCTCAATTAATTTTTCCAACCTTGTTGCTTCTGTGAGACACGTGGTTTCAATTTGTAATCTATTATGTAATTATGTTTCGATTATGGCTAACCTATCCTCGTCTAGCTACTCTTTCAAACCAAAGATTATAAGGTTCAGGGCCCTTTTGTTACACGCATGGTCTAATTCGATCAATTTTTTCATTTCATATTTAGTTGGTTTGATATCTAATTTACCTGCCACACTATTTAGGGTGAGATAGTTATTAACTTTTTCTTCTAGTTCTTTAATCATGTCCTTCATTTTAAGACTCTCTATAGTATCAGCATCTCCTTGCTGTGATGTTTGGTTCGTGTCTTGGTTTTGCTTTTCTATGACATGCAACCTAGCCTCCATTGCCTCCATTTTATTCTCCAATAGTTCTATTTTATTTTCTATTTGTTTTTGGATCTCGTCTTCAATAGATATGAATTTTTTTTCCAGCATGGCTTCCAACTTGGTTTGTAGATTGACTTCTCTTTCTTCTCTACATTTCTCTAAAGACTGTATATACTCATAAAGGCTTTGTAGAGTAAGTATGATAGGTTTACCTTTGGTAATATTTGGTAGCTGTGGTGAATTATTCATACTTATGTATTAGAAAAAGATAAGGAATGTGTGCACTTGATATCAGCAAACGGGACAACAGACTACAAGTGCCCAAGATCGAACTGCCGCCTGCCGACTAGATCGGAGAAATCTAATATCCCAGAGTCTCAAACACAGATGCCGCACATGGAGATTATAAACAATTTCGTCGAGGTATTTACACTACATATGCCTTGCAACACGGAGATTATATGCAAGTTCATCAAAGTATTTACTCATACCATCAAATTTTCAAAGAGATACTTTCAAATAAAAATGCATATAACACTATATTGAAATTTGAAAGCCTTGTTATTCTGATTAAGATTGCAATGCTACATAACCAACATGCGATGATTTTATCATATTATTCACATTTATTTTTATATTATTAATGTATACTTCTATTTGAAACGAGTGAAGGAGGGAAATTTTTTCTCTGCCATTGAGATTAGTGATTATTTTGTTACAAAATTTGCATATAAAAGTTGTTAGCTTGACACATATATTATACTATGAAATATTTAAACTGATATTAGTATAATATATAGAAGATTAAATATATTTTTCATATCTATAATATAACAAAATTTGATTATCCTATATTGGTTTACAAAGCACAATTGTATTGAATTGTATTCATATTTATACAACATATTTTGACAATTTGTATTTCCAAAAAAAATACTTGTAATTTAACTACTAAGTAATAACTCTTCCAGGACTTGTTCAAATCATATGTGCATATATACAACTAAATTTATGTTGAATTACAATTTTTTTTACTACAATTAGATATTTTTGATCAATTTCGTATAACACTTAACATGATGCTAAACACGTGCCTAGGCAAGGACTAATAATGTGAATTTTCTCGCGTTACGTTTCACCTAAGAATTCAACAATTTACCATATCATAAATTGTAGATGTTTTGAAAGAGAGATGAAGAAACAATATTTATTAATGCTTCTATGGTTTTTCTAAAATTTATCATACGTTGTCTAATAACTTTAAAAAATAATGGAGAATGTAGGAATTCAAGTAGCGTGGAGAAGATATAATTTCTAATTATATAAAAATATCATTGGAAAAATGAGGATTCCATTAAATGATAAAATTAGAAGCACGAGTTGAAACCTTATGTAGAATAGAGATGAAATAAGAATATCTACTCTATTTTACTCATATACTTATATATCAATTAGTTAGAAATTTGAGCCATAAAGAATAAAGTAAGTATGCATATAAGAAGTTATAATTTTTTATTGTTCATTTATGTGGATGATGTTATGTTATTAACAAATCATGAAAATTCTTGGGTTAAAAATATAATCCTTTCTTATAATAGTGAAATTTCCCTCTTAGATAATATAATTGTTATTATTAAAACTCTTGTGTAGAGAAACATATAACCATGATCATGAATTCCATATACTCTATACATAATAAAAGAATAAAATTTAGTAAGAACAAAAATCTTATATCATTGTTGTTTGAGCTATATCGTTAGTTAAAGAATCATTGTTAGTTATGTATATTACTAGTGTAGTACCTTATTGTTGTTAGTGTAGTCCCATTCTTGTTATTGTTGCACCCCTGTAGCCCCCATATTGTTATTATTGTGCCCATAGATTATATTGTGACACTATGGAATCCTATGTATAGAAGGAGGTTTTTTCATTGGTAGCATCCAAAAATTGTTCATTTATGTAATGTGAATGAGGTTTCACCCTCGAAGAAGCTTATTTATAAGTAATTCATCTTTATTTTCTTCTATTTTTGGAGCTAGGTTCATAACATTTGATATCAAAGCTTTGGATTCTAGGGTTTTGCTGCTCTAAACAGGTCATCATGGAATTTTTGATATAATTTTATTCTACAAAGTTTTAGAAGATGAAATTTTTACAACACAAAGCTGAAATCCTGAGGAACATCGTGTAAAAATTTCATCTATTGGTTTTTAATATTTTTGGAGATATGATTTGTGGAAGTTAGGCTTTTTCGAGGCTCCCGAATTTCATATAAAAAGGTGACCTTGCGAAAATATTCATAACTCTCTCTCTAAGAATCATATTATAATTATGTAAAAAGTGGCCAAAACTACATATAATATAGTTTCATGTGTATCAATTTCATATTCGACGGAGGAAACAATGACACATGGCACATCATACAAGTTCACACTACTGAACAAGTCCATAATCAGGTCATTGTGAGATATTGGCTATAACTTTGCCTTGAAGCATCCAAGTTAGGTCAGACTTGTGGGATTCAAAAGAAGCTTCAGTGAGCTACTACAAGACCGAATTTTAGATATTGATGACTCGAAATCACAAAGATAGTTCAGTTTCAATATTGATCTCCCAAAAAGCTAGAAAAAAGTGGGTATTTGTTTTTCAAATTGCATAAATCTTGCTTGAAATATTGGCTTTAAGTGATTCCAAAGGTATATTTAAGCATAGATATCAGTATTCCATTCTAAAATTCCCCCCTAAAAATAATTCAACACCCATTAAGCCCTTATAATACTCTACAATGACTCATGAAGATGAAGAAGTAGAACATGACATATCAAAATTATAAGAGCAAGTGCACAAAATTTCGTTGTCACAATGAGAAAAAAAAATGAAATGGAAGTTTTGAACAAAGTCATGGAAGGTAATATGGATGGTGTGAAGAAGGGCTTAGAAGCTAATATGGGTGGTTTGAAGAAAAGCATGGAAGCAAAGATGGATGGTTTGAAGATTGGTATGGAAGAACAAATGGAAGGTTTTAAGGAAGACATGGAAGGTTTGAAGGAAGGTTTGACAAAGGTTATTAAAGAAATGATTCCTAATGGAAGAAATATAGTAGAGGAAACTGATGATGAGAGAAAAATAAATGTTAATCATGATCTCATAAACTCGAATGTTTGATAGAAACCCCACTATTTTCCAAAGATTAATATGAGGAATTATTATGGCAAGGATCTCGTAACATGGATACTACAGATGGAGAAATATGTGGATCTCAATAATGTGAAAAAGACACAAAAGGTATGCATCGCAACTTATTATTAAGAAAAAAATACATTTGTATATTATCAATGGCTTTTCTCTTGTAAAAAAATTGTTGCTTAGTCAATTTTTATGGAGGAAATGATAGCACATTATGAAGATACAAAGAGCAACACATTCTTTAGCCAACTGATAAATCTCAAACAAAACGGTTCAATGGTGGTACACATTGAGGACTTCCAAAAATTGAATATAAGGGTAATTGATAGTCCATAGGAGCACATTATGATTTCTCCGTACAGACTTTAAAGGATAATATCCAACATGATGTTCACCATTAGGAACATGATTCATTGGACAAGGCATTCAGGTTAGCAAGAGAAATTGAATGTAAAATTATGACTATAAGGAATCCTACCACTCACATCTATAAATATGGAAGTGTTTCTACTCCTAGACTTCCATAACCTACAAGGTTTACACCACTATAATTGTAAGAAAAAAGAGCAAAAGGGATTTGCTACAGTTATGGTAGAAAATACACTAAAGGTCATAAGTGTGCTGAGAAGAATTATTTTACAAAGATTGTGAAGAGGATGAAGAAAATGAACAAGAAAATTTAAAAGAAGAGAATATACACAAAGAACCAACCTTAGAGAAAGAGAAAATGAGTCGGACCATATCGTGTAATGCATTGGCATGAATCACCACTCCTCAAACTCTCAAGATAGAAGGACACATCATGAAGAAAAAAGGTAATAGTGTTGATTGATTCGGATAGTACGCATAATTTTAACGCATAGGTGTATTTTTTCCTTCTTATTTCTAGATCTAAAAAGATTTTGAACATCTTCTGTTTCTACTTTAGCCTCTTGGCTTTTCCCATGACCTCGTTGCTTGTATTTCACAAATAAACGAGTCTACATATGCATCAAATACCTTGTTTCTAAAAAAAATTCTCTTCCTCAAAAAAATATTTTTCTACAGATTCACTTTTACAAGACTTTCACACTCACAATTTTAAGTTTTTTTTTTTTTTAAACTCCAAAAAAAATTTCTTTCCATGCCACAAAATCCTTTCATACAATCTCTTTTAAAAATTCATGTAAAAAATAATTAAAATCCCCCTTTTTTTTAAATGAGCTTCTTCCATTTAAAAAAAAATTAAAATAAAGCTTTTAAAATCCTTTCTATCTCTGTCTTTTCTTCACTAACCTATGTTGGTACAATTATTTTATGTCCAAAAGAGCGAAATTGAACGTATGATTGTAGAAATGTTAGAAGCTGGTATAATTCAACCTACTGAAATTTCCTTCTCTTCTCGAGTAGTATTGGCAAACAAGAAGGATGGATCATTGAGCCTATGTATAATTCAATAAGCTCACTATTAAAGATAAATTTATCATTCCCATGATTTATGAATTATTGGATGAATCACATGGAGTAGTTTATTTTACCAAGTTGGATCTGCATTCAGGATATCATCAAATTGGACTGAAGACTGAAGGTATTCCAAAAACAACATTTCAAACTCATGAGGGTCATTATGAATTTTTAGTCATGCCTTTCTGCTTTACCAATGCACCTTCTACATTTCAAGGGTTGATGAATTCCATTTTCAAACCATTCTTTAGAAAATTTGTGTTAATATTTTTTGAAGATATACTAATCTACAACAGGTCTTGGAAGGATCATGTTCAACATGATGATAGGTTTCTCAAACTATTGAAGGAGAAACAATTATATGCAAAAACCTCCAAATGTTCCTTTGGAGTACAAGAGGTGGAATATCGAGCTCATATTGTATCTCATGAGGGTTCTAAGGTAGACCATAGAAAAATTAAATCCATTAAGGAATGTAAAGTCCCCACAACCATAAACTAGTTGCGAGGATTTCTTGGGTTAACAGGGTATTATCACAATTTTGTTAATAATTATGGAATAATAGTAGCACCTCTAAGAACATTACTGAAGAAAGAATCATTTTTATGGACTCCTGAAGAAAACAAAGCCTTTCAACATCTTAAAGAGGCAATGTCCCTAGCACCAGTCTTAGCTATGCCAGACTTCACAAAAACATTTATTGTGGAATGTGATGCCTCAAGAAATGGAACTGGTGCTATTTTAAAACAAGAAGGAAGACTCATTGCTTTTTAAAGTCATCCAATCAAAGGAAAATATTTAAAGAAATCTATTTATGAGAAGGAAATGTTTGTAATACTACATGCACCAAAGAAATATTGACGTTACTAACGGGAAGAAACTTCAAGGTAAAAACTAATCATGATAGTCTTAAACACTTTTTGGAAAAAATACTATCTTCAGAAGTGTAGAAAAAATGGCTCA
The DNA here is from genome assembly GCA_034641835.2 of Pinus albicaulis. NCBI lineage: Eukaryota > Viridiplantae > Streptophyta > Pinopsida > Pinales > Pinaceae > Pinus > Pinus albicaulis. The sequence continues at coordinate 937,927,284 of CM076582.1, forward strand.
CAAAGACATTGGGTTATGACTTTGAAATTGTCTACAAAAAATGGAAGCTAAATGTTGTTGCAGATGCACTCTCAAGAAAGGATGAAGAGGTGGAATAATTTCTTTGTGACATTTCTATTATCCAACCAGATTGGATAACTGATGCAAGGGATGAATGGATGAAGGATGGGGAATTGTGCACACTCATTCAAAGGTTGCAACAAGATCCTTGTACATATGATACATTTAGTTGGAAAAATAATTCCTTATGGTACAAATATCTCTTATATATTTGTAAGAATTCCCAACTAGAACCAAATATTCTTTTGGAATTGCACACTTATCCTTTAGGAGGACACTCAGGATTCTTAAAAACTTACCATAGGTTGAAGAAAGAAATTTTTTTGGATGGCTTTAAATATGATATTGAAATGTTTTTGGTGGAATGTTTTATTTTCCAGCAAAATAAAGTTGAGACAATTAAGACCCCAGGTGTTCTATAACCTTTATCCATTCCAAGTCAACATTGTGAGGATATTTCAGTGGATTTTATCATAGGCTTACCTATGTCCGAAGGAAAGAGTGTCATAATGGTGGTAGTTGATAGAATTATGAAGTATGCATACTTTTGTGGATTATCTCATCTATTTAAAGAAATTATAGTTGCTAATGCATTTATGGAAACAATTCAAAAGCTACAAGGAAAGCCAAAGATTATTGTAAGTGACAGACATCCCATTTTTACTAGAAATTTTTGTACGGAATTATTTTCTTGCTTCAGTACTCAATTAGCTCATAGCTCATCTTATCAAACTCAATCTGATGGCCAAACTTAGATAGTGAACAAATTTTTGGAAAGATATCTTTGTTGTTTTGTATATGATAAAAAAACACAACAGGTCAGGTGGTAAATGGTGGTATAATACTTCCTTCCATACTGTAGAAAAAATGACCCCATTTATGGCACTTTATGGATATCATCGTCTATCCATCACATCATTTTTAAGATAAAATTCTAAGGTTCAAGTAGTGGAAGATCAAATCGAGCATGAACAACAAGTTCTCCAAATATTTAATGGATAACCTAAATTTTGGCACAAAATTCAATGTAACAACAAGAATATCAACATCATAGCAAGAGAATATTTTTTGTAGGAGAGTGGGTATTTTTACGACTACAACCATATAAACAAATGTCCCTCAAGCAAGATAATAAGGGTAATAAACTATCGCTAAAGTACTATGGTCCTTATAAGGTGTTCGAAAATATTGCTACTATGGAATACAAATTGGAGCTTCCTACTTCTTCGGGAGTGCATCATGTTTTCCATGTTTCATGCTTAAAGAAGGTTATAGGTGACAATATTGTAGTTCAAAAAATATTTCCAGAACTTGATGATGAAGTAAAAATGATATTGGAATCTGAGGCAATCACAGAAACAAGAATTGGAAAACCACGAAATCGATCAATTTTAGAGTATCTCATCAAGTGGAATAATTTACCCACTGAAGATTCTACATGGGAGGATGAGAATTTTATAAAAAATCATCCAGAGATACTAAAGTTTTGAGGACAACACTTTTTTGAAGGAGAGGGGAATGTTAAGTCACTATATTACAAGTGTACTACCTTGTTGTGGTTAGTGTAGCCCCCTTATTGTTATTGTTTTACCCATGTAACCTCCATATTGTTATTATTATGCCCTTGCATTATTATTGTTGGGTCGGTTATGATTATAATGTGACCGCATGGACTCCTATATATATAAGGAGGTTTTTCCATTTTTAACATCCAATAATTGTTCATTGATGTATTGTGAAGGAGGTTTCCCCCTCAAAGTGGCTTATTTCTAAGGCGTTGATCTCTCTTTTCTTCTCTTTTTGGATCTGGTTTTGCTAACAATGACTGAAGAAGGTTATCTATTCTATGAATAGTAAATGAACAAAAATCAACAACAATAATTCTAAATAGTTATTCTATGTGTTATAGAGTTGGTTAAAGAATCATAGAAGAAGGTTGAAAACATTAAAAAAATATTTTTATCTAAACAATTATGTATTAAAATGAAAACTAATTAATCTAAGTTTCAAAAGACAAACATATATATATATATATATATATATATATATATATATATATATATATATATATATATATATATATATATATATATATATATATTATAAAATTTAATAAAAAAAATATAAATAAATACAAATAAAATTATTTACCCAAATAAAATATAAATAAAGGTTATTCATCTTAGATAAAGCTATAAAACCTATAAATTAATCTCAAATAATAATAATATATATAAATAGAAATGTATAGACATAAAAGTAGAAATTGCACCACATGTTGCAAAGGAAACACCCTAAGGAAGTAGCGAAGGATAGAGTAGCCTAGAAGAAAGAATAGGTCACATAGAAGAGTCATTGTGATGAAATGAGAAACACATTTTGCTTCCATGGAACCAGGTCATGGAGGTTTCAAAGATATTGATGATAAGAGTGATCAACATATAGACACCCTAGAAATGCTTGGAAGATGCATGGAAAAGATAGTTTGAATCGATGAACCCTCCCATATCATGAAATTTTCATCAATACACATATATATGTAATCAAACATAATCTATTCACATATATAAAAAAATTGTTACAAATATTGAATTTGGTGATTGGGGGGTGAGAATCCTTTGGTTATTGATATGAGATGGAAGAGTAAAGGATATATAATACCTCTGATGGAAATTGAATTTAGGAAGAGGAACCCCTATAATAATTGGCATGGATAATATCCATGTAATGGAGGATGCTCTTAGATTGTCGAGAGACACCATGATTCACATACAACTCATAGGTATATTTTTCTTACATTCGACTATTTTACGATGGAAGGGTAGCTTCCCAGTTTCAAAATTAGCTATGGATATTAGCATGGAAGGATAAAATGCACAGGACTAGGAGGCCTACATTTAGAAGCTCCAGTGGGTGTGACTTTGTAGATCAGAGTTAATGATCACATAGCATGGGCCAAAAAATTGAAGAACAATATGGTGGATGTTGCAGATTCCTATAGGTATATTATATCCTCCCAATGTACTACTAATCAGAATTTATGGTTTCTAAAATCTTTGAAACTTAATTTCCCTTTAAATATTATACTCTATTTTTGGTTATTTCGGAAAAACAAGACACTCAGCTAGGAGAATTTATGCAAGAGGGGTTTTTGTCGACCTGAAAAGATGCCCTCTATGTTGCGAATCTTATGAGACTAATCATCACCTATTTCTGGAATCGAACAAGACTTTTATGATTTTGGATTATATCTTTCACTCACAGATAGCTAGCAGGAGGTTCACTTCTACTAAATAATGTGTTAAATAGTGGGTCGAATCTAGTGGAAAATTTCCAAAAACTTGTTTATTTTTATTTTTGGAAATTTGGAAGGCTAGGAATAGGTTTATTTTTTAGGGTGTATAAATCAATGTTCATCATATTTCTCATAATATTATTATGGGTATGGGGAGCAAGACCATACTTCCATAGATCATAAAGGACCTCACTTACATCCACATTTCCTATCTCACTATATTTTCTATTGTGTATTTTGATGGTGCATCAAAAAGAGGAAGTTGTAGATGTGGGGTTTGGCTTCGGGTGGATCAAATATGACACTAAAAGGTCACTTGGTATATAGGTATTGGCTCCAATATGGGGACCAAGTTATTGGAACTTTGGGGACTCCTTTCGTTCATCCTTGAGATGGGCACTCTTCACATTTATGGTGATTCCCATATTCTTATAGATGGTCTAACTCACAATAAATAAAATTCCCACTGCATCTTCATCGCTGGATATATTAGATCCAACATCTCACAGAGTTATTCCACTCCATCTATTTTCAAAATATTACAAGGAATAAAATGTGATAGCAGATACGCTTTCCAGGCAATGACTCTTCGAAAATCCTTGATTTTTCTTTTATACTACCTTGGATTGTTACCATATTAGAGATTTTGCATTGATTCCTTTTCTAAGTCACTAATATTTCTATATATTTCCACGGTTACATCATTTTTTCATTTGGTTGTTTTATATATTTTGAATCATATCCACTATGGGGATTATGTTGCTATTTACTAACATACTATGTTTATGTTTCCTGAAATTTTCACACTAATGTATTACTTATGGATTGAATCAATTTTTGCAAAACTCACTCATGTGTTATTTAAACCAAGTTTTTTATTCTGAAAAAAAAATTATATATACAATAATTATAAATATCTAATGGCTATATATATAACCGTTATAGATCAATCAGGAACCAATTGGGAACAAATATGCCCTTGGGTTATCTCGAAGAAAGAAAATAAAGAAATGAAGAAACAAAAAAAAAAAATATAGCATAAAGAGATTTGTTCCATCTTGGAGTTTGATATATATTTTATTAAGATGAATATATAATTATTATATATATAAACAGATTCAATTCCATAAAAATTTCCTTCAACACTTTAATTTTGTAAGCTATACAATTTAAACATGCAATTTCAAAAAACATTTTTTAGATTTAAAACAATATTGAGAGAAGAATCTAACAGAAAAAAAGGCAAAATATTATAATAGTGATACTAGTTTAAATGTTATATATATATATATATATATATATATATATATATATATATATATATATATATATATATATATATATATTTATATATTATTTATTTCTAGTAGCTAAACTAGTGAGAGGTTTTAACAAGTGGCATTTTCTTAAGGAGTGCATTAAATCACACTCATTCACCACTAATTCAAAAGTATTAGTTACACATATAATATATACACAATTTACATTGAAATATATATATATATGAAAGATGTGAATTATGTGTGTGTGTGTGGCACAAAAAGGTAACATTTTCCCCCTCTTACAAAAAGAGAAAAAATAAAGAACCTAGAAGAAATAAATCAAGAACAAAGGATATATATATATATATATATATATATATATATATATATATATATATATATATATATATATATATATATATATATATATATATATATATATGGTTTAAATTCCCTTAAAATAACCTTGACCACTTGATATTGTATACTACACAATTTAAATTTGCAATTCGAACAAACCTTGGATGGATTTCACACAATATTAATCATATTATATACATTAAGAAAGCTAAATTGTAGAATTTATTTATTTTCTTCAACAAACCCATTCAGAGATTTTAATGAGTGGCCTTTTTAGAAGGAGTCCATTACAATTACATGCATTCACCTTCAATTTAAATCTCTTATTTATTCATATATAATATATGCATAGTTGAAATTGAAATATATTATTTAAATGAGCATTAAAATATTGGATTTATGTATCATCATGTCTACATCAAAATAATTTTATAGTTAATATATATTTAAACACAAGCTGATATTAGTTAGCACTGCTTATTGGAATATTTTATTTATGACTTCCATTGGATTTTATTATTATTAATAATATTATTTAAATGAAATATATTAATTTTATATTAGAAATTAGATAAATTTTAGCTCTTATTAATCTTGTTATGAATGGATTAATTTTTTTACTTTCATTTACTTCTTCTCATTGGACATGTAGAAACTACAACAACCCAAAATTGAGAGTTTTAAATGTTATAGTCCCTATACTTGAAAAAATTTTAAACTATTTCCTTAAGATATAATACTTTATAATTGTTTTTATATTAATATAATTAATCACATCTATGCATATTAGATATCTGATTAAGGCTTGAAAATTTATGCCTCACTTTTCTAGTGACAAGTCGTGATCGCAACATGTAGTGATATTCTACCTATATATTTAAGTTGTGACATAAGAATTGCAATAAAAACTATAGATATAAACCTTTATTCGCAAATCACAAATAAAAACCATAGTAACTTATCAACTACCCTCTAGAATCATGACTTGTGACCTGCGACTTATTACTTCCCTCATCAAATTTTGAAAGTGAAACTTAATATTATTGCATGAAAATATGGCATCTCATGATTTTCCAATGTGACTTTTAGCCACACTTGTGCCTTTTATATATAAAGAAATAGCCCCCCTTTTTATTTCAGTGTGCACATTAGTATTGGATGAAGGAGCCTTTCCATGAGATGAATATTTTGATTGTGACTAAGCTGGTAAATAACACATCTCTTCGTGATCATTTTTTTTTTCTTATTCTAAGGGTTACCTAAGTGTTTTGACTACCCCTAATTTCAAATAAATACCCACTCTTACCCTTTCCCTTTTTGAATCAATAGAAAAAGCTTTCGCTCCTCTCCATGCTCATGAATCCCCTTATATGCTCAATCAATCACTGAGAGGGTACTCTTACATCATGGGATAGCTCCCATGATGAATTTTTCTTCAGATTTACCTAATATTCAAGGTATTTTCTCTCATTTTCCTAAACCCTTCCATGTTGTCTCTTTTTTTAATGTATTGTTTCCAAGATTTGAAGGGTTTCAACCCTAAATTTAACCAACACATCATTAGCTTACTTTTGCGACCAAATCATAAGCATACCCTTTCACTGATATTATCATAAATTGTGAGTTAAATATCTTATTATTATAACATATCTTCGATGCAACCCTTAAGGAGACATGCTTTTCAGGTTTTCCCTCAGAATCATGACTAGCAATGTAATATCACACATTGCAGATTGTGATTTGAGTATACATGTCATCTCATGTTGATCTATTAACATGTGATTCATCAGAGAAGAGATTCCAGTAGTCCTAAGTCATACATTGTAATCATAATGAGAATTGCAACCCTTACATTTTCAATTTGGTACAAATATGGGGAGGAATTCCTTATTTAACACTAATCAAAGTCAAAAAATGTGTTAATACTACAGTTGTGATTTTCAACTACACTAGGATCATGAATGGTTACTAAGACTAGATTTGTGATGTGTGTTTAAAGCAATTCCTATCCCCTACATTTGTGATTTTTGACTAGCCTTGTTCTCTTGGATTGTGACTCAAGTCACTAGATTACTACTTTTGGATTTACGATTACATTAAAATAGGTAATTAGCATTGGTTTTATCTAACAAATTTTTTTCTTTTTGTAATGTATATTTTCGAGATGCTAGGTACTGTCAATTTAGATTGTCCTAGTACATCCTCTTCTTCTAGTGAAACGATTCCACGCACCATCAAAGGATCTAACAGAACTTATGGGAGAGTAAAAAGCAGTATAGAACGAGTTGTGGATAGTCCTTCTAAACTACCAATAAATAAAATTAACTTTTTTTATATCTACAAGGAAACATAATTAATCGGGGTGATAAATATTCAAAATTATCTATAAAAGACAATCCACACGATGAATAATATTTTCAATTCTACAAAATTTTAAATAATTTTGAGTTACAAAACATTGGCGCACATTTTTGAGTCTTTCCTTGTGAAAAAAATATAAAATGGGTTCTTCAAAATACCCATGAGGAGAAGTTTATAATCAAAGGGGATCATGGAGAACTTGCAGCATCGTTCATAGTATCTGGCATTAAAAAATTTTACAAGCTTCCTAACCCTAATTAAATATTCAATACAAGGTCATTGGGTAGTTTTGATAAATAAAAGAAAGAAATTTTTAAGTCTTGGTGTAAAGAGCCAACAAAGCTTAGGAATATATTAGATGGAGTAAAATGACAAAGTTCCATAGAAATTTCTATCAAATGCTAGCAGCTACATTTTTCAGGTTGTATGGTAATTCAAATACAAAATCCATTAGGAAAGTCCATTCCCTTGATTCATGCCTTTGAAACCAAAGGAATTATCTTCAAATTGGAAAACATCTTAGCATCATCCATCAAATATAATTCCCAACTAACAAAGAATCCACCATAAAGGGAGTAGTCAGAATTCTATATGGAATTTTAACTATTGGATGCCTTATGTTCAAAGTTTGAATTTGAAGGAATTGGTTTGAAATGGACTCTTTATAAATACTTTTATTTTCATATAATACTATAATAATTTATGGAATACAAGATTTAAGGGGGGTGTATGAGAATATTGTTTAGTATTTCGTCTCCTCTATATGTCATATACTTGTTGGCATGGAGCCCCCATGCACGTTTCATAGGAAAAAATCTTCATTATAAGACATTGCAGTTTGGTTTTCCATTTGTGACCGTACTTACATAAGAGTGTACGATGCCTACTAACCTCCACATTATCTTCCAACATTCATCATGAAGAAATTAGTGTAAGAGGAGGTGGCTTACCAACTCACTATATATTTGTAAAAGACACCAGTCAAAGACAATAAAGCTCCATGGCCTATATTAAGATTTCATATCGGGGCCTAATCCATCAAGAGTTTAAGAGAAGGAGAAGAAGGGGCTGAAAATTGAAGCATTCCAAATTTGTTGAATTGAGGTTCCATAGATATTATTTGAGAGGAATCACTGTGACAAATGGAAAAAAAATAACATAAAATTGCATATATATTTTAGTTATTAATGAAGAAATAGAAAATGTAAATAACTCTTAAAATAATTCCAAGGTTGTATAATAATCTCTTCAAGATGACAAAGGAGAACATTGAGGACATGATAATAATTAGAGAATGAGGTTAGAAGATAAAAAAATATATTCTTATAAGAAAAAAAGGACAAAAGTATGAAAAATAAAAGGAAAAGAAATAAAAGGCTACTAAGGAAACTAAAAAGAAGTAGTAAGAGGAATAAGTGAGAAGAAAGAAAGAATAAGAATATATGACGACAATGAAAGAAGAAGAAAAAAAAACTAAAGAAATAAGAAGAGGAATAGAATAAATGATAAGATATAGTGAAGAATAATGCATAGGCCTCAAAGAGAACAAAATAAGAAATAAGAGGAGAAAATAGCAGGGATAGGGAAGAGTGAAATAAAATAGAAGTTGAAGAGGAAAAAATCCAAGAATATGCATGGGATAATAAAATTGAACAAAAATTTGATAAGGATCTTGAATACAAGATATAAAACAAAATGGGTTAAAAGGTATCAAAACATAGATAGAGTTTCTTACCTTGAATCACCCACAACCCACTCCTCTCACTGGCGGACATTGTCCATCCATGGAATTAGGCATTATAGTGGAACAAGAAGAATTAGTGTTGGATCTCTCCAAAATCTCTTTTGATGAATTTAATACTGAAATCATTCAAGAGAGACAAAAATATTGGGAAAATAATATAAGAATTTACATATCGGTCACCAGTGAAAGTTAAATAGTGATAGACATTAAGACGAACCCCACAATGATAGATTTTGTCAAGACTATATTTATAGTTTCCACATAGAAGAACACAAACCAATTATCCAAAGAGGAATATTATTTGAAATAAAATTTGACCAAGTCTCACACTGGAAGAACCTCAAGCTACAAACAAAGAAGAAAACTCTATTGACCACACACTCCCGGGGTGAATATTTCTAGGAATCAATTTTTCAAGAAGGTAAAGTGCTAGAGGATGTTATGGGTTGGGTATATGATGAATTAAGGCACTACATCAGGTATTGGATCCATTTTTCTTGAAGCATATGTGACCTAAAATGAAGAGGAAAGACAATCAAACTAGCATCCTCGAAATTTTATCAAAAATTTGTGTTTAGTCAATTTAATGTCTTAAATTTATATCATAAACTATCGACCAAAGTTAGTAATGCTGTGAAGTGCAGGTGCACTATATAAGTTAGAAAAATATCTTTCTTACTTCATTGTGTAGATTTTATATGTTGTTTTGGGGGGTTTTATGTTTTATCCTCAATATTTGAATGAAATAGGAAAACTAAGAACTGATCTAAGGAATGAAAACTAAACTTAACTAAAATCCTATGATGAAAATGAAAAACGAAGAATAATTGATAAAAGAACTAGAAAAGAAACTTCAGAATTTTTTTTTTAGGGATTTTTATGTGAATGAAATCTAAAAGTAAGGAAGTAACTGAATCTAGAATAAATTTAATGCTTGAAAGGTAAACTTAAGAAGGAACAAAAGGAAATGTTTAATATTAATCTAAGAGGGAAATTGATATATAAATTATTCTAAAGAAAATATTTTAAAAACTAGAAAATGAAATTTACGAAAAGGAAGAAAAGGTAATGTAAAATTAAGAAAGAAAACTAATAAAAAATAAGTCTACATTGCATAAAAATAAAATATGTTTAACTCTATGTTAGGTTATCCTATGCTAGAAGTCAGCTTTAAAATGTCTATAAAAATACTTCTATACCTATTGAATTTAAGAAGCAGATTATTTACGTAAATTTATTCTAAATATGAATAAAGAACTAATACATACTATGATTAAAACCTATCAAAATATGTAATTTAAAAATTCTTTTTACTTCTCAAATGAAAACCATCCAAATTAATCCTATGAAAAACAGAGTAATAGACTAACTCTAATTCTATTCACTATTGGAACAAAACATTCTATTCTAATTTATATTAAATGAAAAGTTTTAAATGTATAAATATCCTATCTAAAGACTATTATGTGTAAATCGAAAAGGCTAATTGAACTAAGAAGGATAACATACTACTCTTCCTACCGTAGAAACGTAAAATTCTTGTTTTTTTTAGATATATGATTATTGTGTAAAGAAATGAAAAATAAATATTCATTCTATTTGTTAACAATATTATGGCATCAACATAAACCAGGAAATAAAAACACTTCAAGCATTAAACTATGTGAAAGACACAAAATTATTCTTATGAGAACTCAGCACTTAACCAATGAAAACTCAACAATTAATCTATGCACTTTTTGAAAAACTAAACTAGGAAACAACATAAATTTATGCTACGAAACCTTTTTTTGTGGAGGGGCCCACTCCAACAGAACATATTGAGGAATTATGTGAGACTAGTTACACATCAATGGTCTTGAAAATATCCTTCTCCTTGCATTAATAAATCAAACTTTCACTATGTAGAAGTATTATAGAAATTGAGATTATCTCTCGTTCAAAACAACTTGTTATTTATAAAAAAATAAATTCAAATATTTTGTGATGATCTCGCCTAAAGATATTAATGAAACTAAGAATTATACTTATAAACAGGATTGTGGTCTTCATATATTTCACTATTTTCTACGTTGAGGGGAAATCGTGAAGCTTCCAACTTCTCGTCCGCTGGTCTCGACCTTCTATTTGACTAATCCTTTGACCATGATTTTAGGCATGATTTATCTCGATTTTGGACAAGTGAGTAGGAAAGAATCCATGTATGGATCATTTCAAAACTACCCATATGCTTCTCTCCTCTCGTTCATCTTCGGAACTTGTCAAACAATGTCGGTAGCTACATAAACAAATATTAGCTATACAATTGCATGAATTCTATAGCTAAATACAAAATTTATTCAAATAATAAGAAACATTAGAGTATAAAAGAGAGATCATTTAAATTCCTTTTTAGAGTGAAAATGTATCAATTAACACTTATTGGGTTTATGAATTATGTCAAAATAAAGACAGTCTTGAGGCTTAACATACCCGCACTAATAGACCATTGTATGTCCTCATGCAATTTCAAAATTTTGAATATTCACCTCACTCCTACATATGTTCTCACATGCCTACTAAGACATCCAATTTCAGATTCTTTCCACTCTTTGAAGTCACTGCTAGTCTTGGTTTCTTCAACAGAAGTTTGTATTTCAAATTTATGATCCGTATGTTCAAGTATCTATTCCTCTTTTTCAATTTCTTTTTCTTTTTTAACCATAGCCCCAGATGTAGAAGAGTGTTGTCATTGACAGTTTTCTCAATTTGCTTCTGAATCTTCAGAGCGCCTATTTTATATGGCTATTTAGTATCTCTAGCTCAAAATTTATTTCTTTAAAGTATTTGCTAGAGGTTGGAATTGATGGTTCTTCATCATCAATTGATGTCTTTTCTGCATTTCTTCTTTCCAAAGATTTGATATAATCATTGATCTCTTGCTGGACAGGGTCAATATCTTGAGTTCTTATACTTGCATCATGCATGGGAGAAGAAATGATAGGTGATGGTACCTCCGGAATTTCTTCTATATAAATATGTTTTGTAGCTCCAAGGAGTGGATTTTTGGCTATTTTTCAAATTCTTGAGCTTCTTCTTACCGGTTGTGGAATTTTATGGGTTTCCAATTTTTTTGCATGTATGACTTTGCATTTTTCTTTCATCCCAACTCTTTTCTTTTTATTTATTTATTCCTTAGCCTTTCCAAATAACTCTGCAATAGGAATTTCACCTTCTGATTATGGTTGAGGAGGCTATTCATATTTTGCAAGATTTTCAGTATTTCTCTTTCTATCTTTTTTCCCTTTGTTATCACTAGGCTGATTTTCTTATTTTTCTTGAAATTGATTTATGGTTAGGAAATCATCCCAAGCATCTCCTATGATCCTTAAATTATATTCAATGAGGAATTTTATTAATGCTTGATGACGCATTGTGTTATATATAAATTGAATCCTCTTTTGAACCATCCCTCCCATCTTTCTTAGATTATTCAACAAAAAATATGAAAGATTCATTTCATTATCCTCTACAAAATTAATCAATAACCTAGCATGATAGAAAAACAAAAAACCAAATATTCCTTCACATGTAATAATTTTCTCGATTATCAAAAGAATGTTCCTCCATTTACTCTTAAGAGTTGCACTAGCAATTCCTTTCTTAAAAATACTTTTGTCCATACCTGGGTTTTTCAGGAAGAATTTCCATTCCTATCCACTAATTCCTCTATTATTGAACCACCTTTCACCTATTTTTGGAAGTATGGTTGCCTCTGCCACAATAGATTTTTTGACTAGAAATTTTGATGTCACCAATTTTGACCTCAGCTTCGTTGAAGGCTCTGGAAAATTATTTCATGACTTCCTTTTGAAACCTGTCAAATTTCTCTATGAAATTAAGCCATTGTGCCTTCTCAAGTATCTCTTTTAGCTACAGATATCCCTCCATGAATTTCTTACCTACGAGATCTGTTCTCATGATCAAACCCATCTCTTAGTCGAGATTTTTCCCTTCAAGACTGTCTCTACCTGACTGTATAAATTGAGGGTTTTGATCTGAGCTTGGAAACTTGGAGGAGCTATATCATAAAATGGTCGATACGTGCAGGTAAAAAATGAATTGAATTAGTGAGGTTTTAGGGACGTGAGCAAGGTTTCAGTATAGGTGATGTTTCGACATGAGGCATGACACTTGAATCATTAATGAATGAGATCAAATTGATCGTTGAGGAGATGATGATGTCAGCTAGGTGTGGAATCATGGGATTTAGATTTTGATTCGGCTCAACCATTATTAATGATGACATTTCTGATATTGAAAATATTCGATCATCTAATTTATATATATCATTTTTTTGAACCTTATTATTTAAACGAATTTGTATCATACGTTGGATATAGCTAACCTTTATTTTTTTCTCCATTGTTCTAGATTCCTCAGGTACCCATGAGTACATTGTTCAATATGATATTCAATCTTGTCTTCATTTGCTTCTGCCAATCAGTTCTATTCATCTATGATCTAGAGATATGTAAGAGCTCTAGAATGTCATAACAGTTGCAAAAATACAACAATTATGTAGGTATTCTTTATTTTTTTTTGAAAAGAAAGGGAAATGCAAAGAATTTGGTAAGGGAGTAAGAAAAATATAATATGTGAGAAATAAACTCTCATTTTCACCTTGTATTTTATGTATAATGATTCTAATCAGTGATTGGTTTTCATATTTATATACATTTATTTATTCTTTGAATAATATATATATATATATATATATATATATATATATATATATGAAAAGTAAAAAGAATAATAAGTTGGATAAGAAGAAGGATTTTTCTTCACCAACTTCATATCAGCATTGTCTTCAATTTTTTTTACAAAATCCTCCCTTTTCAATGGTTTATGATGAAATTTCAGTCGATGCCAATTTAGAAGAAGAGGAACCTTTTCTTCATCATTAGTCCTTATCTTGACTGCTCCATTATCAAAGACCCATTCAATCTCATAAATCCCAAGCCAATGAGTTTGAAATTCTCCTTGGAAGTCCTTGAACTTTTATTCAAATAAAACTGCCCAATATCCCACCTGAAATTTTCTTTCTTTTATGTACTTATCATGCCATCCGGATCTTTGTTGCTGAAGTAGGCTAGTATTTTGAACTGCATCTTGCCTTATTTCATCAAGTTCATTTAGTTGCTCCATTCTATTCTTTTCAACTTCTAATACGTCATGTCCCAATTTGACTGTTGTTTAGATGGTTCTGATTTGGAACTCTATTGGAAACAAGACTTTCTTCCCATAAAAATGTTCATAGGGAGTATGTCTTGTTGTATTCCTCCATGTAGTCTGATAGGCCCATAAAGATTTAGGAATCCTTTCTGTCCAGTCCTTTCTATGTAGATGTACAGTCTTTGTGAGGATTGCTTCAATCAATTTATTCGTGGACTTCACTTGTCCATTTTCCTGTGGATGGTATGGAGTAGACTTTCTGTGCTTGATTTTTTATATTCTTCCACGATCTTTTGCACCATTTTGGATATAGACATTGTTCCCCGATCTGCCACAATTTCTCTTAGGACACCAAAACGAGTAAAAATATCCTTAAATAGAAATGAAACAACAATAGTTTCACTAGACAAATAAAGTGTTTTAGCCTCTACCCATTTAGTGACATATTTAGTGGATACCAGAATATAATTTTTTTGTCTTGATGGTGGATTGATTGGTCCAATAAATTCCAGGGCCCATTTTTCAAAGGGTTCGATGAGTACTTGTGGTTGTAAGGGAATTTCATCTGTAGGAACAATTTTCCTCATTATCTGAAAAATTTCACACCTTTTAACATATTCCTTGGAATCCTTGAAAGGGAAGGCCAATAATATCCTAAAAGAAGGATTTTATAAGTAGTCCTTTTATCTGAAAAGTGTCCTCCACATGGCTCATCATGGCATGCCTTCAGTATTTCAGGTATTCAATCTTCTTGAACACATATTCTAAGGATAATTTCTGGAATTTTCTTGTATAATTCATCATTTACCCATGAATATAATGCACTTGTTTGAATTATTCTTCTCTTTTCTCTAGGAAACAATTATGATGGTAATTTTCATGTGGTGAATTAATTGGCATTGTCTGCAAACCATGGATATTTAGTAGATATTGTAAAGATATATTCATGACAAAATTTACCCTCTACTGGTGTATCATTGTTATCATTTTGAATCCTAGATAAAAATTTAGCAACTATACTTTGTTTTCCAGGTCGATCTACAATGGTGATGTTAAATTCTTGCAAGAGCAGTAACAATCTTGCGAATCTTTTATTAGTGATAGATTTATCCATTATATATCTAATTGCAGAATGATATGTATGAATGATGGTTTCATAGCAAGTGATGTAATGTCTAAACTTGTTAATAGCACAAACAACTATAATATCCCTATTTTACTGCTTTTATTTAGAAAATTGCAAATCCTAAAGGTTAAGTGGACCTAAAGGAAAACAATATGTGTGCAAATATTATTTTTTAAATTAATAAATGTGGAATTTTAATTATTGTGAAAAGACTAGAGTAAATTGGAGACCATGATTTCAAGTCCATGAGGATGGAATTAAATCAAAGGAATCTCCCAAAATCTCAAAAAATGCTGGGAGAAAATAAAATAAATTAAAATTATTAGATTGGAGATAAAAATATAAAATATACCTTAGTAATGTTGGAAGTTACTAAGAAGAGGTGAGATAAAACTAGAAAGAGGAAAAATCTAGTTTTAAAGAGATTTTGTGGAGAAAACAAAAGTAAATCCTAGGCTAAAGGAAAACAACATCATGATTTAACTAGGCTAAGGGTAGACAAGAGGTTGTCTACACTTTGGAGGAATTGGTCTCTAATCGGGGGGAGTTGTGGAGGAAATCTCAAGGATGGGTGGCAAATACTCCTTACCAGAATTGGTATGCGCAGTTACTTAAATTATGTCTTATGATACTGTTGTTAAAATTAGTATAATAATATACGCGTAATTGTGTTTAGTTAGAAATACAAGTGGAAGCTTATCTCTTATGAGTTATCAATTTCTATAATAAATTATTATGTTATTATTACCATTGAAGTTTTTGATGTATTTAACAGAACATAACTATATCATGTATAGTTTAGCTTTCTATAGTTACATAGACTAGTTAACTTGGTTAACCAAAAAACATAATATCTAAACTCCATTAGGAGGGTATAATTCTATTGTTAGGTTGTAAGAATTAATATATTACAATTATAAAATACATCATTAGGAGTGGAAAGTATTCTAAATATGTTAATAGAGAGATTAAACATAATTATTCTGTAAACAATAATGAAATAGAGATATAGATACAGTGGGGTGTATTTGTCAATCTAGAATAAAACATGATTGTACAAGTTAAGTATAAAAACTTCTACGGTACATACAATACAAAAGGCAAGGTATATCAATTTATTCTTATGCTTAAATAAGAAATCAAATATCAGTTACATATTGAAGGACTAGAAGGTAATACAATTGTACACATAACATTTATTTGAAGTTATGAATAATGTAAGTATGTAATTGAAATACTACAAACAATTGGAAAAGAAAACATGTAGAAACGTATTATAAGGATGAACTCTCATCACTTTAAAAGGAATGTAACTATGTATTAAAAATTATAGAACATGTCATCATACACTGTCATGGTTACATAAAATGACGTCAAATTTTCTCGTTATTAATTACATATTGTATACATGAATAAATATCCTTGAATTCAATAGATTGAATTTTGGAAATGATATCGACCAACATGTAACTAGACAGAACCAAACTAACTGTCAATGCTTCTGAGAAAGAATACACAAGTAGTGGGGTCGTAAATTGAGAGAGGTACAATACCTGTATAATAAACCCATATAAAGAAATACTTTTTGTGTATAAAGAGGGAAATTAATTAATTATGATAATAGAGAGTACAGAGAAAGATACTATAAAATAGTAACAGTATTGAAAGTATCAAAGTAAATTACATGAATTCTTGCATACTAGGGAATTAATGAAAACCATGAATGGTATCGAAGCATGAAGAAGAGTTATTGTACACAAAAACATTTTATTAATTGATGGAATTTAATAAAATGATCAGTAATTTGTAATAGAAGAACTTAGATATCTTTTTCAAATTTTATTATTCATCTTAATAATTAAAACTATAATAAATGATTTCTAGAAGACTGATAATGAAGTAAAAGATATATATATTAGGAACATAATTATATAAATAAACATACCTCTATAAATGAATACAAAGTAATTGAAATCCAACTCTATGGTAACAAATATTTTAATTTTATTACAAACAGTAACAAAATAGAGAACAAATTAAATGCACATAATTACCATTCGTTTTAATACATAGTGGGTCATCTAGAATAACGAAAAATATTTAGTCTGCATTTTTGAATGAAAACTATGATGGACTAAATGCTAAAACAAATATTATCATGTTAAGAGGTTAACATGATATCGGTTTTGTATAAACACTTATCACTACTTACATTCAAACAATGACATAGTAACTTGAATATATCTCGATAGTGAAATTATGTAAGAGTAATTATAGTGATTCTGGAATCATAGGTAAATCACTGAGCCAGTCCAGAAATTCAAATGGAATAAGATTAAATTTCATGGAAAATTAAAGACATAGGAGTAAAAATGAAATACGTAAACCTATTTTGAGCTCCATATGAAATCGAATACAACTATAATGTAAAGATATACCGAGAGAGAAGTAAATTAGTTCCTTAATGTAATCATATACCTTCTCAGAATCCCTAAACGAAGCCAGGGAAATTTTACAAATTTGATATGTAGTCGAGTTCCAAAATTCGTTTTATATTACAGACAGAGAGGTAGAAATCAAATATCACTCTCTTGAAAGCAAAATGAATTAGAAGTTATATGGGAAGAAATTAAAAATTGGGGAAAAATGTTATCATAAAACACATAGTAGAATTAGTTTACATTGATGAGGATGAAACTATATTGGGACGATAAAACCCTACATTACCCAAGTAGAAATGAATTCAATTATAATAATTAAGGGATATGTAAAACGTTAAACGAGTTGCCCAAGGCAATCATATACTGTCTCAGAGACAAAAATCCATGAAGACAAGTAAACTATTTACATTTCCATAACATGGATGATAGAAATTAATAGGAAAAATTGGAAGTTATAAGCTATGAATAAAATGTAACCACTGTGGGTTATATATTCGAATTACCTGCGTAATACTAATAAATGTTACCTTAGGATTTGTTGTAAGATTTTTGGGTTGAGAACCTTGAAAAGAAGTAAAAAAAAGGTATTTGAAAAAGAAAACATAGATTAATTCCATGCGGTATTTGACAAAAATAATTCACAAATTATTCAGGGAAAACGAACTCTATTAATTTGTAGAGATAAATTAAAAAGAGGTTATCATTTTATCTAGAGAGGTAGAGGTAGTAGTGAGGAAAAGATTGCTGGAGGAAGCCACAATCATAATCCACCTCACCAAAAATAACTTGGATCCGAAATCCTGAGGTGAAAATCAATAAATGAAAAATAAATTGTAAGAAATGAATGGCCATAAAAACATAAACGAGGTGGATGGAGGGAGCAAGTACGATATAATCTCCACTTTCAACATGGCATGAATCTGAATTCTAACGGACCGTAAAAACCAATCTGGCAATGTGACTGAGCTTATAGAAAGGAGAAGCCATTAAAAATTGATAGCCTCAAACCGAGAAAGGCTACACGAGAGCTATCGCAAATTTAATGGAATTGATACAAAAAAATAAAATACGTATAGTCGAATATCCGTAGAATACATTGGAACATTGAAAATATATGGTAATTCAATTAAATGGTGCTTAGAAAATCCAAAAATATAAATGGAATAATGTATCATTAATTAGACACAGTTAAATGTAAAGTGTTGTGTATAAAATTTGAATACCATTCAAATGATAGTGTCATGAGGTTAAAAGGTTAACTCGTTGGATAGGAAATAACAACGAATCCCTTAAACCATTATAGTGAAGATGCCAAGTGGTTAAACATTAATTCATTTGCAAGGAATTACCAACGAAACCCGTAAAGGGTTTTTTCTATATATAAATATTGGAATTATATTTTAAAAATATTCCAATCTTATCTAATAATTAAGACTTTTAAGAGGTCTCTTATCATCATAAGATATGAGGAATTTTTATTTAATATAATTCGAATTGATAATTAGTGTAATAAGTATGAATTTAGGATGTGGATATAGATCCTAATAGATAACTTTAACCGTATTTATTAAAGTTATAGTGTTAAGAAAAATACTATCAAAGGAATAGTATTAGCAAGGGTATAGAATAAGATTAATTAGAAACTATTATAAATGAATTCATGTAAATTGACAAAATATAAAAATATCTTGAAAATCGAACAAAGTGGCAATACAATTTAAAGTAGGAAATATGTAAACATGATGTGGTGGTATCAGCATCATTGTAAGACTAATTATAAAAACAATTACATCCTTATAAAATATGATTGAAGAAAGAAATAAGTATTTTTTTAAATGTTGTAAGAGATGATAATGTGTCAATATTAAATAAAGTCAATAATGAAAAAAGCAGCATTAAAGGTATAAAGAGAAAAAAAAATTGCGTAAGTCGAGTTCATACAAATGGTATTAGAGTGTAATATCCCTAGTTTTACTACTTTTAGTAGACATTTGAATACTTCCAATGGGTCAAGAGGGTCCAAGGGAAAACAATTATTGTGGACATATTTAATTTTTAAATTGAATAAAAATGGAAATGGAATTAATTTTTCAAAGACTAGACTATAATTATAGATCACAAATCCAAGTCCATGAGGATGGATAAGATTCCAAAGGCATTCCAAGTTCTCCAAAAATATGTGGAGAAAATAAATTAAAAATGGATTATTAGATTGGCGATGAAAATCTAAAAATATTCCCCAGTAAAGAGGAAAGTTACTGGGAATATGTGGAATAAAACTAGAAAGTGGAAACGAATAGTTTTAAAGTACTTTTGTTGAAAAAAAACAAAATGAAAGCCTAGGAAAAAAGGAAAACAACATCATAATTAATTGGATGCAGTTATGGAAACAAGCTGACGGGAAAGAAGGCTTAAATAAGAAAATTCAAGGTATACAAGAGGTTGTCTACTGCTGGAAGGAAGTGATCTCTACTCGGGTAGAGCTATGGAGATAGATCTCAAAGGTTGGGTGGAAAATAGTCTAGTAGAATTGGTATGCGCAAGTTAATTAATTTTGTCTTATATTTTTCATGATTATGGTGAAGTTATGATTGTGATGAATTAGATAGCAAGATCTGGAATTAAGTATATTCTGTGTATTTATGTAGTAGGATAAATTTATTTTAGTTGTAAATTATTCAAGTCTGTTCATTTAACATAACTTACCATAATAAATATAGTGTACTCATGTATTGCTGCACAGATAATTTTAGGAATAGTACCAACACTCAGAATGTGTAAAATAATTTAGATTTATATTAGGGGAAGTCCTCAAGGAAGGTTTGGACCAACCTGTACAATGAAATCCAATAATTTTCTCATTGTATGACATACATAATGATAACCATGTTGTAAAATCAAACAAGAAGGTAAAGGGTACCTGCACATAAGAGAGTTTACAAAAATTAATAATTGTGCTTAAATTCAGGAAAGTAATGAATATTGAAATAAAAGATAGTGACAAAGTAACATGTAATTATTTCCTTACTAGCTCGAATAGTGTCAGAAAATAAATATGTATCTAAAATATATAGTAGGACCAGTAAAATTGAGAATGATAGGAAAAAAATAGCCAAAGAAATTATTAATTAAATCAGGAAATTTATTACATCAACCTTGTTCAAGAGAATACTAAACCAACTCTAAGGAACTGTGGAAATATGGAGTTCCCGTATGAATTAGCGAATGATAAAATCAGACCCTGTTTCTGTACAAATTTACTTCAATTCAATTAAAAGCTAGAAATATTACAGGCTATTAATCCTAATCAAAGTCTTGGGAAAATTTAGTACAAATAAGAAATTTGACATTTAAGCTCATACACTTGAGGAAGGGGTGAACAAGTAGAAATTAACGAGATTCTAGAATTCTTCCAATTTGAGCAATGAGGTCGATAGACTCGGGAAAACGAGAATTGTGAAGAGAGAATAAATGTTAAGAGGAGTTACAATTTTACCCCTAAATCAAAGTAAAAGCAGGCTGTGAGATTCCAGCAAATGTAACCAGGTTCAATTAACCCTGAGGAATTGAAATTTCATATTTCTAAACACAAATTAACTAACAAGGAAATTTACAATCTCAATGTAGAGATTTTGAACTAGAACCGGAGCAAGATAAAACGTATTGATAAATTTAATTACTTCATAACCCGATGTTTATTCAACAAGGGTACGTATGCAAAGGATTATGTTGGGTTCTCTCAGAAGGGAAGAGCCAAGAATAAAATAATGAAGATTATCATTAAATAAAATATCAGAAATTAATTTAGACCCAATGGTTAAAAATATGCCGAGAGAAGAGTAATAACCATAATGCATACCTGGAGAGGAAAATTAATGCCAAAAGGAACAAATGAAATTGGACCATTTTGGCGTTAGGAAAAGTGTTAGAGAGGACTTTAGTCTCACGAAGGAAATCCTCTTCCTACATCCAACGAAACGAAGCATTAGAAATTCATAATTAAAGTCAGAAGAAATCTACAATCTATGACATAGATAAATAAAAAATTTAATCATTTATAAAAACACTGAAACGAAGTCCATACCGAATATTAATAGTAATATCATCACATAACAGTTGCGTGACAGTAAATTTGAGTTATGTTCACCGATTGAGGTTCCTAATGTTTGAGAAACAGTAGCAATTGGATTGACCATAGTATGGAAAAGAAATTTCAACGACATTCAGAGAAAGGCATAACCATCCTAGAGTAAAACTAATGGTACAACAATAATAAAAAAATAGTTATCAGTTGCAGAGAAGGATGGTTAAAGGAAATTTAATTCTAAAATACCATTAACCACAAAGATATTCAATTCATAAATGTTACATCAAAATGGAAATCTTACCTGAAACTTATCCTAAATATGAAGAACTCTTAAACATATGCATCATGGGTTGGGCTCTGCATTATGATTTTAACCTAAACTCTTCAAAGCAGATTGTCTACAATAGAACCAGAACCGAATTCCAAATGACGATGCCAAAAAGGAGGAACAAAAAAAAAGTGTGGTTGAGGAAAAATAACCTTAATCACAGATACGACGAAATCTCAACCATCCACTTCAAACACATCAAACAAAGGAGATTAATAGGGTAGATGAGAGGTTTAAGAGATAGTTCAAATCTAGGTGATTGTCTTCAATGGCCATGTTACAAATTATAAATGCTAGAAATCCTGAAGAGATAGTAACAATCAAAACATTGGACTTTAAACCCTACGGATAAGGATTTCAATTTTAAAATCAGAAATGCATAATTTATATTTTTATGTGCAGTTTGATACGACATGTGAGTGGATAGTGTGGTAACGCTATGAAGAGCCTAAAAATTTAAATTAACCCCAAAGGAATGGATACGTAACGTGACTTCATATTGTGATATCAGTCCATGTAGGACCAAGGAAGTTAACATGTATGATCAAAACTCAATTAAGGTATCCTCATATAAAGAGTTTTAAAATCTAAGCAAATATTCATATCTAAAGTATGTTGGAGGATGAATTTAGTTACATATGGTATAATGTAGAAATTAAATAAGTATAATAGATATGTAGAAAGGTCAAATTGAGTTTAATTGATAAATGGACCACTTATGGCCAGAACATGGGTAAGTGAGTAAGTTCGAAAGCTAATCATATGGTGAAAGTTGAGACTATAACCTTAATCAAAGATTTAATTATTAGTTGAGGGAGGCTGAGAATATAAAATGAAGTACTAGAAATATAAAAATGATAAGGTAGATAGAGACCAATAGAAATATAACTTTTCCTATTATCATAAGAAGGGAATTCAAATGATTAAAGTATAAAATAAAGATCTTATTATGCTAGGAACTGTATAAGAGGCCTAGACCTTATTATAGTGACATAAGGTGGTAAATAAATGTCGCTAATATTAGACTTCTAGTGAAGTTGATAAATAATATTGTTGAATTTAAATTCGACAAGAATTGAACAAAAATAAAGCAAACATAGAGCTACTAGACAATTTCGTCGAAAAGCGACGAAACAAATTAATGCAGTTGTAGGTACCTATTTGGACTAAAAAAATTGTTGTGGAAGTAGAGTTGTTACAAATGGTATCAAAGCCCATTTTAAAACACTGGGCATATATGTGTCCCCACACAAAAAAAATAAAATAAAATAAAATAAAATAAAATAAAATAATAAAAAAAAAACAAAACAAAATAAATAAATAAATAAATAAAATTAAAAAATTAAAATAAATAAATAAAATAAAATAACAAAATAAAAATTATACTCATGTGAATTTTTTTTAAAAATAAATAAAAAAATTCACACTGATATTATTTCTATGTATAGTATTAGTACAAAAAATTACAACTGAAACTATGAGTGAAGGGTATGAGTTGTATGTAGATCTGGGTGGTGCAAAAAATCCAGCAGATCCAAAAGCTCCGTTGTTGGCCCTGATCCATAACACACAAAGAGAAATAGTGTAGCTGAGAATAAACAATTAAAGATTGTCACTAGGCAGCGAAGAACAAGAAAGATTAATCAGCGAATTAACCTCCAAGAACAGTCATGAAGGTGACGGTTCTGGTAGAAAGAGAAATGGAGCTAAAAACCACTAAGAAGGATTTGAGGATGGTGAAGCCTCTAGACATCAGTCTAGAAGGAAAAAGGATTTTATAGGAGAATTCCAAAAAATCAAACCTCCCACCTAGGATGATGAGAAGGAGGTGAATGCATAATCGTGTCTTATAAACATGGTTAAATACTTCTGAGTTTATGAATATGGAATAAACTTTAAAGCCAGGTTAGCTATTTACCAAATACAAGGTAAGGCTACCTTGTGGTGGGAAGAAACCAAAATGGTACATGTACTAGATGAGAAAACTATTACTTGCGAATATTTCTAAACTAAATTTAAATATAGATATTTTAATGAAAAATACTATGATGACAAAGAAAAAGAGTTTCATGAGATGAGATTGGGAAAACTTACCATGGATGAGTTTTTTACTAAATTTACAAATCTTCTTCACTTTGTACCTTATATTAGAGAAGAGAAGGGCAGGCTACAAAGATTTTTAAATTTCCTGCCTACTATCAACAAGCAGAGGATAGAATTTGATAATCCCAAGACAATGGATAAAGTTATGCGCAAGGGAAGACTGTACTGTGTTATCAACAGTTCAAAGGTAGAAATGATCAAATAAAAAACTTGCAGAATAAAGGAAAAGGAAAAGGTGACTCTAGTGGAAAAAGAGTAAACCCAACATACTTGAAGAACTCTGGGAAAAATCATCAAAGGAATAAGTTTTAAAAAACTAGAGAAAATCAACCAACCCAATCACAAACTGGATCTAAACAGATATATATAAACATTAAGAGAGATGGAACTGTAAAAATGAAGGAACCACTAAAGTGTTGGGGTTGCGGAGAACATCATATGTTATGAGATTGTCCTCACTGAACCATTCAAAACATTCAAGTGTTGAGAGAGGAAACTACTGTAAATGATGTCGCAAGAAAGATTCCAAGAATCAATGCTGCACTAGAAGATCGTCAAGATGAACACCAAAAATTAGTAGGAATGGACTGGTTAGAAAAATATAAAGAAATACTTAATTGCTTAGATAAAATAGTACGTTGTATAGATGGTCGAGGAAAACTAGTGATAGTGAAGGGGAAACCTAGACCAATATTAGTTAGACAAATTTCAGCAGTACGGTTAAAAAGGATAACAAGAAAAGGCTATCAAGTGTATGTTTTACAAGTGGAAGAATTGGGACGTCAAACTGAAAAAGAAACTGTATAAAATTTACCAGTAATCAGAGAATTCAAGGACGTGTTTCCAGATTAAATTCCTCAATTACCCCCTAAAAGAGAAATTGATTTTTCAACTAAATTAATACCAGGAGCTACACCAGTCTCTAGAGCACCATATAGAATTAGTACCCCAGAGTTGGTAGAATTAAAACTGCAGCTACAAGATTTGCTGGACTGAGGCTATGTTAGGTGAAGTGTGTCCCCATCAGGAGCACTGGTACTGTTTGTTAAAAAATAAATATGGTACATTCAGAATGTGTATAGACTACAGACAACTAAAGAAACTGACTATCAAGAATAGATATTTGCTACCCAAGATAAATTATGTATTTGATCAAGTGAGAGGAGCCATTGCCTTTTCAAAAATTGATTTAAGGATAGGCTATCATCAACTGAGAATTAAAGATGAAGACATAAATAAAACTCCATTCAAAACTAGATATGGACTCTATGAGTTTGTAGTCAAACCTTTCAAGTTGACTAATGCACCTGCTACCTTTATGTGTCTAATGAAGAATCTCTTAAGTAAATATCTAGACAAATCCGTTCTAGTGTTTATTGATGACATTCTGGTATGTTATAGGAATGAATTTGAACATAAATAACATCTCATAATTGTCTTACAAACACTTATAGAACATAAGTTATATGCTAAACTTAGAAAATGTGAATTTTATAAAGATATAATTTAGTACTTGGGTGATGTAATTTCAGAAAAAGGATTAGTAGTGGACCTAGAAAAGATACAAGCTATCATGGATTGGCACATGCCTACTAATGTTCCCTCCATAAGATCATTCATGGGAATATCAAGATACTATAGGAGATTGGTAGATATTGTCAGCCTTAGCACATCCCATCACCTCTCTACAAAAGAAAGGAGTGAAGTTTGAGTGCACAAAAAAATTTCATCATAGTTTTGAGTAGTTAAAAATAAAGTTATAAGTGCTACTATTTTTAAGGTTGTTGATCCAAATCAAGACATTGTAGGATGAACAGATGCTTGTACAAAAGGATTACGAGGAGTGTTATTGCAAGAAAACTCATTCATACCATATGAGTCGAGAAAATTAAAGAAACATGAACAAAATTATACTATGTATGACTTCAAGTTAGTTGTTGTAATACATGCTTTGAGGATGTGGAGACATTATCTGTTGGGGAAGAATTTTGTATTGATGATAGACCACATAAGTTTGAATAATTTTTCACACAACCTGATTTAAATGCTAAAGAAGCTAGATGGTTTTGATTCCTTAGTGAGTTTGACATGGACATCAAACATATAAAAGGAAAGAAAAATAAGATTGTGGATGCTTTATGCAGAAATTCTCATCAAAATTTGAATATTGTTGGGAGTAGTGCAAATGTTGACATTGAATGATTGATCCAAGTAGTAATGAGTCAAGATCCAAACTATGAAAAACTTCAAGAAAAATTGCATAATATTGAGATAGAGGGATATACTCAAAGCCATAAAGGATTGATTTGTTATAAAAACATATTGTACATTCCTAATGTGAGCTCATTAAAAAGTGAAATTTTAGATGAGTGTCATAAGCGACCCTGTGCAGGAC
The DNA here is from genome assembly GCA_034641835.2 of Pinus albicaulis. NCBI lineage: Eukaryota > Viridiplantae > Streptophyta > Pinopsida > Pinales > Pinaceae > Pinus > Pinus albicaulis. The sequence continues at coordinate 937,954,060 of CM076582.1, forward strand.
ATTCGTGGTATCAAAAATTAATTTTAGCCTTGAGAAATAATATGTTTTGGCTAGGTATGAAAAAATATGTGGAAAACTATTTTGCTATATGTTTGGAATGTCAACATGTAAAAGTAGACCATCAACATCGAATAAGATTTCTGAATCCTTTAGCCATCCTAGAATGGAAGTGGGAAACAATTTCCATAGATTTTATAACTGGATTTATAAGAACTAAATGCCAACATGATTCTATAATGGTAGTTGTAGAAACATTGACAAAAAATTCACACGTCTTACCAGTACAATCTACTTTTGGTACATCTCAAGTAGCTAATGTGTTTATTAAAGGGATTGTAAAGTTACATGGTATTACTAAAATGATTTTATCAGACAGAGATGAAAAGTTTACTTCATCTTTTTGGAAGAATCTGTTTGGGGGAATCGGTACAAAGTTGAAATTTAGTACCGCATACCATCCCGAAACCAACGGACACGCTGAAAGAGAAACCAAATTTTAGAAGACAGGTTGAGAATGTATGTTATGGACATACCTACAAGGTGGGAAGGCTTTCTGCATCTGGCAGAGTTTGCCTACAATAATAGTTATCAAGCCTCAATCAAGATGAGTCCCTTTGAAGCATTATATGGCAGAAAATTCCACACACCTCTTAGTTGGGGCCAACCAGAGGATAAATTAATACTTGGACAAGATGCATTGCATGAAATCGAAAGAACTATGAAGAAAATTCAGCAAAATATTAGGACAACAGAAGACAGGAAAAAGAGATATGCACACAAAAAGAGAATTCATAGAGAATTGAATGTGGGAGATCATGTTTACTTGAGGATTAAGCCCAAAAAGAGTACTTTGTACTTGGGTAACTGTGAAAAATTAGCACCACACTAGTGTGGACCTTTTGAAGTGCTAGAAAGAGTGGGACCAATAGCATATAAGTTGGCTTTACCTAGTCACATTAAGGTTCACAATGTTTTTCTTGTTTCATTATTAAAAAGCTATGTATATGATCCTACTCATGTCATTGATTGGACTGTGATACAGGTGGAACCAGAAGGGGAATTTCTTCGAGATCCACTTCTCATCTTAGCACGGGAATAAATTGATCTCCGAAATAGGACAGTAGCCTGGGTGAAAGTGTAGCAGAATCACTTTTCACTTCAAGAAGCTACTTGGACGAGAGAAGAAGATATGGAGGAAAAATATCCAGAATTGTTTGAAAAGTGAGCTTATATTTTGTTTTTGCAACACCGAGGATGATGTTTTGTTTTAGAGGGGGAAGGGGAATATGTAGTTGCTGTATTTTTACTACTTTTATTAGAAATTTGAACAATCCTAATGGGTCAAGTGGATCCAAGGGAAAAAAATTATTGTATATATATTTTATTATTTAAATTGAATAAAAATGGAAATGGAATTAATTGTGAAAAGACTAGAGTATAATTAGATGTCAGCAAACGAAGGCCATGAGGATGGATAAGATTTCAATCACCTTTCCAGTTCTCCAAATATCCTTGGAGAAAATAAATTAAAATTTTATTACTAGATTGGAGATAAGAATCTGAAAATATTCCCCAGTAAAGAGGAAAGTTACTCGGAAGAGGTGGAATAAAACTAGAACGAGGAAAAAAATATTTTTAAAGTACTTTTGCAGAAAAAAAACAAAAGGAAAGCCTAGGGAAAAAGGAAAACACCATCTTGATTAACTGGACGCAATTATGGAAACAAGCTGATGGGAAATCAGGCTTAAATATTCAAATCCTAGGTAGACAAGAGGTTGTCTACTACTGGAAGGAAGTGATCTCTGCTCCAGGGGAGCTTTGCAGATAGAGCTTAAAGGTTGGGTGGAAAATAATCTATCAGAATTGGTATGCGCAAGTTAATTAATTATGTCTTATATTTTGTATGATTATGTTGAATTTATGATTCTGATGAATTAGATAGCAAGATCTTGCATTAAGTATATTCTGTGTATTTATGTACTAGGATAATTTTCTATTAGTTGTAAAGTATTCAAATCTGTGCATTTAACAGAACTTACCATAATAAATATAGTGTAGTCCTATATTGTTGAAGAGATAATTTTAGGAATAATACCAACTCTTAGAATGTCTAAACCTGTGAAGTAGGTTTAAATCTAAGGTTAGGTAGAAAATCTCATTTTATTCATGCAGAAAGTAAATATAGGAGAAGTAGAGATAAGGAAATTATCCAACTAACTATGACAACCTGTCAAATAAACATTATACCAAATGAAAGAACTTTGTTCTTTTATTAAGCATGAATCTAGAAAATTCAAATTATATTTTTTGTTGTAACATAATTAGAAGATTTTGAGATTATACATAAGTCATAGTACTATATCAGAAATGAAGCAAAGTTTACATAGAATATAAAATATGTTGAACAATAAATATAATTTCATTTCAGGAAATAAAGTATACGAGATTATACTGAATTAAAATAAGTCAGAGAACTTATATATATATATATATATATATATATATATATATATATATATATATATATATATATATATAATTGTCTAAGTAATTATTGTCCAAGGTTTATACACATTTCGGATTCAATCCCATGAATTACAACTACATAATCCCCGTTAAAGTAGTTCAAATTTCTACTAAGGGAAGTCCTCAAGGAATTTTTGGATTAGCATGTATAATGAAATCTAATAATTTTGTGACTGTATGACATACATAGTGATAACCATGCTGTAAAATGAAATAGGAAGGTAAAGGGTACCTGCACATAAAATAATTTATATAAATTAATAATTGTGCTTAAATTCAGGAAAGTAGTGAATATTGAAATAATATATAGTTATGAACTAACATGTAATTATTACCTTACTGGCTAGAATAGAGTTGTAAAATAAACCTGTATGTAAAACAGATAGGAGGACCAGTTAAATTGAGAATGAGAGGAAAACAATAGTCGAAGAAATTATTAACTAAAATCAGGAAATTTATTACCTGAAACTTCTATCACATAATACTAAACCAACTCTAAGGAACTATGGAAATATGGGCTTCTTGTACAAATTAGGAAATAATAAAATTAGACCCTATTTTTGTCCAAATTTAATTCAATTCAATCAAAAGTTAGAAATATTACAGGCTATTAATCCTAATCAGAGTATGGGAAAATTTAGTACAAATAAAAAATTCAAAATTTAAGCTCATACACTTGAGGCACAAGTGAACAAGTAGAAATTAACGAGATTCTCGAATTCTTCCAATTTGAACAATGAGGTGGATAGATTCAGGGAAAAAAAAATTGTGAAGAGAGAATAAATGTTAAGAGGACTTATGATTTTACCCCTAAATCGAAGCGAAAGAACACTGTGAGCTTCCAACAAATGTAACCACGTTCAATTAGCCCTAAGGAATTTGAATTTCATATTTTTGAGCACAAATTAACTAACAAAACAATTTATAATATCAATGCAGAGATTTTGAACTAGAGCTGAAGTAAGATAAAATGTAATGATAAATTTAATTATTGCATAACCCTATGTTTATTCAATAAGGGTATGTATGAAATGGATTACGTTAGGTTCTCTGAGTAGAGAAGAGACGGGAATAAAATAATGAAGAGTATCATTAAATAAGATACCAAAAATTCATTTACAAAAGATGGATAAAAATATGACGAGAGTAGAGTAATAACCATAACACATATGTAGAGAGGCAAATTAATTCCAATAGGAACAAATGAAATTCGACTAGTTTTGAGTTAGGTAGGGTGTGATATAGGGCTTCGTTCTCACAAATAAAATCCTCCACCTGCATCCAACAAAACGAAGCATTATAAATTCATAATTTAAGTGAAAATAAATATACGATTTGTGAAAGAGATAAATAAGAAATTTAATCATATATATAAATGTTGAAATGAATTCCATACCCAAAACGAATAGTAGTATCATCACATAGCAGTGGCGCGATAGTAAATTTGAGTTACATTCAGCAATTTATGTTCCTAATGCTTTATAAATAGTACCAATTGGATTGACCATAGCATGGAAGATAAATTTCAATGTCATTCGTACAAAGGTGTAACCATCTTGGAGTAAAACTAATGTTGCAACCATAATAACAAAATAATTAACGGTTTCAGAGAAGGATGGTTAAAGGAAATTTAATTTCGAAATACCATCAACCACAAAGATCTTCAATTCATAAATGTTACTTTGAAATGGAAACCTTACCTAAAACTTATCTTGAAGGTGAAAAACACTTAAACCTCTGTGTCATGGGCTAGGCATTGCATTATGATTTTAAGCTAAATCTTTTCGAAGAAGAGTGTCTATGGCAGAACCAGAGATGAATGTCAAATGACGATGCCAAAAAGGAGGAACATAACAGAAGTAGGGATGAGGATGAATAACCCTAATCATGGATACGACGAAACCTCAATAGTACACTTGGAACACATCAAATGGAGGAGATTAATCGGGTAGACGAGAGATTAAAGCGATATGTCAGAGCCATGTCGTTGTCTTCAATGGCCAAGGTACAGATTACAAATGCCACAAATACTAAGGAGATAATAACAATAAAAACATTGGACTTTAAACCATACAGATAAGGATGTCAATCTTAAATTCATAAATGCGTAATTTATATGTTTATGTGCTAGTTTGATACGTCACGTAAGTGGATTGCGTGGTAACACTATGAAGAGCATGCAAATTTATGTTAACCCCAAAGGAAAGGATAGGTAACATGAGTCCATATTTTGATATTAGTCCACATAGGACTAAGGAAGTTAATGTGTAATATTGAAACTCAATTAAGGTTTCCTCATACAAAGAGTTAAAAAATGGAAGAAAATATTCATATATAAAGCATGTTGGAGGATAAATTTAGTTACATATGGTATAATGTAGAAATTAAATAATTATAATAGATATGTAGAAAGGCCAATGTGAGTTTAATTGATAAATAAACCACTTATGCCTAGAACATGGGTAAGTGAGTAAGTTCGAAAGGTAATCATATGGTCAAAGTTAAGACTATAACCTTAATCAAAAATTTAGTTATTAGTGGTGGAACGCTGAGAATATAAAAGTAAGTGTTGGAAATATAAAAATGAAAAGGTGGATAGAAACCAACAAAAATATAGCTTTTTCTATTATCATAAGAAGGGAATTGAAATGATTAAACAATAAAATAAAAATCGTATTATCCTAGGAAATGTATAAGAGGATTATATCTTAATATAGTGACATAAGTTGGTAAACAAATTAAGCTAATATTAAACTTTTAGTGATGTTGTTTGATGAATATTGTTGAACTTAAATTTTACAAGAATTGGAGAATAATAAAGAAAACATAAAGCTACTAGACTGTCAGGTCCCTTTATTACTAGAATAGTCCCTTATTGTCGTTAGTGTAACGCCCTTATTGTTATTGTTCTACCCCTGTAACCCCCATATTTTTATTATTGTGCCCTTAAATTATTATTGTTAGGTCGGCTAGGATTACATTGTGGCCCCATGGACTCCTATATATATAAAAGAGGTTTGATCATTTGTATCATACAAGAATTGTTCATTTATGTAATGTATTGGAGGTTTCCCCTTCAAAGTGGCCAATTTCTAAGGCATCCATCTCTCTTTCCTTCTATTTTTGGAGCTCGTTTCATAACATTTGGTATCAGAGCTTTGGATTCTAGGGTTTTGCTGCTCCAAGCATGTCATCGTGGCATTTTCGCCATAACGTTTTTTCTACGACGTTTCAGAAGCTGAAATTTTTAGAGTACGAAGTTGAAATCCTGAGCTACACCTTCCAAAAACTTTAGATCTTGGTTCACAATATTTGTGGAGATATGGTCTGTGGAAGTTAGGGAGTTTTGCAGGCTCCTGAATTTAACCTAAACAGATCATCGCGACATTTTCACTATAACTTCGTTTCTGTGAAGATACAAAAGCTGCCATTCAGAGACCGCGAAGAAGAAATCCTATGGATAGTTATTGCAAAATTTCAGAGCTTGGTTCATAATATTTTCGGAGATATGGGCTGTGGAAGTTAGGTCTTTTTCAGGCTCCCGAATTTCATCTTAAAGAGGTGACCGTGGGAAAATATTCATAACTCTCTCTCTGAGCATCAAACTGGAATTCTGTAAAAATTGGGCACAAGAACACGGACTGTAGTTTCTTTTCTATAAATTTCAAAGCCAAAGGAGGAAACAGTAAGATGTGGCAAGTCGTAGAGTTTCGCTCTACTGAACTAGTCCATAATTAGCTCATCGAAGGAGATTGGACACAATTTTGTCTTCAAGAATCCAAATCAGGTCAGACCTGTGGCATTCGAAAGAGGATTCAGAGGGCTACCTCAGGGCTAAATTTTAGATATTGAAGAACCAAAATCACATAGATAATTCAGTTTCAATATCAAACTCCTCAAAATCAAGAAAATGGTGTGTATTTTTTTTCCGAATTGCATAAGTCTTGTGTAAAAAAATAGTTTGAAGTGATTACAAGGGCCTATTGAGCATATATTTCAGTATTGGGTTCTGAAATGCATCCTAAAAAGTATTAAACACACATTAAGCCCTCATAATACTCTACTATGACTCATGAAGATGAAGAATTGCTACATGATATATCAAAACTATAAGATCAAGTGCACCAAATCTCGCTCTCGCAAATAGAAGAAAAAAATGAAATGGAAGTTATGAAGAAAGGCGTGGAAGTGAATATGGATGGTTTGAAGAAAGGCGTGGAAGCTAAGATGGATGGCATGGAAGCTAAGATGGAGGACATGAAATACAACATGGAAAACATGAAGAATGATCTAAAAGCAGACTTGGAAGGTTTGACAAATTTGATACAAGAAATGATTGCTAATGGGGAAAAGATATTAGAGGAAACTCATGATGAGAACAAAATAAATGTTAATCATGATTTCATAAACTCTAATGTTGGATTGAAGAACCACCATATTCCAAAGATGAATATGAGGACGTTTGATGGAAAGGATTCCGTAACATGGAAACTACAAATGGAGCAATATTTTGATCTCAATAATGTGCAAAACACACAAAAGGTACGCATCACAACTTTGCATTTAGGACAAAATGCATTTTTTTGGTATCGATGGCTTTGCTCTCATAAAAAAATTGTCACTTGGTCAATTTTTACGGAGGAAATGATAACACATTATGAGGATACAAAGAGAAATACCTTCTTTCGCCAATTGATAAAACTCAAACAAAAGGGTTTAATGTCGGAGCACATTGAGGACTTCCAAAAATTGAATATAAGGGTAACTAATATTCCAGAGGAACATAGGATTTATGTCTTCATAGGGACTTTAAAGGATAACATACAACATGAATTTTGCATTTGGGAACCTGATTCATTGGAGAATTCATTCAGGTTGGAAAGAAAAATTTAATGTAAAATTATGGCGACAAGGAAGCCTACCACTCACATCTATAAAGATGGAAGTGTTGCTACTCCTAGACTTCCACAACCTACAAGGTTGACATCACAACAATTGGAAGAAGAAATAGCAAAAGGGCCTTTCTACAGTTGTGATAGAAAATACACTAAAGGTCATAAGTGCATTGAGAGGAAATTATTTTACATAGACTGTGAAGAGAAGGAAGAAAATGAAGAAGAAGCTTCAAAAGTAGAGGATATCCACCAGGAAGAAACGTTAGAAGAAGAATAAATGAGTCCGACCATATCATGTAATGCATTGGAAGGAATTACCACTCCTCAAACTCTCAAGATAGAAGGACATATCAAGAATAAAAATCTAGTAGTGTTGATTGATTCGGGTAGTACCCATAATTTTATTCATTGTAAGGTAGCCAAGGAATTGAATTGTTTCCTATACCTAGCACCAAAATGTCAAGTGATGGTTGCAAATGGAGGGATTATAAATTTCTCTAGAAAATGCCATAATATCAAGCTAACCATGGGGGAATATGTATTTAATAGTCCAATTCTTTCCATCCCAATGGGAGGTGCTGATGTTTTACTAGGAGTGCAATGGTTACAATCTTTGGGGATCGTAGCTTTTAATTTTCAAGAAATTTTCTTGAAATTATTTTGGGAAGGAAAGGAAATTGAATTATCGGGTATCACAGGGAAGCCAGGAAAGATAATAAGCTCTAATGTCATGACAAATCTTATAAAGATAGAACAATGGGGCATAATTGCACAATTATGCTCACTAGAAGTTCCAACATCAAAATCATCTATTTGTCCATATCTCCAAAAGGTCTTGGACAATCATTCCAAGGTGTTTGATACTCCCAAAGGACTCCCACCTATTGGTGATCATTATCATGCTAATCATTTGATTCCAGGAAGTGTTCCTCCAAAAATCAGGCCTTACACATATCCTTATGTCCAAAAGAGCGAAATTGAACATATGATTGCAGAAATGTTAGAGGCTGGTATAACTCAATGTAATCAAAGTTATTTCTATGCTCAAGTAGTGTTGGTGCACAAAAAACATGGATCATGGCGCATGTGTCCGGATTATAGGGAGCTCAATAAGCTCACTATTAAAGATAAATTTCCCATTCCTGTGATTGATGAATTACATAGAGCAATTTAGTTTACCAAGTTGGATCTTCGTTCAGGATATCATCAAATTAGAATGAAGACTAAAGGTATTTTGAAAATATCATTTCCAACTCATGAGGGTCATTATGAATTTTTGTTCATGCCTTTTGGCCTTACCAATGCACCTTCTACATTTCAAGGGTTAATCAATTCAATTTTCAAACCCTTAGAAAATTTGTGCTAGTATTTTCTGATGATATACTAATATATAGCATGTCTTGGAAGGATCATGTTCAACATGTTGACAAGGTGCTCAATCTATTGGAGGAGAAACAATTATATGAAAAACCATTCAAATGTTTCTTTGGAGTATAAGAGGTGGAATATCTGGGCCATATTATATCTCATGAGGGTGTTAAGGCAGACCCTAAAAAAATTAAATCCATTAAGGAATGGAAAGTCCCCACAACCATAAAGCAGTTGCACGGATTTCTCGCATTAACAGGGTATTATCACAAGTTTGTGAAGAATTATGGGAGATTAGCACCACCTCTTTTCATGGACTCCTAAAGAAACTAAGGCCTTTGAACATCTTAAAGAGGCAATATGCCTAGCACCATTCTTCGTTACGCCAAACTTCACAAAACCTTTATTGTGGAATGTGATGCCTCAAGAAATGGAATTGGTGTTGTTTTAATGCAAGAAGGAAGACCCATTTATTTTGAAATTCGTTCAATCAAAGGAAAGTATTTACAAAAGGCTATTTATGAGAAGGAAATGTTGGCAATATTACATGAACTAAATAAATAGAGACCTTACCTAATGGGAAGACACTTCAAGTTAAAAACTGATCATGATAGTCTTAAACTCTTTTTGGAACAAGGACTATCTTCAGAAGAACAGAAAAAATGGGTCACAAAGATGTCGGGTTATTACTTTGAAATCATCTACAACAAAGGGAAGCTAAATGTTGTTGCAAATGCACTCTCAAGAAAGGATGAAAAGGTGGAAGTATTTCTTTGTGCCATTTCAACTATCCAACTAGATTGGAAAACCAAAGCAAGGGATGAATGGAAGAAGGATGAAGAAGTGTGGACTCTCATTCAAAAGTTGGAGCAAGATCCTAGTACATCTGATACATTTAGTTGGAAAAATGATTCCTTATGGTACAAATATTGCTTATATATTTGAAATAATTCTCAACTAAAACAAAATATTTTTTTGGAATTGCACACTTCTCCTTTAGGAGGACACTTACGATTTTTAAAAACTTACCACAGGGTGAAGAAAGAATTTTTTTGGGATGGCCTTAAATTTTATATTCAAAATTTTGTGGCGGAATGTTTGGTTTTTCGGAAAAATAAAGTTGAGACAATTAAGACCTCAGGTCTTCTACAACCTTTATCCATTCCAAGTCAACTTTGGGAGGAGATTTCAATAGATTTTATAACAGGTTCACCTAACTCCGAAGGAAGGAGTGTAATCATGGTGGTAGTTGATAGACTTACCAAGTATGCACACTTTCGTGCATTATCTTATCCATTTAAAGTGAGTACAATTTCTACTGCATTGATGGAAACAATTCAAAAGCTACATGGAAACCCGAAGATTATTGTAAGTGACAGAGATCCCATTTTTACAGGAAATTTTTGGACGGAATTATTTTCTTGTTTGGGTACTCAACTAGCTCATAGCTCATCTTATCATCCTCAATCCGATGGTCAAACAAATATAGTGAATAAATGTTTGGAAGGATATCTTCATTTTTTTGTATTTGATAAGCAAGCACAATGGGTCAAGTGGTTACATTTCGCTGAATGGTGGTATAACACTTCCTTCCATACTGCAGCAAAAATGACTCCATTTATGGCACTTTATGGATATCATCCACCATCCATCACATATTCTTTAAGGGAGAATTCTAGGGTTCAAGTAGTGGAGGATCACATTGAGCATCAACAAGAAGTTCCCCAACTCTTAAAGGATAACCTAAATTTGGCATAGAATCGAATGAAAAAACAGGCATATCAACATCGTAGTGAGAGAAGTTTTGATGTCGAAGATTGGATATTTTTATGGCTAAAGCCATACTGTTGGGTCCGGATATGAAAAATATTCAATCCTTTTTCCACATAAATTATCAAGTAGAGGGCATTAGTTATTTCAAGACTAATGGAAAATTATATGCAGATAAAAGAACATGGTCTGATGTGAATCACAGGTTTAATCTATAACAAAAATTCCTTTGTAACAAAAATCAATGAACTGCAGGAATAAAAAGCATCCACAACAATTAACTCGATTGTAACAGTAATTAAATAATCACAGAAAACACAGTACTGCAAGAAAATAAAGAATAACACAACACCTGATCACAAGAGTGGGCCCAAATCTTGGATCAGGGATGCGTAAACTCAAATATTACATGAGAAATAGCGACCTGCTATGTATTCAAGTAATAATAGAAAGATTAATTACAATATTTTTATATGTGTAAGGGTCCCTTGATTCACAACGCGTAGGCTTCTTTATACCATAGTCTTGAGATCCCCAATTTCTCCCAACAACTCCATTGTTACAAAAATACATATTGTTACAACGAAAACCAGATTTCCTAGCAAGAAACTATAAGAAAGCCGAAGATAACGCTGATACATCCATGGTTGTTACGCTGTAGAAGAAAATAAGTGAGGTGCTGGAAAATGATGGGTTGTGCCCTGTCTTGCAGTCGTGACACGCCTGTTGTAGCCAAATCTAAAGAAATATAGGATTTAATACGTAAAAAGGTAAAACCTCCATGAAAAGTACATCATTAATCAAATATCCCATAAAATATAGGAAGAAGGGTTTTACCTCATTCTTTTAAAATGAATAATGGCACAAAGAGATAGAAAGGTAGCGTAAAAATGAGAGAAGAAAGTATACAAATTCGGTGCCCAACATCTCCCCCAAAATGATCTATCTACATGTCCTCATGTAGCTCGTTGTCTCCTCAGGTCGATATTGGACTGACTGTGATTGGCATGAAGCTTTGTGAGGTCATATTCTACTTCCATCTCTATTCCTAGTAGCTTATATTCTTCTTTCAAAACAACGTCTTTCCACTAGTCGAGTTCAACGTTATAAGAAGGAGTATATTGTTCAGCTGGCAGCCATCAAAGGGGAAATCAAAATCTCAATCCCATACATCTAACCCCACAGGTATGAATACATGCCACATAACGTGGCATTCTTTCTAAGGAACATGCAAAGTTAGGTGCCCCAAATGGTTCTCTTCCCCTGACGGCTGAGGAAGACAACATCCATATTTTCTGAAAACTGTCTAGGGCTACCTTGCAAAATGTCGTAATGTAGCCGACACATAGGTCAGCACACCACTTATGAGTTTCCGTCATGTTTTCCTTATGGCCCCCAATATGTAGAAAGGTATAATGCTTATTGTAAATATTCGAGGATTGACCATGCTCTCTTCTCACCTTTAATGGCTTTTCGGCTTGATTTTCTTCGAATGTATCCCAAGCCTTTCTCCATTTAATCTGATTGATGGTATAGGAGGTGGGAGCCCTTAAGTGGATATTCCCCACGAATGGAACGAGGTTAAATGACTGATCATGCCTTAAATAATACCCATGCATGTAGAGCTGACACATTAAGTGTTGTCCTATAACATCATGAATTTTTAAAATATGGAGAAATTGAATGGGGTCCTCAATTTTGTACCAAATCTCCTTATATATAATTTCAATACAAAAGAAAAGAAATTTTTCATGAAGGAATAAGGCATAGCTATGTGCAGGAGTTCTGCAGGCCATTACCTGCTGTGCTAGCGAGAACATCTTCTCCTTATCTGCCTTTAGCAACTGAAATTTTTCTTCCAACTCTTCTATCTTAGTCTTCTGTTTGGCCTACTTCAGTCGAGCTTTGTATAATTGATCTATGTACCCTGTAATGACTCCAGCAACCTGTTATCGAACCCTAACTATTTCTTTCTTGTGGTTGCTCGCTGCAGACTGCCATTTTTGAATTTCGACGGCCAATACAAATTCTCGACCTTCAAACAATTCTTCGATTGGGCCAGTCTGGGTAGCCGCAGTGGAGACTTCAACCTTTAGCTTTGTTCACCTCCATTTGTAGACTTTTACCTTCCTTTTTAAACGTGAAACTTTCTTCTTCAAACTCGGAAGCTCTCCCTTCAGTCTCATGGTTTCACTAAATTACAGCTGGTACCTCTTTTTAAGAGGTAAATTTATTTTCTCGCACTGTCCAACCCATTTTTGTTTAACAGTGAATTCAGGTTCTGGACCTACAATAGGCTTAGAAGGTGGCGGAATGCTCCTGGCATCCTCTTTAGATTCTTTCGTCAAACCCTCTTGGCCGGGCCCCTGACCCATAGGTCCTTCTTCTTCTCCATTTATTCCGGAAACTTCTATTTTTTGGCCGGAAAATTCATTGACCCCTCTATGTTCTGATACAGGAACTATGTCTTCCTAGTGAACCTCCAATTGTTTCTATTCAGTAGTGTCTTGGCCAACCTTGGCCATGTCAACAAATTTTAATACCATGGCAATAGCGACTTCTTCCACTAACTGTTTAAGTGAGTGAAATCCCCTTGCCCCTCTAGGCATCATGGATTGGAACAAAGAACAGGGAACAAACCCGTCATCATCATTCATGGGCTAGAATGGGACTTCATGCATTACTACCTCAACCAGAGTCGATGATGGTTCTTCTGGAGCAGCATTGATTCCGTGGCTCAATTCTCTTCTTTCCTCGTACCGTTTTCTTATCACTTCTTCTTCATGGGTTGATACTGGTTCTTGTGGAACAGTATCGACCACCTGACTCATTCCTTCTTTAGCCTCCTTTTCCCTGGGAATCACCTTTATTTTCATAGTTGGTACCAATTCTTGAGGTCCAACATCGATTCCACGGGTCGACATCCATTTTTATAAGAGCAGGTGATGTTGTTTCTTACAAAACATCATCACTTTCCATTTCTCTATCCACAATTCCATCCCTTTGTTCTTCATTGGCAAAGGCTACCGACTATATCACAATATCAATTTCCTGCATAATGTCCATAATCCCTTCCTCTGTGGGTTCCTCGAGCGAAGCTGGTTCTTGTGTTATAGCCTCATATGTGCCGCTAATCAACTCTTCTACTCTTATTTCCTCTTTCATGGCTTTTTCCAACGAGGCTACTTCTTGTGTGATAGCCTCGGCTACGTTGCCAATTACTTCCTCCATACTCTTTTCTTCAGGTTCCTCCTGATCAATCATCATGTCCTCTTCCTCCGGTTCTTCCTGATCAATATCTATTTCCATTTCCTCGGGTTCCTCTTCATTAATTTCCTCTGAAGGTTCTTCTTCCACTTGACCAGCCGGAGAGGCTAGCTCTTCTTCTCTAGCAGCAATCATAGCTACTATCGCTTCTACTGAGGATCCACAAAGTTCCACTCAAGAAACCCATAGCCTGCCTATTGCATGCATGACCAGTAATCACACTAGTCCATGGCTAGAAAGTACTGCCATCATCCAGCGAGAGCTCCGAGCAGACTGTACCATATGCTGCAGTTTTTTAATAGAAATAATGGCATGTTTAGGGCATGCTCATGATTCTGTGGAAATTAGAGGTGGAAATTTGAGGCCCGACCCTCATAGGTAATCTATTTTATTATGAAACCTTCCACTTCGTTCCAAGGATACAATACAGTTCTGTGCTCGTATCCCCTGCCCAATTGAACTACACTTTCTCCTTCCTGCAAAAATAATTCCGGAAAATCTGGAAGAGAAACCTTCCGAGCAAACCATTTCTACCCCTACTGTCTCAACCTACTAACCTCTACAATTACTTCCTCTATAATAGGAACTTCCAGAACTCTATCCCACGAATGATTCTCCTCTAAATTGAGTGCAAATTCCATTTTGATACCTCCATCGAATCCCTACAATCTTTCAAAGTAGACATCCCAACCTACGTCGACAACAATTTTCCAAACCTTTAGATTGCTGCGAACTGAAACTGTGTTTTCATGCTCATGCAGCACAGCCAGCTCACCCATACTATGGAGACTTGTAGCATCACTTCTTGCAGAAGCAGACCGTTGGGCAAGGTGGTGGATACTGGATTTTGATGAACAACATAGTGAAAATGGACAGGTGGTAATGGTAAATACGATTGGTAATTCTCGAAAACCGAGAAAAACCACAAAGGAGTATGATAAGTGTGGTAGAATAGGAATAATAATTACTCGTACAGGATAGATGGGAAATTTTGAAAATCCCAATAGGATTAAATGATGATACCACATATTGATGTGATTCGTAAGGTGTACCATGAGCGAGATGTGATTATTAACTTATGGGGTAATTATTACATCATCCTTGGCATGATGACAGCCCCCGTCGACTTAAATTTTTTACGTCCGTGGCATTAAAAGATTCACATGGGATATTTAATTAAATCATTACAAGTCACATGGAGGTGTAACTAACAGCCTACTTGGATGATGGGATGGTGTAACAGCATTGGTGTAACAACATCGGTGTAACAACATCAGAGTAACAACATCAGTGTAACAACATCGGTGTAACAACATTGGTGTAATAGCATCGATGTAACAACATTTGGTGTAACAGCAGTGGAGTAACAACATCAGTGTAACAACAATGGTGTAACAGCAGCGGAGTAACAACATCGGTATAACAACATCGGTGTAACAGCATCAGTGTAACAACATCATGAGTAACAACATCTGGTGTAGCAGCATCAGAGTAGCAACAAAAAAGTAACCGCAACATGAGTAGCAACAACCGAGTAATAGCATCTGGTGTAGCACCATCGGAGTAGCAGCAACCAAGTAACAACAACATGAGTAGCAACAACCGAGTAACAACATCCGGTTTAGTAGCATCAGAGTAGCAACAACCAAGTAACAACAACATGAGTAGTAGCAACCGAGCAACAACATCCGGTGTAGCAGCATCGGAGTAGCAGCAACCAAGTAATAGCAACTGAGTAACAACATTCGGTGTAGCAGCATCAGAGTAGCAACAAAACAACAACATAAGTAATAGTAACCGAGTAATAGCATCCATTGTAGCATCATCGGAGCAGCAACAACCGAGTAACAATAACATCAAAATTCGTTGATTTTTACTCCTTAGTCATAGCTCCTGTAAAAAGACAACAAAATAGAAAAAAAATTCTTTATTACTATTATTATTATTATTATTTTACAACAAGGGTGCAGAGGAAAGATTCTCTACATTGATAACCCTCAAACCACATTTCTCAGAGAGTTTTTTAATGAAAGCATCCTTAGAGGCCGGCCGGTGGTATAGTCTCAAACGATGTCCATTGACTATAAAGGAACTGCGTGTATCGTCTATTGTGACTAGCTTGACTGTTCCATTATCAAATACAACATTCACCTCATAAGGTCACATCCACCGAATGCAAAGGTTTCCCTTAAAATCCTTAAAACGAGAGTCATAAAGTAGTGCCCAATATCCACTTTGAAACACCTTATTTCTAATAAACTTATCATGCCATTTCGTTCTTTGCTGCTGAATAACAGTAGTTCGCTAGATAGCCATTGAACGTATTTCATCAAGTTCATTAAGCTAAGCCAATCGGTGTTTCTAGGCATCTGATAGATCTAAACCAACTTCAAGAGCTCTTATGAGTGTGCTTATTTCAAATTCAATTAGAAACAATAGGGATTTCCCATAAACCAACTCAAATGGGGAAAACCCGGTTGTATTTCGCCATGTTGTTCTGTATGCCTATAGAACTTCTGGAAGATTCTGAGCCCAATATCGATGATGGTATGTCACAATTTTTGTTAAAATATTTTCTAATGTCTTATTTGTGCTTTCCACTTGTCCATTCACCTGGGGATGGTATGGAGATGTCACTTTGTGCTTGACCCCATATTTTTGCATAAGCTTTGCTATCTTATGTGATGTGAACTGTACTCCTCCATCTGAAACAACCTCTCTTGGAGTACCGTACCGAGCAAAAATTTCTTCAAATAGAAAATCTCAAACTACCTGCTTCGTTGCTTTCGCAACTACTTTGGCTTCAACCCACTTAGTGACGTAATTAGTACAAACCAAGATGTGGAATTTCTGCTAGGAGGGTGGATTAAACGGTCCAACGAAGTCAGTAGACCATTTATTGAAAGGCTCGAGAACTAGCTATGCCTGCAAAGGAATTTCATCCACTTTACCAGGCTGCCTCATCGTTAGCAACTATGACACCTCTTGACATAATTATGAGCATCACGAAAAATGGAAGGCTAGTAATATCCCATTTTTAGCACCTTATGGCCTGTTCTTTTGTCTACGAAATGCCCTCCACAAGGGCCATCATGGGTAGCTCTCAATATTTCATAGATATTATCTTCAGACACATAGTGCCAGATCTTCTTATCTACTCCTGTATGAAAAAGGCACCCTTCCATCCAAGAATATCAAGCACTATGATGAATAATATTTCACTATTCCCTATATGAAAAATGAGGAGGCACTTTCCCTGTATCAAGATAGTTAGCAATATCAACATACAATGGAGGTTTAGTAGAGACTGCAAAAATATGTACATCAGGGAAATTGTCTTCTATTGGTGTGCATTCATCATTGTTATCCATTCAAGATAGGAAATCAACTAGTAGATTATCTTTTCCTGGCTTATCTACTATTGTAATATCAAATTATTGAAGCAATAATGACCATCTCGTAATATGGCAAGGAGTAATGGGTTTATTCATCAAATACCTGATTGCTGTGTGATCAGTATGGACAATAGTAGAGTACCTAGTGATGTAGTGTCTGAACTTATTGATAGCATAAATGAAAAATAAGAATTCTTTTTCCGTCACCGTATAGTTTAGTTTACCAGGAATTAGATTCTTGTTGATGCAATAAATTGCATACGGTGTTTTGTCTACTTGTTGTCCTAGAATAGCACCTACTACTATCTGAGAAGCATCAGTATGTATGTTAAATGGTAATGCCCAATCAGGTCCTCAAAGGATTTGGGTCGTGCACACCAGGCCTTTAATTTTGATGAAGGTTGTCTCACAATCTTCGGTCCACAAAAATTCTGCATCTTTTGTTAGCAATTGAAATAGTGGATGTGCTATTTTAGCAAAATTTTCTATGAAGATCCTATAATAACTAGTACAAAAAATAAATCTACGTACCTATGTGGGTGTTTTGGGTACCAAAAAATGTAATATTACCTCTACTTTAGCCGGATCAACTTGAATTCTAGCGGCTGAGAGAAAATGTCCCAATACTACTCCTTCTTCCCTCATCATATGGCATTTGACTATACTAAATGATACATGGGTCTGTTTACATCTTTTGAGTACCTTCTCCAAATTTTCCAATCCCTCCTCAAATGAATTCCCATATGGAGTAAAATCATCCATATAGATTTCAACACTATCATCGAAGAAATCAGAAAAAATTCCCAAGTTTTCCCTCTGGAAGGTAGCAGGAGCATTACACAGGCCAAATGGAAGGACCCTATATGCAAAGGTTCCCCATGGGCATGTGAAAGTTGTCTTATCCTAGTCTTCCAGGGCTATCTAGATCAGTTTATATCTACTGAATCTGTCTAGGAAGGAAAAGAACTTCTTTCCAGCCAAGGTGTCCAGGACTTGGTCAATGAATGGGAAAGGAAAATGGTCTTTTTGTGTTGCCTTATTTAATTCCCTGTAATCTACACAGATCCAGCATTCACCATTATTTTTGAGAACGATAACTAGCGGGGATACCCATTGGCTATTTGAGATGGGATAAATGAATCCTACATCCAACAATTTTTGTAATTCTTCTTTAATAATATTTCTGAGAGCAGGATTCATCCTCCGTTGAGTCTGTCTTACACTAGGGTGGAAATCTTCCTTAATGTAAATATGATGAGTGCATAGGCTAGCAGGGATACCCTTCATATCGGTATAATCCTAGGAAAAAGGTTCTTGATGTTCTTGAAGGACTTTCAAAAGTTATTTGGTATGGGATTCAGACAGGTTCGGGTTGATATTAAGTGTTTTCTCTGGTTCAATCTCGAATGGAGTACTATCATGGAATGCAGTCACGGGAATGTCTTCTATGTCATCTTCTGGTTCAATGTTTTCCTATGTCTCACACCTCATAGAAAATTCTAGAATATATTGAGTTCGATCAAGAACAAAACTAGAATCATTAATGAAGGCATTAATGGCATCATATTCAGTCTCTGTTTTAAATCAAAGGGCCTGGCCAATAGTTAGAATTGGTCTAAAATATTCATTTTCAAGTTCAAAATCTTCTGCAGGTAGAGGTTTCTGACTGGTTGATTATATTTCAGATGGGCTTGGTTTCGCAGGAGAATAAATCTTGAGCTCCTTTGTAACTGTCCCATTTGATATGATCATATGTCCAGAGGTCCTTGGTTTCGCAGGAGAATAAATCTTGAGGTCCTTGGTTTCGCAGGAGAATAAATCTTGAGGTCCTTTGTAACTGTCCCATTTGATATGATCATATGAACTATGCCAAGGACTTAGGGCAAGGTTTTACAAAACACCTTCCCCAAGACGAGGGTTTAATTTTTATGAATTACAAAATGATACAAGAAACAGGAAAGAAAGAAAGAAAAAAGATAATACAAGGCACTTACGCTTAGGACTTGGAGCTGGGAAATAGATTCCCACCTCAAGACGAGAGATCAACTCTGAGATCTACTGCAGATCCTGTTCTTGCACCTGTTAGCCTTCCCAAGCAACGACGCCAAAATTTTGGTGTCCGGATATGAACAAGATTCAATCCCTTTTCCACATAAGTTATCAACACGAGGGCGTTATTTATTTCAAGACTAATGACAATGTATATGCAGATACAAGCACATGGTCTGCTGTGAATCATAGGTTTAATCTATAACACAAATACCATTGTAACAACAATGAATTAAATTTAGGAATAAAAAACATCCACAACAATTAACTCAACTGTAACAACAATTAAAGAATCACACAAAACACAGTATTGCAAGAAAATAAAGAAGAACGCAACACCTAATCACAAGAGTGGGACCAACTCTTGGATCAGGGCTGTGGAAACTCAAATATTACAGGAGAAACAATGAGCTGTTGTATATTCAGTTAGTAATAGAAAGATTAATTACAAGGTCTGTATATGTGTAAGGGTCCCTCGATTCGCAGCCCGTAGACTTCTTTACACGATAGTCCTAAGATCCCAAATTTCTCCCAACAACTCCATTGTTACAAAAATACATATTGTTACAACGGAAACCGGATTTCCGAGCAAGAAAATGTAATAATGCCAAAGATAACGCTAATACATCCATGGATTTTACGTTGTAGTATAAAATAAGGGGGGTGCATTGAAATGATGGGTTGTGCTGTATCTTGCAGCCGTGACGCGCCTGTTGTAGCCAAATATAAAGAAATATAGGAGTTAATACGTAAAAAGGTAAAACCTCCATGGCAAGTACATCATTAATCAAATATCCCATAAAATATAGGAAGAAGGATTTTGCCTCATGCTTTTAAGATGAATAATGGAAAAAAGATATAGAAAGGTGGGTAAAAATGAGAGAAGAAAGTATACAAATCTGGTGCCTAAAACATACAAACAAATGTCCCTCAAGCAACCTAAGAAGGATAATAAATTATCGCCAAAGTACTATGGTCCTTACAAGGTTTTGCAAAATATTGGTACTATGGCATACAAATTGGAGCTTCCTGCTTCTTCGCGAGTCCATCCCGTTTTCCAAGTTTCATGCTTAAAAAAGGTTATATGGGACAAAATTCCAGTTCAAACAATATTGCGAGAACTTGATGAGGAAGGAAAAACCATATTGGAACCTAAAGCAGTCACAGAAACAAAAACTCAACAACTACAAAATCGATCAATTTCAGAGTATCTCATCAAATGGAAGAACTTACCCACTGAATATTCTACATGGGAGGATGAGAATTTTATACAAAAGCACCCAGAGCTACTCAAGCATTTTGGAAAACATTTTTTTGAAGGCGAGGAGCATGTTAGGTCTCTATATTGCTATAATAGTCCGTTATTGTCGTTAGTGTAAACCCCTTATTGTTATTGTTGTACCCTGTAATCCCCATGTTTTTATTATTGTGCCCTTAAATTATTATTGTTAGGTCGGCTAGGACTACATTATGGCCCCATGGACTCCTATATATAGAAAGGAGGTTTTTTCATTTGTATCATTCAAGAATTGTTCATTTATGTAATGTATTGGAGGTTTACCCCTCGAAGTGGCTGATTTCTAAGGCGTTGATCTCTCTTTTATTCTATTTTTCGAGCTGGTTTCATAACATAGACGATTTTGTCGAGAAGCGATGAAACATGTTAATGCAGTTGTATGTAGTTACTATTTCAACTAAAAAAAAAAATGTTGTGGAAGCAGAGTTGTTACACAGAGCCCATGTTGAAAAAACTGGGCGTATGTGTCCCCACATACAAAAAGTAAATAAATAAATGAATAAAAATAAAATAAAATAAATAAAAAATAAAAAACAAAAAAATAGAAAATAAGAAAATAATAAGAAATGTTGTTGTAAATTATTTGAAATTTCCAGAATATGATGTACTAATTTATTTCTCTGTAGAGTGATTAAGTGCAGAAAATTAGAGTTGTTATTATGAGTGACAGAGGAGGGTTGTATGTGGATATGGGAGGTGAGGGAAATCCACCAGATCAAAATGCTCAATTGCTGGATATGATGAGAGATATGCACCAAGAAATGATTGAGCTAAGAAAAAGCAATGCATGATTGTTGCAAGCTAGTGAAGAGAAAGAAAGGTTGATCAAAGAATTAACCTCAAGGTATAGTCACGAAACTGAAGAGCATGGGAAAAAGAGGAAAGAATTTGAAAACAAATCAGAAGGATTTAAGGGTTGTGAAGCATTTGGACATTATTCCGGAAAGAAAAAGGAATTTCAAGGAGAAATCCGGAAAATCAAACCTCCCACTTTTGATGGTGAAAAGGAGGAGGATGCAGAAGTTTGGCTTCTGAGCATGGTTAAATACTTCCAATTTTATGAATACGGAAAAACCTTGAGAGCTAGATTGGCCATTTACCAACTACAGGGTAAAGCTACCCTTTGGTGGGAAGAAACCAAAATGGTACATGTGTTGGATGAAAAAATGGTTACGTGGGAAGACTTCCAAACCAAATTCACATATAGATATCTGAATAAGAGATATTATCATGATAAAGCCAAAGAATTCCATGAGTTAAGATTGGAACAACTCACAATTGATGAGTTTGTTACCAAATTCACTAACTTTCTTCGCTATTTGCCATATCTCAGAGAGGAAAAGGCGAAAGCACAACATTTTTAAAATTTCCTACCTACCATGTATAGAGAGAGAATCATATTTGACAATTCAAAGACAATTGATGAAGTTGTTCGCAAAGGCAGACTACTTTATCAACAGTTAAAAGGCATAAATGATGAACTGAGAAAATTGAAAAACAAAGAGAAGGGGAAGAGTGACTATAATGTCAAAAGATTAAAAGAAGGCTACTTGAAAATTTTTGGGAAAAACCATCGAAGGAATAAATTTAATAATGCTCGAGAAACCCAAAAAACATAATCATAGACTATGTATAAGAAGATGGATGCAAAAAACAAAAAGGAAACTGTTTTAAAAATGAACGAACCGCTAAAGTGTTGGGGATGTGGAGAACCTCACCTATTACATGATTGTCCTCATAGAATCATTCATAATATTCAAGTTTGATGAGAAGCAACTAATATGAATGAAATTGCTCGAAACATTCTTAGGATCAATGCAGCACTTGAATATCACTGTGCTGAACACCAATCACCCATGATAAATCGAAGGTATGATTTTTGAACAACCTGTTTCTATTTTGATAGATCTAAGAAAAAATATAATTTATGTAAGTCCACATATGGTGGAAAAGTGCAGGTTAAAAAAAAATAAAAAATTAGCAAGCGTGGTTAGTGCAGTTAGCTACATGAACAAAAGTAAAATTTACCCACAAACTTCAAAAAATTGTTGTAAATTTAAATGGGTATGAAACTAAAATGAATCTAAACATTTTTCCTCTAGGATCATATAACTTGTTAGTAGGAATGGACTGGTTAGAGAAGTATAAAGCAATAGTTAATTTCTATATAAATCAGTTCATTGCATAGATGGTAAGGGAAGAGCTGTGATAGTGAAAGGAAAACCAAGAACCATATCAATCAGACAAATTTCTGCACTATAGCTAAAAAGGACAGTAGGAAATGGCACTAAAGAGTATGTTGTACAAGTGGAGGAATGGGGAAAGAAAACAGAAAAAGAGGATGCATAAAATTTACCAGTAATCAGAAAGTTCAAAGATGTATTTCTAGAGGAAATCCCCATCTACCCCCTAAAAGTGAAATTGATTTCACAATTGAACTAAACTAGGAGATACACCTCTCTCTAAAGCACCCTATAGAATGAGTACTCTTTAATTGTTGGAATTGAAACTTCAGTTGTAAGAGCTATTAGATAGAGGGTAAATTAGACCAAGTGTGTCTCGTTGGGGAGCACTGGTATTGTTTGTTAAAAAGGATGACACATTCAGAATATGCATCGATTACAGACATCTGAATAAATTGACGATAAAGAATAGATATCCTCTTCCAAGAATAGATGAATTAATTGATCAAGTGAGAGAAGCCACTATCTTCTTAAATATTGATTTAAGAACATCATATCATCAACTTGGAATTAAGGATGAGGACATCAATAAAACAACATTCAGGACTAGATATGGACACTATGAATTTGTAGTCCCACCCTTTGGACTTACTAATGCACCTGCTACATTAATGTGTTTAATGAATAGTGTACTGCATGAGTATCTAGACAACTTTGTATTAGTGTTCATTGATGACATTTTGGTATACTCAAAAAATGAAGAAGAACACAAAGAACATCTTAGAATAGTCCTACAAACACTTAGAGAACATAAGTTATCCACAAAAATTAGCAAGTGTGAATCTTACAAGGATAAAATTCAGTATTTGGGTCATGTGATTTCAAAGGATGGCTTAGCAGTAGACCCAAACAAAATATAAGCAATAATGGATTGGCATGTACCTACTGATGTCCCAACCATACAATCCTTTATGGGTATTTTTGGATACTACTGTAGATTTGAGGAAGGATTTTCAGCCTTAGCTTATCCTATTAATTCATCACAGAAAAAGGGAGTGAAGTTTGAATGGAAATCAAAGTTTTAAAGTAATTTTGAACAATTAAAACTTAAACTAACAATTTCCCCCATATAGAAGATTTCTTATTGCATAAAGAATTTTTAATATGTACAAATGCATGTGCAGAAGGGTTAGGAGGAGTGTTGCTACAAGATAATTGAGTCATAGCATATGAGTCAAGAAAATTGAAGAAACATGAAAAAAATTATACTATATATTACTTAGAATTAGCTACTTTGGTTGATGCATTGAAGATGTGGAAACATTATCTATTGAGACACAACTTCATGTTAATGACGGATCACATAAGTTTGAAATATTTCTTTACTCAACCTGATTTGCTAGACAGGGTAGATGGCTATCTTTCCTTAGTGAGTTTGATATGGAACTAAAACACATTAAAGGAAAATAAGATAAGATCATTCATCCTTTGAGTAGGAATTCTCATCAAATTTTGAATAATGCTGGAAGTAGTGTGAAATTTGAAATAGAATAATTGATATAGGAAGTGATGATGCAAGAACAACAATATGTGAAATTGCAATAGAAATTGTAGAAAACTAAAATAGTGGGATATACTAAAAAATAAAAAAGGACTGATTTATTACAAACAAAGATTGTATATTCCAAATTTCACATCCTTAAAACAGGAAATTTTAGATGAGTGCCAAAAAAATACCTTATACAAGTCATCGTGGTTATCAAAAATTTATTTCAGCATTGAGGAAGAACATGTTTTGACCAGGTCTAAAAAAATATGTTATTGATTATATAGCTATATGTTTAGAATGTCAGCAAGTAAAAGTG
Organism: Pinus albicaulis; assembly: GCA_034641835.2. Lineage (NCBI taxonomy): Eukaryota > Viridiplantae > Streptophyta > Pinopsida > Pinales > Pinaceae > Pinus > Pinus albicaulis. The sequence continues at coordinate 937,978,675 of CM076582.1, forward strand.
GAACATCAACATCCTGTAGGATTATTGAACCCTCTACTTATCCAGAATGGAAGTGGAAAGTTGTTTCCATAGATTTCATTACTGGATTTCGTAGAAGTGACAACATAAATCTATAATGGTGGTTGTAAACACATTGACCAAGGCTTCACACTTTTTATTAGTGCAATCTACTTGGCACAACTCAAGTAGCTAATGTATTCATGAAAGAAATTGTGAAGCTACATGGCATTCCAAAAATGACTATACCTCATAGAGATGCAAAATTTACTTAAGCCTTTTGGAAAACTCATTTTGGAGTAATGGGTAAGAAATTTAACTTTAGTACCGAATACCATCCTAAAAAAGATGGGAAAACTAAAAGAACCAACCAGATTTTAGAAGAAATTATATGCATGTATGCTATGGACATCCCTACAAGATGGGAAGATTTTCTGCATATGGCCTAATTTGCATAGAATAATAGTTATGAAGCTTCAATTAAGATTAGTCCTTTTTAAGAATTGTATGGTAGAAAGTGCCACACACCCTTTAGTTGCATTCAACTAGAATATAAATGAATTCTTGGACCTGATGCATTGTAGGAGATCGAAAGAAATGTGAAGAAAATTCAACAAAATATTAAAATAGCTCAAGATCGGCAAAAGAGCTATGCAGAAAAAAGAGAATTCATAGAGAATTCAAAGTGGGAGATCATGTTTACTTGAGTATTAATCCTAAAAAGAGTATCATATATACTGGTAGTTGTGCTAACTTAGCACCACGCTATTTTGGACCATTTTAAGTTCTAGAAAGAGTGGGGCCAGTAGCTTATAAATTGTCTCTACCTAGTCATATTAAGGTTCACATTGTTTTTCATATTTCCTTATTGAAAATTTATTTACATGATCCTACTCATGTAATTTATTGGATTGTGATACAGGTGGAAAAAGAAGGCGAATTTCTTCCAGAGCCCCTTCGTATACTGGCACAAGAATAAATTGATCTCCAAAATAGGACCGTAGATAGGGTGAAAGTGTAGTGGAGGCACTTTACACTGAGGCGGCTACATGAGAGATAGAAGAGGAAATGAAAGAGAAATATCCATCACTATTTGAAAAGTGAATTGATATTTTGTAACATCGAGGACGGTCTTTTGTTTTAGAGGGGAAATATGTAATATCCCTATTTTACTTTTTTTATTTGGACAATTGAAAATCCTAAAGGTTAAGTGGAACTAAAGGAAAACACTATGTGTCGACATATTATATTTTTTAAATTAATAAATGTGAATTTTAATTGTTGTGCAAAGACTATAGTAAATTGGAGACTAGGATTTGAAGCCCATGAGGAACTAAATCCAAAGACTTTCCCAAAATCTCAAAAAATCCTTGGAGAAAAAAAAAATTAAAAATATTAGATTGGAGATAAAAATCTAAAATATACCTTATTATAGTGGAAAGCTACTGAGAACAGGTGAACTAAAACTAGAAAGAGGAAAAAGCTAGTTTTAAATATCTTTTGTGGAAAAACAAAAGTAAATCCTAGGCTAAAGGAAAACAATATCCTAATTTAACTAGACACAGTTATGGAGACATGTTGAAGGGAAATAAAGCTTAAATAATTCATTCCAGGGTAGACAAGAGGTTGTTTACACTTTGGAGGAATTGGTCTCTGCTCGGGGGGAGTTGTGGATGAAAGCTCAAGGTTGGCTGGAAAATAGTCTTTACTAGAATTAGTATGCACAGTTAATTAAATTGTGTCTTATTATATTGTTTTTATGATTAGGATAATAGTATAGGAGTATTTTTGTTTAGTTAGAAATATAAGTGGAAAATTATCTCTTATGAGTTATCAATTTGTATAATAAACTATGTTATTAACGAAGTGTCTAATGTATTTAAAAAAAGATAACTATAGCATGGATACTTTAGCTCTGTATAGTTACATAGACTAGTTAACTTGGTTAATGAACAAAAAATATGTTTAAACCCCAGTAGGAGGGTTTAAATTTGCTTTTAGGTTGTACGAGTTAACATATTACAATCAGAAAATACATCATTAGGAGTGGAAAGTATTTTAAAGATGTTAATAGAAAGATTAAGCATAACTATTCTCTAAACAATAATGAAACATAGATATATATACAATGGGGTGTATTTGTCAATCTAGAATAAAACATGATTGTACAAGTTAAGTATAAAAATTGCTACGGTACATACAATACAAAAGCCGACATAATCAATTTATTCTTATGCTCAAATAAGAAATCAAATATTAGTTACATATTGAAGTACTAAATGATAGTGCAATTGTACACATAACATTTATTTGAAATTATGAATAATGTAAGTATGTAATTGAAATACTACAAACAATTGGAAAATAAAACATGTAAAAAATTATTATAAGGGTGAACTACCATCACTTTAATAAGAATGGAGCTATGTACTAAAAATTATAGAACATGTCATCATACACTGTCATAGTTACATAGACTGATGTCAAATGTTTTGGTTATTAATTACATATTTTATATATGAATAGATATCCTTGAATTTAGTGTGTTAAATTCTCTGAATGATATCAACCAACCTCTAAATAAATGGAACCAAAGTAGTTGCCAATGCTTGTGAGAAAGAAAACATAAGTAGTGGGTTCGTAAATTCAGAGAGGTACAATACCTATACAAGAAACCCATATACAGAGGGGTTAGCATCCTAATTAATATTATAGATACACATAATCCTAGAAATTGGCAATTTGAGTTAATTACCTTATCAGTCAATTGGAATCAATGAAATCCTTTCTATGTATAAATAGGAAAAATAATTAATTGTGATGGTAAAGAGTACAAAGAAAGATACTGTAAAATAGTAAGAATATTGAAAGTATAAAAATAAATTACCTTAATTATAGCATACTGGGAATTAATGAAACCGTGAATGGTATCGAAGATGGAAGAAGAGTTATTGTACAACAAAGGATTTTATTAATTGAGGGAATTTAATAAAATAATTAGTAATTCATAAAACAAGAAAATAGATATATTTTACAAATTTTAATATTTTTCTCAATAATTTCAAATATAAAAAATGATTTCTAGAAGACTGGGAATTAAGTAAAAGATAAATATTTTAGGAAGGTAATTATGTAAATAAACAAACCTATGTAAACGAAGGCAGAGTTATTGAAATCCATGTCTATGGTAACAAGGATTTTAATTTTATTACAAACAGTAGGGAATTAGAGAACAAATTAAATGCACATAATTACCATTCGTTTCCATACATAGTGGGTCATCTGGAATAACAAAAACTAACTAATCCACATCGTTGAAGGAAAACTATGATGGAATAAATGGTAAAATGCATATTATCATGTTAAGATGTTAGCATGATATTGGTGTTGACTAAACAATTAACACCACTTACATTCAAACAATGTCAGATTAACCTAAATATATCTCAATAGTGAAATTATGTAAGATTAATTATAGTGATTATGGAATGATAGGTAAATCACTGAGCCAATCCAAAAATTCATATGGAATAAGATTAAATTTCATGGAAAATTCAAGACAAAGGTGTACAAACGAAATATGTAAATCTATTTCGAACTCCATATGAAATTGAATACAACTATAATGTAAAGATACACAAAGAGAGAAGTAAAAGAGTTGCCTAATGCAATCATATACCTTCTCAAAATTCCTAAAGGAAGCCAAGGTACTTTTAAGAATTCGATATGGAGTCGAATTCAAACATTGATTTTATATTACAAAAAAAGAGGTAGAAATCGAATACTATTCTCTGTAAAAAAAAATGAATTCGAAATTTTGTGGGAAGAAATTAAAAATTGGGGAAAAAATTATCATAAACCACACAGTAAAATCGTTTTACACTCATGATTATGAAACTACATTGGGACAATAAAACCGAAAATTACCCAAGTAGGAACGAATTCAATTACAAGAATGAAGGGATATGTAAAACGTTCAACGAGTTTCCCAAGGCAATAGTATACTCTCTCAGTGACAAAACCCCATTAAGACAGGTAAATCTATTTACATTTCCATAGTATGGATGATAGAAATTAACAAAAATAATTGAAAGTTATAATTTATGAATAAAATGTAGCCTCTGTGGGAGATGTATTCGAACTACACACGCAATACCAATAAGTGTTACCTTAGGAGTTTTTGTGAGACGTGTGGGCTGAGAACCTTACAAAGAAATCAATAAAAAGGCCATTCTACTATTCTGCAACAACATGAAGAAAATGTAGATTAATTCCATGAGGTATTTGACAAAAATAATTCACAAATTATTCAGGGAAAATGAACTCTATTAAGTTATAGAGATAAATTGAAAAGAGGTTATCATTTTACCAGGAGATGTAAAGGAAGCAGTGAGGAAAATATTGTAGGAGGAAGCTATAATATTAATCCACCTTACCGGAAAGAACCCAGAGCTGAAACCCTTGAGTGAAATGAAAAAAGAAAAAATAAATCGTAAAAAAATAATGGCCATAAAACCCTAAATGAGGAGGATGGAGGGAGAAAGTATGATCTCATCTCCACCATCAATGTGGCATGAATCTGAATTCTAGCGAAGTGTAAAAATCAATATGGCCATGTGACTGTGTTAATACGAAGGAAAACCCATTAAACACTGGTAGCCTCGAACTGAGAAAGGTTACAGGAGAGCTGTCACAAATTTAATGGAATTAATATGACAAAATCCAGTACATATATTTGATTATCCATAGAAGACTTTGGAACATTAAAAACATATGGTGATTCAATTAAATGATGCATCAAGAAACTAGACATATAAATGGAATAATGTACCATTAATTAGACATAGCTAAATGTAAAGTGTTGTGTATAAAGTTTGAATACCATTCAAATGATAATGTCATGAGGTTAAATTTTAACTCGTTGGCTAGGAAATAGCAACGAACCCCTTAAACCTTTATAGTGATGATGCCAATTGGTTAAACATTAATCTGTTTGCAAGGAATTAGCAAGAAAACCCTCAAAAGGGTCTGTTCTATATATAAATATTGGAATTATATTTTAACAATATTCGAATCTTAGCTAATACTTAAGACTTTTAAGAAAGCTATTATCAGCATAGGACACGAGGAAGTTGTATTTAATATAATTCAAATTGGGAATTAGTGTAATAAGTATGGAGTTAGGATGCGGATATAGATCCTAATAGATAACGTTAATGGTATTTATTAAAGTTATAGTGTTAAGAATTTTTTTATCATAGGATAGTATTAACAAGGGTATAAAATAATAGTAATAAGAAACTATTATAAATGAATTCATGTACATTGACGAAATATAAGAATATCCTTAAAATAAAACAAAGTGGAAATACAATTTAAAGTAGGAAATATGGAAACATGATGTGGTGGTATGAGCATCCTTGTAAGCCTAATTCTGAAAATAATTATGTCATTATAAAATATGATTGACGAAAAAAATTAAAATATTTAACAAAATATTGTAAGAGATGATAATGTGTCAATATTAAATAAATTCAATAATGAACAAAGAAACATAAAAAGTATAAATAGAAAAAAAATTGGGTAAGTAGAGTTGTTACAACAACAACTAGAATCTCTTTTTCAGTAACAATATAATTTAACTCAGGAGGAGTCAAATTATTACTTGTATAGTAGATGGCATAAGGGGTCAGATCTTTTTGTCCTAATAAGGCTTCCAAGGTTGTATCTGAAGCATTAGTTGAGATGTCAAAAAGTAATTTCCAATTTGGTCCTCTTAATATGTGTGGTTCAGATATATTTTCTTTCAAAGTTTCAAACTCCATTTGGCATTCAGGATTCCAAATAAATTCACAATCTTTAGTGAGCAATTTGAAGAGTGGAGATGCAATTTTTTTGAACTTTCTTATAAATATTCTATAGTACCTTGTAAAACCAAGAAAATGGCTAACATGTTTTTGAGAATTTGGGATTGATAATTTGGAGGTAACTTCAAATTTAAATGAGTATACCTTAATTCCATTTCCTAAAATATGGTGTCCTAAAAAAATTCCTTCAGTAAACATCATAAATAATTTTTCATGAATAAATGAGAGATTTTCTTCTTTACATATTATGAAATTTTTTTCCAAATTTTCAAGATCCCCTTCAAAATAATTTCCATAAATTGTGAACTCATCCACATACACTTCCATACAATCATGTATTATATCAGAGAAAAATGTTAATACTTCTCTTTGGAATATTGGAGGTGCGTTGCACAATCCAAAAGAAAGTACTCGATAACCATGATTTCCCCATGGACAAGAGAATGTGGTTTTTTCTTGGTCTTTGGGTGCTACAAATTTGATTGTACCCACGAAAACCATCCAAAAGTGAAAAATATTTCTTCCATTCTAATGTATCCAAAACTTGATCTATGAAAGGTAATGGAAAATTACCTTTTAAGTTAGCTTTATTCAAATTTCTATAGTAAATACACGCCCTCCAATTTCCATTCTTCTTAGGACAATTACTAAAGGTGCAACCCATTCACTATCGTATATTGGATAAATAAAGTTTACATTCAGTAGTTTTTATACTTCTTCCTTTGCAATTTCCCTAAGATTTGGATACATTATTGTTTGAGGTTCTATGACTGATCTAAAATTTTCCTTAATATAGATATGATGTATGCAAGTATCGGGATTAATTCCTTTCATGTTAGTGTACTCCCATGCATATGCAGAAGAATGTTTTTGCAATGTTTTGATTAACTCCTCTTTTTGAAAATTTTCTTAGTTTTTGTTTAAGTTTAAAGTTTTACCTGGAAAAATTTCAATTGAATAATTATCAAAATCTTCCATATAATATAAAGACATTTTTCTGCATGATAAGTACTCAATATTACATTGTTTGTGAAATTTTTGACTATTCTCACATTGTCAAGATAATTCATAATTTTCTATTGAATTTAGAATTTGATTTTCTTCACTAATGTGGGAAATAGTAAAAATAGTTTGTATACCATTGTCATCATCCATACATTATTCATATTCTATTTCTATCATTTTTTTATGGAGGATATAAAGTGAATTTATTTGTTGAATTTCCATCAGAAACAAACATATCACTAGATCTAGAATTGATGAAAGCATCAGTTGTATCTAACGAAGCTCTTCCTAATATCAATGGATGTCCTCCTAAGTTTTTCTTGGGATTCAATATCATAAAGTCAACTTGATATTCCCAAGATTCTAAGGATACATAAATGTCTTCTAATACACCATCGAGTTTGATTTATGATCTATCTTCTAATAGCAGTAATATTGGTGTATACTGAAGGTTTGGAAGCTTTAGATGTTACATGGTTTGTTTACTCATGATGTTTATAGTTTCCCCCAAATATATAAATGTATTTGGACTCTCAATAGCATTGATGTGTGTTTTCAAAATGGGACTTCTTGTATCCAAATATTTTTGCACGGTTTTGTTTTCTCATCATGATATCTACATTTTTTCCCACTAACTCGATCCTTTTCACTTCTTTTATTTTTCTTCCTGATTTATTTATACTCAACTCTTTGATTTTTTTTTAAAGGATTGGGATTTCCTTAATGCCTTGTAATAAATGAATTTTGATACATAAATTATTTCAGTTCATCTAATATATCATCGTTAGGAAAAAAAAATTGTTTTTGTACCCCTCTATCAATTTGTAATCTTTGAGTAAAATGGGGTTTAGATATTGATAATGAAGGTTTCTGTATGATAGGAGTTTAGTTTATTTAATACTTTTGTGTTTGATTTTGAAAATATTGATTCTGATTAACAAATGTCCCTTCACAAGAATACTTATTTCTATTCTGAATATTTTCATTTTGATGAAGAGAACCTTCCTCATGAAAGTCATCAAATTTTTATTGAATAACAAGAAAGGGGTTTTTCTTTTCTACTATTCTACCAGATCTAAGTTGAACATTGTTAAGATCTAGCAATGTTATCATATAAGTATGAAAATAATTTCCCTATATGTTATAGATACATTGTGCATTTTATGATTTTGGTTTCGGAGTGGTTGAGAAGGTAGTTGTTTTGGGATTTGTGGAAATGTTATTGAAAGTTGTGGATTATGATTTGGGAATTGAGGTTGTTGATTGGGCTGATGAAAATTTTGTGTAGGATTGTTCAGATAAGATTCTGGATATTGGAGATATTAAGAATATCTTCAATAGGGATTCTAGAATCCTTGTGCGCAAGTTTGAGGTTGGGACGAAGGTTGCTTCCATGGCATTGATGAATTCTAATTATTCTATGGCCACTAAGTATGCATATGAGTAATAAAACCTTGATTTTTTGGCCCTTTCCATGGTCTTCTCGAGACAAAGCAAAGAGGATCTACTAGATGTGGAGCTATTTCTTCTTGGAAGATAGCTTTAAGACCTATTATAGAAGGACATTTATTTTTTTCATGATTTTCTTTACATATGACATAGGTCTCTATGACTTTCAAATCAAGAGGATATTCTCTTAAGGCATGTTTCTTTCTGCACTTAGGATATAAGATAGATAAGGCATCACTTTTAGGTCTTTTCTTATTTTGTAATTTTAAGGTGTCTATTTTTTCACTATGACTCCCTAAAATATATATTTTGAATTCATCAAGCAAATTTCTTATTTATGCCCTACATACTGTTCTAGTTGTAGATTTACTCACTCTAGAGAGAATAAGATATCCTGAATTGTTTCCAATTCTTCATTTTTCTCTTGAGAGATGTATGCATAATTCAGAGATATTAGGTAATGGAAATTGAGAAATGTGTCCTTTTCCCATCGTATTAAGAATATACATCCATTCAAATCTAATGGCTTTCAACATGAGAGGTCTTAAAGTATCTTTATCTAAGTTTTCCATTTTAGCTTGTTTTAAGATGTAAGTGAAACTCTTAAGTAGGTTCTGTAAGTTTTCATCCTCTCTTTTGATCATCTTAAAAACTTCATCTTTCCAACTATGAGGTATTCAATAATCCTAATATATTTGCAATAATGCATTCTTCATCTTCTCCCATGTCCTAATAGAATGTGTTATTAAACTAATGAACCATTTTAATGTTGCACCCTTAAGTGTTGCAGGAAACAACTTCAATTTTTGGGAATCTTGTAAATAGTCATAAGATCTACACAAAACCTCAAATTCAAATAGAAATACTTCAGGATCTTCATTTATTAGTCAATTAAAATTGGGAAGGATGGAAGGTGAGATATTCATCATTGTAGCACTTGTATCCTCATCATAGATGGGAAATCCAACAGGGTCTTCTCTATTGTTATCTCTATTATCTTCCCCTCTTCCCCTTCCTCTATGTCATCCTCGATCTCGTGGACCTATATTTCCTCCACCTCTTCTTCCTCCTCCTATTCTTAATTTTTCTCCATTCATATTGTGTACTTCTTGTTCTTGTTCTCCTACCATTGTAGATTCCTCATAACTAATAAAGGATTCTATTCTTGAAGTTATATTTTCTTCTTATGGTTCTTGTATGAATGGTATGTTGAAGAAAATTTCTTCCTCCGCTTCACTAGGGACTTCTAGCTCCTGAGCTGATATTTTTTCTCTGGTGGAGGTTAAAAGACTACTCCTATTGGATATCTAGGATATTCTTCTTCTATGACTACTTTAGTTGATGAAGTTGGAGAGTCTCTAGGCTGAATTTCTGACCTTAAAACTTTAGGGACTCTATGTTTTAAAAATGGAATATGAGTTTGAGATGGTGGTGTGGCACTATGAGGTATTGGGGTTAGTAGTGTTGTTGGGATCAAAATTCTACCTGTAGCTACAAATCTACCCCTAGAATCTCTTTCTCTATGCATATCATGCTTAGTTTTTTTTTTTAGAGAGAGTTTTTTTTTTAGAGTTAATAAATAATGCTCCTAATTACACTTCTCCCACAATGACTCCAAAATGTTTAGTCAATTTAATGTCTTAAATTTCTATCATAAATTATCAACCAAAGTTAGTAATATTTTGAAGTGCAGGTGCACTATATATGCTAGAAGCTTATCTTTCTTACTTCGTTGTGTAGATTTTATATGTTGTTTTGGGGGGTTTTATGTTTTGTCTTCAATATTTGAATGAAATAGGAAAACTAAGAAATGATATAAGGAATTAAATCTAAACTTAATTAAGAGCCTGTGATGAAAATTAATAAAGAAGAACAATTGATAAAAGCACTAGAAAAGAATCTTCTACCTTTTTGTCTTTTTAGGGATTTTTATTTGAAGGAAATATAAAAGCAAGAAAGTCATTGAATCCAGAAGAATTTTAATTCTTGAAAGATAAACTTGATAAGGAAGAAAAATAAATTTTTAATATTAATATAAGAATGAAACTAATCTATAAATTATTCTAAAGAAAATGTTATAAAAACTAGAAAATGAAAGTTACGAGAAGGAAAAAAAGGAAATGTAAAATTAAGAAATAAAAATAATCTAAAGCAAGTCTACATTTCATAAAAAGAAACCATGTTTAACTCTATTTTAGATTATCCTATGCTGACAATTATCTTTAAAATGTCTATAAAATCAATTCTAAACCTATTGAATTTAAGAAGGATATTATCTACATAAATTTCTTCTAAATCTGAACAAAGCATAAATATAGACTATGATTAAATCCTATCAAAATATGTAATTGAAAACTTCTCTTTACTTCTCAAATGAAAACTATCTAAATTAATCCTCTAAAAATCAGAGTATTAAACTAACTCTAATTGTATTCACTATTGGAAAATAATATTCTATTCTAAATTCTATGAAATGAGAAGGGTTAAACCTATAGAGATCCTATCTAAATAACTATGTTGTGTAAATAGAAAATTTTAATTTAACTAAGAAGGAAAAAAAAATATTCTTTGTACTGTGCAAGCATAAAATGCTTGTATGTTATGAGACATATGATCACTATGTAAACAAATGAAAAACATAGATTGATTCTATATGTTAACAATATTATGGCATCAAAAAAATTCCGGAAATCGAAACACTTAAACCATTAAACTATGTGAAAGACACAATATTCTTCTAATGAAAAATCAACAATTAATCTATGCGGTAATGGAAAAATTGAACTATGAAACAATAGAAATTTATGCTACGAATTTTTTTTATGCAGGGACCCACTACAACAGAATGGATTGAAGAATTATGTGAGGCTAGTTATGCATCAATGGTCTTTAGCTTCGCCTTGTCCTTGTATTAATAAAACAGAGTTTCACTATGTAGCAGTATTATAGAAATTGAACTTATGTAAGGTTCAAATCAACCTAGTATTTATAACAAATTAAATTCAAATGTTTTGAGATGATCTTGCCAAAAGATATTAATGAACCTAAGAAGTGGAATTATAAACAGGAATTTGGTCTTCATAGCTTTCACGATTTTCTATGTGGTTAGAAAATCATGAAGCTTCCAACTTCTCGGTCCTTGGTCTTAGCTTTCTGTTCGACTAATTCTTTGACCATGATTTTAGGTATGATTTCACTCGATTTTGGACATGTGAGTAGGAAAAATTGAATGTATGGAGAATTTCAAAACTACCCATATGCTTCACTCCTCTCCTTCATCTTTGGAGCCTATCAAACAATGTCTGTAGCTGCAAAATCAAAGATTAGCTACAACATTGCATGAATTCTGAAGAAAAATACAAAATTTATTCAAATAATAAGAAACATTAGAATATAAAAGAGATGTCATTTAAATGCGTTTTCAGAGTGAAAATGTATCAATTAACACTAATTGGGTTTATAAATTATGTCAAAAAGGAAGGGAGTGTGGTGAGATAGATGTCAAAATAAAGAAATTCTTGAGGCTCAACAATTTGTAGGGAGCATGAAATACCCCAATGCGGATGAATAATTACACAAGAAAAATTGGATAACCATAGAGAAAGATAAATTATATTTCAAGGTAAAAATGAAATCATGTGAGAATTTTTGCATGGAGATGGAAACGATAGTGTTATCTTATTTGGCATTGCACGACTAGAAGAACTATGATCACAAGAAGAACTCAAGCAAGAGATTCATGGAATACTAGGTCTGTTAAGGAAAGCTACTGAAAGAGTTGATATAGAGGTTACTAAGAAAGGTGATTATGGAGTATGTTATAGAGCCTATGAAGTTACACATGAAGCTCACAATGCCATTAAATGAAGTGCAAGATGAAAAAGGAACCTTTCTACATTATGCCTTATAATGGCTCATGAGATATGAAGATGAACTACAATATAATATCCAATTGATTGAATTTCAGTACAATGCATGGAAAGCATATTTGGTTAAAGATATATAGTTGGAATCTCTCAATGAATCCATCATTCAATTGGTTTAATGATAACATTATATTTTTTGTATTTTTTTACAATTTTTATTTATTAAAATTAAAATAGAATTTAGATTAGATAGTCATGTGGAAAGTGAAGAGTCATGAGGGTATGTGGACATGGTAGGTACCAATTCACCTCACTTTGTATAGATATACCCTCATGGCTAGATGTAAGATACTTTTTGTTTTAGATTCCATTTGATCATTATTTTTTGAAAGCTTATAAATCCTTTTAAGGCTTCAAGAGGTATCTTTGCATCTCCACTAATGAATTTCATGGCACTTCTTCTGATGATGGTATTAATATTTTAGCTCAATTTTAGGAAACTCTTTGAGACCAAGCAAGCAATTTCCATATGGGTTGTTGATAATTCAGAAACAATTCTCTTGGGGATTCAATGGGATATTTTCATGCTTCCACATGTTTAGTTAATGTTAAAATCATATATCATACCTGGAATTGCATTATTTTCATGCTTTCATGTTTGTTGTCAATGAGGAACTGATTCATGATTGATTAATGAATTTTCTCTTTTCTACATTTGTTTAAATTGAGGTTTATTCATGATTGATTAATGAATGTTCCCTTTTCTACATTTGTTTAAATTGAGGTTTTCTAAGAGTCTCAATGTTATCTAGTTGTTCTTATGTCTATAACATCTTATACGTAATCTTTCCATAAAGTTTGTTAGCATTGTATTTACGATATGCTTTATTTATTTTCTAACACTTGATGCTCATTCCGTTGCAAACTAATCATAAAAAAAAATTGTGGTTGTTGGGCCTACATCCCCAACGGATTTCCTATCCCAAAAAATATAGTGTCTATTTGGTATTTCTCACTAGGAAGATCCCCTAATTTTTGGTGATAACATTTTTCGAGTGAAAAAGACATTAAAATATTTTGTTATGGTTAGCATTTTTTTTTACTTAATTTGTCTTTTTACATTTATATAAAATTGAGTTATTTCTTTTATCTCTTTACATTTATATAAAACTGTAAATGTTATTTAGTTTAGACATCCAAATAATTTTATTTATGCCTAAAAGTGAAAAACTTCATAAATATGAAAATTAAGATTATCATTGTTTCACAAAAATAACTAAACATATATATTCATATTTTTTTTGTTACTATTAAAATTAGAAAAATAATTACACAAATATATCAAAAAATAAACTAAAAACATATGTAAATGGGAAAATCATAAAAATAATTATTGATTGAAATACTGTGCTTATAATGTATAAATAATCAAATTGTACGAAAAACAAAGTAACCTTATTTTGTTATACTTAACAAATACTTAAGTTACAAAGATAAATACTTACACCATTTAAAGATTTAGCAACATAGTAGAAAAAGATATAGACATTAGAATATTTAGAATGAAAGCTAACCTCCAAAATAAATAAATTAGTTACTGTATTTTGATTGTTAATAAGTTTTTTAAATGAGTTAGGTAGCACTGTTTTTTGTTTGTTAATAAATTTTTTAAATGAGTTAGGAAGCAATGTATTTCGATGGATAACGAATTTTTTATAATAATAAAATATTTTTATTCTGATGGAAATTTGTTAGGCATAAGTAATCTCACAAATATATATATATTCAAACTAGGTATATTTATATATTTAAAAAGAAAAAATATATATGTAAAAAGAATTTTTTTTTAATAATAACTAAGTGATAAAAAAATGTTATAATAATAAGGTTCATTAATATTAATTATTTTAATTAATTTTTAAATAACTTTTTTTTTAGTAAGTCAACAGTGATATGTTAAACAGAGAAACTGAAGTTACATATAGATACAAAATGTCCTGAGAGCTTTGGAAAATCATAGAAGTTCCCAGGCCTGTTCATCTGCATGATGAGAGCGATCTTAGACATAAACCTGGCCCCTGTAGAAGGATTATACCAAAGAAACAACCACCAGGCCAATCACGCAGGGTTGCCTATGGTGGGTAAGGAGCTGAAAAAATAGAGCTTGCTATTACCAGAATAAAGGTCGTTGATATATTGTTTAAAAATTATTAACATAAAGGAGATAAATTAAATAGAGTGAGCATAAATCATGGAATTGGATTAGAAGCACGAGATTGACCTGCAACACTTGGGCTAGCCTCCTCAGCACCCTTCAGTAGGATCCATAGCTTGAAGCACCGAATTATGGTGGTGTGTGAGTCATCCGCTGGGATCTTGATTGAGACATTGAGGATGTGGTGTAGGTACAAGTCGAAGCGGCGAACGAAATTGTCCAGGGATTTTTCTTGCATGCGGAGCTCTTCTATTAGAGAATTGAGGGACACCTCGAGCTTGTCCATCCTCACATTGTTCCTGGTAGAGGCCATGGACGTTGCAGTGAAGGTCTCCTTGACAGCCACTCCCTACAATTCTATGGCCTTTGCGAGCATTGTTTTCATTTTCCAAGCAACTGCCTGGGTCTGCAAAATTGGGTGGTCCGCGTGGATGTCGTTCCCCGGTCAACCAGCCAGTCCACCTCTTCACTGACAGCACTGTCATCCACCTGGGCTCGACACCGATCAACCTGCTCCTGAAGCAGATCAATTGTCTGCTTTCCCTTCTTGGAGGCAGAGGTCTCATAACAATCCTTGGCCCGCTCGATGGCCTACGAGGCTTTGATACTACGGAGTTTATGGTATGCCATTGATTGGAAATATAAGAGAACTATGAGCTTGCCAAAAACCAAATAATTGAACTTCAGCTTAGAGCAGAGACACCTTAAAGCTTGGATGTGAATGAGAAGGAGAGAACATGTTCCTCGATATATAGAATAATAGGTTGTAAGGGGGACTGATAAGCTGGTTGAATGCCATAATAATTGACAGCTTGTTGTCTGATCCAACTAATGATGCCAGAGCAGCGATCAGAGATCCGCTCCCTAAGGGCGATTCTCTCACATGCTCTAAGGCTACACATTAACCACCATAAGGAATGGTTGTACCTGCGGCTGTCCTTGCGGATGATAGGTCGCCATTTCCAAAAAATATCCTGTGACATTTCTGGACGGCGCCACCTGACGTAATTAACCATATTGGGTATCTCCATATGCTATTCATGATTGATACTCTGCAGGTTGTCCTCTGCAATTGAGTCAGCAGTGATGTCCTTACGTGATGCGATGGAAAACTGATCTCGAAGCTCATCTTGCATTAAGTCCTGCCAGCACGTGTCATGGACTTCCGCTGGGTGATCCACCGCGTAGTTGGCCAGACAATCAGCTAGCACATTAGCTTTCCTGCACACAGCCTAAAGAATTATGCCTCTCAGAGATATTACGTGCTCCGCAATTAGATCCTTCACAACAGCCAGACGCGAGTGCTTCGTGGCCTTGCTGGGCTTCGTTCCATTCTGTAATTTCCTTATTGTAGTGATGGCGAGCTGGGAATCGCCCTCCACTATGGCTAAGCCTTTACCAAGCCGAATTAGGATTCGAAGACCTTGCTCCACAGCGGTGAATTTAGCTTCATTATTTGTAGCCTCGCGCAATTCCCTACAGAAGATGTGGAGAATTTATCCCTTTTCATATCGGAGGACCCCTCCCAGCCCACCTGGACCAGGGTTGCCTCTTGATGCCCCATCAAAGTTTAGCTTGCAATATCTTGGGGAAGGAGCTTGCCAGATTGAAGGAAATGAAGTTGGCCAAAGGCGAGCTTTCTGCACACATAGCCCCGCCGACCTAGAAATACCAGACATCGCTAGGATTCAGACATCATTTGGAGATAACGAGTTCGCTTTCTCAGTTTGGCGGCAAGTAAGAACCGTTTCTTTCAAACCTTTCATAATGATAGTTTTATGTCATCGAGCTACTTGATACTATGTTTCTGAAATATGCGGTTATTCCTTTCTTTCCAAACAGTCTAGACAAGGAAACCAGGGCTCAGCTTCCATAAATTATTAGCCATGCTGCTGTTGGAGTAATTCAGTCTCCAATTGGTAATAGTATCTTGAATGGAACTTTTGTTTCAGTCAGTTTGCTTGAATATGCTTTTTATCCAGTCCCATAGGTTGTCGGTCTAGGCACAATCATTGAGCAAGTGGTTCATCGTCTCCTCCTGCTCCTGACATAAGGGGCATCTAGATGGTCCTGTGAACCCTCTTTTCACTAAATTTTCCTTAGTTAGAATCTTCCGATTCATAAGGAGCCAGAGAAACGTTTTAATCTTAGGCCAAAGGTTGCTATCCCACACATTCGCGAACCAGGCCACCTTGTCTTCACTGTCCCTATTTTCTATGTAAGTTCTGGCCTCCTTGAGATTAAACGTTCCCCCATTGAGCTTTCCCCATCATAGAATATCCTCCCCCTGTGAGGTCTAAATCAGTCTTTTCCTTAAGGTGGAATTTAGGGCATGAAGGAGATCCGATAAGTGCCCATCCGGTGGGAGAGGGTTTAGACTCCATTTCCGCCAATGCTGATGATCATCATCGTTTGCCTAGTATTGGTGGACCTTTAGGTTACCATTGTTCTGGAACCATTGTTGCAGTGGTTGAGAGTCAGGACTCTGAAGCTTTGGGAGCTGTTGCCAGGCATCCTCCCAAAACAAGGCATTATTACCATTACGAAGCTCCAACAAACAGTGATCCTATATTATATTTCGGTTAGCCCGGGCAAGATTCCAGATCGGTGAGCCTGTAGGGGCCTCCGTCATTCTGATGAGCTCCTCAGATCTCCATTGCTCTGCATATTTGGCTTTCCAGGTTCTCGCCCAAGGATTATGAGGCTCCGAGAGCCATCTCCACCAGAGTTTTTCTCCGCAAGCGTTGTTGATCGACCTTGGATCCTGAAACCCCAGACCTCCTAGGCTCTTAGGTCTGCATAGTTGATCGCAAGCCACCACCGCCCATTTAGGATTTCCCATTTTACCAGACCAGAGGAAGGTCCATTGAATGCACCTTTTTTTCTGAAGGACTCCCTTAAGAACTGGTAGAATCGAGAGCATGTAGTGGGGTATGGCTTCGAGGATTGCCTTTGTCATAACCAATCGGCCAGCAAAATTGAGGACTCGATTAGTCCAGTGATTACTTCTATCCTCTAGACTGAATAGTAGCCTTTCCCAGTGAATCCTTTGCCATGGCCTATCTGTTAGAGGTATGCCTAGATATTTGGAGGGTAAATTGCATCTTTTGAATCCCAGAATATGTGTTAAATGCTTCTAGATTGATAAGTGCATATTAAAGAAGGAGATAGAGGACTTATCAAAGTTAAGGTCCATACCAGAGGCTCGACTGAACAGGTTTAAGATAGATTTGAATCCTTTAGCTTCCTTCAATGTGGGCGTGCCATGCAACATGGTGTCATCAATGAAATGTTGATGAGTAGTTGCCGAGATGTTGACCAGGGGTTGGAGACCTTTTATGATTTTCTTATCCTTGGCAGATCTGATAATTCTACTGAGACCTTCCATAAGGATAACAAAGAGGAATGGAGAGATAGGATCCCCCTGCTGAATGCCCCTTGAGGGAAAAAAAGGCTTCGATGGGGCTCCATTTACTATAATGGAGTAGCTAGGAGACTTAACCATAGCTAGGATCCATGCAATCCATCTTAGACTGAAATTGAAAGCAACGAGCATAGCTTCTGGATGACTCCAACTGACCTTGTCATAAGCTTTTGAGAGGTCCAGTTGTATGATCACGCCAGCCTTCCTTTGGAATTGAAGAGTGTGGACCATTTCGTGAGCTAAAAGGACATTGTCCATAATTTTCCTGCCCTCCACATAACCTGACTGTTCTTCAGAGATAATCAAAGGAAGTATGGGTTTTAATCTATTGGCCATAACCTTTGATATAATCTTATACAATACATTGCAGAGCGCTATGGGCCAAAAATTGAAAGGGGTACAGGCCCCCTCTTCCTTGGGAATGAGAGCAATAAAGGTGGAATTTAGGGATTTGAGAATGGAGGAGGAAAGTCTAGAGTCCTCAACCACCTCCTAAATATCCTGCTTTACCACTTCCCAAAAAGCTTCAAAGAATTCAATGGTGAAACCATTTGGGCTAGGGGCTTTCCTGTTGGCCATCTCTTTGACTGCCTCTTCCACCTCCAAAAGGAAAACTGGCCAGTCCAAAGCCCTATTTTTCTCTTCTGTTATGAGCTTGGGGATGGAAGAGATTACTTCACTGATAGCCACCTGTCTGTCAGAGGTTGGTTCTGTTGCAATGAGTTTGAAATGATTTCTGAGAATGGAGGTGATTTCTTGGTGTGATTGGAAGACATTCCCTTTCTCATCCTTAATCCCGGTTATCTTATTGCTACACCTGTAATCCATGGCAGATCTATGGAACAATTTTGTGTTTTTCTCGCCTTCTCTTAGCCACTGAATGCGAGATTTCTATTTCCATAAATTTTTTTCCTGGCTACAGCTGTCATTCAATTTTTGCATCAACTCCTTCTCTGTATTAATGGAGTCCTGAGTGATAGTTCCTTGAATCTAGCTGTTGTGAATGGCTTCCATTTGTTGCTCCAGGTTTTGTTTGTCCTCAATTATGTTACCAAACACGTCACGATTCTAATATTTTAGCTTGGTTTTTAGATATTTCATTCGGGCTTGGAGCCTGAACATCTTTGTTCCTCTGACATCAAGGGGATCCTTCCACCACTTCTCAATATTGGCAGAGAATTCCTGGTGAGTAAGCCAAAATATTTCAAAGTGGAAAGGCCTGTTTTTGGGTGTACCCAGGATGGAGGCATTCAGTGTGATGGGCCAGTGATCTGAGCCCCCAGAAGGGAGGATATCAGAATCAACAGTAACCCCCTCCATAGGAATGTTGTCAAAAACTACAAAGCGATCAAGCTTAGAGGCAATATGTCTGTCTCCCCCTCTTTTTTTGGTCCAGGTAAAGAAGCCATTCCGAGGAGGAATATCCACTAGGTTGGCAGATTTGATGAAAGATATGGAGGCCCTTGCATCACTGTTAAGTGCTTGCAGACCTCCCTTCTTTTCCTCGAGAGAATTTATCATATTGAAATCCCCCCGTAGATGGCTTTGGAGTTGGGATGTCTATGATGTAACTTGGTGAGATCTTCCACCAGTAGTAGCTTTTCCTCCAGTCGCTGAGGACTGTATATATTTGTGAACAGAAAGGTGCCATTTTCCCCTAAGATCTGCATCTCAAGGGACAGGAAGGACTTGGTTGCTTCAACATTGAGGAGATGAAGGGTTCTAGGAGTCCAAAAGATGGCTAGACCTCCACCAGTACCAACTCCTTCAACTACCAGGTGCTCCATATGTCTTCCTAGGCGTTTGCCTAGTTCTTCCAGCTTTTGACAGGAACATTTAGTTTCCTGGAGGAATACCATGTCCGTGTTTTCTTGAGTGACTTTCTTTTTTTTGAGCCTATGTTTTTTTAGGCTTCCTAGCCCTCTTGCGTTCCATGAGAGGACTTTCATGATTAAAAAAGCTTAGGAGGAGAAAGAGAAACCCTCAAGGGCTTTCATTTTACCTGAGTTAATCAGCATCTGACCCAGCTCATGAAGTGCATCGCTGTTGGATCTTCTGCCCCTTTTCATTTTGTGCTTCAAACTGGCCTGCGTGTGATGAAGATTTTGTGCCTTAATACCCATGCCTTTGGTTGCCCCTCGACTTCGTTTCAAACCCTTTAATACTACATCTTGTCTTGAGAGGAAAAGATAGTTGAACCTGTTAATTTCTTCCTCCGGTATTTGGTCAATTCCTTTCTGTTTCCATTTCTCAACTATGGAGTTGAGGTCTAACCCTTATTTATCAAGGATGTTCCCAAATTCCTGATCCTCTGTGCCAATTTCACTTAGGGCCATTTCCTCATCTCCTTCCTCATATTTCTCACAGGTGGCCTCTAAGAACGGTTCATGAGTCGTGATTAGCTTCCTTGGCTGGGTAAACTGCTATATTATTCCAGTGGCTTCCTGCTCAGAGGCTAGGATCTAAGCCGGCTCTTCCGATTGGGGATCTTCTTCAAGCACCTCAATGGTGTTTAATGTTCCCTTGAACTGGTCATTTAATTTTGGTGGGGTTTTCCGGTTGGCACGGTGTTTACCAGTAGGTCGGACAAAACCATCCAAGATCTGATTGGACTTTTCCTTAGCCTTCTCAACAATTTTGCTTTGAGGGCACTCCTGAATCAAATGGCCATGTTCATGGCATTTTCGGCACCTGAAGGGTATTTTATCATAATCTTTGGTTTGAAAATAGACCTCATCCCTCTATTCCAACCACAAACCCTCATGAAAAGCCCCAGATACATCCATTTCAACATAGATTCGAGCATAGGAAGTGTACCTTTTTTGGATAGTGGCTTTAGAAGCTCTAACAAAGGTTCCCAGTGTGTTGCCTATCTACTCCAGCGACACTGGTCTCCAATAGTCGATAGGCAGGGAGAACAAACGAATCCATACAGGGACCTATCTGAATGTCTCCTATTCTGGTGCAAAGTTGGGTTTCCAGGGCCTCATATAGAGACCAGCTGAGGCATAGAAATAAGGTCCTCCCTCAAAGATCCGGTCCTTGTCTTCCACATTAGCAAAAACCACCGTGAAGAAACCCTTGGCGCCCAGCTGTAACTGCACATCCCCCCCTTGGTTTCTAGACTTGCTTAATCCATTAACATAGGGCTTTTTCATTGGCCCAAAAGCCCATGAATTTATAGATCATTGCATGAATGGTCATGTGATCCCTATAGGCCTGCAGATCTGGGTCATTGATGATCACCCTAAGACTTTCCTTGGTCTTTTGCTTGCATCTACCCTCGTTTTTCTGTTGGACCTTGTCATCAGCTGACCCTTTAGAAGCAGATTTGCTTAGGTCAGGGTTGCCATTTGCTTCATTGCTCTGGGTTTTTGCTTCCTTTTCTGGAGGATTCGTTTCCTGAGTGGGATACAATTTAACTTGCTCTTGTACCCTTTTGATAATTTTTGACTGGTTGGGGGGTGGGTTTGCCATGGTATGGCCATCCTCCTTTGTCTTATTCACTGCAGACTCAGAGCCCGTGATCCTTACATACTCCATCAGGCATTTACCCTTGTCAATCGTGACCTGCTTAAAGGTAGAGGCCCCTGGGGCCCCCGGCCTTCCCATTCGTTGGGCCAGGGCTAGCCCTCTTTGCTGCAGATCTTGGAGCAGGGCGCCGCTCCCTACCAATGTCAGCACTAGAATTCAGAGTACGCTTTGAAAAACGCTAGGTTGCAGAGATCGCCTCCAGCAACAAACCTACCTGAAACCAACCTTAAATAAGCTAATCCAATTTTTAAATAAATTTATTATTAAAACTATATTTTAACTATTTTTTGAAATTAAATCTTACTATCTACAAAATAATTATAAACAATTAAATTATATATATATATATATATATATATATATAATTTAATCCGGTTGAATTGCAATACTACCCAAACGTTGGCGAAGTTTTCTTCGAAAAATTGAGCGTGCTAAGAAAAGCTCAGTAAATCAACAATTAGTGTCTTAGCCCTCCGGTAAGCATTATGTTCATCTGTTTTATATTTATGTAATTTTAACCATATAACTATTCAAGTTGGAGACTCAACATACATGTATTTTTGGTAATATATTTTCCTCAACAATAAGATTTTACATTTTTCCTTGAATGGTTGGAGAGGAATCCGTCCAGACCTTTAATCGGTTGACTCACATGTCATATGTTAATTAATTTTAAAAAGATTACTATGAAGTGATTTTCTAATTATATATAATGAAAATAAAAATAATAAAAAAAACTAATTTTATCAAATAAATAATTGTTTTGTTTTTGTTAAATTATTTATTTTATATTATAATGTAAGTTTTGAAAGGTACACATTTATATAAAACGTTGGGATTGGGTTGCCATATAAATTTGGCTACCACTATTACTTTTCAACTAAATTTTTTAATGATAGGTATTTTTTAAAAGTTCTTTTTTAGTGATGTACTTTTTCGAGTAAATCTTTTTATGATAGGTATTTTTTGAAAAGTTGTTTTTACTTTATGTATTATATTTATTTATGTAAAGCATTTAAATATTATTGGTTCTATTAAACTACCATAATGTGATTAATTTACAAGACTTTCTAAATTTACAACATTATTATTATCTATTTTATTAATATTGTACATAGTAATATTTTGTTGATATAACTTTCCTATTTCAATTTAATAATTTTACTTTACTTATAAAACAAAACGAAACCAACTGAAATTATATATATATATATATATATATATATACATATATACATATATGAGTTATGTAGAGTTATTTTTACATATTGAATTTTTCTTATTACTTTGAAACCAATTATCATTTAGGAAAATTATGTATATTTGGTGTTATGTAATTTGAGAGATTTTGTAAACCATGTTAAATTACTATGTAAAGATTATCAATTAGCATGTTCAAACTAGTTAGTTGAAATGTATTTTGGATATAAATAGCTAAATCAACTTTCAACGTGATGATTTGGATTGAAATACAACCTTATAAATAACAATATATATTTGAACCCACTTATACATTTAAATAGGGATTTGGAAGGATTTTAATATTTCAAGTAACAATAGCTCAAAGTGCATAGAGCAGATGGTTAAAAGGTGTTATAGTAAGGCACTCCATGGTTTAAAGGAGAACGGTTTAAAACTCCATGGGAAAAAAACCAAACTTCTTAGGGTATAGTGCCATTGTCGTTAGGTGATATCCTTGGGTGATTTTGACGACATAGATGCCACTGAGTCACAACTACTTAAGCCACATGTTAGGACTCACATAACCTACAAAAAAAAAACAATAAATAATAATATACAAGGTATGTGATCACACCGAGCGTAGAATAGCGAGTGATGGGGTGTACTGTTAACTCACTCAAGATGTGAAGGTCAGCAGTTCCAAACTTCATGGGAAAAAATAAAATAATGTTACAGGATGGTGTGGCGCGGGTTGGGTGTGATCCCATGGTGATTTTTGTGGCATAGATGACCCTGGATCATGATTTCTCAAGCCAAAGGTTAAGCATATAGTCATATCTGCATGACACAGATAACTTGACAAAAACACACACACACAAAAAAAAAACATATGCGTTTTGAAGATATTCATCGTTGTTTAACAAGTAAGGACCCATATCCCTATCTAGCATATTAAGGTTCGAGTGGCACAAACCTAGTCATATTAATATTCAATTAGGAATTTATGGAATGCATAGAATCCATTGTAACTATCCATTTATGATTTACATTTTCAACTACAAAAATGATTCATTTTATATAAATTTAGATCTATATGAGCTTACTAATAAATAACAAACTACATAAAAATCTCAAAATGAAACAAATAATTGTTATGTCACTTTTGATGTTTTTATTGAACAACTAACATTCCCTTTAATCAAATTACTTTATCCTAATTGGTTTTTTTTTCATATCATTTAAATATGGTGATTCCCCATGGGTGAGAAAATGAGTTTCAACCTTCAAGCATATGAGTTTAATGTTAAGGGTGCATAGTGTGGGATTGTATGATGTGAGTTATGAATAACAAAAGCTTTTTTCAAGCATACCTATGGAGATGCGCAGTGATAATAGTCAGTCTCATAATGTGATCACAACTTGTGCTTATCTGAGATTCTATATGTAGCATGCAATATGTTCTTATGTTAGAGTTTCATCATGTTCTTAACTTATTTTATTTTCTCTACCCTATTTGGAATTTCTTATATATTAGATATAAAGTGATAATTATATATGTAAGATATATCTCTCTATAGAATTCACACATAGATACATAAATGGGTCTCTCTCTCCCTCTCTCTCTCCCTTTCTCTCTCCCTCTCTCTCTCCCTCTCTCTCTCACAAACACACACAGTTATGCCCAAAAATAAATATAGGTAAATTTTTATTTCACTTGTCAAATTGGTATTTTTAAAACTAAACTCAAGGTTAATGATGAGATGTATATTTTAAATTTTTTAGTCCCACCTATCCAAAGGACTGAGAGAAATGGAAACATGCCCCCATGAAAACTAAATGGTGCTAACATATAGCATTTTGTTCTTGAACCATAACAGACACACCATGAATGTAATCATCTTGTAACTTTCTTCGTGTCAATTCCACCTATGCATCCATTGAGTTCTCACTTATGTGGTTCTAATGCAGGAAAGGACATCACTGATGTATCTAATCCCACATATGTGTTTCATGTTTTTTTAAGTAAAGTAGTAGGTAGAAGTTTCCGAGTTTGGAAACTGGAGTGATTGAGACAAACAAGCAATGGTGCTATCTACAGATATGCTCGAGCATGAGTTTGATTACTAAAAACCCATTTTATAATCCTGGGATTCGATAATTAATGGGATTTGGCTCACTAATTAAGGGAATTTCGAGGTCTAAAATAAGCCTCTTAAGGGAAAAAATGAAATAATGGTAAAAATAAGAAAATAGTAGTTATAACGTTTAATATATATATATATAGATATAGATATAGATATATATATATATATATTATTGTATTTTAAATTTATCTCCTTCTGTGATAACTCAAATTTCAAGTGTGTACACTCACTTTATGCATACTTAGATTTCACATCCAACGATCACCCACTTTGCGTACTTTTGAGTGGATCCACACTTAGACTAATTGAGAACACGTGAAAAGATATTTCAAACCTGTTTTTTCATATATTTTGAATTTTTCTTGGTGTACTTGTTAGATGAAAAATATTATTCTACATACAACAAGTGTACACACTTGAAATTTGAGCAATTCTATAAGGATACAAGTCAAATATATGATTGAAAAAAGTATTTTTCTTCTTTTCCCTTCAAACAAATTCTGCCCTCGGGATGACATGATCATATTTAATCCTATTAGCTCTTGTAAATTTTATTCTTTTAGTACATTTTTCATTCTGAGGCCCATTTCAAACCTCAATATTCCCTTATTACTATGATATGCAACAACACATTGAAATTTTTTTCGTATGTAGAATTGATATTATTCTATATTCTTTACACTCATATAATTTTGTTTGCTCATTGTTTTCAATAATTCTTTGGTTTTTCTCATTTCATTTATTTCCCCCTAATTTTTGGTTTCTTCCTTAAGGCACCTCCCCTTGAGATTTTGTTTCATAGTGACTCCCTTCCTAGCCCCATCTCTCTCCTATTCCTAGAATACACTTCCTCTCCTTCACCCCTCATCCTAATACATCCTATGGCATGCTCATCCATTCAACATTTTTCAACACAAGGATCTTGTCTTACATTATTGTGTTGTGTTTCATGTCTTGGATTTCATTTTATCTTTTCCTTCAAACAATTGTATCTCATTGAAGGTTCCCTTTGTTGTGGTGTTTCTCTACTCGATGCTTGAATTATGTGGCACTCATCTTGATTCTTTGAATCCTTGAGTCTATTTTTTTCTTTCTTCAAGCCTTACCTATTCTTTGACCATTCATATCAGTGGGAGGAAACTACCTAACACTTTTGTTAATTCATGTTAGGACCCATTCAAGAAGAGCTCTCCCATTCTTAGATAAAAGCTTCCTCTAATAGAATTCACCTCTCATATACAAACTTTATTACTAAGTAGGTAGACTATATTTCAGGCACAGGGCATATGGGAGGCCATTTTAATTATTATATTAATATAGTTGATCTTTACTCACTCATAAAATTTCTATAGGATGAACTCTCTCTATTGGCACAAGCATGGTGCAAATATTATCGATTCCCTTAAAAATTTGCATAAGGAGATATATTGAAGGATGAAGCATACTCAACTTTAGCTTGACATCCTCCCCTTGACGAGAGAAAAATCTGGAGATAACAAAAATCCCATCCAATTTCTTTTCACGAACTCAAACACTTTTTCCTAGTTTATATCACGAATATTCTTTATGGTTCTCTTGTTATTTTTGGGTTTCTACATTTCCGCTTAGGCCAAATCACTAACTTACCTCTCACTTCTCTACAGAGAATAATTTTTTGGATTTAATGGTAAATTCTCCTTAAGAGTTCTTTGAATTTTTTGTTTATCAAGTAATTTTTAGTTTTGAAGGTAATACAACTTAGCCTAAGTAAAAAATTATAATATAATGAATTAATCAATTAAATTTATTAGTGGGGATAATTATTATCTAAGATAAATGTTAATTTATATTTTTTAAAATATCACTAAAGACTAATTGTTTTATTTTTAATATTCTAATATTATTCTTATAAGAGTGTTAAAAAAATAAATTTTCAAGCTAAAATAATATATTATGAAATTAATGAAAAATGTTTTTCTTCAGTTTGCTAGTTTATGTGAGCCTTGATATTACTAGAATGACTAACCTATGGCTTGACTAGTCATGCCCGGACTATGTCTATGTCATCAAAATCACCTATGGATCGCACCCAACTTGGGCCATAGTGACATTAAAACCAGAAATTTGTTTTATGTAACACAGTCTCACTATATGAACTAAACCTAGTGGGAAAAGTAATCAAAATATTTTAAAAATAGGAGTAAATAATTTTTTGTCTTTTAGATAATACATTAGAATTCAATTTTAAGTAATTTTCTTTCTTACATGACGAAGGTCATATATTTTTTAAAAATTCTTGATTTCATAATAACAGTTCTAAATATGATTTTAGGTAATAGCTTTATAGGTGATATTATTTAAGTTGAAATCATATTATTAAAATGAGTTTTAAAATAGTAATTTCAAATGACATGGGTTTTTCTAAATAATTTTGTACATAATATCTGTAACACCCCTAGTTTTATGTTTTGTCAAAGTTATACATGTGAAATTTAATCCAAAGGGGAGTGGACCCCAATGGATAAGAATTTTGTGGATATAATTAAATATTTAATTTTGAAAAGTAAATAAAATAATGCTTTGCAGATTGACCAAAATGAGAATTGTGAGATCACTTTCTAAATCCATGAGGATGGATAGAGGAAAATAATTCCCCAAAAAAATCTCTCAAAAATCCTTGGAATAATTTATTTCTAAATTATATTTTGAGGAAAATATAGTTTCCCCAATGATGTGGAGAGTAGTTGGGAAGAGGTAAAAAGATGAGAAAGCCTAAAGCATCTTCAAAAATCCCTAAATAAAGGAAGCTGAGGCAAGCAAGAAGAAAAGCATCTTGAAATTCTAGACGCAGAATTGGAAATAGGCTTTGGGGAGCAACATCTTAAATAAGCTACTCCTAAACAGATTAGAGGTTAGTCTGTGGTGGAGGTGATCTCAGCTCAGGGGTGAGTTCTGTAGATAGAGGAAATCTAAGATTGGGAGGACTTTTCAACTGCAGCAGTGGTATGCTTAACGGTGTGTGAATGAATAATTTTCTTATTATATTTTATCTTTGGTGTTCCATACATTTACAGAATTTCTAGAAGAAGTGCATCCTCTTGAATCTGCATAGTTGTAGGAACAATGGTTTTGGGATATCAACCAGAACATGGTTTAAATATGGAGATACAATTATTATTCAATAACCAAATTATCTAAGTAAATTTAAAAAATCTATTGCTAGTAGGAAGAGTACACGCACAAACATCTATGAAGCTATTGTTAAAAATTCAGTTGTAACTGAGAAATAATGGATCTGGCCTGCTAGGAAATATACACACCCAAAGAAATAATTTTATTCCAATAATCAGGAATGAGTAAGACGGGGTACCTCGGAATTTAAAATTTAGAATACTGTGAAATCATTATATACTGTGAAAATTATTATACTAGAAAGAGGAAAATGAGTGCTACTGTACAGCAGTGAAAGAAGTATGGTAAACATCACTGTATGAAAAATTCAAAGCAATTATAATCAACATCAAACTCTCTACTTTACAGAATGATTAAATATTTTATGATAGAAAGATAGATGTCATTGATATCTGGTACTAAATTAGTCTATATCTATGCTTGTTTTCCAAAGACATCTTATAATAAGCTTCTCTTATGATTTACTATAGTACTATAATAGAGATCTGATTAAACTATTACCCTGTAATGAAAGTACATGTGATATGAGTACGGATCTCAACAATAACCAGAGTCTAGTTATAGTAGCTGACTCGGGATAATATCCAATGGGGAAGAGATACCTTGGCTCCTCATAGGAAAGCCAGACTGTAGAACGTGACAAATCGTTTATTAAATCTAATGTACAGTGGAACCCAAATTAAATTTGAAGGAGCAGAAGGACTCATTACGAACACATAAAAGAGTTGCGTTTATCTGAACAAGATATTATATAACATAAAAAGTAATAATAAGAGGCAAAGACAGATAGTTGAATATTAACTTCATAATAAAAACGTTGCATATCATGAAGCATAGATGTAATAGATGTTTAAACAAAAAATATTTCAGTAGGAAAAATAGAAATACACAGACCTACACTCGGTCTTACATGCAGGACCAAGTTAATTATCTATAGATTAACCAAGGTCTGAGAAACCAAATTTGTATACGAATGTCTAGAGTTCAAAAAATATTACAAGCCGTGCATACATAGACCAATGGTCGTATTTACGGACATAGCCATGACTGTTCGAGATAAAACAATCCAACTTATATTTCACAGAACATAAATCCTATGAAAAAGTTAAATGAAGAGGAGGGCGACGAATCTGGGAGTTTCCAGATAGTGATTTATTAACCTGAAACAAATTAAAATGAGAACGAGTTATTATAGTTCTGAGCTCTCATGAGTTGAGACGATTTCGAAATCGTAAGATGGGATGAACCATATAAAACCAACCAGGGCTTTTGTACCTGTAACCAGATAGCAGATTCAAGTTAATCTACTGAAGAGACAAGACTGGAGTATATCCATAGTAAATCAAAATAAGATCAAGCCGAGTGATGAGGCTAAGAGCTATCTTACCTATGGTATTTGGAGCCCTCGTTTTAAACTTATACTGGAAAGGAACCAAACGGAGGGAAAGAGTGATATATTAATTCCAGTAGGGAAATGCCGAGGGGCATCAATACCTCGTAAAACGTTAAGGATGGAAAAAATGAATTCAATACAAGAGTTTAGTCTCACCATTGAAGAAGATTGTGCCATTCCGACTATGGAATGGAGGCTTTGCCAAATCATCGAACTATTAGTACTATGATGAAGGAGTGTCTTGAACACATCCATGCAGAAAGCACACGAAAATCGTATCAGAGAAGAAGAAGAAAGTCAAAACGATTGAACGATGCCTTATGAAAGAGAACGACATGGTAAATATCTAAGATTTAAATCATAAAACAAAACTTCTCATTCTCAGAGTTAATATTAAATCCTACCGATAGCATAAATTTACTCGAAAGCTTCACAAGCAAGAAAATATGTAATGTGAAGCATACACGCAGAAATTCGCAAGGATTTTGGAGTAAATCCCATGCAAACCAAGGTTAAAAGTATACTTAATAATGGGGTCAAACAAAATAACCAGTTTAAACGAGAGTAGGGAGAAAAAAAAATCTAATATACCTGGATCTTTAGAAATTGGTGGTGAACTTAGCGCCATGACAAGAAAACGCACTCGTTGCACCGCTGAAGCGAACATGTCTCAGGAGAAAGGTCCAGAGCCAAAGTCTGAAGTCGAAATGAAGTTGCTCGTAAAAGAGATCAAACCATATATACCTCAGGAAACCCTAAACAACTACACAGATTGACCATACACGTGTAGCGCTATAGAGCCTGCATCATAGATGTGTATCGGGATCTCTTGAACGTATAAACACAGAAAGAATAAAATAGGTAGATCAAATATATGTTCAGGAATGAAATCCCTAACGTAAATACGATGTTACTCGTTAAAACGTTGCGAATGGTTAACAGAACATCACATTTATGAATAGGACTCCAAATAAATCCCAATACACAGCAAGTGGGTTAAAAATAAATTCTCGAAACCAGAAACTAGATGCATACGGAGCCAGAACCATAAATGAAATTTATAACATCATCATTTTGCAGAGACGAGGTGAGATTACAAATGGAGATGAGTAAAATACTATATCACTCGATCCAACCACGTCCGTGCAAGACATGAAAAGCATGAGGGGCAGAACTACACCCACATACATCTAGTTACATTTTAATTCCATACGAAGTAACAAACTTTATTTCGAATGACGATCTAGTGCAATCACACGATGTTACTATGATCGATGAATCTAATGACAAAGATGTATGTATAAAAGAAAATATATGTAGTGATCCGATTTGATATGGATATATGTATTATTGAAATGCATATCTATATAGTTAGTAAATATATTAAGTTAATCAAGGGAGATAGCGGTATAACTACGCTCAAGTTATAATAAGAGGAAAGGAATATTTTCTCAATGGTAAGACAACAAAGATGACAAATCAAGGTTGGAGAATGTATTTTGTTATGTAATATAACAAGAAACAAACCAACAGTGACTCGCACTCTATTTAATAGAGGTGTGTTAAGTGAAAACAAAAATATAAACCAGGGTATACTTATAAAGTTGATAAGAAAAAAAAATATTGGGTAGTGTTGATAAGGGGAGACATTACAAATGGTATTAGAGCCCATGTTGCATAAGCTTGGCTGTTGTTGTTGTGCTCACTGTTGTTTTTGTGTGCACTATATAAATTATTTATTTTGGAAAAAATAAAATTTTTATTACTGATCTGTGTTGTTTGAGTGTACATGTGTGGTGCTGAAATAGACAATTCCAATGGCTGGAAGTGCTGAAATTTATGTTGATCTACGTGAGGGAGATAATACACTAGATCCCAACACTCTGGTGATGGCTATGTTGCATGGTTTGCAATGAGAAATGGATGAGATGAGAAGCCAGAATAACAGATTGTCATTAGCCAGCGAGGAGCAGGAAAGGATCATCAGAGAATTAACTTCACGGAACAGCCAAGAAGCTGAAGGTTCTGGGAAGAGGAAGAATGATGAGTCTGAGGAAGATGATGCTATTAGGCATCAGTATAAGCAGAAAAAGGAATTACAGGGGGAATTTCGAAAGATCAAACCTCCCTCCTATGATGGGGAGAAGGAGGAAGATGCTGAGGCTTGGTTGTTGAATATGATTAAATATTTCCAAGTGTGTGAATATGAAAGCAATCTGAAAGCCGAATTAGCTATCTACTAGCTACAAGGTAAGGCTACCTTGTGGTGGGAGGAGACGAAAATGGTTCATGCCAGTGATGAAAGGACGATTACTTGGGAAGATTTTCAAGTGAAATTTAAAAACCGCTATCTAAATGAACGTTATTATGATGATAAAGAAAAGGAATTTCATGAACTTAAACTAGGACATCTCACTGTTGATGAGTTTGTCACCAAGTTTACAAATCTGTTGAGATATGTCCCTTACATTCGGGAAGAGAAGGAAAAGGTGAAAAGATTTCTGAATTGTTTACCTCTTGTGTTTAAGGAGAAAATAGAGTTTGATAATCCAAAAACCATGGATGAAGCAGTGAGAAAGGCTAGATTATGTTACCAGCAGTTCAAAGGCAAAAATGAACATGGGAAAAGCTGGGTATATAAGAGTGAATTTAAGGGGAAGAAACAGAAACCAGCTTACTTAAAGAATTTTGGTAGGGATCATCAGCAGAAAAATTTTAATAAACCAAAAGAAATCCAAACTACTCAGTATCAAGTTGGTTCCAAACAACTACATGAAGAAAACAAGAAGGAAGGCACAGTTAAAATGAGGGAGCCTCTAAAATTTTGGGGTTGTGGAGAACCCCATCTTTTGAGAGATTGTCCCCACCGAAATATTCAAATGATTATGAGAGATCGGGAGGCTACCACAGTCAATGATATAGCAATAAATATACCCACCATCAGTGCCGCCTTGGAAAATCGACAAGCAGAACACCAAGCTACCATGGTGGAAATGGAGGGTAAGATTTCTGACCAACCTGTTACTGTTTTGATTGATCCAGGTGCTTCTTTGAGTTACATTAGTCCAAAAATTGTAGAAAAATGTAATCTCAAAACTGAAAAATTTCAGAAACCTTGGTTGGTTCAGCTGGCCACTGGCACCAAAAGGAAGGTAACTCATAAGTTACCTCCAACACCAATTAAATTAAAGGATTTTCAAACAAAAGTAAATCTAAAAATTCTTCCATTAGGTTCGTATGACTTGCTGATAGGAATGGACTGGCTGGAAAAGAGAAAGGCAGTGATGAACTGTTAGGATAAGACCCTGCATTATATAGATGAAGAAGGAAAACCTTTTATTCTCAAAGGAAAACCAAAACCCATCTATGTAAGAAAAATATCAGCAGTGAAATTAAAAATAACAGCTAGGAAAGGATACCAAGTCTATGCAGTACATGTAGAAGAGATAGAACAGAAAACTGAAGACAATCTGTTGGATGCTTTGCCAGTAGTGAGAGAGTTTAAGGAAGTCTTTCCATATGAGATTCCCCATCTTCCCCCTAAAAGAGAGATTGACTTTTCAATCGATTTGGTGCTGGGAGAAACACTTGTTTCCCGAGCCCCTTATCGAATGAGCCCCCCTGAACTCATGGAACTGAAAATGCAATTGCAAGAATTGCTGGATAAGGGTTATATCTGACCGAGTGTATCTCCTTGGGGAGCACCGGTTCTATTTGTGAAAAAGAAGGATGGAGCCTTTAGAATGTGCATTGATTATCGTCAACTGAATAAGTTGACCATTAAGAACAGATAGCCTTTGCCCAGAATTGATGATCTTTTTGACCAAGTGAGTGGAGCTTCAGTATTTTCGAATATTGACTTAAGGACTGGTTATCACCAGCTCAAAATTAAAGAAGAAGACATCAACAGAACAGCTTTTCGAACCATGTATGGTCACTACGAATTTGTAGTCCTACCTTTTGGCTTGACAAATGCCCCTGCCACCTTTATGTGCTTAATGAACAGTGTATTAAATAAATACTTGGATAAATTTGTACTTGTGTTCATAGATGATATTTTAGTTTACTCAAAAAGTGAGAAAGAACACAAAGAGCACTTGAGGATAGTATTGCAAACTTTGAAAGAAAACCAGTTATATGCCAAATTCAGTAAATGTGAATTCTATAAGGACAAGCTCCAATACTTGGGTCATATTATCTCTGAACAAGGGTTGGATGTTGACCCTGAAAAGATAAAGGCTATTAAAGAATTCCCTGTGCCAACAGATGTTTCAGCAGTGAGATCATTCATGGGGATTGCAGGTTATTACCGTAGATTTGTGGAGAGATTTTCTTCCATAGCATACCCCATAACTTCACTACAAAGGAAGGGTGTCAAATTTGAGTGGACTGAAAAATGCCAAAAAATTTTTACACAACTAAAACAAAAACTCACTACAGCCCCTATTGTTACACCATTTTTTGGTCATCTAACTTATTATCATTAGATGGACCCAAGTACACCATGTAAGACGGTTTGAAAAGTAAAACACTTTCACTATGTTAAAAACAGAAACCCCAAAAGGAAATATTAAACAAACCCATATTTGTTTGATTTTCCTCATGAATAATTAAACCATAATTTAATTATTATTCCCAGTCATGTTTAACCCAAAAACAAAGAAATTAATGAGATAAACCCATAGTTATCTTATTATTTTCTAGGAATAATTATTTAAATCTTATTTAGATAATATTCCTTGTTGAATATGACCAAATCACCCACCATTAATCAAATAAATCATTATTTATTTGATTATCTCCCAACCACTTCCTTAAAAAGATAAATAAATCATTTATTTATTTATTTTTTCACTAATCAAGGGATTTGACCCAAGTCAAACACCCTTTCCCTCCAACAAATAATAATAAAATATTCCATAGAGGTGGATCTAGATGTGATTAACATTATTTTAATCATGCACCAAGATCTAGAAGGACCCAATATTTTGTTATAAATAGGAGAGTTTTCCCCATCATTCTTCACCTTTTGTTGCATACTAGATCACTCTGGATCTATACACTCGGTCTCATTTTCTGCCATTGTTGCTCCCATTGAGCTCTACCTTCTACATTGGGTTTTCTACATCTACAAGAGAGAGAAAGCTTAGATCTGAAGTGCTGAGGACTACAAAGAACCTATCCCATTGAGGAGATCTGGATACACCTTCTTGTTTCCTCCCAGGTGCCCTGTAATATAAAAATTCATTCAAAAATCGTGTTCTTGTCTTGTCTGTTGGATGCATGGAGCAAACTCTTTACTTTACTGCTTAATGTCTTTCCATTTATAGATCTGTTTGTTGCGGCATTTTAACTACTAATTGCAGATCTGAAGATGTTTGGCAGCCTCTATTGTTGTTAGGGCTATTATTTATGCGTAGCTAAAGTGGTTCTTTTTCGTACACTTCGACGAAGAATTCATACTAACAAATGGCGACTCCACACTGGTTTTAAATTACGACCGCTGTCGTTTTTCCTTTTCCTGCATATCCAGCTACTTCAGGCCCTAGGGCTTCTTTTCAGCTTCTTAGTTTTCCTCTTTTTATGTCATTTTTCTCACATAAAACCCTAAAAATTCCAAATTTCTAACTTCCGTGTGTTTCTGGCCCTATTGCGGTGCTTGTTTCGATCGCAGCGAAGGATAACTGACTCCCAGCCGGGGGCAAGAGACAAGCTGAGCAACCCTCACACACTTTTGCCTAAGCCTACGACTGGACCTCAATCCCGCTAACTGCTGCTGCCTGAGATCGGAGTCAGGCACGACACCGCCATTCCCGACAATTTTTAAACCGAACACACACACACACACACACACACACACACACACAACAACCACCTCGAGGTCTTCCAGCCTCTGTCTCGGCCCGCCTTGACCAAGATCTGATCTGTTTTTACTCATCTAAGTGGGAACCCAGCCCCTTAGGGCTTTAGTACCCTCCACTTTTTGTGGAAGAGTTTTAGCTATTTCAGCCGTCGGTTTCAGAGCTTCAGCCCCCTCTTTTCCAGATCTGTTACCTCCCTTTCAGATCCATTGAAATCAGCCTCTTTTCCTTTCAAATCACCTCTTGTCGTTTTGTTTGGACCTCCTTTGACGGCCTCCGCCTCGCCCCCTCCGGTTTTTGCTGATTTCCTTCCTTTTTCCAGCCACCTTGCCTCTGTCTCTTGGCTGTGATCTGCACCTCTTTCCTGCAGCATTATTCTCCAGATCCCTGTCCCTTTCGACCCTAGATCTGTCGAGCTCTTTCTATGTGTGTTTTGATTAGATTTTTTTCCTCTTTTAGAGTAGTTTTGAGTGGCCCGCCTCTTTGGGTTAGATCGATGCATAGTTAGCTGTTAAATGTTCTGTCTTTTCAGCAATCTCTATTGTTCTATGCAGATTTATTTTCAGTTACGCAGCACACTTTTTCTCGCTCTCGAAACGAAAAGGGTTTAAAAATTAAAATTAACGCACGACACACACTGACCCTAAGTGAAGAAGCACCTGGTTAACACCGCCTGGCAAAGACTCTAAAATCAATTGTCACTGCACCTTTTCTGCCCTTGACCTGAATTGATTTTTTCCCTTTCTGCCCTTGTCGGTTTCCTTCTTCCTGTCATAATTGTGCCCCCAAGGCGCCTTTCCCAGATACTTCTTGGCTTTCATCCTCAGTTTCTGGTTGATCAACCTGCTCCGCACCACCGTCGTCGAGCCAGTCCACCTTCGAGTCCGCACTCCGACTCCTCTCCTGATTCATCGGGTCTTCCTTCTCCTCCTGGTTCCCCTCCTGCCCCCTTCACCATGTCTGGTCCAGGGCCTAACGATAGCGGTTCTCCCGGCCCCAATGCCGGCCTTACTACTAGCGGAACCGCCACAGGAACTACCCCGGCCACCCCTGTGCTGCCGTACATTGCAGGCCTCAGCCTCCCCAATTTCCATCAGTTGATCAATGACCCCATTCACCACAATGCTAACTGGCCCGCTATGCCAACCAAGCTCCCCTCAGACATCCCTAAGTTTGAGGGCCTTAATGGAGAAGATCCAACTAATCATGTCCGATCTTTCCAGATGTGGTGTTCCTCCAATTCCATTACCGATGACTCCATCCGTCTTCGTTTGTTCCAACGCACGCTTACCGGCGAAGCTTCTAAATGGTATGTTGAACAAGCCACCTCTACCCATACCACCTTTGAGACTCTTGCCCAAGCATTTTTGTCGTACTTCCAGCTCCCCCTCCGATACGATACTGGCACGGAGCTCTTGACTTCCTTTAAGCAAGCCTCTTCAACACGCCTTTCCGCCCATGTTCAGGAATGGCGACGAAGACGGAGCTTATGTCGAGCCCCTCCCTTCGAAGATCGGGTTTACATGGACTGGTACCTGCGCACCCTTCCCGCTCCCATCGG
Source organism: Pinus albicaulis (assembly GCA_034641835.2). NCBI lineage: Eukaryota > Viridiplantae > Streptophyta > Pinopsida > Pinales > Pinaceae > Pinus > Pinus albicaulis. The sequence continues at coordinate 938,015,344 of CM076582.1, forward strand.
CAAAGATGTTGCCTCCCATTTTCCTCAAACTGAAGAAGCCGCCCTCCAAATAGCTTTGAAATATGACCTGATCTATGCTCAGTCTGGTTATGTTTATACTGTTCTTCCTGACATCCCCAGGCCCGGTGGAGCTAACGCCCCGGAGGCATCTCATTCCGCCGACGGTATCGTTGGAGCCCTTTCCCATCCGTACGCCCAACCTCCTATGGGCTATGGTCTCCCTCAGGGAGGGGCCAGCTCCTCCGGCACTTTTCCCCCTCCCGGTAACATGTATCCAGGATACGGCATGCCTCCTCCTTTTGCCCAACCTCCTACTTACCCTAATGTTGCCCACCCTACCCATTACCCTTATCCGCAGCCTGGTGCGCCAGCTCCTCCAGCGTATGCGCTTCCTCCTCCCTTGCCTCCTCAACCCTAGCAACAGCACCTACAGCCCCCTCCAGGGCAAGTATTTGCACAACAGGGCGCAACTAATCCCCCTTCTTCTCAAAGAAGGCGGAGAGGCAACCAAAACCAATCTGCCCCGGGTACCTGAGGACCCAATTCCGGTGTGGACCCTAACACCGGTAACCAGCAACCGGGCAGTCAGCCCAAGCCGGACAGGCCGCTTCGCACCAACAAGCCCTGTTCGTGTTGCGGTGTTTATGGTCATTACACCCACTATTTTCCCCTCTTACCCCAGATGCGGCAGATGTGGGAGTCTCAAGCCACATTGCGCGGACAGCACGCCTCCCCTCATGCTCCACCTAATGTGGCCACTACCCAGCCAGCTGTGTTTACCGATCCTTTCCCTCAGCAAGGATTCGTGGCTACCCAACCACCTAACAACCAGGTAGCTGCCCCCCCTTCCCTTTCTGGTTCCTCTGATTACCAGATCCTTATGATGAATTCCGATCCCAACCCCTCCGTCGATCTTCACCTTCAAACTCGGTCTCGCCAGTACCCCAAGCCTCCTGCTCCGTCTGCGCCCGAGCCTCCCTCTTCAGGTTCTACAGAGCCTCTTTCGACATCCAGTGGCCCCTTACACATCCCTCAACCCAAAGTTGAGGTTCATCCCAAGATTCCAAAGGGCCCATTACGCCGAAATGCTGCTTCCGGTCGAGCCGCTCAGTCGTATAGTATAGTAGATGATTTGGCGCAATCCCCTGCTGCCATTTCCACACTGGAACTCCTCCAGTCGTGCCCTTCCCAAAAGAAGGCTCTACTATCTGCCGTGGGCGCTGTCGATCCTGCTGACGACCAAATGATTGTTTTCGACGCCACTCAATCGGATCACCCTCCCCTCCCTCCTTCCGTCGCCTTCCAAATCTCAGTCAAGATACGGAACGCCATCGTTTCCCGGTGTATAATTGACGAGGGGGCATCCACCTGCGTGATGTCCGCTTCGGTTTGGAAGCAACTCGGATCCCCTAAGCTGGCCCCTTCCACGATCACCCTTAGAGCGTGGGACGGTAAGGCCTCCCAGCCCATTGGCTTGTTTCGTAATTGCCCTATCACCCTCGCCGGTAAGACTGTTTGCGTTGACGTCGAAGTCATTGACGCCCCGCTCGACTACAACATTCTTTTAGGGCGGAGCTACACCTATGCTATGTCTGCTGTCCCATCCGCGGTCTTTCGCAAGATGTCTTTCCCCCATAATGGACAGATAGTCACCATTGACTAGTTGACATATCATGAGCCTCCCTCTCAGGCCTCACCTGAGACCACCATCTCTTCTGTAGCCAACAAGCAAACCGTCGATTCCCTGACCAGTGTCTCCCCCGGTGTTTACAAGGACTCCTCCCTGCTTGGAACTTTTCCTTGTCTTCCCCCTCCTCCTATCCCTGATCCCAGCTTGTCAAATGTTTGCATGATGCAATCGTCTCAGGCCACCCTCAAACGGCCTGCTTCGGCTAGTCCACAACCGCCCCTTCGCCCTCCGCAACCCTCTCCTAGCCATACCTCTCCGCCAGCCAGACCTCCTCCTCCTGGCCCTCCTCCTACAGCTGGTATCCCTGAACCCCTTTACCCCCCTAGCTCGGTTCCCCCTGGCCTTAACCATCTCGGAGCCGTCCCTCCTGGTTATTACCCTGCTGGACAGATCCCATTCCTGGCTCCCCCTCCCGGAGTATATTCTGTCCCCATCATGGCCACCCTCTCCCTTCCTAACCTGGCCTTGGGCATTCCGGTCTGGTACCTTGACCCCCCAGCCGCCACCCCTCCTGGTCACCCCAAACCCTACATGGCTTTGACACCGGTCCAACCGGTCCCCCTCACTTCTTCCGTTGCTACTGTGCCTACAACACCTCCACAGGATCCCTCTCATGTCGTGACAGCTCCCGAGAAGAAACGCAAAGCCCGTAAGGGGGCACCCAAAGATAAGACCACCACAACTGACCCGACCCCTCCCCCACCCGCCAAACCCTGTGCCTTGTGTGATGTCGCCGATCATGCCACCCATGCTTGTCCCGAGTTGCCCCGCATCCAACCCATGGTTAAAGTCGCGTTCCCCGAATCTACGGTCCCTGAAGCCTCCTCTTCGTCCGTAACCAAGAACCCCAAGACTCTCCGCACCAACAAACCCTGTGCTTTGTGCGGTGTCCATGGCCATTACTCCCACCGCTGTCCTCACCTGACGCATTACCGCACCTCTTTAGAGGTCATTCGCAAGTACGAGGTTGAACAGAATCAATCCGCCTCTCCCATCCTCGCGTAGTATGCTTCAGGCCAACCCGAAGATCCCCCCGCTCCCATCGTCATCCCTCCCCCTGATGTTCAGATGACGGAGTCTACATCGACCATTCTGTACCTATCCTCCTCTGCGAGACACCTGGAGCCCAGCCCCCCTGCATCCTCCCCTGCCGTTTCGCCTGATCCCCTCTTTTCCACCCATACCCCGGTTTCCTCCACCCATACCTCTGTAGACCTTCGCAGCCCGAGTCCCTGCCATACTTCCGATAGCTCTCATATACTACCCCCTAGCTTGTATGTGAGTCATCGTCATCCTGCCCCTTGCACTCCCTCCCGCAGTTGTCGCTCGATGTCTTCTGTCCACTCACGCTGTCGTCCGTCTCCATTTTCCATTCATTTGTTGTCTTGTGACACCATTATGCAAGACCCTCCGTCCACACCCTTTATCGGTTATGCCGATGGTGCAAGTCGTTACTCCAGGAATCTAGCCGCGGCAGGTTGGGCCATTTTCACCCCCTTGCATGCCCTTGTTCTTTCCAACGGGGTCTGCATTGGTCCTGCCACCAATAATCAGGCCGAATATGATGCAGTGCATGGTCTCTTAGCCGATGCCCTCTTGCATCGCATACTCCATCTACACGTTCGTTTGGATTCCCTACTTCTTGTAATGCAACTGAATGGTGTTTATCGTGTGCATAACCCCGTGTTGTTTAGATGCTATTTACGAGTGAAACTCTTGATACGTGCATTTGAAACCATAACTTTCAATCATGTACCTCGAGAACAGAATCACTATGTCGATAGTATTGCAAACCAAGTTTGAGACTGGCATTTATCACATGCATTTCATTCAAGACAATAACATTCATAAAAAACCATAACGATGCATATCCATAATATGTGTCGCAAAACATGTGTTCAGAGTCCATCTACTCTGATACATATGGCATGCCCACAGCATGTTACACAAACTCAAAAACTGGGGCCACCACCTGCCCCTACATACATCACTGGGGGCACCATACGCCCCTACATACATCCTGGGGGGCACCACATGCTCCTACATACATCACTGGGGGCACCATACGCCCCTACATACATCCTAGGGGGCACCACATGCCCCACCCCTAATCACTATCTCGAGGATCCCGAGCCAATGGCGCTGCCCCTGCAGCCTGTAGATCGCGCATCACCTGACCGGCCATCGCCATGCGCCGCATGACACCTCGCCAGTCCGAGGGTACACCAACACATGGCTCTATGAACTGGTCGTCTAAGTCCTACCACCCGCGCTCTGATACTCCGGTCAACAACCGCTCGCATCTACATCGGATATCCTCCAGCAGGGCAGCTGCATCCTCATTCTGCGCTGCTCTCGACCCTGTAGCTCCAACTGCTGCCGGTCGTACCATATATCCGGCCGGTTTCACCGATGCTATATCTGCATACCAAAAGTACATGAATCAGTAGTTTACATTACTACTCAAAATACTTTAACATGCCCATACAACAATAGCAATCTGTCACTTACCATCGGGCCCCCAGACTCGACCAGGAGGAAGTGGCAGTTCCGGATCTCCACAATAGCTCATCCCACTATAGGGATAGTCGTCTATGTACAAAGGCATCTGCTCCCAATGGGCAAAAAACTCTGGTCGAAATACTCGCCCGACCACCCCTCCTCCTCCTCTGCACAGTAGCCGTCCCCAACGGCGCATCCTGGGCTCTCTCGGGCCCCCATCTGGAAGCTGTACATGAGGCCTCGAGGTCAGGATCTTCTCAAAGAAGAAGGCGCACAACAAAGTCCCATATGAGTAGTCATGGTTCACCTGCCGCCTGCATAGTGACAACTGTCGCTTTAGCGACACTAACAGCATTTGGGCCCACCCATAGTAGGTCCCACCCAATACACTTTCCACTAACATCATCTGCCCCCCAGTGATGTGATGGAATGCCTGGCTGCCCAGGATTCGCAGCACAGCTGCGGCCACTGCACGGGTTTCTAGCCTCTCTAGATCCCCGATCGGTATTCGAGTCCCCTTGACTTGGAGACTCGGTCGACAATGGCGTTCCACGAACTCCATGATATGTCGCCCCCGCGGCAACACTGGCTGTGTGTTCCCCACCATCCCCAGTGGCGGGAGACTAGTCAGGAAGTACACGTCCTGGACCGTCAGTTCGATCCTGTGCCCCTGCACCACAAAGATCTCCTGATCTAGATCCCAATAACTGATAATACGGGCCAGTAACGGTTCCCCTGCTCTCATCAATGGGTTCTCGACAAACTTGAGAACCCCAAATCTGGCCAATACACGACGGACGCCCTGATCCACCTGGATCTCTGTCCGAAGTGTCCCCAGATCTCTCTCACTCCATTTGACCCGTAACTCTGCCATACCTGCACAAACACATCATTTTTGTCAGCTTTCAGAACGGGAAAACCATCACCAAACAACAAAACCCAACTTCCAGCCATAAAACAGCACCAAAACTCCCTCATCTCCCAGGTCGCAGTTTTCTGCCATTTTCTGGACCAGGTTGCACTTTTTTCCCTCAAACCTGCATCCTAGGTCACACTTTTTGCCCCAAAAAGTGCGACCCGACCGTAGAGATGAAGGAGAGGCTGTTTCTGGGATTTTGGGCCCTAAACTGAACAAGTAATCCATCAAAATGCAAGAGAAAGGTTAGGCCTCCTACCTCCAACTGACGGATCTCGATTCCAACGGTCGGTTTGTCCGCTATGTTCGCCACAAGATTTAGGGCCTTCTCTCCTCTCCACATTCACCACAGCAACAATAGCAAATGAATGATTTTGGAGGGAAAACTGCCTTATTAAAAGAGAACCACTGTTTCTTCTTTCGACTGCTGCGACCACACCGTAGCCCTGTTCGACAAACCGTCAGCACCGCTGGAAAGCTCTCACCGAGCTCTCAAATGGGTTTCTGTTAGTTTTTGGTGATTTGATACTTCACCTCGGCACATTTTGTCCAAGAAGGGTCACTTCACCGCTACTTAAAATCGAATTTCCTCACTTACGACACTTGTACTTGGGGCACCATATCGCTCCCTTACTTGTCCACGTTCGTGTCGATTTTCGTCATGAGTTCCCACCTTGTACTCATGCTCCCGGGGTCCCCCATTATGGCCCTTACTATGTGGCAGCACCATCGAGTCGCCCTTGTTTAGAGCATTCAAGTTTAGTCATCATTGCATCCATGGAGTCTATACCACGTCCCTTTGCACCCCATTATAGCCCTCCATCCTTCATTGCTTGGTCTCTCTCTTGTGTCGCACATTATGACCTTCAGTCTCACTATCCCCTATCCCTTATGATCTCGTGTCAGTGGCTGCCATGTCATCCATGCTCTTTATGCTCTAACAAGGGAAGTCGTCCATTCGCTACTCAGTCCTTCCCATTTCCACTATCGTCATTAGTGTTAGTCTGTCCGTCGCTTTATTGTTTTCTCTCGTGCCTTAGTTGAGGATCTCTCATCACCTCACCTATGGCGGACCTCCTTCTGTCGACATCAGCACATTCATTCCAGAAGCCAGGTCTAGAGGGCGGTGTACCTTGGTTCCAGCTTCCACTCTTGTTCGGTGCCTCGGATCAGGCAGGGGGATCTCTCATTTCCCTTTGACTTGATTGTTTCTCCAGCTCCTTTCAGCATGATCGAGATTCATATACTTGACGGTCAAGTGACCTAGCAGCAGCTCTTGATGATTCCCGGGTGTGTGTGAGATGTCTCAACCCTCATGAGGGGGTGGCCCTGCAGGTAGCCCCCCACATGCCCGGATGACCTCTTCTTTGCAGCCTTTGATGCCGCTCCAGATTTTGATGATGTTGGCCTTAGCCACTTGTAGCACCTCTTTGATTTGCATGTATCAGTCAGATTTTGTGAGCCCTTCCCCATTTACAGGGGGCATTTGAGTTGTATTTATCTCATGTACTCAGATATTATTGTACTAGTCCTGGCTGTTATCCCAGGCACAACATGTATGTGAGACTCTTCATTGTATTCTTATCTGGCTCCTGCTTATGCCAGCTGTACTCTATGGTTCGGTCCCTTGTTTACTGGACACACTATTCTTTTGTACTTTGTCTCGGCGGGCATAGGTATGCCTCCCCCGCCGCCTTCAGCACAGGTACCCTCTCATAACAAGAGACTTGTTGCACCTGCGAGTCTCGTCTCCTCAGGGTCTAGTCCTTCAGCACACTATCTACCTCACATTTCTCTCTCTGACATCCCTTTTGTTGTCTAGTGATTGTGTTCTTACAACGTACTTCGGTCATACGATTTGCTCCCGACACTCGCACGCTGGGGGGAAATCTGTTACACCATTTTTTGGTCATCTAACTTATTATCATTAGATGGACCCAAGTACACCATGTAAGACCAGTTTTACCCCAAGTAAAACCGCTTTCACTATGTTAAAACAGGAAACCCCAAAAGGAAATATTAAACAAACCCATATTTGTTTGATTTTCCTCATGGAATAATTAATTAAACCATAATTTAATTATTATTCCCAGTGATGTTTAACCCAAAAACAAAGAAATTAATGAGATAAACCCTTAGTTATCTTATTATTTTCTAGGAATAATTATTTAAATCTTATTTAGATAATATTCCTTGTTAAATATGACCAAATCACCCACTATTAATCAAATAAATCATTATTTATTTGATTATCTTCCAACCACTTCCTTAAAAACATAAATAAATCATTTATTTATTTATTTTTGACTAATCAAGGGATTTGACCCAAGTCAAAGACCCTTTCCCTCCAACAAATATAATAAAGTATTCCATAAAAGGTGGATCTAGACTTGGTTAACATTATTTTAATCATGCACCAAGATCTAGAATGACCCAATATTTTGTTATAAATAGGAGGGTTTTCCCCATCATTCTTCACCTTTTGTTGCCTACTAGATCACTCTGGATCTATACACTTGGTCCCATTTTCCACCATTTTCTCCCATTGAGCTCTATTTTCTGCATTGGGTTTTCTACACCTACAAGAGAAAGAAAGTTTAGATCTGAAGTGCTGAGGACTACAAAGAACCCATCCCATTGAGGAGAGCTGGATACACCTTCTTGTTTTCCTCCCAGGTGCCCTGTAATATAAAATTCTTTCAAAAAAATCGTGTTCTTGTCTTGTCTGTTGGATGCATGGAGCAAACCCTTTACTTTACTGCTTAATGTCTTTCCATTTATAGATCTGTTTGTTGCAGCATTTTTACTACTAATCGCAGATCTGAAGATGTTTGGCAGCCTCTATTGTTGTTAGGGCTATTATTTATGCGTAGCTAAAGTGGTTCTTTTTCGTACACTTCGACGAAGAATTCATACTAACACCTATACTAAATATTGCAGACCCTGATAAAGAATTTGTTGTATGTATAGATGCCTGTAGAGAGGGACTGGGAGGAGTCCTTTTGCAGGAAAATTCAGTTATTGCATATGAATCTAGGAAACTGAAGACACATGAACAAAACTATAGTGCATATGATTTGGAGTTGGTTGCTGTTGTTCATGCCTTGAAGATGTGGCGACACTATATTCTTGGAAAGAAATTTACATTGATGACTGATCATATCAGTCTTAAATATTTCTTTTCCCAAACTAATTTGAATGCTAGACAGGCCAGATGGTTGTCTTTTCTGAGTGGATTTGATATGGACATAAAACATATCAGGGGGAAAGAAAATAAAATTGCTGATGCTTTGAGTAGAAATGCTTTCCAACACATAAACAACATTGGAAGTAGTGTAAAGTTGGAGTTAGAAGATTTAGTGAAACAGGTAGCAGACCAGGATCCAAATTGTGAAACACTACAGGTAAAACTACTAAAGAAGGAGATAGATGACTACACTCAAAATAAAAAAGGGTTAGTCTGCTACAAAAATATATTGTACATCCCCAATGCAGAGTCTTTGAAAAGAGAGATTCTAGATGAATATCACAAACAACCGTATGCAGGGCATCCTAGATATCAGAAAATGTTAACAGCTTTGAAAAAAACGTTGTTTTTGCCAGGAATGAAAAGAGATGTAGCAAAATATTTAGCTAGATACATGGAGTGTAAACTAGTTAAATTTGAACATCAACATGTTGCTGGTCTTCTAAATCCTTTGCCGATTGCAGAATGGAAATGGGATACAGTTTCTATAGATTTTATAACAGGGCTACCCAAAACCAAATACCAACATGATTTGGTGATGGTAGTAGTAGATAGTTTAACAAAGGCTGCACACTTCATACCGGTGAAATCTACTTTCGGGACAGCCCAAGTAACGAAGGTGTTCCTAAAGGAAGTAATAAGGCTCCATGGGGTCCCAAAGGTGATTTTTTCGGATAGAGATGCTAAGTTCACCGCAGCCTTATGGAAAGGTCTGTTTGGGGGCATGGGTACTAAGTTGAATTTTAGTACTGCCTATCACCCTCAGACCGACGGTCAAACAGAGAGAACTAACCAGATTTTGGAGGATATGCTGAGAATGTATGTGATGGATAAACCATCAAAGTGGGAAGACTACTTGCATTTAGCTGAATTTGCCTATAATAACGGCTATCAATCCTCCATTAGAATGAGTCTGTTTGAAGCACTCTATGGAAGGAAATGTCGTACCCCTTTGAGATGGAGCCAACCTAAAGATAAAATAATATTAGGACCAGATGCATTACAAGAGATGGAAAGAATTGTTAAAGAAGTACAGAGAAACATCAAGACAACACAAGATCACCAGAAAAACTATGCTGATAAGAAGAGGGTACATCTAGAATTTAAAGTGGGGGAGCATTTGTATTTGCGTATTAAACCAGAAAAGAGCACACTTTATGCTGGAAGTTGTGCAAAACTGGCTCCTAGATATTGTGGTCCTTTTGAAGTATTAGAAAGGGCGGGACCAGTGGCTTACAAGCTGGCCTTACCGCCCCATTTTAAAGTTCATGATGTGTTTCATGTTTCATTATTAAAAAGATATATACATGATGCTTCTCACATTGTTGATTGGAATGTGATACAGGTGGATCCAGAAGGGGAGTTCCTTCCAGAACCACTTCAAATATTGGAGAGGGAAGAAATTGAATTGAGGAATCGAACGGTAGCAAGAGTAAAGTTGCAGTGGAAGCACTTTACTGCTGAAGAAGCTACCTCGGAAAGAGAAGCTGGAATGATGGAAAAATATCCCTTTTGTTTGAAAAAAATATGAACTCTAGTAGTTAAATATCAACACCGAGGACGGTGTTTGTTTTCAGAGGGGGAATATGTAACACCGCTAGTTTTATGTTCTGTCAAAGTTAGACATGTGAACTTTAATCCAAAGGGGAGTGGCCCCCAATGGATAAGTATTTTTTGGATGTAATTAAATATTTAATTTTGAAAATAAAATAAAACAATGTTGTGCAGATTGACCAAAATGAGAATTTTGAGATCACTTGCTAAATCCATGAGGATGGATAGAGGCAAATAATTCCCCAAAAAAATATTTCAAAAATCCTTGGAAGAATTTATTTCGAAATTAGATTTTGAGGAAAATCTAGTTTCCCCAATGATCTGGAGAGTAGTTGGGAAGAGGTAAAAAGCTGAGAAAGCAGAAAGCAGCTTTAAAAATCCCTAAATAAGGGAATCCTAGGCAGGCAGGAAGAAAATCATCCTGAAATTCTAGACGCAGAATTGGAAACAAGCTTTGGGGAGAAACAACTTAAATAAGCTACTCCTAAATAGATTAGAGGTTAGTCTATGGTGGAGGTGATCTTAGCTCGGGGGTGAGTTCTGGAGATAGAGGAACTCTAAGGTTGAGAGGACTGGTCAACTACAGGAGTGGTATGCTTAATGGTGTGTGAATGAATAATTTTATTATTATATTTTATCTCTAGTGTTCCATATATTTACAAAATTTCTAGAAGAAGTGCATCCTCTTGAATCTGCATAGTTGTAGGAACAGTGGTTTTGGGATATCAACCAGAATCTCTAAACCAGAACATGGTTTAAATCTAGATATACAATTATTATTCAATAACCAAATTATCTAAGTAAATTTAAAAAACCTATTGCTAGTAGGAAGAGTACATGCACAAAAATCTATGAAGCTATTGTTAAAAATTCAGTTGTAACTGATAAATAATGGATCTGGCCTGCTAGGTAATATACACACCCAAAGAAAGCATTTTATTCTAATGATCAGGAATGAGTAAGACGGGGTACCTCAGGATTTAAAATTTAGAATACTGTGAAATCATTATATACTGTGAAAATTATTATACTAGAAAGAGGAAAATGAGTGCTACTGTACAGCAGTGAAAGCAGTATGGTAAACATCACTGTATGAAAAATTCAAAGCAATTATAATCAGCATCAAACTCTCTACTTTACAAAATGATTAAATATTTTATGACATATAAATAGATGTCATTGATATCTGGTACTAAATTAGTCTATATCTATACTTGTCTTCCAAAGACATCTTATAATAAGATGCTCTTATGATTTACCGTAGTACTATAATAGAGATCTGATTAAACTATTACCCTGCAATGAAAGTACATGTGATATGAGTACGGATGTCAACAATAACCAGAGTCTAGTTATAGTAGCTAACTTGGGATAATATCCAATGGGGAAGAGATACCTTGGCTCCTCATAGGAAATTCAGACAGTAGAACGTGACAAATTTTTTATTAAATCTAATGTACAATGGAACCCAAATTAAATTTGAAGGAGGAGAAGGACTCATTACTAACACATAAAAGAGTTGGGTTTATCTGAACAAGATATTATATAACAGAGAAAGTAATAATAAGAGGCAAAGATAGATAGGTGAATATTAACTTCACAATAAAAACGTTGCATATCATGAACCATAGATGTAATAGGTGTTTAAACAAAAAAAAATTCAGTAGGAAAAATAGAAATACACAGACCTACACTCGGTCTTACATGCAGGACCAAGTTAATTATCTATAGATTAACCAAGGTTTGAGAAACCAAATTTGTATACGAATGTCCAGAGTTCAAAAAATATTACAAGCCGTGCATACATAGACCAATGGTCATATTTACGGACATAGCCATGACTGTTCGAGAGAAAACAATCCAACTTGTATTTCACAGAACATAAATCCTATGAAAAAGCTAAATGAAGAGGAGGGCGACGAATCTGGGAGTTTCCAGATAGTGATTTATTAACTTGAAACAAATTAAAATGAGAACGAGTTATTATAATTCTGAGCTCTCACGAGTTGAGACGATTTCGAAATCGTAAGATGGGATGAACCATATAAAACCAACCAGGGATTTTGTACCTGTAACCAGATAGTAGAGTCAAGTTAATCTACTGAAGAGACAATACTAGAGTATATCCATAGTAAATCAAAATATGTGCAAGCCGAGTAATGAGGCTAAGAAATATCTTACCTATAGTAGTTGGAGCCCTCGTTTTAAACTTATACCTAAAAGGAACCAAACGGAGGTAAAGAGTGATATATTAATTCTGGTAGGGAAATGCCGAGGGGCATCAATACCTCATAAAACGTTAAGGATGGAAAAAAAGAATTCAATACAAGAGTTCAGTCTCACCATTGAAGAAGATTTTTCCATTTCGACTATGGAATGGAGGCTTCGTTGAATCATCGAGCTATTAGTACGATGATGAAGGAGTGTCTCGAACACATCCCTGCAAAAAGCACATGAAATCGTATCAGAGAAGAAGAAGAAAGTAAAAATGATTGAACGATGCCTTATGAAAGAGAATGACACGGTAAATCTCCGAGATTTAAATCATAAAACAAAACTTTCCATTCTCAGAGTTAATATTAAATCCTACCGACATCATAAATTTACTGGAAAACTTCACAAGAAAGAAAATATGTAATGCGAAGCATACACGTAGAAATTCGCAAGGATTTTGGAGTAAATCCCATGCGAACCAAGGTTAAAAATATACTTAATAATGGGGTCGAACAAAATAACCATTATAACTGAGAGTAGGGAGAAAAACAAATCTAATATACCTGGATCTTCAGAAATCGGTGGTGAACTTAGCGCCATGACAAGAAAACGCACTCATTGAACTGCTGTATCGAACAGGTCTCAGGAGAAAGGTCCAGAGCCAAAGGCTGAAGTCAAAATGAACTTGCTCATAAAAGAGATCAAAGCATATATACCTCAACAAACCCTAAACAACTACACATATCAACCATACACGTGTAGTGCTATAGAGCCTGCATCGTAGATGTGTATCGGGATCTCTTGAATGTATAAACACAGGAAGAATAAAATAGGTAGATCAAATCTATGTTCAGGAAGGGAATCCCTGATGTAAATACGATGGTACTCATTAAAACATTGTGAATGGTTAAAATAACATCACATTTATGAACCCACGTGGTGTAGAGCAGTCGGTGATGGGGTGCGCTGTTAAGGCACTCCGTTCTGCAAGGTCGCCGGTTCGAAACCCGTGGGTGGGATGGGAGGAGACAAAATGGGAACATTAGGATTAGTCTAAACGAGCAAAAAAAAAACATCACATTTATGAATAGCACTCCAAATAAATCCCAATACACGGCAAGTGGGTTAAAAAGAAATTCTCGAAACCATAAACGAGATGCATACGGAGCCAGAACCATAAATGACATTTATAACATCATAATTTCGCAGAGACAAGGTGAGATTACAAATGGAGATGAGTAAAATACTATATCACTCGATCCAACCAGGTTCGTGCAAGACATGAAAAGCATGAGGGGTAGAATTACAACCACATACATCTAGTTACATTTTAACGCCATACGAAGTTACAAACTTTAGTTCGAATGATGATCTAGTGCAATCACACAATGTTACTATGATCGACGAATCTAATGACAAAGATGTATGTATAAAATAAAATATATGTAGTGATCCGATTTGATATGGATATATGTATTATTGAAATGCATATCTATATAGTTAGTAAATATATTAAGTTGAGCAAGGGAAACAACGGTATAACTACAGTCAAGTTATAATAAGAGGAAAGGAATATTTACTCAATGGTAAGACAACAAAGATGACAAATCAAGGTTGGAGAATGTATTTTGTTATGCAATATAACAAGAAACGAACCAACAGTGACTCGCACTCTATTTAATAGAGGTGTGTTAAGTGACAACAAAAATATAAACCAGGGTATACTTATAAAGTTGATAAGAAAAAAAAAATATTGGTTAGTGTTCATAAGGGGAGACGTTACAATATCCAATAATTATCATCTATTGGTTAAGAATGAAAATATCCAGAAGATATAATTTAATGGATAATAAATGTTCATAGTCACCATTTTATCATAGCCATCAAACCATTTCATAATACACTAAACAATTAAATAAAAAACCTAGAATGAAAAATATCATAAAAAATGTTTAAATTATAATTTTATTTTAAATTATTATTAATATTATTTCTTTCTAGATAATATGAGTCCTAGGATTACTAGCAAGTATAACCTATGGCTTGAATATTTCCATTGAGTGGAAGAGCTCTTAAAATCACTTCAACCCTTAGCATAACTATATTTATAGATTTATGAAAAATGGATGTGATTGATCCGAAAAACATCTCTACCCAAAATAGCTATACTTTTTCCTACAAAGTAACCCATCGCATAAGTGTATTTTTGTCCCCCAAAGTTTTGAAATAATGACCTTTATACCACCAAGTGCCTTAGCAGAACAATTGTGTCATCATTTACTCTATACCCTATGGACTACTATTATTATTGACTATATAAATAAATAATATATATATATATATATATATATATATATATATATATATATACATTAAAGATTTTTTATTTTTAAATTGTTTTGGCTACAATACCATGGGCTAATATCATGACTTATCAATACAATATGTCCAATAAACTATAACTAATTTCATATATAAATTGTTCATATGATTATGGATAACTGCTTTGGAGATAAAACTAAAATTTTAATTTGTGCATACTATAAAGTGTAATGCCTCTCACTTCACAATTTTTTTTTTTCGTCACATGTTGACGAGATATGATTTACATTATTAGCTACGTCATTGATATGCTCCAGTGTTGCATTATTAACTAATAGTTAAGACACTTGTATAATTGATTTCTATCATAGTTTCCTACTTGAACTGTTCTTCCAAAGACATAGTTTGCGAATTTATCTAAATCTCAACTTTGGTCTTAAGTCCACTTTGGACTGATGCAATTGGATGATTTCACCTTACCAAGGCTTTTGATACATCTATTATAAATTTATAGATTTATTTTCTTATTCTTCTTTACAAGAAATTTTTAGAGTGTATATATATATATATATATATATATATACATATATATATATATATATATATATATATATATGAGATCTCTTCACTTATTATATCTATACACCTCATTACATATCATTACTTGATTCCTACATCATTATTCATTTATTTAACATTCACATGGAACTCATATAGTAAAGGGGGTCTATATAGTATCAAATAGGTTAATCACTATACCTATATACTATATAACTATATTGTACTTCTTACGCCTTACTTTAATATTTTCCCACCCCTTTTTATGTTACATTGGGTTGATCTCATAGTTTGAAGTTAATAATTTCAGGGATTATTAGAAGTTAACCTAACGATAGCTCCTTAATATATACACGATAGGTTAATTCTATTCCCTCTGAGCAGTTAACCCTTACATATGGATTTGGCATTAGTCCTATCAACATAATGGCACACCATTAACTTGTCATCGGGCTTGAGAACTTCAATGCTAATTTAGTCTTCAACATTTACATTCATGTACTCTTTAGTGTTAGAGGTGATTCGTGGCATCTTATTGGTAAATGTTATGAGACAGGTAGCACTAGACTCCTTAATTTTTCCATCGCATCCCATGCGACATTGTACCATCTCTTTAATGCATAAATTTTGGATTCACCCCTCGGGATTTTCTACAGTTCTTGACGTGAAATTCGATTCGATTTCTGAAACCCATTTCATCGAGACCATCATTCCTCCTCCCATATTTTGACGCGTAGACAGTGTGGGATTTTTGCAATTTATGGTTTATTCGTGGTGTATATCAATTTCCTTTTCAAGTTTCAAGCTTCATTTGAACTTCTAGTTTCGATTTTCGTAAGGATGGCTTACTGCGTCTCCACTTTTGCTCATCTGGAGGAAATATGAGAAGATCACCACACCCTCTCTCCCCAGTCATGTTTTCATTGCTCAGGTAAATCATTTTTCCCACCTCTATAGCTATTTCTGGTTCTAGAGCTCTTTATTCCTTTGGTTAATGATTTTTGTCACTCTGTTATTTCTAAATTGAACATGATTGACGGTGGAGCTAAATCGTTGCATTTTCTATGGCATAGTTGGGTTTTGTGACTCTTGTTTTATTTCCTGAAAGAGCTACATATTCCAATTTGCTATCATGGTGACTTGATATGAAATCGTATTGTAGAATTTTGTTTACTCTGTTCACTAGACACTTCCATTGTGAAAAGGGTGCAGTCTCTCAGCGTTATTCTCATACTTACAGGACTTTGAATTTTTCCCCATTATTGGATACAGTCTGTCTCCGCCAATACAATTTCTCAAATCATAGTTATGAATACAAAGTTTATTGTTGGTCTTAGTGTCTGGTTGAACGTATTTGTTTCTTGTTTGTATGTTTTAACTTTCTTAGGGATTTTACACTGTTTGTAAATCGTATAACACGTCTTTATTTTCCTCAACACTTTCCTCAGCATTTTAACATTGTCACGTTCTTCTTGGGTGATGGATAGCCCAATGCAAATGGACTAGTTCATCTCGTAATTTCCTCAGACGTTTCTTTCTGCCATATGAGGTTTCAAGAATATCATTCCAACTACTTGCTACTGGTTCAAGGGTTTCATTTCACCCATGTGATTTATCTACGTTTTCTTTTCTTTTCTAACCTCAATACACCATCTCATCTCTTACTTTGACTGTTGTGGCTACAGGTGTGGGTTGCTGTGAAGGCAGAACCTCTTTAAGGCATATTGTTTAACTTCAGGAATTCGACTCGTCATGATTATCATTTGTTGTAATTTTATTTTATTTCAATATTTCTAATCAATTTATTGGGGTTATGCAACTACATCCATGATATCATTCATTTCATTTTGGGCTAGGAAGTCCTGTAATACACGCGGCCCCTTTTCTTGAGACTGAGTTCGGTTTTACACAGGTTGGTATCAACATACTCGAGTTCCTCTACTACGTTGGTCGTCATGCCTACATTTCCAGAGACATATATTATTGTTTTATAGTGACCATATACCTTGCTAGGTCACTGTACTTAGGTGTATAATTATTTTTTCTTTGTAATATACATAAACATGGCTGGGTTTATAACCCATGAACTAGATTGTATTAAATTTTATATATATTTTCTCCAAACAGTTTTAAATGTAAATGTCTTATGTCGTTATTGATTTGTATCCATGGTTATAGATTTTGGATCTAGCACTTTAGTGAATTTAAATACCGTATATAGATATTTCATAATATTGATACAGTCGCTACATTTATGCTTTCTCTACTATTTCGAACAGAATTATTTTGTTCTGGTTTGTAGTTAATGATGATAATTGAATATCGTTTAATTTCTCATAATAATTATCTTGGTGGCAATATCACCTAATTTCGCATAATCGTGATTTTGATGGTAATATTTACATTCGTTCTCTTTTAATACTATAAAATAGAACCTAATAATATGTTTCGATCCTCACAGTCATGTATTATATTTCCCAATTTATACATAGAAATTTAAATATGCTGTCACAATAAGTATTTATGTTTTTATACACAGAGCTTTGTATTTCTGATGTACTAAATTAGCTCATCTTTGAATATACATTGACTTTTCTTATATGCCATTTTGGGTAAATTTTAAATTTCTTAGGACATAATTGTATAACAATCAAGTAGATTAACATATTATTGTGTGAAACTTATTCACTTATTCGCTGTACTTAAAGTTAATTTTAGTAATTTTATATAGCTACCTTACTTTTTATATCTTATGTATACCTATTTCTATATGTTTCCAGAACATGAAAACTTTGATATTTACCATTTTTATTTCAAATTTCAGGATAATAATGGTTTAATACTCTTATGCTCTGACTGTCCCTCTATCATTAATTTATGAAATAATGTTATGTATTTAATACAAAAGTATGGATTTGCACAATAGTCTCTATTTCCAGCTGTATAGAGTTATCTATATCAGATCTGAATTTTAATTAAAATTACACTTAGTGATATTTTTTCTCGAGATCCTAGTCAATGTAACAATAACAGTTTATTTTCTTAACTAGAGTAGAGAAATTCTTTGTTACATTCCTAACCCCAGATTTAAACTTGTCACCAGGTTTAGACACTCTGGGAGTTGAATCTAAATAGACTTTGTCCATACAACCATATAGATTTCAATATTGATACTGTAGAAAAATTTGTTAAATGTATGGACCTTTTCCAAATCATTATACCCAATGCCAATTAAACATATGTGAATTCTACAATTTTAACTTAAACAAATTCGCATTAATATTAACAATTCCATAATCACATGTCAAACATCACACATGAAAATGTAAAATCAAACAGTCCATTTCTAGTTTAGTGTGCATACCAATTTTCTCTGACTAGTTGCCAGCCAACCGTAGAGTTCTCTCTCCATAACTCACCCCCAGCAGAGACCTTAACTCCAGCGATAAACAACCCCTTGTCAATCCTCTAACAACTTATTTAATCTTTACTTTCCCTAGCATGTTTCCATTTACTATGTCCAATAAATTTAAGATGATTTCTTCCTATTTTGCCTAGGCTTTCTCTTTATTTCTTCCACAGAGGTACTTTAAAAGCGGTCTTTTCCACTTTTCCGGCTTTTTCCATCTCTTCCCAGTAATTTCCTTTTTATTGGGGAAATTAGATATTTTTCTCCAAATCTAATTTTTTTAGTAACTTGTTTTATTCCTTCCAAGGATTTCTGGAAGGTGTGAGAAAGTCTTATCACCTTATCCGTCCTCATGGATTAGGTTTTTCATATCTCAATTCTTAATCTAGTCATTACGCACATAATTTTCCATTTTATTTTATTAAATAAAAAAATAAAATAAATCCACATAGTAGTTCTCCATTGTGGTCCACTTCCCCTTTGGACTTGTTCAATTGTCAAATTAAAAACATAGAATCTTGGGGTATTACACAAAGAATGTTCTAGAATATTCCATGGAAGTTAAATACCTACCATACGCCTAGTAACTAGCTCAACCATATAAATCAAATGGCTTATGAATAAAACATGCCAAAAACTTTCTAACTAATTTGAAAAGACACTTGTTCATATGTAATTATTTTTTAATTAAGGAATTCAACTCAAAGGGAAAAATTTGATTAACTAATTTTAAGAGAAATCTGAACCTTTGATTTCTGAATACTTCTAAAAATGTTGTAGAATATTTTGTAGAGGTTAAATCCATATCATACACTTAGTAATTATTGATAATTAAAGTAAAAATAAAAAATCCATATTCCAAAATAGAGATCCCTATTGGCCACCATCCACCTAGAAATTATTGGAGGGAGTCACTATGAGGGAGATGTGATATCTTTTCCAATGATGTTGCATTTAAAGCTAATAAAATAAGAAGTAGTATAACATATATAGAAAACATAGCTTTTACACAATAATAAAATAAGGGGTAGTTTAACATATATATAGATAAAATATATTTTCATCGTAATCCATTCATAAAATTTCAAGAAATATTGTGACTTTTTGTTGCTTTAAAGACATTTTTTAATGTATAAATGGATTTAGCACTATAACTTTATACATTAAACAAATTACACTCAAGTTTTAAAAAATATATATGGATTAAAAAGGGTTCTTAAAAAGGCCATTCCATAAACTATTAGTTAGAGTACATGATAAAATGATACCTACATTAACAAATTAAAAAGGAGTAATAAAAAAATAATAATGTATTTCATAAGTAAAATATTTCAATTTAAATCTTTATTTTGCTTCAACTTTATATATACATATAAAGTGAATCAATGTAATGTCTCTCATTCTTAAAAAAAAAAAAAATCATTCATATGAAGATCACATTATGATGTTTTGAAAACTATCAAGTTCTACTTTATAATTATTTATACTAAAAAAAATTGTATGCAATAATTATAATACAACCATATATATTTTTTTTATAATTATTTTAACTCACCCATACATAATACATGTTAGTTTTTTTCCACTTACCATATCCATAGTCTTATATTACTATTTTAATATAGTTTTAAGACCTTAACTCTTTATGTTCTTACCTCAACATTTATATGAATTGATCTTAATACTAAAGTCCTATCTAGGACCTCGTTCCTAACATGGGTCTCCCTTTTAATTTATATTACCTTCCAACATAAATATTTTCCCTTAGTTCTACGTAGTGCAAAGTGTATTATTCATACACCCTACCTATCATATCATCCAACCTACTATTAACACTCGACCTAAAACTATCCTTCAGCATTAATGTCAACTCTGACAACTATTAATGAGTGACTCCTCTTGTTTAATGAGGGACTCCTCTCCTTTTTCAACATTAATACAAACGTTGCTAATCCAACTCACAACTCACCTCCTCGAGCCACGAAAACTTAGCGTATCGACTTAACTTACGGATCTGTCTTTTGATTTAACTTTTTCAAACATACTGGTATGTTTGGCATTCAATATCCATATACACTTGTCCTTTCAAATTGGTGTATCTTTGATCTGAGCGAGAATGGTTAGATGTATGCCACTTGTAGGGTAGGATTTATTTATGGTTTTGGACTCACTATCTCTATTAAACTTGGTTTTTACAAAATCTATCATTTCTCTGTTTATTTTCCACAATGGAACTTTCGCTCTGTTCACTGATTACTGTAGATTTAGCGCTCTGGTGGTATAAATCATGAATTCCTCCCATTTTTACCGGTTATAGCTCCTTGCCTCCACCATTTGAATCGACGGTAAGCTTCTAACGTGTTGCTCTTCTCTTCCCTGAATTCATTTGGACAAATTGTATGGACTAAATAGAAATCCGATTGAACCTTATAGTATGGGCTCGTCAGTTTACTGTGAAGTTCTTTTTCCGTGTTAAATTTATTGATTTATTTACTATCAGGAACACATTTATGTTCCCTGTCTTTTACGTTCTACCATCTAGTTGAACTTGATTTATTTTAAATAGCGATTTCTTTTTGTACAACTGGGTATTTGTATCATTATATCTTTGCAGTAAATTTTTATTTTTTTTACTAATTCGATTGACTGTAATAATCTAAAATCATATGTTAAACGTATTTCGATTTAGTTACTATCAGCTCTTATGAGAAAATCAAAGTATCTCCGGCCTTAATTTCTTTTCCATTTTCTGTCTTACATTGTTAATACATTACACAGTCTTCCCATTTCGATTTTGTTTGGCAATTCACTGTCTCGGATTGGGTTTTTGTTATTCTATTTTATAATTCTCATCTAAATTTGTATTTCATTTCAACATCTGATTTTGTTAACCTGAGTATAGCAGTCATACTCTTCAGATTCTGGTTCTCGGTGGTTAGCAATTTCAAGTGGCGATTTACTCCTTATAGGTTTATATAATTCTTCTAGCTTTGTTAATTGTTGTCATACCGTATAAAGCATTTAATCCTCATGTAAATTCCTGCCATATTAGGGGTTCTTAACGCATATGCTACACTTTCCACAGCAATGAAACCGCAATATGTGAAACCCACTTTTGCGGGGAGAAAACCCACTTCGCTCTTCCGGAGTAAGACATTTTAAATCTACCCAAATCTAAATATTTTTATGGTATACAACTTGCAGCCTCACACTAAAGGATTCGAACCCATGTTCGAGTTCTTCATTCCCCAGAGGTAATGAAATATTTTATCTCTCCTACTCTGTACTTCTCCTCACCTGGTTTTCCTTTTTTTCAGTAGCTATTTCATGATATCTTACAATTTTTCTTTTCATATACAGTTAAATTCCCTTAAACCCAGGAGCCTTATAAGGTTATAAAATCGTAACTTGGCCATGAAGTTTGCCATACTTTTCTTAACGAAATCTTCTTTGTTTTTATTTGACATATTTTCCTATGGTATTGGTTTTAGGTGCGTTCTTTCCTGTTTCGTGTTAATTCTATTTCCACAAAGAGTCTTTTTTTAAAACATGCTCTATCCTTACTCGATTTCTATGAATGCACAGGTCGGTAAAACAACGCCAAGGATAACTCAACAGTGAGTTTTTTTATTTAGTCATTTGATGGCTACATCCAATTTCAAATTGTCAAAGGTTTAATATATGATACTACACTACCAGTACCTCTTTTTCATAGCCTTTATTGTAATAATTAAACTCAGACATTCTGGATTTTATTCCCATTTAAATGTGGGGGTTTGTTAAGCTTCCCCATTTAGTTTCAGACACATTGTTTTTTTGTCTCATACCAAGTTGTAACTATCATTTATTTTTCTTATGCAATCTGTACTTTCTTCCATTTTGGTAAATACTAGTTGAAACAGTTAAATACTAGATATCTAGGGTATTGATTTACAATATCGCAATTTATAGTCACTTTAATGCTAGGAACTTTCTCTTCATTCTAATACCTTAGTACTGCTATACATTAGAGGATAACATATATATATTTCATTTCTTGACTTGTCCTAATTGTTTTCAAAGTTCTTATTTCAATAGCAGTAGTAGTTTATGCTGTAAATTCAAGATCTATAAGCAGTATACCGTATTGAAGATATCTATTGTGAATGTGTGTTAATGTTTGGATTTCAGATTTAGAACTCTGTCTAGAATTTATATTTTACAAATTTCTCTCATTGTAGGTTATAAGAGATGTAATATTTCAGTAATAGAATAATTTCATTTATTCATCGTCACTACAGATCTAAAATAAAATTTTAAATAAAAATCAAAGAGAGAGGAATACTTGTTTATCCACAACTAGAGTCATTATACTTATTTTCTATTCATATTGAAAACTATTTAAAGTTTAAGTAGATTTATTTATCTCCTTAATACTGCTTAAATCTTAAATATAAGTCACAAAAATAAAAACCATTGTTCCAAACTACATATTTAAATCTGATAACAGATTTAGACATTCTGGAGCTTCAGTGAATGATTTCTTTAACCATGCAACTATAAAGAAGTTAAATTACTATGGTAATAAATATCTGTTAAATGCATGGTTGTACTTATTATTATTAAAACTTCACTATTTGTTTTTCTAATTTCATAGTTTACAGTACAATTTACCCATAATTATAACATAGATCAGTTTCATTGATTACTTGATAATGAGAAACTCTAAGAGAAAACTCATGTCCATTTACACAAAACAACTGAAATAGATAGGTGTGCATACGAATTCTAATGAATAGTCCTCCCAACCTTAGAGTTCTATCTCTGCAACTCACCCTCGAGCTGAGACCCTTTTCTTCCAGTGATTGAATACCTTTTGTCCATCCTGGAACAACTTATTTAAGCAGTGCTTTCCAAAGCTTGCTTCTAATTTATGCGTCCAGAAATTTCAAGATTCTTTCTTCCTGTTTTTTCCCAGGCTTCCCTCAGTGAGGTACTTTAAAGCTATCTTTTTCGCTTTTCTATCTTTTCTTCCTCTTCCTAATTACTTTCCTCTTCATTGGGGAAATTAGATTTTTCTCTCCCAATATAATTTAGTAAGATTCCTTTCAAGTTTTTTCTGAAAGGTTTTTGGGAAAGTCTAACCTTATCCATATCCTCATGGATCAAGGTTTAGGATCTCCAATGTCAGTCTAGTTATAGTGCACACATAACTATTCCATTTATTTTTATTAATAAATAATTAAATAAATCCGCACATTTTTCTCCATTGGGGTCCACTTCCTCTTTGGATTTTTTTCAAATGTCAAATTAAAAAGCATAGCAACTTGGGGTGTAACTTACACATTCCCCCTCTAAAAACAAACACCGTCCTCGGTGTTGACAAAATAAATTTAAACAGCTCGCTATGAAAATAGTGATGGATATTTTTCCATCATCTCTGTTTCCCTTTCCCAAGTAGCTTCTTCAGCAGTAAAATGCTTCCATTGCACTTTTACTCTGGCTATTGTCTGATTCCACAGTACAATTTCTTCCCACTCCAACATTTGAAGCGGCTCTAGAAGGAATTCCCCTTCTGGTTCCACCTAAATCACATTCCAATCAATAACGTGAGTAGAATAATGTACATATTTTTTCAATAAAGAAACATGAAACACATCATGAACCTTAACATGCATGGGTAAGGCCAGTCTATAAGCCACTGGTCCCACCCTTTCCAGTACTTGAAAGGGTGCGCAATATCTAGGAGATAATTTCTCACAACTACCAGTATGCAAAGTGCTCTTCTTGGGCTTAATATGCATATATACATGATCACCCACAATGAACTCCCAGTGAAATCTCTTCTTGTTTGCATAACTTTTCTGTCAATATTGAGCTGTCTTGATGTTTTTTTGAATTTTTTTTACAATTCTTTCCATTTCCTACAAAGTGTCTGGCCCAAGCACTAATTTATCCTCATGTTGGCTCCAGCTTAAAGGAGGGTGGCATTTTCTTCCATAGAGTGCTTCAAACAGACTCATCTTTATGGAAGTTTGATAGTTTTTGTTGTAGGAAAATTCTGCTAAATGTAAATATTCTACCCATTTAGTTCGCCTATCCATCACATACATCCTTAGCATATCTTCCAGAATTTGATTTGTTCTCTCAATTTGACCATCTTTTTGAGGGTGATAGGCAGTACTAAAGTTCATTTTAGTACCCATGCCTCCAAACAAACTCTTCCAAAAGGCTACAGTGAACTTGGCATCTCTATCAGAAATAATCATTTTAGGAACCCCATGTAGCCTTACGATCTCTTTCATGAACACATTTTCCACTTGAGTTATTCCAAAGGTATATTGAATAGGTATGAAATGTGAAACCTTCGTCAAAGTATCCACTACCACCATCATAGAGTCATGCTGATATTTGGTTCTTTGTAAGATAGTTATAAAGTCCATAGAAACAGTTTCCCATTTCCATTCTAAAATTGGTAAAGGATTTAGCAGTTTGGCTGGACGCCGATGTTCAAATTTTACTATTTGACATTCCATGCATCTTTCTAGGTAGCTTGCTACATCATTTTTCATTCCTGGCCAAAATAATTTCTTTTTCAACGCTGTTAGTAGTTTCTGATATCCAGGATGTACATAATAAGGTTGTTTATGATATTCATCTAGAATTTCATTTTTCAAAGAGTCTACATTGGGGATGTATAATCTCTCTCTATAACAAATCAACCCTTTCTGATTTTGTGTGTATCCTTTCATTTCCTTTTTCAACAATTGAGTTTGCAGTTTTTCATAACTTGGATCTTGATCTACTACCTTTTGAACTAATCGCTCCAAGTCAAAGTTGCCACTACTCCCAATGTTGCTTATATTTTGACAAGAATTTCTGCTTAGGGCATTAGCAATTTTGTTTTCTTTTCCTTTGATATGTTTTATTTCCATGTCAAATTCACTGAGAAAAGATAGCCATCTAGCTTGTCTAGCATTCAAATCTGTTTGAGTGAAGAAATACTTTAAGCTTATGTGATTTGTCATCAGAATAAATTTATTTCCTAGAAGGTAGTGTCAGCACATCTTGAGAGCGTGAATCACAGAAGCTAACTGAAGATGATACACACTGTAATTCTATTCATGTTTCTTTATTTTTCTAGATTCATAAGCAATAAAAGAAATTTCTTGCAATAGTACTCCCCCTAATCCCTCTCCAAACGCATCTGTACATACTACAAACTCCTGGTTAGGATCTGCAATCTTTAGAATAGGTGTTTTGGTAAGTTTCAATTTTAATTTTTCAAAGCTATTCTGGCATTTTTCTGTCCATTCAAATTTTGTACCTTTCCTTTGCAATGAAGTTATGGGATAGTATAAAGCGGAAAATATTTCTACAAACCTTCTGTAGTACCCCACAATTCCCATAAAGGACCTTACCAATGATACATCAGTAAGTACAGGCCATTCTCTAATGGATTTTATCTTCTCACGGTCTACAGCCAATCCTTGTTCTAAAATTATATGCCCCAAATCTTGAATTTTATGCTTATAAAAATCACATTTAATAAACTTGGCATACAACTGATTTTCTTTAAGAGTCTGCAACATGATTCTAAGGTGTTCTTTATTCTCTGCCTCACTTTTTGAATATATTAAAATGTCGTCAATAAATACTAGTACAAATTTATCTAAGTATTTATTCAAGACACTATTCATTAAACACATAAAAGGGGCAGGTGCATTTGTCAACCCGAATGGTAGGACTACAAATTCATAGTGTCCATACTGGGTTCGAAATATTGTTTTGCTGATATCTTCATCTTTAATTCTCAACTGGTGATAACCAGTCCTTAAATCAATCTTGGAAAACACAGAGGTTCCCCTAACTTGATCAAAGAGGTCATCTATCCGGGGTAATGGATACCTGTTTTTGATAGTCAACTTATTTAGTTGACATTAATCAATACCCATTTGGAAGGTACCATCCTTATTTTTCACAAACATCACAGGTGCTCCCCAAGGAGATACACTCGGTCTAATGTATCCTTTTTCCAACAATTATTGTAATTGCATTTTTAAATCCATTAGTTCAGGGGGGCTCATTCGGTAAGGGGCTCTAGAAACTGGAGTTTCCCCAGAAGCTAAATCAAATGTAAAATTGATTTCTCTCTTGGGGGGAAGATGAGGAATCTCATCTAGGAATGCTTCTTTAAAATCTTTTATCATTGATAATGATTGTAATAATCTTCCCTCTCTTTTCTGTTCTAATTCCTCCACATGTGCAGCATACACCTGATACCCTTTTCTAGCAGTTCTTTTTAATTGAAGGGCTAAAATCTCCCTCACAGAGATGCGCTTTGGTTTTCCTTTTAGTATGACTTCTTTTCCCTCTATATCAATGTAGTGTAATGTTTTGTCCCAAAAATTCATCATGGTTTTATGCTTTTCTAACGAGTCCATTCCTATTAGTATATCATAGGAACCTAATGGAAGAATATTTAAATTTACTTTTGTTTTGTAATCATTCAATTTCATGGTTGTTTAAGGTAATTTATGAGTTACCTTGCGTTTGGTACCAGTGGCTAGCTGGACCAACCAAGAATATTGAAACTTCTCTCTTCTGAGTTTACATTTTTCTACTACTTGTAGACTAATATAACTCAAAGATGCACCCGGATCTATTAAAACTGTAACAGATTGGTCAGCAATCGTACCTTCCATCTCGACCATAGTAGACTGATGTTCTGCTTCCCGTTTTTCTAAGGCTACACTGATGGTGGGGATGTTCCTTGCTGCATCATTAACTGTAGTGGCCTCTCGTAGTACTTGCACTGTTTGAATATTTCGGTGTGGACAGTCCCTCAATAAATGAGGCTCTCCACAACCCCAACACTTCATAGGATCCCACATTTTAACAGTTCCTTCCTTCTTATTATTCCCATTTATTGGTTTTGAACCATTTTGAGATTGAGCAGTTTGATTTTCATTCATTTTGCTAAATTTCTTTCCCTCATGGTTCCTACCAAACTTTTTCAAATATGCTAGTTTTTGTTTCTTTCCACTGAACTCCCCTTTATTTGTCCAGCTCTTTCCTTGCTTAGTATTACCCCTAAACTATTGGTAGCACAATCTAGCTTTCCTCACAACTTTTTCCATTATTTTTGGATTATCGAACTCTATTTTCTCCTTGTAAACAATAAGAAAATAGTTCAGAAATCTATATACCTTCACCTTCTCCTCTCAGATATAAGGTACATATCGTAACAGATTTGTGAACTTGGTGACAAACTCTTCTATAGTGAGTTGTCCCAATCTAAGTTCATGAAACTCTTTTGCCTTGTCATCATAGTAGCGTTCGTTCAAATATTAGTTTTTGATCTTGACTTGAAAATCTTCCCAAGTCACTGTTTTCTCGTCAATGGTGTGAACCATTTTTGTTTCCTCCCACCACAAGGTAGCCTGACCTTGCAGCTGGTAGATAGCTAATATGGCTCTTAAATTACTTTCATATTCGTAAACCTGAAAGTAATTAATCATATTCAGAAGCCATGCCTCAACATCTTCTTCCTTCTCTCCATCATAGGAGGGAGGTTTTATTTTCCATAATTCACCCTGTAATTCTTTCTCCTTTCTAGACTATTGTCTAGTAGCATCATCTTCCTCAGACTCATCTAAGGAATTGACTCTTCCTTTTCTCTTCCTTCCGGAACCTTCACCTTCTTAGCGGTTCCGCGAAGTCAGTTCTCTGATGAGTTTTTTTTTTTCTCCTCACTGGCCAAAGATAGCCTATCATTATGGATTTTAAGCTGTGCCGTATCTCGTTGCATTCTATGCAACATAGCCATGAATGGAGCATTTGGATCTGGCATGTTTTCTCCACCACCCAGATCTACATGCAACATGTTCTCTTCAGTCATGGTTCGCAGATGTACTTTTCAACACTGTTCACTGTTCAACATAACAACATTAGTAAACTTTAAAATTAATAAAATTTTATAGCAGCATATAGTTTCTATGTGAGCACATAGATTTCCCTGTATTTTTTTCCAAAAGCTTTGATACCATTTGTAATGTCCCTCATTCTTAATTTTATTTTTTTTTCATTCATATGAGGATCACGTTATGATGTTTTTAGAACTATCAAGTTCTACTTTATAATTCTTTATACTAAAAAAAATTGTATGCAATAATTATAATACAACTATATATATATATATATATATTATAATTATTTTAACTCCCTCATATATAATACATGTTAGTTTTTTTCCACTTACCATATCCATAGTCTTATATTACTATTTTAATATAGTTTTAAGACCTAAACTCTTTATGTTCGTACCTCGACATTTATATGAATTGATCTTAATAATAAAGTCCTATCTAGGACCTCATTCCCAACATGGGTCTCCCTTTTAATTTCTATTACCTTCCGACATAAATATTTTTCCTTAGTTCTACATAGTGCAAAGTGTATTATTCCTACACCCTACCTATCATATCATCCAACCTAATATTAACACTCAACCTAATACTATCCTTCAGCATTAGTGTCAACTCTGACAACTATTAATGAGTGACTCCTCTTGTTTAATAAGGGACTCCTCTCAGTGTTCAACGTTAGTACAAATGTTGCTAATCCAGCTCACAAATCACCTCCTTGAGCCACGAAAATTTAGCGTATCGGCTAACCTTACGAATCTGTCTTTTTCTTTAACTTTTTCAACCATACAGGTATGTTTGGCATTCAATATCCATATACGTTTTTGCTTTAAAATTGGTGTATCTTCAATCTGAGGGAGAACGATTAGATGTCTGCCACCTGTAGGGTAGGATTTATTTATGGTTTTGGACTCACTGCCTCTATTGAACTCGTTTTTTACAAAATATATCATTTATCTGTTTGTTTGACACAATGGACCTTTCACTCTATTCACTGATTACTGTAGATGTAGCACTCTGGTGGTATAACTCATGAATTCCTCCAATTTTTACTGGTTCTACCTCCTTCCCTCCGCCATTCAAATCGACGGTAAGCTTCTAACGTGTTGCTCTTCTCTTCCCTGAATTCATTTTGACAACCTCTATGGAATAAATAGAAATCTGATTGAACCTTATAGTATAGTCTCGTCTCTTTACTGTGAAGTTCTTTTGCCGTGTTAAATTTATTGATTTATTTACTATCAGGAACACATTTATGTTCCCTAGCTTTTACGTTCTACCAACTAGGTGAACTCGATTTATTTTAAATAACGATTATTTTTTGTACAGCTGGGTATTTATATCGTTATATTTTTGCGGTAAATTTTTATTTTTTTACTAATTCGATTGACTGTAATAATCTAAAATCGTAGGTTAAATGTATTTCGATTTAGTTACTGTCGGCTCTTATGAGAAAATTGAAGTATCTTTGTCCCTAATTTCTTTTCCATTTTTTGTCTTACATAGTTAATACATTACACAATCTTTCCATTTCGATTTTGTTTGGCAATTCACTGTCTCAGATTGGGTTTTTGTTATTCTCTTATATAATTCTCATCTAAATTTTTATTTCATTTCAACGTTCGATTTTGTTAACCTGAGTATAGCAGTCATACTCTTCAGATTCTAGTTCTCGGTGGTTACGAATTTCAAGTGGTGATTTACTCCTTACAGGTTTATACAATTCTTCTAGCTTTGTTAATTGTTTGCATACCCTGTAAGGAATTTAATCCTTATTTATCTTCCCTCCGGATTTGGCATACTTAATGCATATGCTACACTTGCCATGGCAGTGAAACCACAATATGAGAAACCCTCTTTTTCAGGGAGTAAACCCACATCGCTCTTCTGGAGTAAGACATTTTAAATCTACCCAACTCTAAATCTTTCGATGGTATACAACTTGCAGCCTCAGACTAAAGGATTCTAACCTGCGTCCAAGTTCTTCATGCGCCAGAGGTAATGAAATATTTTATCTCTTCTACTCTATACTTCTCCTCACCTAGTTTTTGTTTTTTCAATAGCTATTTCATGATATCTTACAATTTTTATTTTCATATACAGTTAACTTCAATCAGATCCAGGAGCCTTATAAGGTAATAAAATCGTAACTTGGCCATGAAGTTTGCATACTTTTCTTACCGAAATCTTCTTTGTTTTTATTTGACATATTTTCCTTTGGTATTGGTTTCAGGTGCATTATTTGTTGTTCCATTTTAATTCTATTTCCACACAGAGTCCTCTTTCAGAACATGCTCTATCCTTACTCGATTTCTATGTATGCATAGTTCAGTACAACAACGCCAAGGATAACTCAACACTGAGTCTTTTTATTTAGTCATTTGATGGATGCATCCAATTTCTAATTGTCAAAATTTTAATATATGATACTACGCTACTAGTACCTTTTTTCATAGCCTTTATTGTAATAATTAAACTTAGACATTATGGATTTTATTCCCATTTAACTGTGGGGGTTTTTTAAGCTTCCCCATTCAATTTCGTACACATTATTCTTTTGTCTTATACCAAGTTGTAACTATCACTTCTTTTTCTTATGCAATCCGTACTTTCTTCCATTTTGGTAAACACTAGATGAAACAGTTAAGTACTAATTATCGAGGGTATTGATTTACAGTATTGGAATTTATAGTCACTTTAATTCTAGGAACTTTATGTTCATTCTAATACCTTAGTATTGTTGTACATTAGAGGATAACATATATATATTTCATTTCTTGACATGTCCTAACTATTTCCAAAACTCTTATTTCAATAGCAGTAGTAGTTTATGTTGTAAATTCAAGATTTGTAAGCAATATACGGTATTGAAGATATCTATTGTAAATGTGTGGTAACGTTTGGATTTAAAATTTAGAAATCTATCTAGATTTTAGATTTTAAAAATTTCTCTCACTGCAGGTAATAAGAGATGTAATATTTCAGTAGTAGAATAATTTCCTTTATTCATCGTCACTACAGATCCGAAATAAAATTTTAAAGAAATCTCAAAGAGATAGGAATACTTGTTTATCCACAACCAGAGTCATTATACTTATTTCTATTCATATTGAAAACTCTTTAAAGTTTAAATCGATTTATTTATCTCCTTAATACTACTTAAATCTTAAATATAAGTCACAAAAATACATACCATTGTTCCAAACTATAGATTTAAATCTAATAATAGATTTAGACATTCTGGAGTTTCAGCAAATCATTTCATTAACCATGCAACTATACAAAAGTTAAATTACTACGGTAATAAATATTTGTTAAATTCATGGCTGTCATTATTATTAAAATTTCATTATTTCTTTTTCTAATTTCATAGTTTACACTACAATTTACCCATCATTAAAACATCATCACTTTCATTGATTATCTAATAAGGAGAAACTCTAAGAGAAAACTCATGTCCATTTATACCTAACAACTAAAATAGATGTGCATACCAATTCTAATGACTATTCCTCCCAACCTTAGAGTTATATCTCCACAAATCACCCCCGAGCTGAGACACTTTTCTTCCAGTGATAGAAAACCTTTTGTCTGTCCTGGAATAAATTATTTAAGCAGTGCTTTCCAAAGCCTATTTCTAATTTCAGCATCTAGAAATTTCAAGATGCTTTCTTCCTGTTTTTTCCTAGGCTTCCCTCAGTGAGGTACTTTCAAGCTTTCTTTTCCATATTTCCATATTTTATTCCTATTACAAATTACTTTCCTCTTCATTGGGGAAATTATATTTTTCCCTCCCAATCTAATTTAGTAAGATTCCTTTCAAAGTTTTTCTAAAAGGTTTTTGGGAAAGTCTAACCTTATCCATATCCTCATGGATCAAGGTTTAGGATCTCCAATCTCATTCTAGTCATAGTGCACACATAACTATTCCATTTATTTTTATTAATAAATAATTAAATAAATACACACATTGTTTCTCCATTCGGGTCCACTTTCCCTTTGGATTTGTTCAAATGTCAAATTAAAAAGCATAGTAACTTGGGGTGTTACAATAAAATATTTCAATATGCATTCTCAATAAAATATTTGAACATAAATATATAGAGAGAGATATGAGATCTTATTATGTATGACAGAAATATAATATATTATGGATAATTATTTCTAGTTATCAATATGACAGAGAATGTATTAAAATTTTAAGGTAGATAATGTAGATCAAATAAAATATTTTAATGTCACATCTATTTTCTTTCCAATTTTACTTGCACTAAAAGTAGCATAGTCATAAGTAAATTCAAAATAAGAATCAATGAATGATAAATATCAAAACAATTACTCAACGCACTATAAGTATCAAAAAATTTACTTGGTAATATATTTCACATTGCTAAAACTAAAACAAAAATCATAGAAATTGTCTAAACTATAACATTTTTTTGTAAGTAATCTGTATTTCTTCTCATTAATTTGAAGATGTTAGATGATCAATCCATGCATTCTAAATTGTTGACTTGCTTGGTGGGAAACCAAGTTTGTTAAGCATCTAGTTTGTTGTCAATGATTGTGATTTTAGTAATCTAGTTATTTTATTTATTTTCATTCAAGTTTATTTACTTTCAAGTTATATCTTTGTTATAATACATATTTATGAACATATGTTATTTTCCCATGTATCAAATTCTAGATATAATAAGTTGGGGTTATTTCTGAAGGAAAATTAATATCAATTTATGGGTATAATTTTAACATGAACATGGAGTGATTTCATGTATAATATGAATATAGATAATGTGGGCACCATATTAATTAGGACTAATCTACAAGGGAATTGTGGTGAGTGTATTCATTTCTGTTAACCTGAGTATGACAAGAATTTTGGGGACTGAATGATTATGATAGGTATTGTAGGAAGAAGAAATATAAATTTCTTCCAGGAATTCATAAGAGAATATTCCTTTGTACAAAATGAGCAATGAAATTCAAAATTACCCAGGTAAATGAGCTAATTATAAAATAAAAATATTAACTTTTAATGGCACAAGGATGACGCAAGAGTATAGCTAACTCCCTGAGATAATATCTATGATTTTAGTATCCATAGTATCATATAACTCAAAAATGGGATTTTTTTTTAATTGTAATAATCCCATGCTAATCAGTTGTTCGGAAGTAATACAAAGTTGAACCGATATTAAGGAAAGAAACAGAGGGGTTCATTATTAATCAGTTGTGGTAGAGGTGAGATCCAGTCTAGCACAACTATAAATTAATTTAAAACTCCTAACTAAATTTAGTATGTTATAATTTAACATCTAGAACACAACTAAATCATGCTCTTTCATAATTATTCCTTTTATGAAATTTATCTTGAAGTACAGTAGGGTAATAGGTAATCCTCGTTCATTTTGTATAAACCTATGTAATTTCATTTTGTTTTCAGTGAAGGAATCAATCGATTTTTAGGGAAGAGTTGAATAAATTTCTTCTCCTGTGTTATATTACTATTTGTCTATGTATAGTTGTTAGTTCTACACATATTTTTCATTCTCTTTATTGTTGGGGAACACATCCCTCTTTGTTTTTTTTATTCAAGAATTCTAGCATGCTATCGGAGCAAGTCTAGGCTCTTAGTTAAAGAAAGTGTTCTTTACTAAATAAGCTATAATATTTTTTGTAGAAGCAAAAGTCTCCAGCAGCGAGAAAGCTTCTACAGTCATGAGAAATTTTGTGTTTACAGAGTCAAGATGGCAGTAGCATGCAAAAGCCTAACAAATCCCCAAATACCATAGTTCAATGTGAAGAATTATGATTATTATGATATTACAATGAAGGCCATGTTCTCCTCACAAGATATTTGGGATGTAGTGGAACATGGTTTCCAAGAACCAACAGATGTAGCAGCATATAATACTTTGACACAAGAACAAATATATTTGTTGAGAGAAAATGAGAAGGACTCCAAAACCCTCTTATATATTTTTCAAGAAGTACATGACAGTATTTTTCAAAGGATTGCAGCAGCAACAAAGTCTAAGGAGGCATGGGATACCCTCGAGAAAGCCTATCAAGGCATGGAAAAGGTGAAGCCAACAAAACTTCAAATATTGAGAAGAGATTTTGAGACTCTTTGTATGAAGGATTTTGATAACATAGATTCATTCTTCACACATGTGATTGGGTTGGTTACCCAAATTAGGTCTCATGGAGATAGAGTTGAAGAAATAAGAATGGTGGAGAAACTCTTAAGAGGTTTACCTTCATGTTTTGATGCCATAGTTGTGGCCATAGAAGAGACAAAGTATGTCTCACAGTTTTTAGTGGACGAGGTTCATGCATCACTGATGTCCCATGAGCATAGACTGAATAGAGAAACAAAATCCTCATTGGAGCATGCATTCAAGACACAAATGTATTTTGGTTAAGGTAGAGGTCGAGGAAGATAAAACTACCAAGGAAGAGGAAGAAGCCCACACAGAGGTGGAAGAGGCAGCCCTGCAAGCACAAGCGAAAGGGGCAGCAATCAGAATCCAAGCGAAGTCTCAAGCCAAAATCAACCACAAGGATAGAGGTATGATAAATCTCAAGTGCAATTTCATTAATGCAAAAAGTATGGTCATTATTCAAATGAATGTAGAAAGAATAAAAATTACATGGGTAATAAACCTAGTGTAAATTTTACAAAGGAAAATCAGAACCAAGGAAATGTGATTTTAACTTGTACTGTAGCGCAAGAAAAACAAAAAGATTTATGGTTTTTGGATTCAGGGTGTAGTAACCATATGACTAGAAACATAACAATGTTTTTCAATCTAGATGAAAGTGTAAAATATGAAGTGACAACAGGGAGTGATAGCAAGGTCTATGTCATGGGAAAAGGAAGAGTAAAAATACTGACAAATAATGGAGAAAAGAAGTTTGTTCCAAATGTCTATTATGTACCTGGCCTAAAATGTAACCTTCTAAGCATTGGAAAACTCATGCATAAGGGATACAATGTGTTTCTTAAGAATGATGTGTGTACAATCATGGATATACCTCCAAGTAGACAGGTCATTGAAAAAGTGCATATGAAAAGCAATAGGATGTTTCCTCTCAAGATTAGATTAGATTTGAAAGAAGGACTTGTTGTAGCAGCTGTCACACAAGAAGTCTTTCAAGAAGAAGTGAAAGATGAGAACTGGTCATGGCATTTGAGATTTGGACATCTCAATTTCAGAGGTTTGAACTTGTTGCATAGAAAAGGCATGGTAAACAGATTACCACTCATACAGAAATGAGGCAACCTATTTGAAGGCTGCATCTTGGGAAAACAACACAGACAATTATTTCCAACAAGAAAGAGTATAAGGGAAAAGGCACCATTACCTTTTCCACTCAGATTTATGTGGACCAATGCAAACGCCATCATTACTTGGCAGTCATTATGTTTTTACATTTATAGATTATTACACAAGGAAGACATGGGTGTATTTTCTAAAACTGAAAAGTGAAGTGTTTGAACAGTTCTACCACTTAAAAGCTCTTGTTGAGAAGCAAATTGGACACTACATAAAAGTGTTGAGAATTGATAGAGGTGGAGAATATATCTCCAAAGACTTCCAAAGTTTCTGCGACAAGCATGGGATTCACAAGAAGTTTACCGCAAGGTATACACCTAAGAAAAATGGTGTAGCAGAAATAATGAATAGGACCATCCTGGACATGGTAAGAAGTATGTTGAAGGAAAAGAATTTTCCAAATGAGTATTGGGTAGAAGCTGTCAATTGTGTAGGTTATATTTTAAATAGATGTCCAACCAAAGTTGTTATGAACAAATTTCCAGAAGAGGCATAGAGTGGAACGAAGAAAGTTGTCATACACATGAGAGTGTTTGGATGTGTGGCATATGCACATGTCACAAATTAGTTAAGAAAGAAGTTGGACAATGAGGGGTAGAAGTGTATATTTGTTTGATACAGTGATGAATATAAGGCATACAACCTCTATAATTCATCAACCAAGAATTTAATAATCAACAGAGATGTTGATTTCATTGAAGAAGAAACTTGGGATGGATTTTTAGAGAAGAATGTAAATGTGAAGACATGTATTTAACATGAAGACAAAGAGGAATTGATTGCAGAAAATAATCCCTCAATCGTGGCTCCTCCTCCACCTACACAAGCTCAATAAAGCACACCGCAAGCAAGCAATAGAACATCAGTGAAAAACCAAGGAAGTGCTTCTCCAAGCACACCACAGGGGTGAAAAAATCCCTTGAGTTGAAGTGCAACTCCAAGCACATCTTCAGCAAATACAAGAAGACAAAAACTCGGAAATTTAAGTGAAATTTATTAGCAAGAAGAAGTAAATAGTAATGTTGGTTTGAATTCTTAATTTTATTTATTTTTTGATGTTGATGATCCAATCCATTTTGAAGATGCAGTAAAATAAGATACATGGATTGAAGAAATTAATGAAGAGATAGGAGCAATAGAAAAGAATGACACATGGGAGTTAGTGGAACTTCCACAAGGAAAAGAAGTTACTGGAGTGAAGTGGGTCTATAACACCAAAAGCAACATTGACGACTAGATAGAAAGGCACAAAGAAAGACTTAGTTGTAAAAGGCTACATGTAAAAACAAGGGAGAGACTATGAGGAAACCTTTGCACCTTTTGCAACGCTGGAGACAGTGGGGACATTATTGTCAATAGTAGCACAGTAAAAATGGAAATTTTATCAAATGGATGTGAAAAAAACTTTCTTAAATGGAGTGTTGAAAGAGGAGGTGTATGTTGAAAAACCTCCTGGCTATGAAATAGAAGGCCATGAAGACAAAGTGTGTAAGTTGAAGAAATCTCTTTATGGGATGAAACAAGCACCAAGATCATGGTACAATAGGATTGATGTTTACCTAATGGCAAATGGGTTTGACAAGTCTGATGGTAAACCCACACTATACATCAAAGAAAATGACAGTAAAATTCTTATTTTTGTTTTGTATATAGATGATTTGATTTTTACAGGCAATGATGTTTGTCTCATTGCTGATTTTAAAGTAGTCATGAAAAGTGAATTTGAAATGACTGACCTAGGTTTGGTGAGATATTTTCTGGGCATACAAGTGAAGTAAATAGAAAAGGGGATTTTTATCACCCAAGAAAAATACGTTGAAGAAGTTTTAAAGAGGTTCAATATGCATAACAACAAAGCATCAACAACTCCAACTGTCATCAGGTTGAAATTGAGCAAGGAATATTACAGTAAGAATGTTGATGTGACATTGTATAAGCGCATGGTTGGCAGTCTATTATATTTTACTGCAACTAGGCCTGATATAACGTATGCAGTAAGTTTGATATCCAAATTCATGGAGACACCCAAGGAGACATATTGGCAAGAAGAAAAGAGAATATTGAGGTATTTAAATGGAACAAAGGAGTATGGTGTTCTATACTCCACATATGATAATTTTAAGATGATTAGCTACACTGACAGTGAT
Organism: Pinus albicaulis; assembly: GCA_034641835.2. Lineage (NCBI taxonomy): Eukaryota > Viridiplantae > Streptophyta > Pinopsida > Pinales > Pinaceae > Pinus > Pinus albicaulis. The sequence goes on from CM076582.1 coordinate 938,053,148, forward strand.
TAGGCTTGTAGTGTAGATGATAGAAAGAGCACATTAGGGTATGTCTTTCATTTGGGATCGGGAACCATTTCATGGGCTTCCAAGAAACAACCAATAGTTTCATTATCAACAATAGAATACGAATATGTAGCAGCAACAACAGAAACATGCCAAGCCGTTTGGATGAGAAGGATGCTGAGAGATTTATGTTATGAGACACACAAAAGAGCCACAATTTATTGTGATAAGAGCTCAACAATTTCATTGTCAAAGAATATAGATGCTAAATACCATTTTATAAGGGAATTACTTAACAATGGTGAAATTTTTTTGCAGCATTGCAAGTCAGAGGAACATTTTGCTGATATCCTCACAAAGCCATTGGGACATAAGATTTTTTTTTATCTTAAACAATTTTTGGGAATGATCGATGGTGACAGATATGATTAAGGGGGAGTGTTGGAGTTACTCCCAACCATGGCCATGAATAAAATGTGGTAGCAGCCCACAAGTTCATTGAATTTTTTTTTGCAGGGAGGCAAAAGGCTCAATTTTCAAATCTAGAGGCATTCACAAAAAAAAACCAAATAGAGTACTCGAAGCCCATTCTCTGCGTTTATTTCTTTCTGTGTTGACTTACCATTTTCCCACAAGTGCAACCCGCAACATGTTTATGTTATTTGTGATGCGTTTGCAAAAGGGGCACATCGCAAGCTCAGGAGGATAGCATATATCAGTCCCCAGAAAGCATAGGAGTTAATGGATTAAGTGCCCGAAAGTTATTTTTTTAAGTTATGAGGTGATGTGCCACGTCACATCGCATATCACAAGATTTGAGTTTTCCCATGTTTGTGCATATGTTAAATGTTAAGTTCGTCGATGAGCGATGGAGCGTCAGATGCGATGTGCATTCTCAATCGAATTGCATAAGTTTTCAAGTTCGCTCTTTTTTGTGTTGAACGTTGTTTCATGTGTAAATAATAGGAAAAGAGTGGAAGGATGATTTGTTGTTGAACACCTGTTTTAGCAGTAAATTGCTTTCAATACTTAGGCTTCAACTAATTTGGTATAAACCTATGTAATTTAATTTTGTTTTCAGTGAAGGAATGAATCAAATTTTAGGGAAGAGTTAAATGGATTTGTTCAACTATGCTATATCTTTGTATGTCTGTGTATGATTGTTAATTTAGCACATATTATGCATTCCCTGTGTTTTGGGGGAACACATCCCTCTTTGTATTGTATTCAAGAATTCCAACATTCATGACTTCCAACTCTGACAATACCATATGACATGAACATGGTTGTGGGTGAGTTGAAGCGTAATGAATGGATACACAAATAACCAAGTCGATAATCGATTAATTCACTTGAATTATGTAACTGTGGAGAGATTTTCATTGGTCTAGGGGTATTCATGCAATTTCACTCAACCATCTTATAACTGGAACATTCCAACATCTAAGGTTGGCCGAATGACTATAGTAGAACTGAAAAGATGTCTTGAATATAGTGGAGATTCTCAAATGAGGTTAAAGCTATGTCAATGTGGTGTAAGGACTAGTTATAAATAAGGTGGGATTTAAATAGATTTGAAAACAAAAAAGAGATATAAAGATAGGCAGGTTCGGCAGGTGTTGGTAGCTTCTTTTTCATGGGTTTATCTCACCCAAAGGGTGTTTCTTATTGGCGACATTAAGTTGTACTTGAATCCCAATGTGATGTTGATAGAGTTGTTTAATCCCAAATGGCTTAAGCTGTAGATAAAGCTGTATTGGATTGAATCTGAGATCGATACAAGGCCAAAATTGCTCATGCATATTGAAATTCCCATATCACTAACTTGCCTCTTTTCAGGTGATCCTGCTGCACTTTTTACATGTATGCTTATTGTAGAAGTATGAACAACACAAGCCAAGTGTTTGACAAAATTCATAAGAAAAATGTTACCGCATGGAATGCTATTATTAGAGGTTGTGTTAGGGATGGAAACTGCTAGGAAGCCCTCAAGCTATATTACCAAACACAACAGGGAGGACTTAGTGGAGACACACCTTTCCAATTTTCCTCAAGGCGCACGCTGAGATTGTGGCCCTAGAGCAGGGCAGGGAAATCCATAGTTACATGGAACACCATGACTACAAGATATTTCGAAATTAGAAATTGTGAAGAGGTAGGAAAGATACTTGACGAAATGTAGCTGGGAAGGTCAAAACCCAATGTGATAAATTGGAGTGTGATGATATCCAAGTATGATTTGAATGGTCACAACAGTGGTGTAGTGAGATTTTTTCTAAAATGCAGCTAGCTAGAGTGAAATCCAATTCAGTCACTATTTGGCAGTGCTCTTGCTTCTTGTGCAAAATTAGTAGTCTTACAACAAAAAAAATGGATGATACATATGAAGTGTTTGTCAATATGCCAAAGAGGGATCTGATTTCATGGAATGTAGTAATTTCTTGTTATGCATTGAATGTATATTGTGATGAGGTGTTGGGGCTCTTTTATCAACTTCAAAATGATAGGAATGAACCCAAATGTAATTAAATAGAGTGCAAATATTGTGAGGTATACTCAATTTGGTCATAGTGTTGAATCCATCGAAATATGCAGTTGAATGCATGTTGTAGAGGTGAAGCCTAACTCTATTACCATAGCAATTATTTTTCCTTCATGTGCTGATTAGTAGCTCTGTAGTGTGGGTATCGAATGCATGGGCATGAGGAAGATGCCCTGACACTCTTTTATGAAATACAAGAAGCAGGCATTAAAGTAGGCCATATCACCTTCATTGCTATTTTATCTACCTGCGGCCATGCAGGACCAGTAGATGAAGGCTAGCATCATTTCAATTGAGTTAGTAGAAATTTTGAAGTGAAGCATAGAGTGGAGCATCATGCATGCATGGTTGAACTCCTTGGCCACTCGAGACGCTTTAATGGAGCATATGTGACATTGTCAAACATATATGCTACTTCTATGGGATGATGTAGTCAACGTGAGAAAGCTAATGTTAGATAAGGGAATTGAAAAAAAAGGAAATAACATCTCATTTTAACGGACAATTCCAGCTGCTGCTAACATAGGATGTTTTGAAATATATCATAGAAACTCTTCGACAATGTTCTCAGGTTTCAATGATAATACACCCTCGTTATTTGAATTTTGCCTCTCCAAAACCATGGAGAGGAGAGACGTGGAGGAGTTACGACCATGTATACTTCCTTAACAACCCTCAAGGTGGTTGGAAATAGATAATCATGACAATCCCCAAGCATTGGACAAGTCTTGGTTGAAGCCTTACGCTGTAAAAGATGAATCCATCAGGCAAGTCTTGGGCCAACTTTGGGACTCCGTTGAGGAGTTTTGGCACATTTCGAAATTAACTCAAGTTTTTCTACAGTGCTTGGTTATATAAAATCAGTGGAGAAAAAAAAAAGACATTTTCAGGGAAACAGGCCTGCCTATCAGAGGCCAAAATTTGGGTCACTGGTTTGAAAACAGGACTTTCTTTGTCAAGAAAATTGGATGGAGCGGCCAGCAAGGGAACATGACAAGTTTCTACCTCAGACTTGCATATTTTTGTGGGCTTGTTTGTCTATATTCAAGGTGGTTTTGTGGTCAGAGAAACCTATAGGAGTGCATGATTTGGTCCTGAAACACATTTTGGGAGGAACTATAATTTTTTTAGGTGGGATTCTTTCTTATTCAATTGAGGAGTATGCCATGACAAGACTCATCTGAGAAGGAAATGAATTCCATGGATGTTATAGGGATTCGAATACAGGCTGGGAAGGTCTAGTAGACTATGGAAGTGAAAATATGCTTTTTATTGATACTTCAATAAAAATGGAGACCACGTGCACCTCTAGAAAGCAGTTCTACACTGCCTCACATCTATAGTAGCTATTGCAAAACTCTCATATATGCTTGAACACGGGAGGAACATGATCACAAATTACAATATTATTTTCTTTCCATTTATTCTCTTCCTCTACAAATTTCATGGCAATTGAAATCATCACTTTATTCTGTTATTTGAGCACTATATGGAAGGCTTCATGTAGTTGTTTCACAAGGTGCCATAATTTATTTTCAAGAGACGGCTATTCAACAAACCCTGATTTATGATTCTTATTGGATCCTGTTACAACTAATACTTAAATATAATTCCAGAAATTCTCCACCTTTGAGATTGTAAATCGTCATATCTTTTCCCAAGACAAGAGCAGGTGACTGATTTCATAAGAAAGGTATTTGAGGTGCTAGTTGGAGCGTCTAGAAAGCTTCAGGTATTAGAAAGGTTCTTCCACAATTGAAACAAGTTGTACAGGGATGCTTGATATACTAGAAGACTTCTTGAACTTCTTATATTTTGTATATTTTCGAATGGATGGGAGAACTTCAACACTAGAAAAGCAACATTGAATAAAGAACTTCAGTATCCGAGATAACGAAATTTTTACTTTTCTTATTTCAACTGAGGCAGTGGGGTGGGAGGGGTTGGAATCAATTTTCCAAGTGCAGATACAGTTTATTATATATGATCTATATTTAAGTAATTTTTTTCTTTTATGATCTCAATCATGATCTCACAGTATAGGCCAAGACAAACCAGTGATTGCATAGCAGTTGATAAGAAAGTGTATTGTTGAGGAGAAAATATTGCATCGGTGTAAAAATATGGATTTGGAGAATTTGGTGATGAATCTTTGTAAAAATGAAAGTTTAAAGAGTTATCTAGATCACAAAGAACCTATATATTGTGCTTTTCAAAATGAAGTTAATGCTATTTGTTCAGTTTTCTCTCGTTTTGTTGTCCTGTAAATTTGTTACTGTTATGTTTATTATCTAGCATGCATATGCCCAGACAATGACCTCTCGCCATAATTGCAAAAAGAAAATATCTAGTACCTATATCCAATTACTGTAGTTGCTGGAAAAAAGAAATTCAGAATAATTTAATACGAAAAGAACTTATTTTACACATACTACTCCTTTGTGAGTTTCACAACAACTCAAATGCCCAAGTAGGAACTTTAAATTTCACTCTAACAATGCCACAATGCATCATTGTATGGAAACTTAAACTGCATACCAGGATTGGATACAAACATGACACAATTCCTCATTTCCAATATGGTGCCAACAAAATTTTGGCCATCTCAATGGTTCAATATTTTTTGTAATACAATACCCAACCAAGTTTCATTAGTTTACTTTGTTAACCAAACCAAGTTTCATGACTCTAAAAAGTACATATGACATTCTAATAGCTCACTGCGTGTGTTTGTACTACCTATTTATTCTACTCAAGGAAATAGGTATAGCAAATATAAATTTTATAATAGATCAAAAAATAGGTGGTGAGCCCTCTTAAAAGTGAGGAGTATTTGGGAAACACTCATTTACAATAGACAAGCTCCAGGAGTCCATTTCAAAAAATGGGAAATAATGCTCTGACAGGTGCATTGGCCAGAATGTTTGTAAGTATTTCTACATCATTCATTTATACTCCTAGTGAGTGTGTTAAACAACATATGTAAATTGATTTATAGTATTGCAACAATTGGTATGTCTATTGGAAGTGGAGTATCCATTGCCAGAAATGGATCTCCAACAGCAAGAAAGTAACGTTAAGACAACATATACCACTTGAGTAGATTAGAATGGACTAGAAATGAATAAAATTCAATGCCATGTTCCAGAAATTGTTAAGTGGTGAGCAATAGAATAGGAAGGAATGCTTTTTTTTACTTGACGTCATTATGTTGTGCTAGATGAAGACTTCTATTACATGATCAAATGGGAAAGAGTTGGCATAGGTATCAATTTTTATCAGAATACAGGTATCATTTTGTTAATTTTGGGCAACTACGTCCAAAATTCATGTTGCATTTCTCATATGATGATGATGATATTTTTGTTGGATTCCTCTTTGGGAGAGGTGCAAGATTGATCTAAGATCATCATGTTTGGATGAGAAGAACTTGTATTTTGATTTTATTTTCCACACATGTGCAAATTTTCAAGGTCGACCAGAATTGTAATGAAGGCTTGCAAGCCCAATAGATGTGTCACACACCCTCATTGATGGATATAAATTGGAGAGATATGATGTCCATTTCATCATCAACTCATCACACATTTCCTCTTGTGATTTGATTGGTTCATTCACCCTTTGGAGGCCTCTCTCTCTCACATGTGCGGATTTGAAGCGAAAGGAGTGTGAACTGTTTTTAGGGCTCTTTGCTGGTGCATTGACTACCGTTGACTGTGGGTCAAAGATTGGAGTTTGGCTTCCATTCTTGTGCAGAAAATCCAATCTCTTGAGGCAGCATTAGAGGGCACAAATATCGAGGACAAGGGTGACCTTTGACCATAGCCCTAGACTGCAGCGTTGAATTTTTGCATTGACTTTTTCTGTTGACCAATGTTGACCTTTTTGGAGCTGTCTTTGAGGGGTGTGTGTGTGACACTTGGAGGATTGGTTGATCTAATGTTGGAGAAGACTTTGCTGACTAGTGCATCATGTTGACTGTTGTAACGAACATTATTCTCTATCGTTTTTGGACAAGAAGAATTGTAAATTCTGATTTATATTATTGGCTTGTATTCTGTTGATCTATTATTATGTTATATCAGCATTTTACTTTCATGTTTATGTGATTGCTAAATTGAATCGAGACTATAACAAATATTGAAGTAAAACTGCATTAAGCATAGAACATACCATGGTTATATAAATTTAACATGGTATCAGAGCTGAGGTGAAGACAAATCCCAAGCTAGTGTGAAAAGAAATCACTGAAGAAGAAGTCTTGTCAAATACTAATGGCCTCCTCAACCTACAAGGGTTTCAAATCTAATGATAAGTTGACTGACAAGTCTGATTATCATGCATGGAAGATGTCCTTGGATTTGGAATTAGAAGATCAAGATGTCATGGATTATGTGCCGGGGAAGATTGATGAACCTCCATCAAATGCACCAGCTACCACAAAGATGAAGTATAGAAAAGGGGAAATCAAAGCAAAGATGATTATTTAGGATTCTATTCATAAGCACTTGGTTGCCTATATCTTCGATCTAAGCACATCTAAAGAGATGTATGATAATTTGGTAAGCATATTCAGGGCTATAAATTCTAATCAAGTTATTTTCTTCAAGAACCAATTGAAGAATATCAAGAAGGGCAAAGAAGAATCCATTCAATCCTATTTTATGAGGCTCACTGAAATAAAGAATAATCTCTTAGCTATTGGAGAATAATTAGATGATCGAGAGATGGTTCTCATTGCACTTGGAGGTCTCCCCCGTGATCGGTATGTATTCAATACTCCTATTCTTAATAAAAATGTGATTTTGATGAAATGTTGACGAGATTCACTCAAGACGAGACAATAATGATGGAGAGAGATCATCCCTCTAATGGGAATGGAGGTGACCTTACTGCCTTTGACGCTCATGCAAAAAAAGAGGAACAATGGTGGTCTGAGAAATCAAAACCACAGAAGAGCAGGGCCCAAAGGAAGGAAAGGAAGATGTTACACTTGTAACAAGTCTGGTCACTATGCAAGAGAGTGTCCCAATAGAACAGACTCTCCTAGGGATGATGACAACAACAACTTCAGGGGGAATGGCAATCAAAGGAACAACAGGTTCAAAGGAAAGAGGAAGGCTCCCTCTGATCGAGGTGGAAATGGCAAACCTTTCAAGAGGTCAAGAAATTCCAGGTATGATGAGTCTAATGTTGTTGATAATAAGAAAAATGAATATATTCTTGTATCTTCCCTCTCTGCTGCATCTCCTCCCAACACTCTAGATGTCTGGTTGATTGATGGTGGTGCTTCAAGGCACCTCTTTGGTTATAAAGAAGCCCTCTCTAATTTGATTGAGAATGATACTAATTTAGAAATTATCCTTGGAGATAATGCCACCTATCTTGTGAAAGGGACAGGGATTGGACCCTTCATCTATCTCAAGGTCAAGTCCTTCGCTTACAAGATGTGTTGTATGTACCTGATTTGAAGAAGAACCTTATGTCTATTTTGGCAATGGAAGAAAAAGGATTCAAGGTGGCATTCATTGATCAAAAGGTACACATCTGGAAGAAGAAATTTAAAGAAGCTCTTACTATTGGTTTTGGAGTTGATACACTTTACCAGGTTGGAGGAAGTCCGTTGGGGGCTATGTCAAGTGATACAACTCTTCAAACCGAGTTATGGCACTGTAGGTTTGCACACATTCATTAGAAAGCCCTTTCTGAAGCAAGGAAGGTGGTGACAGGGATGCCCGAGTTTAAAGATGATCATGAAGGTATATGTCAGGGTTGTGCCGAAGGGAAGCATAAAAGGGGACCATTCCCCTCAAGTGTCACAAAGACATCTGATATCTTGCAATTGATACATTCTAATTTATCTGGTATGCTGCGCGTAACATCCTTGGCAGCATGTTCCTATTACATGACTTTTATAGATGACTTCTCCCGCAAAACCTAGATATATTTCTTAAAGAAGAAGGACGAAGCATTCAAATTGTTTTGTACCTTCAAGGCCTTGGTGGAAAATCAAACTGAGAAGAAAATACAAATTTTGAGGACCGACAATGGGACCGAATATTAATCAAATGAATTCAATGAATTTTATAGGGAAGCTTCCATTAAGAGGAAGACCAAAACTTTATATACTCCTAAGCAAAATGGTTTTGTTGAAAGGAAGAATAGAACCATTTTGGAAGTTTCCCATGCCATTTTGTATGTTCAAAACAGATGCCCGCATTCCGCATTGGACTCCAAGACTCTCGAAGAAGTCTTCTCTGGTAAGAAGCCTGATGCCTCCCACTTTAGGGTTTTTGGAAGTCCTGTTTATTTTCATGTGCTGAAAGAAAAGAGAAGCAATTTGGATGCTTCTGGAAAGAAGGGAATGTTTCTGGGCTACAGTGAAACTTCGAAGGCATATAGAATCTATGTGCTTGGTCAAATAAAAGTGGAGATATGCCACGATGTCACCTTCTATTAGGATGTTGCCCTCAAGAAAGTTAGGATTGTTCCTAGCTCAAAGGAAGACAAAGAAGAAGAAGAAGCAGGGAAGCAGGAAGAGCCAAAGGATGATCCTATGCCTGATGTTGAAGGACCAATGGATCCTATTGATCCACCTCCTTCAAATAAGAGGAGACCTTCATGGCTTAGGGACACTCTCGAAGATACCGAGAGACATATTACCCCAAGGGTGACATTCCGTGAAAGAAATAAGCCGAATAGGTACCAAGGGTACCTAGCAGTCATGAGTACAATTGTACAATCTAAACTTGGATCATTTGAAGAAGTCGTAAGGCATCAAGTTTGGAAGGATGCTATGCACGAAGAATATGAGTCCATTATGAAGAATGATTTCTGGGAATTGGTCCCGAGACCGGAGGACAAATCTGTTGTCACCTCGAAATGACTCTTCAAGATCAAGCATGGAGCCGATGGAAGTGCTGAAAAGTACAAGGCAAGATTTGTTGCCCAAGGCTTCTCTCAAAAAGAAGGTATATATTATGATGATTTAATTGCACCTAGGGAGTCGGGTCAACCTAATAACCACCTCTTTTGGGTCAGGATTTAAGGGGGTGTGTTACAATATCTTGGTTATTATTAATTGCTGCGCAGTGTATCAAAGCTCTAGTTTTCTCTAGTTTGTTTGGTCAAGGGAAGATCAAGAAGAATAAGTCCTCCTTGAGGTTACAAACCATAACCAAAATATCAAGGCACTTACTCATTAAGAATAATTTGGTCTCTGAATCTTCTAGGGTTTGTTTGAGGAAAACAAAGGTGCAATTGAGGCTCATTCCAGGTACAGTGAGAAAAAAGAAAAGGACTAAAATTAGTCTGAGATTGTTTTGAAGGCCATAGCCTAGGAGGGATGTGGATAACCACATTAGGGAAAACACATCCTATAACAGACAACTGCTCCATTCCGACAGTCATTCTATGACTATATATTGTACAGAGAGTTGATCAGGCTACCCATCTGGGCTGCAGGTACCCATAGGAAAGGCAGTCAGGCTCCTATTCTCTAAGCCTATGGATTATCTTCAGACTCCAGTACAGTCAAAATGCTATGCATAAAGCTAGAATAACACAGTAGATATTAGATTAATATAGTTCACCTAGTTTTTATTGACATATCATAATTGCAGCTGGATTTGGTTTCCTAAATTGTTGATATTGCAAATAAATCTGTACTGGTGAACATATTACATGGTTCCATTGAGCAGTCAACCCTATTATTGCGCTTTTGAGGAGAATCGTATTTTTGTTGTCAATATTTATATTATTCATGCATATAGACTGTTTATGAGTGTGTAACACTAATTTATTGAAAAAATCTAGACATAATAGAAACCCTAATCGAAAATTTACCCTAGAGAATTATAGTTTGTACTAGATGTGGGTCATCAGCAAGGAAAAAGGATTGAAATTACTTAATTTCTAATCCTTTGAACATTATTTCATTGTAAATTTTACCTAATTTACTTAATTTCTTACATATGATGAGTTACTTGATGGATTTAAAGGAATGTCTATATATATATAACACCCTTCGAGCGAGCTATGTTGGCAATACTCCTATAGTAAACAACCGTGCACATGAATAAAGGTTCTTCATAGAAACTATAGGTCAAACTGCAAAATGAGGTGTATTATAGATGTCAGCTGTCAGAATGTCAAATTTTAACCGTCTATAACCCATTAGCAGCAAAAGCAACAGGAAGGTATATTGATTAGGAAAACAAAATCTTTTTTCTTTTATTTTATTTGTTCCTTATTCAATTGGAATTTTAATTGGTACTGTGGAAAGTGGCAATTGCCAATATGCCAGTATCATTTTCAAATTTCAGAACTTCCAATCCACAGTGAATATGTGATGCCTAATGGCAGGAATTTATGTTTTAGCCCTCAATTCCAATGGCTCGAAATTCAAAATTTGTGGAGCTATATAATTCTAGGTTCAACTTGGCCAACAAGAGTAAGACACTAAGTTTAAATGCATGCCCCTATCTTATTCATTGGCCCAAGATCAGGAATACACAGTCATTCCACCCCGATAAAGCCACCATAAAATGTCAAGTTCATTTGAAGATTGGGGGCATTTTGGTTTGCAGCTGAGTCAAAGGAACAATATGCCATCTTGGTGGCAAGCAGGCCATCATGATAAAGAATTGGTGAAGGGTGTATTGGCACATGGTTTTTGGAATTGGGAGGCTATCTTCAAAGACAATAAACTAAACTTCAAAGTTTCTGATTCTTTTTCAGAGCCTGGTAATCACCCAAATCCTAAATATTGCATGAAGCACCTTAGATTTATCGGAAGTCATCTGTGTCGTCGCCTTCGTAATCTCAAGGCTCAGCGTAAGCGACATATTTTTTATGACAAGGAGAACGAAATTTCCACAGAGTCTAGACATTCTGAGTGTTCTCATCCTAGCATTCCATGAACTCCAGATGGTAGGCCTATTCTTCCCCTTGCTCTAACAAAAGGTCTTACCATTTTGGATCTTGGGACAATTGAATATAAAATTTTCGGATTTCTTTACGGTGGAAGTGCAGGTCTTATTTTTCATGTAGTTCTAGATGACAGCCCTGAAAATGTCATTGAAATATATTATGCATCTGGTGCATTGGCTGTTGTTTGTGGAACTGGCAGAACATGGCAAGATCACCATCAGCAGGACGGAGATGTTCGGCCTCTCACATTCTACAGTTATTCAATTACTACGTGAGCTACTTGTGGCAGAGTACTGTTCTACCTTCTTCTCTAACTATCCTAATTTTGGATCTCACTCTTGAAGACAATCAATTAGTACCCCAGTTTTCCTTCCATTCAAGATGGTTTCGAATTCATAAAAACCCAAAAGCCAATGAGTAGCTTTGGATATCAGTCAGAGCAATCATTATCTGACTCTTCCGAAGAAACAGACATCAACGATTCATCTGATGAAGTTTATGGTTCTTATCAGGGTGTCACTTCAGATAAGATGGCTAAAGATCAAAGTTTCACTAGAAGAAACATGTTGGTTCATTCGGGTGTTGTTTCCTGATTTTGTTTTATGGTGAATTTTCCAGACAGCTAGAGTGTTTGAAAGTGAGATTCTATGGGGAATTTTTTGAATACCGGTGTGATAATTTAGGATCATTGCCTATGGCCACCAGAAGCTTGGTGTGACTTTCATTTAAGAATTTGGGTATTAGACTGACTTATAAAACTGAAAAAGATAACTAGTCATCACCCTGAAAATTCTCTTTTGGTGGTGGTGTTTATTGTTTATGGAGATTTCTACTAATGTTATACTTAATCTGTGCTCTGATGATTCATTCTAAACAGGTGTTAGAAATTGTGGGGAAACTTTCAACTGATTTATATCACATTTGATCTAATAAATTTCCTATATTGTAATCAAAACAATGTGTATCATTACGATCTATTAAAACTCCATTTAGTCTAGCTTCTAACTAGCTAGATTCGAGGTTCATGCTGAAGACTCTTGCCGATTGGAAAAACACTGGTCATACAAAAAATGGAATTCAAATAAAGGAATACCACATTTATCCTAAGTCCAAAAATGCCTCGAAACTAAGCAGCCTAGAACTACGACATTCAACAATGAAAAGGCTACTGAATCATCAAAAAAATCGAGTAATTGAAAAGAAAATCTACGAAACCATGAGAAAGCGCTGAAAAGCACTTGCATAAAATTGAGGATAGCTAATCCTGACCTTTTTCTGAGCCAATTTCTGCAACTTGGGAATCTCTTCATGCAATATGGCCTTAAGTGTGTTGAATTTCAGCATTCAGGGTCGTGACCACTTCCCTGTTCTTCTACTTCGCGACATCATTGACTTTCTGGTACCAAAAAAGCCAAAAAATTTACCAGTTTTTACGGGCATTTTAAAGACTGAGCCAAGAGAAATGGAGAGTTTACTAACCTACTTAGCAGCGTCAGTGTCAGACTTGAAAATGGTATAAAGCCTCACAAAGGCGTCGCTGTCGGAGATCTGATTCTCCCTCTCTTTGTCAATGTCATAATTTTCATACTGGCTGCCTAGATGGAACCAAATCAGTTTTTATCACCGTAATGGATAAACCAACGGGAGAGGAAAAATGAAAATGATAAGGTTTTTTGAATCTGTCTGTCTATGTAAATTTCCCCTAGTTGTGCCAGAATCATGCGAACAGCTGTGACTAAAGCATCAACATTAACATGTAATATCCTAGCGAATAGTTGCCTATAAATGACACACAATGCCCATGACTAACTGGCTATGATTGGTCCTGAACGCAACAGGTTCTCACCTCATGGGTTCGATCAGCTCTCGGTTCTTCGACCAGCCAGTTTTTTTCCTTCTCAAAGCCATACCGCCGGTTCATTATTCTTGTATATGGCATCCACCCGTGTGAGAATGTCGATTATGCTCATCTGCACAATGATCAGATCAGAGAATGTCCATGACGCTCAGCTGCACAATGAGATATCGAGCGCCTGAGAATGTCGATTATGCTCATCTGCACAATGATTAGAGAATGTCCATGATGCTCATCTGCACAATGAGATATGATGTGCTCGATCACTGGTTTTCCAGATCTGTGTTTTCCCTCTGAATTCCTTCTCGAGATTGATTAAACAAATTTGACTAAAAATTTGACTAAAAAACCTTGATTGAAAGTTCGTAGAGTGATTATTAAGGTACAACAAATTGTAGGAAGAGATAGCAAGAGATAGCACATGTTTAGATGGTCACTATTCAAAATTAAAAAAATTGTGAGTGTGTTAACTTAGAAGTGAAATTGAACTCATTCAAATTTCAACCTTCTTTGCAATTAATAGTGGTGTGTAGGAATTTGGAATTGTAGGTTGAATAAAGTTGTGGTTGTACATGGGAATTTTTGGTTATGGACTCACAAATTTGGTGTAATGTGATCTTACTATAGTTTCTAGTGCTGTTATAAATGAAGAGAAATACAAGTGACTTCCTAAAAACATGTAATGTCATCTTACTATGGTTTGTAATGTTGTTAGAAATGGAGAAATACAAGTGATGTCTTTATAAAAATGCAATATCATCTTACTATGGTTTTTAATGTTGTTAGAAATGAAGAAAAAATAATGGTGTGGATATTTAACATGTCATTATGCTATGATATGATTAGTAATGGTTTAATTCATCTTTTATCTATAATTTTTTTCATTATTACTTTTTCACTATTGTGGCTTATATGTGTAACTATAGGCTTATTATTTTTTTTTGAAGTGTGAGTGGACTAGGTTATTCGAACATGTGATGAATGAATAGATTGAATGTCTTAACTTATATTTTCTTATGTGAGAGTACTATCAAATACAACGTGTTTATTGTTCCCCTTGCATGGCAATCCATTCTCTCTACATGGTGGTTAGGTTATTCATTTCTTCGAGATTCGTAAACTAAGCTTGGTGAACTCCAACTGAACACCTCATATGTGTTCTTTAAAGTCCAACATAGAGACCTCAAGCAACTGGACCTATAGTCAACAGGCCTTTTCCTTTGTAGAGTGTGAAGTCCTTTACTTGTTTCTTTGCTTGTCCCTACACTCTTCGCTAGTTCTTATGCTCGATGCTAAGTGTAAGCCTTTGCCTTAATTTTCACTAAGCACAATGCTTCATCTTGTCATTGAGCACATTCACAAAGTAAAGCTAGTTTGCTCACTATGTCTACATTTGGAAAAATTTCTTCTCTTTAATTCCATTTGCTTGATAATGCACCTTTCTTTTCTTAGTGATATTGTACTTAACTATAATTATCTTGTCATTCTACAATGAATTGCACAATAGGATGAAATATGTGGTTGAGATAATCCTTTACATGCAATATATTGAACATTAATATAGAGATCAAATAAGCATTGTTGGTCCATTTATTGAATAGCATGATGTGTTAGTGCTTGAATTTGTCTCCTACATTTTAAAGCCCCAATTTCAACAAAATTCATTGTCCATTGGTCTTTTCCCCATTAACGACACAAAAAAGAAGGAATGTCCAATTACCTTTGACAATGGACCCAAGTTTGGTATCAAATTCTTGTGATGTTAAAATCCTTAATGACAAAGAAAAATGAATGAGTTCTTTTCCCCCATATTTGTGGTGAAATCCCCTGGGTTCAAGTAAATCATAGACAAAGGTGTGAGCCCCAAAAAAGTGTTGGAAGAGTAATAGAGGAAAGTGATAAGTATAAGGCATGGGGCAAAGGTTATGTGTTTAGTGCCCTTACTCACCAAGTACCCAAAGTGTGTGCTTAGTGGGTGAGGAAGCGTAGGTTATTGAGTACAAATTATTAGGTTCCCAAGCAAGGGGATCAAGTCAAGCACTAAGAAAAATATGACTATGAGAGGTAGAAATTAATTATCCCACTGAGCAAAAATTTCATTGCTCATGGCTATTGCTTAACAATGAGTACATGGCTTGTGGTTGACAAATTGAAGAGAAATGCGAGATATAATGCAACATGAAAAAGCAGGCTAGGTAGTCTAATTAAAAGTTATGAGCTCCATCATTGTTGAACTTGCATGTTTTTCAAAGGAGAAGTGGTTAAGTATGCCATTGATTGAAGCTCCCATGATACTTTGTTTAGCTCAAAGAAGGCCACCAAGGAGGGTTAAAAGGCTAAATGAAGGACCCTAAAAGTCATCATAATCAAACAAAAAGAAAGGCCATGCATTGACGATTAAAGTAAGAGGAAATTCTAGTGAGCATTCAACAAGTAAATGCATAAAATGGATGAATCAATCATAGAGTTGGGGAAATGAAATATTTGAGCACACAGGAGAAAAAGTAAAATATATCATGTGTTTAAATATATGACTGTCTGGAAAAGGGGCATATACTTGGTGGTCATGTTCTCAACAAAAATGGTTTTGAGGGCTCATTCCACTGCATTGAGGAAAGGAAATCCACATCAACAAAGAAGGCATTCTTGGTTTCCCTAGCAAAGTGGAAGGGCCACAAAGGAAAGGAAATTAATGAGAAAAAGGAAACCAAGTAAAGGCCCACTTGCTTGATGAACCTAGGTTGAATGCATAAGAAACAATGGGTATCATTCTATTGGGAATCACGATTGTCGTTAAACCAAAACCTACAGGTGTTAGTCAACAATCACATCGCTAGAGATAAGGATACATGAGAGGTAGTTATTCCATGTTGTGAAACACACAGGGAGCATTGGTTCATCCAATGTCCAACAATATCCCCCCCAATGTGAGTTGGTTGTGTATCGAACTCGTGACCTACGCTTTGATACCACTTGCTGGGAAACATAGTTGTCATTAAAAAAAAACCCGCATTAGTTAGCGATCACATCACCAGAGATAAGGATCCATGAGAGGAAATTAGTCCATGTCACGAAACACATAGGGAGCATTGGTTTATCCAATGTCCAACACATTCAAGCCCTAAGAAAAATGAAATACTAATCCCATGGTAAGAGGGGATCTCATGTCTCGAGAAAAAAAGGGACATGGGAACAAAGTGCATGTTATGGGTAAGGTGGTGTTAGACAAGTGTAGGATTGTGTGGATGGTTGATTCCCTTAAATCAGTGATGCACATAGAATCAAGTTGAGGCAATGGAGAGACTAAGGCAACCCCACTAGTTATATGTGGACCAACCAACCATTGCCATGTAGCACCAAGGCCCATGACTTGAAAGTGCATGTTGGCACCATTTTCTCCATCTTAACTTAAATGGATCCAATCTCACCAGATATTGTTGATTAGAATGCGTGGGAAACCCTTTTAATAATCTTCCATGATTTTGTGTAACTATCTTTTGAATTTTTTTTCCAAGCTTAGATAGGACCACGAGCCTATCATGTTCAATTTTGCAAGGGTGGTGGTGATGAACTGCACTGTGTTGGGACAAGAGATAAATAAGTGTGAAGAAATATCATCATACGACTTGCATAAAGGATAGATGTTGGGGTGATTTGTAAACTATCATGGATATTTCTCGTGAACAAAATGTGTTTCCATTCCAATCCAAGTAGATATTGTTGATTAGAATGCATGGGGAACCTTTTTAATAATCTTCCATGATGTTGTATAACTAAGTTTTGAAATTTTCTTCCAAGCTTAGATAGGACCACAAGCTTATCATGTTCAATTTTGCAAGGGTGGTGGTGATGACCTGCATTATGTTGCGACGAGATATAAATAAGTGTGAATAAATATCATCATATGACTTTCATAAAGGATATATGTTGGGGTGATTCGTAAACTATCATGGACATTTCTCGTGAACAAAATGTGTTGTTGTTCCATTCCCACGAGATATTTTTTTTTAGAATGCATAGGGAACCTTTATAATAATCTTCCATGATGTTGAGTAACTAGGTTTTGAAATTTTCTTCCAAGCTTAGATAGTACCACGAGCCTATCATGTTCAATTTTGAAAGGGTGGTGGTGATCATTTGCACTACGTTGGGACAAGAGATAAATAGGTGTGAATAAATATCATCATATGGCTTGCATAAAGGATAGATGTTGGGGTGACTCATAAACTATCATGGATATTTCTCATGAACAAAATGCATTTTTGTTCCAATCCCACCAGATATTTCTGATTATAATGCATGGGAAACCTTTTATAATAATATTCCATGATGTTGTGTAACTAAGTTTTGGGGTGATTCGTAAACTATCATGGATATCCCACTAGACAGTTCATCATAACATACCAGACAAAACTATATTTAAAAATGAATGAATAAGAGTTTGTGACAGGAAGTGTCAATGAGTTTCAAGTTTGCTAAGGAGGCTGGAGTGATTTCAAGCTATGCTAGGCAATTTTAAGGCATGATAGAGGCCAGGGAGACATGCCAATATGTGCCAAGTGTCAGGGTGTGCTAATGCATGCCAGCCCAGAGTGTTTGGGAGTGCCAAGGAAAAACAAGGAAGCACTAGTCTCAAATGCATGGAAATGAATGCATAATAGTGTGTGACAACGAGTATCAATGAGTTATAGGTGTGCTAAGGGGGGAGTTTAAAGGTATGCTAGGTAGTGCCAAGGAATTCTAGAGTGCTAGGGTGACATGCTAGGATGTGCCAAGTTCTAGGGTGTGTCAGTGTGTGCTAGGGAGTGCCATGGAAACACAAGGGAGAACTTGGCCCCCTATGGTCCCATTTGGCCCCCTGTGGTCCCATTTGGCCCTCTATGGTCCCATTTGGTGTCAAATTCCTTTCATCAAGGACCATTTGGGAATCCAGGTTCCCAAAGGATTTTAGGGATTGATAACCTCCTTCGTAAGTCTTATTCTTCTCTCTCAACCCTTCAATCCCTCTCCTCTCTCCCTAGAATATCAAATCCCTTGCTTAAAAGGCAAGCATGTTCCACTCTTTATTCTATCTTAGGGGAAGGGTTTCTAGGGTAACTTCCCGCCTATTCATTAACCTATACTCTACAAGTGACTTCCTAAAATACCGGGACTCCTCCCATCAGTGAAAGTCTGTGAAGAGCAAGGAGTCTTAACTGTGGTGATAATGGGATAAGCCTCCACCGTTTCCCTTGTCCTAGAAGTTTCCCTCTTAGGAACCCCTTTTAGGTCCACTACTAGTTTGAGTTGTAACAAGTTGTTCACAACTCCATTTGTTCACAACTCTTTGGTATGCCCACTTTTTCCATACTGTGGATCCAAGATGAGAAGTATATGGCTATGGAGGTTGCCCTTCTTCTCACTGAATTAATCCTCTACAACATAGTGAACTAGGGCTAGTTGGTTGGCTCACTTGACTGGTAAGTTAGTTTTTCAAAGTCTGCACATCTTGAGGCCCTATACACCTGCCTTTCTACCAATCTTGTTGTCCTTTACAAGTACAAGAGTTAGGGCTCTTCTTTGACAATCACTTAACAACCCTCCAACTATACTTGGACTACCATCAATCTGCCCAACCACAGTCAATTATTTTTACTGATCTAGGGCTCACAATATTATGTTCATCTAGGAATATTCAAATCTTCCACCTAATGATGGTTTGAGTCCTCTAAAAATCATTATTCTTGTGTATCGAAAATTTGATCTTTGTTGTCCAATCTATGAACAAATATGAACTACTCCTCTTATTATACTTCTAACAATCTGTAGACGACTCAAATAGGGTCACAAATCATCCACTAACAGTTCATTGACTAATTTTTTATAGGTTCCTTGAGATATATGTCTAAAACTCTATGGATAGTCCACCACAATCAACTCCTGTGCATGTCAATCCATTCTTCATATGGCACATTTATTCTACATGCTCAATCTTCTTCTCAGGTTCCACCCTCCTTTGGATCTTCCATCTCCAAACATACTGAATCTTCAAATCATCTTCCAGATCTATGGTCTATATTGCAAAAATAAACCTCGCTCTAAGGGTCACAACCACTCTTCTTCTACGCAAAATTTTCACAGTCTTAAGGGCATACCTTATGAACTAAACATGATAGGAAACTGTCATTACTAGGGCACTATACTTATGTACTTCTAATTTTTGTAGAACAAACCCTATCCACACATAGAAAAAAACATGACTCTTGCCTCCAGAAGAGACTCAACCTAGCTCATATGGATCTATAGATTCTGGGCATTTCTTTGGCTGAATCTTGACATGAACTTCAGATCTTAATGTCGACCCTCAAACTAGGGTTACCTCAGTCAATATTACGCCTGCATCTACTTAAGTTCTGACTCTAAATTATAGTGCAAGCACTCCTCCATTTATGTTGGCCTTTATCACAGACCTAGAGGTCTACTAACCACCAGAAGACAATATCGTATCAACCCTTTCTTCTATTTCATGTAGAAAATATAACCAACGGGATTCAATCTAATCTTGTAATGTACTAAAACAAGATACTGAATCCTTCTTACAATTTGTGGAAACAAAACATGATCGCACAATCACATATAAGTAAGAGAAAGAAATCATCAATTGCACAACATAAGATGTATCTAGGGAAAGTAACTGCTCAAAACCCCTCAATCTCTATTGTGTATTAAGTCAAGGAATCATGAAACAATACAATGCTTAATCTCTCATGAGATTCTCCAGCACTCTCCCAATTGTCTCCTACCAATCTAGGCAAAACCGATCTAGTACTTAGCCGATTATCAACCTTCCTTCAGCCTGCCTTGCTCACGCAATTCCTAGGGAATTAACTCCCAATTAATTAGTAAAGTCAACCTTCCTTGATTGCGAAATCCATCATGGCATCCCAATGACTTTATAATTTCACATGGGAAATTTTTTATAAATATAACTAATAGTTATTTTCCCTTTAACCTCTGTCTCAACTAGGTCTTCCTCGGAACTAACATGCATGCAATTATTGATAGAGAATTATCAATTATCTGATTGATCACTCATTGTGAATTAAATCTAATTTAATTCAGTGGACCTCTCACTAGATCATCACTTAGTTAGAACTAGTTAATCTGATTTTAACTCAATTAGTTGATTTAACTAATTCACACCTACACCCCACTAATGCATCAACTCCAACTCGACCCCCAAAATATTTGAATCCCTCTACATGCCTAATATTAGACCCTCATGATCTGGAAATATGCAAGTTTGCAATAAAATACTGAAATAAACATAAACACAGAGATGTAGTAGGAATAACACTTCATTTCGTTAATACCAAATACTGAAAAATTCTTACAGACATAATGGAAAACAAACTAGCTCAGGCGATGGTAGCTTATCTTTGAGAAGAGATGTGGCGGCTACATGCCTATGAACTGTGTTACAATAAGGCTCGAGGGCCTTTTTATTATTGAAAAATAAGAGAAAAACCTAACCAAAGGAGATGTAACACCAACAGTTTATGGGCCCCATTGGGGTAGTTGGGCAGCCAATTTCCTAGGGTCGTAACTTGGGCATATGATCCTTGTTTAGCGCACATGATACCTCGTTAGAAAGATCTCTCCGAGGACTACAACTAGTAATATGATTTCAATGAAATCACCAAACCTTGCATGCATAAAAACGTCATTTGGGGCCTCAAAACTACTCCGGAAGTTCAGGACCCGAAAAAATGACAAAAATAGTAAACTATGCTATAATTAAGGAAACTTAAAAATTGAAAGAGACAATGGCGAGGGCCCAAGTTGAATAGGCAGGTGGCCACCAATATCCACCTTGATCACCTCAACTCCAATTTTTTAAGCTAACTCAGTCATCATGACTTAGTTAACTGACCCAAGTTGTTATGAGATGAAATTACAATTTATTTAAGGGAAAAAAAATTAGACGCCTCACATTCGTCACTCCTGGTACATCAAAATTCCTCACCAGTGTAGGTGCATTTTTTTTTGTCCTTTATGGTTGCCAATTTCACTATTTCTTGTTGCAAATTTCAACACCCCCTCTCAACAAGAAAGGAATTCAATCTATCGTGATCTGGTACCTTTGTAATTCTGCATGCAACACTTATATAGTGTTGTTTGCACTTGTAAATCCTAAAATTGAATAGCCTCCGAACAACTGAATTAATATAATGAGTTTGTCATTAGAGTCTTCTGACTGCTGCTAGCTATTGCACCTATCTACTGGACTCTCTGCGTTGCTACTGACATCTGCATCTGTGTCCTTTGCATTGTTACCAACTCTGATTTGCGCTCCAATATCTGACATCTGTCACTCTGATTTATGTCTTCCTGACATTTGACTGCATCAATCTAACTGATCCTTCCTACTATTGTTGTACTGTGGACTCCTCATAGTTGAGTTCGATCCATGAGACACACCATCTCAATGGACCCTACCCAAATTTCTTATCTTGGGATTATGTCTACACATCACCCCATCTTTCACCTAGAGGTATGGTTGCATGTGCTCCCTCTACCCATTTGGATCGAAATTTCCCCCTCATGGAGGTCTCTACTTGAGTGGACACTTCCACTCGGTCTCCTCTCTGATTCTCCAATTGTGGCTACTCCACAACCTTCTGAGACTACTTCTAAGGCTGCATGTTGAGAGTTGATTTGTACTCCCTCTCAACAGACAAGTCTCTAACCTCTACTTTTCTCCTCAAAGCTTTGCATGCATATTTTACCTCAAGTTCATATAGGTTCTTGACTCGTGCACATTGTAATTGTCCCGCCATTACAAAAGTTTCTAAAAAATATTTTATTTTAAATCGATGATATCTCCCTCATCCGAGCTCCAAATTTATTTTTCCTTTCCGGTAGTTTTTCGCAAGGAATCCAAATATGCTATTTTTAAAAAAAAATTACACCAAAATCTTCAGATTTTCTCTGCAAATTCACTTCCCAAAAAATTCCTGCTCTGATACCATGTAGAAAATCTAACCAACGAGATTCAATCTGATCTTGTAATGTACTAAAACAAGATATTGAATCCCTCCTACAATTTTTGGAAACAAAACACGATCGCACAATCACATATAAGTAAGAGAAATAAATTATCAATTGCACAACACAAGATGTTTATGGGGAAAGAAACTGCTCAAAACTGCTCTATCTCTATTGTTTATTAAGTCAAGGAATCATGAAACAATACGATGCTTAATCTCTCATGAGATTCTCCAACACTCTGCCAATTGTCTCTCGCTGATCTAGGAAAACTCGGTCTAGTACTTAGCCAATTCTTAGCCTTTCTTAAACCTTCCTTCAACTTTCCTTAATGATGAAATTCCCAGGGAATTAGCTCCATGTTAATTAGGAAAATTAGTCTTCTTTGATTGCGCAATCCATCATGGCATCCCAATGACTTTATAATTGCATATGAGAAATTTTGTATAAATACAACTGATATTTATGTTCCCTTTAACCTTTGTCTCAACTGATCTTCCTCGCAACTGACATGCATGCAACTATTAATAGTGAATTATCTGTTATCTTATTGATCACTCATTGTGAATTAAACTAAATGAATTCACTGGCTAACCTCTCACTAGCTCATCACTTAGTTAGAACTATTTAAACTGATTTTAACTCGTTTAAATGAATTAACTAATTCACACTTACACCTCACTAATGCATTAACTGCAACTGGACTCCAAAAATATTAGATTAATACCTCTACATGTCTCATCTTAGACCCTCAACTCAAATTTCTTGAGCTAAATCAATCATCATGACTTAGTTAACTGACACAAGTTGTTATGAGATGAAATTAAAATTTATTGTCCAATTTATTTAAGGGAAAAATAAATAAGACACCCCACATTCCTCACTCCTGGTGCATCAAAATTCCTCACCAGTGTGGGTGCATTCTTTTTTTGTCCTTTTTGGTTTCCAATTTCAATGTTTCTTGTTGCAAATTTCAACATTTCATAACTTGATGCAACCTTCACACAAAGACACCATTGAAATCACATGCCCAGATTCTCATGAGAAACCTCTCTTAAGCTCAATCTATCATAAGAGAACCAACAATATGCCATCCTACTTCTAGCTCGAACTGACCATTAAGGTATGCAACATTCTTATGAACCCTCACATGATGATCTTGCTCTTGGAGGATCGTCATGGCCTCCCTTTAGCAACCCTTACTCGACCCTCTTACTTGACCTACTTTAGGACTACATCTCTTCGCCCCCTTGATCAAATGAGCTCATTCTCACTTGATGTAATTTCCTTCATCCTAAGGCCCCCTTAAATATTTTTTCCTAGAACTCTTAGGAACCCTCTAGAACTTACGGGTTTTATCCACTTAGACCTTAGGAAATATTATTTTTCCTTTTTAATTTTATTCTAGATTTTAAACCCCATATTGGGTCCAAAATCCCTTTGCTTGGCTTCTGTTCCCACAAAGCCTTTTTTGACCAAACTCACACAAACCCATATCACTAGGCTTGTGGAGTACCTCCCAAAATACACAATTCAAAAACATAGTCTAGTTGTAGTAACCATAACTTGGTCAAGATCTTGTAGTTAAGCGAGGGCTTGGTTGGGTTCCCAAGTTTCAAATTAAGTAACGGTAGTTGTGAGGGCATGATAGGGTCAGGGCATGCACATTAGGAATGAAAATGCATTTTAACACATTTCGGATAATGTCAATGCATCTTGAAGAGTGTTAGGGAGTGTCGGGGCATATCAAGGGATAACTAGGTCAAAATGCATGGAAAGGAACGAATAAGAGTGTGTGATAGGGAGTTTCATCGAATTCAAGTTTTCTCAGGATGAAGTGTGTTAGGAGAAGTTCATAATATGATTTACAGGAGCCAAGCCTATGGTTGTTATACATGGCTCGACATGGCAGTTTTTGACAAAGGGAGATCACTTTGTGCTAGGCACAACATTGTTTTTCCTTTAGCTATTTTTTATTATTATATGAGATGTGGCACACTTTGGCTACATTCTCATGTTTTAAAATATTCTAGATAATTTCATATTTTACATTGTTGTGTATAAGTTTTGGGGCACTCAACTTGTGTCAGCTTATATCTTGTGTGCCTTGTGTATCTTGTGGTTCTTGCAAACTCTCAGTTAATGTTCCGTTGTTTATATGAACTGAACATACATGTGAAATATTTCCTATGTAAGCTATGTTGCTTAGTTGTTTTATGGCCATGGCTAGATCATGTGATCCTTGTCTTGGTAACTAGTCAAGTGGGACAAGTTGAGCTTGGACATGAGTGGCATAAGATGAGTTATAGGCAATTTTTAGGTGAACAAGCTGGCACAATCTACTTGTAGTAGGTGCAATTGCTCAAGTTGTTGTAGTTGAAGCAAGCCAATATTATCACATGAACTGCAGTAGCCAAGGAATTGATTGCATTCCCAAGTCGTGAAAACATGTAGAGGCTAATTGTGAGGACATGAGTGCCAAGGCATGCTAGGGAGTGCTAAGATGTTTCAGATAGTTCGAAGGCATGTCAAACATGCTAAGATGTGCCAAGTGATAAGGCATGCCAAGATGTGAAAGGGTGTGCAATACATGCCAGGGATTTTCAAGGCAACAAAAGGGAGAAACAAGTTAAACTACAAGGAAATGAACACATAAGAGGGTTAATAATTCATCAATTTACCTTTTCCAAGAGAGGCATGATAGGAACACCAACACTAGGTGCCAATAGATGCTAAGTGCAAAGTCTTAGTGCATTATAAGTGCCAAGTCTTCCTTTGTTTCTTCTCAGCTACTTTCCAATAGTTGATCTCAAATAAATTTAATGTTAAACCATGCCAAATTATACCAAGGCATGTCAACGTATTCCATACATGCTAAGACTTTCTAAGCGCCAACACGTGCCAAGTGCCAATATGTGTCACATTGTGTTATGCATGCTATGAAGTGGAAGGGCATGTTGAAGAGTGCTAAGGTGTGCTAGAGAGTGCTAATGCATATTGAGGAGTGTTAAGGAGTACTAGGAAAAAACATTAAGGGAGCACTAGGTCAAAATTCATGTAAGTTAATGAATACAAGGAATGTGTGCCAAGGACTAGTGTTAATGAATGCTAGTTGTCATGCCAAGGAGGGAGCGACAAGGTATGATAAGGATTGGTAAGCCATGCTAGGGAATGTCAAGGCATGTTAATAAGTCTCAAAGTGTGCTTGGGAGTTCCACGGTGTGATAATTATATGTGCCAAATAGTGCCAAGATATGCCAATACATTCCAGGTGCTAAGGATGTGTAGGGTGCCAGGGTATGTCAATATGTGTCAAGAAGTTTCAAGGAAATAAAAGGAAGAACCAATAATAGGTTTAATAAGTCGGGAATTTATATTTTACAAAAGTGGAATGCTAACCACACTAATAATAGGTCCCAATACATGCCAAGTGGCATTGTGTGCCAAGTGCCAATGTATGTCAATGCATTCAACCAAGTGTTCTAGGGCATGCTAATGACTAAATGCATGCCAACACATGCTAGGAGAGTTCTATGCTTTGCTAGCGCATGCCACCATGTGTTTGAGCATTAGTGTCATGACAAGATGTTCTAGGTACAAAGATGTTCCAAGACATGTGAGGTGATAAGAAATGTTAGTGTGTGCCAAAGAATTAATTTAAGGTGTGCTTGTATTGTTGAGGAGTGTTAGGTATTTTTCATTAATAGAATTGACAGAGCTTGATTATGTATTAAATAATATATTTCCTACACACACTAGTGGGACTTTATCTAAAGGGAATTTTCTAGATAATAAATTTAATAGATATGAATCATGTGTTGACCCATAGGAAAACTCTATTCGACTAGTCATTACTTGAGGGAAATGATACACACTAATTACTTCTTAAAAAATTGGCTAACTCTAACCACTATGGCCTTGGACATATTATAAAAAAGAATCCACAATAATGGTATTAAATTGTTATCTTTTGACAAAAAAATATTAACAAGAACATAACATCATCAAAAGCTCATTGGAATGATCAATGGTGACGAACATTTTTTGACCGTCACCAAAAGTAAAAAAAATAGCATCGGTGAGGGTCATTAAAATTTCGTCACTAGAAGTGTCACCAAAGAGAGAATTAGTGATGGGCCTTTAACGACCCTCACCAAAAGTGTCATTAAAAATGGCTTTGGTGACGGACCTTAAAGGACCATCACTATATACACTTACAACGACGCTTTTTTAAGGACCGTCACCATATGCGACATTGGTGACAGACCTTAAAGGTCCGTCACAAGCATGACCCTCACCAATGTCCATTTTTCTTGTAGTGAGAGAAACAAATTATTTTTCCTAACTATGATTTCCTAGATGAATTGAGAAATGTTTGTATTAAAATTCCATTATTACAAGCCATCAAGGAAATCCCAATCTTAGCTAAAACAATAAACGAGTTGAGTATGAAAAGAAAGGAAGAAAAATAAAAGAGATAAAGAAAATACAACTGGCAGGAAAAATAGAAGAGATAATGATGGGAAAGATTGCCATTCCAAAATATCTACATCCCGGAAACCTAGTTGTCAAAACACATATCAATGGAATCTAAATTCAAAACACATTAATTGATCTAGGGGAAGGAATAAACATCATGAGTAAGCAAATCATGGAACAACTAAAGCTTCCTAATCTTCTTTATACACCCACATTACTACAGTTAGAAGATAGGTCTGTAATCAAACTAGATGGAGTATTAGAAGATATTTCAGTGTCCTTATATTCTTGGGAGTATCCTGTAGATTTTATGATCCTAACTCCGAAAAATGATTTAGGAGGACATCCTATTATACTAGGAAGACCTTGGTTAGCTACAGTTGATGCTTTCATCAGCTTTAGATCTGGTGATATGTACATCTATGATGGTATTTCAACCAAGAAATTCACTTTAAAAGTATCCTCCAGCAAGAGCAATCACAGAAATAGATGACAATCAATGGATTGATGATGAAGAAGATATACAACCTCTCTTCACTATTTCAAATATTAGTGAAGATAGTCAGATTCTAAGTGTCCTAGAAAATTATGAATCTTCTTCAAAATATAGACATGAACAATTTCAAGAAGAATCTAATATTGAATTTTTGTCATCAAGGAAAATGTCTCTTTACTCTATGGAAGAATTTGGCAGCTCTACAATTGAAATATTTCCAGGAGAAAACTTGAACATAAATAAAAACCTAGAAAAATTACAACAAGAAGACCTAGTCAAAATATTATAGAGACATTCCTCTGCATATGCATGGGAATACAATGATATGAAAGGGATCAATCCTAAGACTTGCACCCATCATATCTACATAGAGGAAAATTGTAAACCAATCAGACAACCTCAAAGAAGGATGAATCCAAACCTTAGGGAGATTGTTAAAGAAGAGTTGCAGAAATTACTAAATGTCAACTTTATCTATCCCATTTCAGATAGTTAGTGGGTTTCTCGTTTGGTGATTGTGCCCAAGAAAAATGGTAAATGGAGGCTATGCATTGGTTACCGAGAATTAAATAAAGCTACTCTTAAAGATCATTTTCCTTTACCCTTTATAGATCATATGTTAGATACATTAGCAGGCAAAAAGTACTTTTCATTTATGGATGGTTTCAGTGGTTATAATCAAATTCAAGTTGCACTTGAATATAAAGATAAAACCACATTTACCTATGCTTGGGGAACTTATGCCTACCGAGTACTACCTTTTGGACTATGCAATGCACCTGCAATATTCCAAAGAGCAGTACTAGGAATCTTTTCAGATCTGATACATTATTGTGTAGAAGTATACATAGATGAATTTACAGTCTATGGTAATACATTTGAAGAAGCCTTAGAAAACTTGGAAAATTTTCTAAAAATATGTAAAGAAGAAAACCTTTCATTAAGTCATGAGAAATGTTTCATGATGTTTACTGAAGGGATTGTTCTAGGACATCATATCTTAGGAGATGGAATCAGAGTAGATGAGTCAAAAGTTGAAGTCATCTCTAGACTATTAGTTCCAAGTTTCCAGAAAGATGTTAGAATTTTTCTAGGATTTACACGATACTATAGAAGGTTTATAGAAAACTTCACCAAGATAGCATCTCCACTTTTCAAACTACTCACCAAAGATTGTGAATTCAAATGGAATTCTGACTGCCAGTTCGCATTTGAAACCCTAAAAAGAAAAATTTCTAAAGCACCCATTTTAAGAGGGCCTAACTGGAAATTACCTTTTCATATATCAACAGATGCCTCAGACACATCTCTAGGATCAGTGTTAGTACAAAAATACTTGATCCCTTATGCCATCTACTATACAAGTAAAAATTTGACTCCTCGAGAGTTGAATTATACTGTAACTGAAAAATAATTCTTAGTTGTTGTTCATGCTATCAATAAATTCAGACATTATATAACATGGTATGAAACCTTTGTTCACACAGATCACTCTGCAGTTAGGTATTTAATGAATAAATTTGTCACTAATGGCAGAGTCATAAGATGGTTTTTTCTTTTACAAGAATTTAATATTACTATTCTAGATAGGCCTGGAAAACAAAATACAGTTGCTGATTTCCTATCTAGAATCCAAAATATTAAATACAATACTCTTGTCGAGGACAAATTCCCTGATGAGTATCTCTTTGCAATAACTACTCAAACTCTGTGGTTTGTAGACATTGCCAATTATTTAGTTTCAAGAAATTTTCCTTCAAATTTGAATGCTAGAGAGAAAATAAGAATCATTCAAGAAAGTGCAAGATTTTCATCGATTACTAATGAATTGTATAGAATAAGTCCAGACCTTATCAGAAGATGTGTTCGAGAATATGAGATGCCTAAAAATTTTAAGGCATGTTATGATGAGCCCTGTGGTGGAAATTTCGTTGATAAGAGGAGAGCCTATAAAATCCTTCATCTGGGATATTGTTGGCCATCCATCTTCAAATAAGCTAGAGAATATGTCATAAGGTGTGATAATTTTCAAAGGGTAGGGAAACCTTCTCCTTCAAATGAAATGTCATTACAACCTCAGGTACATGTTGAACCTTTCGAAAAGTGGGCTTTGGATTTTGTAGGACCTAGTAATCCTCCATAAAAAAAAGAAGAAGTATATCCTAGTATGCACTGATTATGTCACTAAATGGGTAGAGGCTAAGGCATTATCTTTTGCTAATGAATCATCTGTAGTCAATTTTATTTTTGAGGATATTTTTACTCACTTTTGTGTTCCAAGAGAAATTTTCATAGATCAAGGGGCTCAATTTACATCAAATTTGGTAGAGAAAATGGTAGAGAATTACAAAATCAAGCATAAGAAGTCTACTCCCTACCATCCACAAGAAAATGGCCAAGTTGAATCTACCAATAAGGTGATTGAAGGGATTCTTACAAAGACTATTTATCTACGTAGAAGAGATTAGGAAGAGAGGCTTCCTGAAGCCTTATGGTCTACAAAATTATGTGGAGAAACACAATAGGACATACTCCTTATGAACTTGTTTATGGAAAACACGTCCTGTTCCCTATAGAGTTTCAGATCAAAACTTTCAAGATGGCAGTCCAACTAGGACTTGATTTGACATAAGCACAAAAGCACAGACTGGAGCACATTAATGAACTAGATGAGATCCGAAAATATGCAGTCCAAATAACAAGCATAGTCCAACAACAAAGGACTAAATGGCATCACAAGTATATCAAAGAGAAGAAATTTGAAGAAGGTGACTGGGCACTCTTGTTTGACTCAAAATTCAAGGATTTTCAAGGTAAATTTCAAACTTATTGGCTTGGGCCATATGAGATTGAAAAAATCTTTGAAAATGGAGTAGTAAAGATCAGAAAAATATATGAAGAAAAGGTATCATTTCTTGTAAATGGACATAGACTGAAAGTTTATCATAAACTAGTTCCAAGAGAAGAATTTGTCAGAAAATTTCAGGATAACATTGATATGAAGTTAGTGAAGAAGAATTCTTGTTCTTCAGTAACTTAGCTTGTATTTTTCAATTATATATATATATATATATATATATATATATATAATAATAAAAAATAAAAAAAATTAAATAATCATTAAGTATAAATATGAAAATCAATCAGTGATTGGCATATTTATGTAGAAAGTGCAGAGTGGAAATTAGAATTTTCTGACATCCTATACTTTCAATTTTTCTCTTTCTATAACTGAGTATTCATAATTGCAAAACAAAAAATTGCAAATCCATTTTTCACTCCATATTTTACATCATTCAATTTCCATTTTCATAAAATTTCTCCACTCCACACTCATATTCCATTCCACTCCACATTCATATTCCATATCCATATTTCATATTATTTTGACAGGTACATTCTGCAGTTGTCCATTCTATAGTTAATTTTGTTCTGCAGCTAATCTGACTCTGCAGCCTACTTCAACAAATGAAATATGATTGTAAAAGGGGACTATGGAACTCTATTCTAAAGATCAACATGCCACAAAATGAAGAACAAGACACAACAAATAACGAGGTCAAATATTCTGAGGTAAATTGTGATCAAAGTTATTTTGACAGCAAAAATGTAGAACATGAAAAAGATACAATATGTATAATCATATGTTTCCTAAGTAATCTATCATTCAAATTGAACTACCTTTTTCATAAAATACCTCGACCATATCCCTTGCCTTACGCTCCACAACAGTTCATCATTAAACCATTAATTAAGTGACTAATGGTCATAATATTAGATGTGACCTATTAGGCCACATCTCTTTAAGATCATATCATTCACTTATGATTCATAAAATCATCATAAATCCTTCCACAGATCCGTAGCCATTTCATTCTATATCAAAACCTACAAACTTGACTATCTCCATCATTCACTCACCTCGATCACACTCTATAGCCAATCCATTTTTAGATAGAGAGAGGTAACTCGAAGGGTGAAGCATCATTCTACAGCTACTCCATCTTCAGGCACAAAGAGATAGGTTTAGAAACAGAGCATCAGACCCTACAGCCAAGAAAGGAAAATAATCTATACAGAGAAAGAAATGGGGTTAATTGTAAGAACAAAACCAGTTGGAGTCAAGTATCTGGAAGGATACCCACAAGTCAAAGGAATATTAGAGCAAGTTGGGTGGTTAAGTTTTGTAGAAAAATTCAATGGCTTCCACAAAGAGATTACAAAATCATTTGCTAGATCATTTGATGGAGCAGAAGTGAAAATTGGAGACATAAAATTCACCATAACAGAATCATTTGTAGCCAAGGCCACAGGACTACCAAGACAAGGAGAACGATGGTTCAAGAATAAGGAGTTTCATAATGAGTCTTGGAAGCAGATACTAAAGAATCTAGGTATGGATATTACAATATTTAGAAAGGGAATTCCTAGCACAGATTTAAGAGGTAGATGGAGAAACATGTTGTTAATTTTGCAAAAAATTATAACATGTGAAGGTAGATTCGGGACAATGTATGTTTACCATATCATGTTATTAATGAATTTCTTAGATGATGGTGAGATAAATCTACCTTTCTTTTTATTCAATAGCTTGTAAAGAATGGCTTCCAATGTTCAAAAGAGAGTTCAATTTTTAGAAACTACTCTATACCACCATGGTTTAATAAAGATGATGATTGAATTCCACCTAGAGAAAATAGGAGATAATTGGGAAGAATTTCTTGTAAGAAATCATTTTCAAGAATATGAAGAAACATCACCTAAAGAAGAAAAGATTAGGAGAAGCTATTACATAGCATTTTGTCACCGTCCCTGCAATCGCTCGCCCTGCATATTGGAGGGTCCTTCCCGTGACTTGTCATTAGTGTCATACTTTTCAAACACCTTCTTTGCATCCTTTTGCATAAGGACATCATTTCTCCTGTTGGACATTTCCTCAAAAAATCACACAAAACCTATGTTTTGGCCTTAGTTCGGATAGCCAGTTCACCCCTTGCACCAATGTGGAAGATTTTCACTAGAGCCTGCACCACCTGACACTTTGTCTCAGTGTAGTGCCCATGCCAAGCTATTTTAGGAATGTTTTTTAAAAATTAGAGGTGGAAGTTTCCTTTTAACCACATGAGGGATGAGTCACTAGACGTGGTTAAGTTGGTCAGCCACAGATCTCTCTCTTTAGGCAGTGGTTTCCACCTCCCATGGAACACTTCTTGAAGATAGGCCTCCCTTCCATGATTATAGGGATCCTAACCGCTCCCTCTCCCTCTATATAAATAGGCCTTCTCCCTTTATGAAAGCTAGCTGAACATATAGCCAAGGAGTTGAACTTGGAGAAGAATGATATAGCTGAGTAATTGCTATTAAGGTAGAACCAAGGAGAACTCCATAGAGAGAGTCCCGTCCAAATTCCTAATGAACCTTTCTTAGACGCGCTCTGCTTGAACCCTGTTGGATGGGACCGCAGCGTTGAAGCTTGGTTGTAGTCTTCCTTTCATTTATTAATATACTCGACTATGGTGTTGGTTCCATCATTGTGTTACATTGTTGATTTAATGCAATTGATTTAGTCCTCTTTGATTGACTAATAGTTACGAATGTGAACTAGTATGTTGTATATTGTTGTTATTTCTTGTTTGTGTATATTTGTCTGAGCGTGAAAGTGAGCAGATCGTGATCTGTCAAACTAGGAGCAAGGAGCAAGCCACTCTTTTCGACGACAACAACAGCATAGGACCATAGGTAAGTCATGTATTGAATCTCCGTCCATTCATTAACAAGGAATCAATATTATAGCTCGTCTTGTTTGTGGATAGACCCATATGAGGGCTAGTGGGATCGCCTCTGTCCGCGGAGGGGATTTACCTCACCAACAAATTGGCGACTCCACTGGGGACTAGTGCGAGTTTGTCTTTCATCCATTATATATTATTTTTGGTCCTTGCTTGCTTATTTTGCCTTTTCGGATTATTCTTATAAGTGTAAGACCCGTGTTCAACCACAAAGGATCAGATCTAACCTCCGTCTTTCAAAATTTTCCCTTTTTCCTAATTGAACTGGCTTGGCGCATTTTTTGTTTAGACAGATGTGCCGATTGGAGATATTTGCTAGTGTTGGACCCACACCATCCACTATTTGGCGCTGATTACAGCCAAACAGCTGCGCTGACCCTTGTAGGTTTTAGGATTTTGTCCGTTTTGAAGGTTTTTGGTTAGTATTTTGCTTCTGGGTTATATTTAGCTATGTATTGAGTGCTTTGGGATTATTTTTTATTGTGATGAGCTTCCTTCCTTCATTTTTTTGTCTATTTCCTATCAGCATCGAAGCCTCAAGGTTTTTAAGTGCTTTGGTATGCTCAGCCTCCTGTAGGAGTTTGAGCATTTTTTTTTGCAGTCAAATTATTTCCTGGTTTGGTTGAATTCAACTCCCTTAATCCATTTGAGTGATTGCATTGGTTGAATGATTCTTGCATCTTTCGTTCAATTTTTCTTCTTGTCACTCAAGGCATAGATCACACTGCTTGTATGGGTTTGTTTTGTAATATTTCTTCAATTTGAGAGATTGCAACATTGGTTCGAGTTATGTTATATCTGTTTTGGGTTGATTGAAATTGTTTCACTTCAACTCTCGCATTAATGTTCTCGAACTAGTGTTTTGGTTTTTTTTTATGTCATTTAGTGCACTGTTTGCTCTATTACATTGAAAAAAAAATAAAAAAAAATTGTTTGCATTCTTGTTTGCATTGTGAAATTGAAAGTCTTTCGCATATCTAACATTGGACAATTCCAGGAAAGATTTCTCATTTTCATTAACTTGCATCGGATACTGTAGTGGATGTTTCCGTGTGTTCTCATTATTTTCTATCGCTTGAAAACTCCTAACTTTCTTGTAGATAGCTTTTCATCGAACAAATTGGTATCTTTTGGCATGTAGCTTGCATTTAAGGATTTTTGAGGTCCAACATTCGGTAGGACCTTGGAATTGAAACATAAATACAAGATCAACTTAAAATTTACTCAATTAACCTAAGGCAACATTGAAACCTAACGAAACATCTAGCGGTCTAAGTTAGAGATGTGTTTCGGTGCCTTTAAACCTAGCAGCTTTCGCTCGCCATCTGGCTTCAGACAGCACTAAAACGAAATTGAACTCCCCGTACAGTCGAGTATATAAAGGGAGACCCCTCTAGGTTGCAATATTTTTATCTGTAGGAAGCCGAGTCTGCTGCATTGTAACCGTGATACACCGAACACAACATTCGGGGAGACTACCTGCACGTACGTCAAGTCCTTGTTCATTCTTCTTTCATTTGATCACCAAGGTGTATATGGCAGTTCATGGAAACTTGGCACACCCTTCTACCTAAACAACCTGAGCAGTCATTTTAGATCTTTACTTACTCCATAAATTTTAAAAGATCATCGAGCCCTTGTCCTTTCACGCTCACTTAAAAATGAAAGTGACTAGAGTCATATTTTTTCTGTTTCTTGACTGTTAAAACTTGAAATAGCGAAATTTTGCTTTTAATGTGGTAAAGTAAACTACCTATGATTACACACCCATTAAAGTTTGATTGCTTGGCCTGTATTTGTTTTACTTGGTTTTTATCCAAGAGTCTTCATTTTCAATCTCTTTTCCTTTTCTAGTGTGCTACAGTCACAGTGGAAGAACCATCGATTTCATCTAGTGGTAGTCCTTTCTCGGATGATTCATATGAAAATTCTCAATCCTTTAGGTCTGCCAAGCTTCAACTGCCTATTCTCCCATCAGAGCACCCCTTTGGAGAACTAGTTGAGCTCACTTGGCCTCTTTCAAACGGTTGGTTTGGGTTTGGGGTCGGGGAGCATTTTGCCCCCTTACATCGAGATCACCATTTTTGGCGGCTATTATACATCCTATTCCCCATAGTCTTTTACAATATCTCATGGTGGATTCAGACATGGAGTCATCTTGTCCTATTGGCAGTGAGGAAATTCCTGTTTCTAATGAAGAATACCAACTTTTCCTGGAAAATATCCCTCAAGAGTCTGCTCAATATTCACCATCGGTGTCACTTATAGCTGGATATAGGTCTTTGGGTCAGATTATGGCTAGTATTGCCTCCATGGCAGCATCAAATCTGTCAAGGGGTTTGGTCCTTCCATCATTAGGGATGTCACCAATGACACCTATCTCGTTGATGCCTTTTGTTATACCTGTCCCAACTATACCTACTATCTGTGTGGTTGTATCGGCACCGGTTTTCACCACTCAGTCATCAGGGGCTTTGCCTTCAGTAGAGACTTCAATTTCCATGGCAATCTGTGACGGCCTTTCTTTCAAGGAGTATCGGCTGCCTGTTCAGCAGCAGAGCTCCCAGACTGACCACTCCCCTTAGGATTCTAGTGATCCTTATCTTTCTCATTATGACGTGGTCGGTAACCCAATTTATTCACTTCTATTTCATTATGATGAGAATGGAAACCCTATCTATTTGCCTACTCCTGAAGCTTATCAATTCCTTTCCGGTTTTAGACCTAGCTTGCCTGTACAACCTTCTAACCAAAAAGGACAACCCTTTCAGGGACAACCTTCGGTTCAGCAAGGATATGCATATGACCCACAAGGACAACCCTTTCATGGGCAACCTTCGATCCGACAAGGATTATTTTATGGTTCGCAAGGACAGTCTTACAATCCACAAGGCCAACCTTTACAAGGTCAGCCTATGATCCAACCTGGACAACCCGAAGGACCTCCTGGGCAACCAATATATTAACTAGGGCATTCATACGGTCTTGGGGGGGAAATTTATCCATGTCAAGGGCAACCTTTCCTGCAACCACAACAGCCATACTTTCCAATTTGTCCAAATGTTGCACAGCCAGGGCCATCTTATGGTCCTACTCTAGGACAACCTAGTCAACAGTCACAACTTGGCCCATCGCAGCCATCAGGCCAACCAGTTCCGCAGGGACAACCTGGTGGCCCTCATCAGTCAGGTCAACCTGCTTAGCAGGGACAACCTGCATAGACAGTTCAGCCTGCTCATCCACTGCTCTACTCTACACTACACTCGGGTCAACTAGCGCAGCCAATCCATCCAGCTCAGCAGGGCCCTACTTATCAGCAGCCTCCTCGACACCAAGGCGCTTATTACCCTCGAGGTCAATATCGACTGGTATACAATGCGCCTCAAGGTTCTACTTATTACCCTCAACTTCCAGGCCATACTTACATTCCACAACAAAATCTTTATGCTGCTCAATCAGGACCCTCATATAATCAGAATTAGTATCCTCAACCTCTGTATCCTAGTCCTCAGCTGCCATATCAGTCGAAATATCCGACTTATGCCCCTTATGGTCTGAATCCTTTGGGACAGAACCAATGGGAGCAGAGTTACACTCAACCAGGATGGAATCTGGGTACAAGCCCTTATCGAGGACCTGTTATGCCTTTCAACCCTCAATTACCCTTTCTCGCTACATTGGAATTATCGGATGTGTCCAAATTAACGAATTATCCAATCCTTCATAATTCGTATTGGCCTCTGATTCCAACAAAGGTTCCTAGTGATTGCCCCAAGTGTGAGGGAAAGTTTGAAGAAGACCCCCAAGCACATGTTATGACATACCATTTATGGTGTTCTTCCACTTCTTGGGTGGATGACTCTATTCGACTCCGTCTTTTCCAGCGAACTCTCACTGGAGTTGCTACTAAGTGGTCCATCGAGTTGTCTCGCGGTATCTTTCAAGATTTAAACTCTCTCACTATGGCATTCCTTACTCATTTCTAGTTACTGGTTCGTTATGAAGCTGGGACGCATCTCGTAACATCCTTGAAATAGGACCGGGCTACTCATATCTCGGACCACATTCATGAATGGAGACATCGTCGTTGCCTGATCAAATTCGAAATTCTTGGTCAACTTTTTACCCATTGGTTCACTACCTCTTTTGTCAATCAAATTGCAAAAGACATAGCCATGGGGACTTGTGTCATTGAGGAGTAGGCCATTGCTCATGCCCAGTACCTTGATTTAGTGTACTCTCAGTCAGGCATATTGTATGATATCTTGACTGATGCCCCGTGTCCTGGGACTTCTAAAGCGCTGGCCATCCCATCCATCAATGGCGTTATTGGTTCAATATCTCAGACTTCACGTAAGTCTCCCTCTTCCAACACTAGGAAGAAAAAATCAAATTCTTCCAATGATTCTGCTCCTCAGCCTACCCTAGATTCTTGTAAAACTTGGGAGGTCAACGTCGTTCAGGGAAATCCTACGGAGAAGACTTCTAGGGGGGAAAATAAGGGAAAAGGCAAGGCCAAAGCCAATGCCCCAAAACCAAATTCGTCTAAACCTTGTGTTGATGATGGTTCACAGCGCAAGTCGAAGTATCAATGTCTGATTTGTGATGAGGAACACTACACTAATGATTGTCCTAGACGGGCCGAAGTTAGTAAATTTTTCAAAGGCACTAAGGGAATTCCGACTATCCTCAAATAACCTTTTCCATCTCAGCAAACATAGATGGTCGAGCAACCTGTGCCATCTGCACCGTTTGGCTCTCAAGTGTTCATGATGAACGGTTCTGCACCTGTTTCCATTGTTACTCGATTCAAAGATTATACTAGATCACGCCAGACAGCCAGGAAAGAGATCGCTGATGGTCCTCCCCCCCACCTGCCTATGGTCCTCTTGAGATTGAAAGGCCCATTGTTGAACCCGTTGTATGACCACCTTCTAAATGAGTTCTCCGAAAATCTTCTTATAATCCCAATGCACGTGCTGCTCAACATCACAATATTGTTGAGGATTTAGCATAGGAGCCATCTGCGATGTCCACGTTAGAAGTGCTTCAGAGTTGTCTGTCTCAGTGGAAAGCATTATTATCTACGATCGGTGGGATTGATCCTGCTGATTCTAGCCTTCTCTCTTTCGACTTAGAGAATTTCATCTCCCAATTTCTGCACTAGATTGCACTTGTCATAGAAGTCAACATTAACAGTCTCAACATCCATAGAGCCATTTTGGATGAAGGTGCATCCACCTATGTCATGTCATCTGCTTGCTGGAAGGCTCTTGGCTCTCCAGCCCTAACTTTGTCACCCAATGCCCTTGAGGCATTTTATGGAAGGGAATCGAAACCCTTGGGTGTTGTCACTAGCTTGCCCATCATGTTGCAAGGAAAGACAGTCAATGTCGAAGTAGAAGTAGTTGACGCAAAACTCAATTAAAATATTCTACACAGTCACGGTTGAACTCACGCTATGCTGTGCGTTCCACATGAGGGAAAAATCATTACTGTCGACCAATTGTCATTCTTTACCTCATCTTCTAAAAACAATGTTCCATACATGGATCATATTCATTCTCCCCTCGATAGCATATATTTCCCCTTACACCACCAAATACCGTTCAAGTTTATATGATCTCTTGGTCGGATGACCAATGGATTTTCCCTTTACCTAAATAGGTTGATTCATTTTGGGATTTGATGCTGCTTACTCTAATTGAAATCAATTATTACAAGCTTGTGGCTGCATCAGATTCTCCCCCTTCTGAAGGTGTTCCTTTGAGCATGTCTCTCGACGTTTATTCTCAATCCCCCTAGCTCGGCGATACAGATTCACCTGATCTTTTGAAAGAAGTTTTTCCATATGATGAGGCTATCATGGAGACCATGTCTCTTGAAGACCTACCGTGGAGTGATGGGCATCATTGTTCCTTGTTTTTGCCTAGCCTCGGGGCAATGTCTAACTATCTTGAGCTTTTTTCCTCTCAAATTCGTTCTTCGCCACTTCAAATTCCTATCTTGACTCACGAAGTCTTCACTGAAGGTAACTTGAGTAACATCACCCAAATGATGCCAATCGACATTTCTGTAAAACTAGGAATTGTCGAGAACATCCATGTCGGATTCACTTGTTCTTCCGAAGAAGTTCAAGTGTATACTGGCCTCTTTCATGAATTCCGTGATGTTTTCACCTAGTCTTACGAAGAGATGCCTGGAATTGATCCCAATATTGTGGTGCAAGAGATTCCAACCTACCTCCATGCGAAGCCTATTCACCAACGTCTTCATTCAGTGCATCCTCGGAAAGCCGTCACCATTAAAGCTGAAGTTGAAAAAATTCTCAAAGAAGGTTTCATTTATCTGATTCCTCTGATAGACTGGGTCTCTATCATTGTTCCTGTGGATAAGAAGCAGGGAACAATTCATGTATGTGTTGAATACCACGATATTAGTTGGGCCTGCCCTAAGGATAACTATCCCACCCCTTTCATCGATCAGATCATTGACGATTGTGCGGAAAGTGAGATTTTTCCCTCGTGGATGGATTTTCTGGTTATAATTAGATCAACATTCTCCCGTCCAATCAACACAAGACCACTTTCATCTATCCTTGGGGAACATTTTTGTATAAGAAACTCCCTTTCAGCTTGAAGAACACTGGGGCTACGTTCCAGCGCACGATGTCTTATGCCTTTCATGATATTCGTCATATTTTTCAACCATACCTGGATGACCTTTCGACTCATTCAGCTGTGTGAAAAGACCATTCGAACCATATCTACCAGATATTTCTTCGTTGTAGACGCTACAACATTCGGCTCAATCCGCATAAATGCATCTTCTGCGTCGATTCTGGTAGAATTTTAGGGTTTATCGTATCCAAAGATGGAATTTTGCTTGATCTGCTTAAGGTTGAAGCTATTTTTAATCTCCCCTCTCCATCCTCATTACACTAGGTCCAGAGTCTACAAGGGAAAGAAAATTTCTTATGTTGTTTTATCCCGAACTGTGCCGAAGTAGCCAAAGGGTTCACACAACTTTTAAAATAGGACGTCCCTTTCTGTTGGGTTGAGATTGCTCAGCAATATTTAAATACGCTTAAGATGTTTCTTGTCAATGCTCCTCTATTACGTCCTCTGAATTATCATCATGATTTCACCCTCTATCTAGTTGTTTCCTTCAGTACAATAGCCATTGTTTTAGTTTAATATGATGATGATGGTAACGAGCATGTTATTTACTAGTCTTGAAATCTTCTTGACCCTAAAACATGTTATGCGCATGTTGAGAAGTTAGCGTTGGCTGCAGTCCAGGATGTCCAGTGTTTTCATCATTATATCCTTTTACGGACGGTAACTGTGATTTCTGATTATAACCCCATGACCTATATTCTGTCTCGATAGTTGTTGGGGGGG
This sequence comes from Pinus albicaulis, assembly GCA_034641835.2. Classification (NCBI taxonomy): domain Eukaryota; kingdom Viridiplantae; phylum Streptophyta; class Pinopsida; order Pinales; family Pinaceae; genus Pinus; species Pinus albicaulis. The sequence continues at coordinate 938,093,667 of CM076582.1, forward strand.
AAATACTCGAAGTGAATCGTTATCCTCCAAGAGTTTGATTTGGAATTTACTACCGCCAAATCAAAGAAATCACTCGTTTTCACTGATATCATTTGTTTTGTCCCCGCAGAATCTGCTCCTTCTTATTATGAGGATCATATTCTAGAAGAAACTCTTTTCTTGATTAGCACCCTCAATTCATGGTATGGTGGTATCATCGTGTATCTCCAGACTTCTACTTTTAGCTCTAAGTTGATGAAAAATCCCGACGTCACATTCGGCATCAGTCACAACCTTATCGTATTGTGGGAGATACCCTCTATCATGTTGGAGTTGATTCCATGCTCCGCTGATGTCTGACCCTCAAGGAAGCTGAGAAAGTTTTAAATAACTGCCACAGTGGCGCCTATGGTGGTCACATGTCCGGCTATGCCACCGCATAGAAGATCCTTCATGTTGGCTATTTATGGCCGTCCATTTTTAAAGACTGTATTGTCGCAGTACGCAAATGCCATGCATGCCAGATATATCAATGCAAGATGCATGCACCACATGTTCCTTTACACCCTGTCATTACCGTTGGTCCTTTTGCTAAATGGGGCATTTTTTTATGACATGTAACCCTCGCTCGGCAGGGGGGCATGCCTATATTATTGTCGTCATCGATTATTTTACAAAATGGGCCGAAGCAATGGCTACACTGGTTGCGCATGGTAAGACAACAATGCAATTCATATTTAATCATGTTATTACTCGTTTTGGTGTCCCTCAATCCATCGTTACTGATCATGGTTCACATTTCTGGGACTATATGATGGTAGAGCTGACATCTAAGTTGGGTCTGTGTCACGACAGCTCAACGCCATATTACCCCCATGCTAATGGCTAGGTTGAAGCCGTAAACAAAGTTCTCATTACGATGCTTCAATGAACAATTGGGATCCATAAATCCAATTGGAATCTCATGTTGTTTTCAGCTCTATGGGCTTACCGAATGTCGATTAAGAGTGCTACTAGATTCACCCCGTTTTAGTTGGCGTACGGTCTGGAAGCTACTCTTTCGATTGAGTGTGAAATTACTTCACTCAAATTAGTTATGGAAATAATGCCTAATACTTCACCTAAGGAAGAGCGTCTCCTCTATTTAGAGAGATTGGATGAAACTCGTCGCTTAGCTACTTTGGTCATCGAAGCACAAAATAAGTGAGTCAAAGCTCACTTTGACCAAACAGTTTCCCGTCGTTCTTTTATCTAAGGCGACATCTTCCTCCTATATGACCAAGGTCATGACAAGATGGGGGCAGGTAAATTCCAACCCATGTGGCATGGGCCCTACATCGTCAAACATGTGTTACAAAATGGGGCTTATGAGCTTATTGATTATGAAGGTTATTCCTTAGCACATCCCAGAAATGGGTTGTATCTGAAAAAGTATAATGCTTGTGTCATTCATCCATGATATGTGTACATAGGTGATTTTTTAATTTTTTTGCATGTTCAGGTTTGATGTGTTTTGTAAGATTTTTTTTTCTTATTGGGTCTTGCTTGTTATGCAAATGTCTATTGCCCCTCATGTCAGTTTCGTGGATGGTGCCTCCCACAGTACCAGGAGCTTTCCTTCGGCAGCTTGGGTAATTTATAATCCTGCTGGTCAATTGATTAACCTACAAGGTATTTTTATAGGACAAATTACAAACAAATTCGTTGAATATAGTGTTGTTTTAGAACTATTAATCGAGGCAGCTAACCTCGGCATACGCGCATTGCTTGTAAATCTAGATTGAAAGCTTGTTGTTCTTCAACTTAATGGTCATTATTCAGTTCAAAACCCATGTATTTTGAGATTGTATTTACGTATTCGTTTTCTTGAAATAAATTTTTGTTTCATCAGATATCAACATATACCAAGACAAATGAATACATTAACTGATGCAGTGGCTAACATTGTATTAGATATACATTTTTGCAATTTATAAAACATCATCATATGTAAATAGAACCATGTAGAAAATAGATGTATATATATCAATTTTTTGTAGCATGTGCATCATAAAAACCCAAAATATATATATATATATATATATATATATATATATATATATATATATATATATATATATATATATATATATATATATATATATATATATATATATATATATGTTTCTGTTACATCCTAAAACAACATGTCTCTCAAAATATGCGGAAATAAAATCCTTGGTGCCTAATCGGCATGGTTCTCATGATAGCACGTCACCGCCCATACCAACCGCCTCAGCAAGCGGTGAATAAGACTCGGAATCCATATGGTATGCCTTTGGTATGCCCGAGGAACATCATCAAGGTGAGCATAGTATGGGATCCCACGGGTGATCCCCTCTAGAATTTGTACTATCTCCTCCCCCTCGTTGCCCTCGCCATGAGGATCGAAATCGTGAGGATTTTTCCTCCCTATCGGTGACATACCTGCAGGTCTCTCTGGGCCAACATATGCATAAATATAAGATTAACTATCATAACATGCATATATACAAAAAAAAAATCATAAAATCATGAAAATAAAAAATGAGTCTCACCTAGCTCTTCGTCTGAATCCTCTCCCTCTGAGAGCAGGAGGTCTAAATCACCGGTGAATTATGTACCAGAGTAAAGCCAATCCTCCACGACAATCAGTTGTCGCTAGAGCCAATCCAAGAATTCCAGCCTCCAGGGCATCTACTGGCCATCCCCTGCTCTAGGGATCAGCACAACCCATTAGGCCATCCGTGGTTCTCTGGGTGGTGGTGTTGGGACAATGACCTCCTAACGCTGGAATATCTGTAGTCGTTCCATGAAGAATGATAGAAAAATGGATCCATACCCAAACTGCTTCAGTTTGGTCTTCTTGCAGTTGGTTAGTTACCGTTTAATGTCAATAGTCATGGCCTCTGCCCAGTTGTAGAGAGTCAGGGTCAGGCAGTCTACGGAAATAAGCAGTTGTGTCTTTGTGGCCTCATGCGGTGCTTGCGATCTTGCAGCCCATGTGATAGTGTGAAAAGCTACTTTTAGTGCCAGATCTGGGATGGTTTGGATGTCAACCTTTCAACTCCCTGTTCCTTTGCATGCTGCTTGGCACACCCTGTCGATCACCATCCCCATGCTCTCCCCGGAGGGATGGGTACTGGTTAGCATAGGGACTGCACCCCTCCATGAAAATCCTGTGATAAAATACACATTAGAGACTTCAAGTTCAAGTTGTTGAACTCGAAGCATGAACTTTTCTTGGTCTTCATCCCAGATTCTTATCAAATACTAAAGAAATTTTGGCTGAACCCAGAGGCACGGTGTTAGGAAGAATTTCTTTATCCCAAAATCTCTGAGGGTGTCCATGCATCAATAATTCTCCATGGAAATTTGATATTCCTCAATGTGTTCCCTCTCTTTCCACTCAATCACCATTCTTTCTGCTTGGTACCTGCACACATTGTTCATATGAGCATTGTTAGTCTACTTGGGCATTGATATTTGCAAACAAATGATTGCATTTTCCTTAAAGTTATGAAGATTTTTATGCTGCGCGGTTTGCGTGACTGTTTCGAAAATAGTTGCGCTAATGGGTGCACCCTCCGTGTAAAAAATGGGCGATTGGCGCGGGTCCATGCCCGAAACCCTCGCCAACCGCGATGCCCTAATTTTGACAAATCTTCTCCTAAGAAATCAAAATGAAAAGTACAGGTAATGAAATTTAGCTTAAAAGATGGCAAATGGCATCAGATTTTACTTCATTCTGATGAAATCAAGATTGGTTCACTAGATCACACACAATCATCACCAGAAGATCGCAAAGCACAATGGGTCACCGTTGCTCCAAAAAGAGGTAAAAGTGAAAAGTAAATAATTTTTACCACTTATGGAATTTTATAACTTTTCAAAATCTTAAATTAGGTTTTAAAACATATTTGTCGATTATTTTATCATATTATTTTCGAAAAATGGGTTTTACACATGTATCTTGTGCAGCAACAGGTTTTTCACATGGTTATGACGAAGAAACAAGTTATATTTTATACTTTTTCGGACTCCGTAAAAACACGAAAAATTCACTATTAGAGTCACCTTTCAGCTCTTTTCTGACTCTCTAAAACTGAAAATATTGCTCAGACGCTTGTCATTTTGAACTCATTAAATGGCTGCGAAACGATATCTACCCAGTATACGTTTACCCCTTTTTTGGGCTAGGACAGATTATTTATGAAAAAGAAATACCTTCGCCTATCACGACTAAGAGGTTCTCTTGGATGTTGTTCTCTACCTTTTCGGATCTGAGAGAATATTTACGAAAAGGGACTTGATGGAGGTTTTTTTTACACTTTCTTTTCAAACTCTCTAAACATGAAAAGATGCCGAGTTCTCCCTTTATCAGACTCGTTAAAAATTGATGACATCGTACTCCATCATTATGACGTTACTTGAGTTGCTCCTTCCTAGGGCTCGTAAAATTTACTAGGTTGGATTTGTTCGAAGGAAAAACTTAAATCGCAAGCATATGCTATCCCCTTCAAGCTTGTTTACAAAAATAATTGGGGTATTCACCAGAAATGGTGGGTGAAAATGGAACCAGACTTTAGTTGGCAGTATGTCACCCTTGAACATGGCACTTCTCTACATTCGTGTCGGGTTGGGGACATCTCACTTCGTCATTTTTTTTCCTCCATGGGTTTGGGTAATTTATTTTGACTACTCATTTTCTCTTTGCCACGTCACCATGACCTCAGATCCCTTGATTTCAAATACTACCAAATCCAGTGTCGTGCCGGCGATATGTTCAAGAGAAGTTTTTCCTATGCAATTTTCAACCTCCCTCTGATTCTCTATTGATCTTGATTCGCAAATCATCATATTCCTCTATATCGTGTCAATGATGTGGGAAGCATCATGGCCATCCTTCGACTAGGTCACTTCCTATCGAATTCAGCTCATTTTCTAGGAAGCTGATCTAGAGACTCCCTTCAGGTGCCCTGGAGCCTGCATGCCTTAATGGCAGGTTCTTTGCATTCGATGCAAGGTTCACATCATCGGCCCTCCATCGGATGATTCTGCAGCTGTTCGACGCCAGATCATTGTTCACATTCCATGGATTGTACCTTTTGTACCTTGAGAGCCGTTGTCATTATTAGCGGTTTATCTCGGGTCTATTGACAAATCTCATCATTGGATAGTAATCAAATGATGTTCTGGCATGTTCGACTTCAACTCTTCTATTCGCATGCTCGAATTTGTACTTTGATCGGGTCGAGATGGAGCAGAAGACCGTGGGTTTTGTTTGATGAATTCCAAGCTGCGGGTTCTTTGTGGATTATTATGACTTATTACATGACTCTTCTAATTGGATGGCTATGACCATACCTAAGTCTATTTCTTGATCCTTATTTCTGGATGGCTGCATCCATACCTCGGATCTCACTTTTTATGTACTCTATTATGGATGGTTGCACCCATGCCACATATAATGTATCGGAGATATCAGTTTTATTTATACTTGTAGGTTTTTCTGATAGCAGTGTTTGGGTTGAGCGTGTTTTCATAAATAATTTCACCCCTCCCTTTGTCTCGGACCTCATTCTTTAGGGGGCATCTATTACACAACATTTTTTCACCATCCCTGTAATCCCTCACCCCGCGTATTGGAGGGTCCTTCCCGTGACTTGTGATTAGTGTCATACTTTGCAAACACCTTCTTTACATCCTTCTGCACTAGGACATCATTTCTCCTGCTGGACATTTCCTCAAAAGGCATAAAAAACCTATGTTTTGGCCTTGGTGCGGATAGCCAGTTCACCCCTCGCACCAATGTGGAAGTTTTTCACTAGAGGCCCCACCACCTAGCACTTTGTCTCAGTGCAGTGCTCTTGCCAAGCTCTTTTATTAATGTTTTTAAAAAATTAGAGGAGGAATTTTTCTTCTAACCACCTCAGGGATGAGTCACTGGACGTGGTTAAGTTGGTCAGCCACGAATCTCTCTCTTTAAGCAGTCGTTTCCACCTCCCATGGAACACTCCTTGAAGATAGGCCTCCCTTCCATAATTATAGGGATCCTAACCTCTCCCTCTCCCTCTATATAAATAGGCCTTCTCCCTTTATGAATTCTAGCTAAACATATAGCCAAGGAGCTAAACTTGGAGAAGAATGCTATAGCTGAGTAACTTCTATTGAGAAGGTAGAACCAAGGAGAACTCTGGAGAGAGAGTCCCGTCCGAATTCCCGATGAGCCTTTGTGAGACGCACTCTGCTTGAACCCTGTTGGAGGAGACCGCAACGTTGAAGCTTGGTTGTACTCTTCCTTTCATTTATTAATATACTCGACTATGGTGTTGGTTCCATCATTGTATTACATTGTTGATTTAATGCAATTGATTTAGTCATATTCGACTGCCTAATAGTTACGAATGTGAATTAGTATGTTGTATATTGTCATTGTTTCTTTTGTGTGTGTAGGTTTTTGAGCGTGAAAGCGAGCGGATCGTGATCTCTTAAACCAGAAGTGAGGAGTGAGCCACTCTTTTCAATGAAAAAAACAGCATAGGACCTTCGGTAAGTCATCTATCGAATATTTGTCCATTCTTTAACTAGGAATCAATATTATATCTTGTCTTGTTTGTGGCTAGACCCACTCTAGGGCTACTGGAATGCCTCTATCCACAGAGTGGATTTACCTCACCAACAGAAGCAGAGGAAGAAAAAATGATAAAGCTATTGGAAACAAACATGATACACCACCACAGGAAGAGGATGAAGAATTGATCTTTGAAAAGTTGAAAAATATTAAAAAATAGATTAAGGTGAAAAGAAAAGAAAATATAACAAGTGAACATACTGATGAAGAAAATGAAAATCCACCAAAGTTAAGGAGGAGCTCTAGAATCAAAGGAATAATGAAAAAGACATTAGTTAAGGAAGCAGGAATTATAAATGTTGAGGATGAAGAAACCCTGGTTCAAACACCAGCTGATAGATCTCCTATACTTAGTCCTCAAGACTCTCCTCTACATCAGTTTGAAGAAGACCCTAGCAGAAAAACTCCTGATATAGACCCAGCTCAACAGAAAATCTATGATTATGTGGAATCCCTTGAAAGGAAGGCTTTAGAGAATAAAAAGTGATCCATCAGTCCACAAGAACCTCCAATAGAAACCTTGAAGAATGACACTTATGAATTTGAGATACTGAACAGACACATTAAGACTGAGAATGAGATCTTGAGAGAACAAGTTAAATTGAAAAATGCCATGAATAATACTCTCAGTCTATAAATGGGGACACTGCATAAAGAAAACAGGAAACTAAAGAAGAGGGATAAGAAATTGAATAGAGCTCTCATAAATCTCAGGTTCAAATTACTCATGAAGAAGCCCAAAATGACACTAACTAGCAAAAGAAGTAGAAAATAAAGGCTGGATGTTTTACCAGAAGTGTTAGAGCACATGGAGTAAGTTTTGATGAAATTGCATGAGGACATGCAATGGTTTTGCAGTGGGGGTATGTTGAGCCCTAGAATTTCCTTCTCTTTTACAAACCATCACTTCATTTCATCACTCTTTCATCACTTCATAAGCCTAAAAATCAATGAAGAATGATTAGGATTGCTTAAAGGTTACATATAAATGATTAACATGTTGTATTTTCATGGTTTTTGCTGTTTTAATCATTTTGCACAATTTAGCTACAGAATACAGGCATTCCGTAGCTGGTCAGGCATTCCAAAACTATTTCTGTGTTTGAGTATGATGCAGGTGTCAATTGAAGAAAAGGCTTACATGGGTAGTTCCATAATATTTCCTACATGACTTATTCCTATCCACGAGGATTGAATCGACAGTTGGAGGAACCTAATCCAATAGTCAAAGTGAAAGTCAAAGAAACCGTTTTCTATAGGAATTAGGACTCTTGATTTGCTCCACAACAAATCATGAGTCCTAAGAGTCCCAATTCAATTATAATTTGAAGATTACACCTATAGGTATTTCTATTCAAAGTTAGTTATGTAATTTGCATATAAATTAAGTTCTGTAGAACCGATAAAGAAGACTTTTAATAGCATAATTCAGAATTACAGTGATACTCTGTTTTATCAAACTCTGTTTTAATAAAGGGAGATGAGTCTTTGATGCTGTTTTGATTACATATTCAAGGAGATAAGGAATTATAACGAATTGGTAGCAGAGGGCCCCTGCTATCTGAGGAGGTTTTTATGTTTTCTAGCTAAGTTTACTTCAATTTCTGTTTAGCATTTCTCTTTGCTTTTTGCTCAAATTATTGCTTTCATAATTTGCAATTACTGTATCCAACTGAGTAAATTTTTTTGATGAATAGATAAAGTGACTTATAGGTGCAGTGATTGTTTAGGTTTTATTTCTGTCATTGCTTTCATAATTTGTAGTTGCTGGATCTAACTGAGTAAAATCTATTGGATAATAGATAAGTGAATTATAAGAACAATGATTGCCTAGATTTCATTTCTTGTCTTTCATAGTTAACAGTTACTGTGCTCGATCAAGTAAATACCATTTGAATACTAAGTTAAAATGGTTAATGAATTATAGATACATTAATCGTCCATCGTTTTATTTCCTGTCATTTGCTTATTGAAATTAAGGGAATAATGGATTTGTCTGAGAGCCATGCCAAGAAGTGAAGACTTCAGAATTGGGTGTGATGAGTTGGTTATTCACTTAATCAGTTTTTAGATAGAAGATCCTCATTCCGTTGCAATTAATCTCTTTAAAATACATTATGATTGAACTTAAATTTGAATATAATGTGTAAGAATGGCTAAATGATTAGATTTAGATGCAATGTTTTGAGTTATTAAATGCTTTCCTTGTTTTCATTTCTTGAAATCTCAATTGAGTTGTAAGATCCATGGATTATTTTTACTTGTTAAAACACTTGTTTTAATTCTTCTTGGTTAGAAATTAGACTTGAGAATTTGTCCAATAAAACTCTGTTTTCTTTCATAGAGAATTAACTAGTTTTTAAAACATTTCCTTTTCTTCCTTTCTACTAGATTTAATCTCATCTTTCTAGTTTAGAGTAGAACACTAAGGACCAAAACATAAAACCCCAAAAAAACAATAAAACATCAAAACAACAAAGTAATAAAAGGGACACTTAGGCACATATAGTGCACCACACTTCATCAAAGTTACAAATCCTAGTTGATAATTAATGTTAACAATTTAAGACACTAAATTGACTAAACAATTTGGTTTATATGACTTCATGGTCATGATAATGTTATGGTTATTATCCAAATGGTTATAGAGTTATCTGTACAAATATGCTAGGTGTCCATAATACTAGTGTAGCCCCTTATTATTGTTAGTGTATCCCCATTATTGTTATTTTTGAGCCCATGTAGTCCCCACCTTGTTATTATTTCGCCTATAGGTATAGCCCCATTATTATTGTTGTTGTGCCCATGTGGTCCCAATATTTTTATATTGTGACTCCTTAGACTCATATATATAGAAGGTAGGTTTTTTCATTTGTATCATCCAAAAATTATTCATTTATGTAATATAAAGGAGGTTTCCCCCTCGAAGAGGCTATCTTATAAGTCGTTGATATATGTTTTCTTCCATTTGTGAGTTGTTTTCATAACATTTTGTATGAGAGCTTTGGATTTTAGGGTTTTACTGTTGAAAATAGGCCATCTTGGAATTTTTGCTATTTTTACCACGAGAAGAATAAATCCTGAGGAGCTTCGTGTAAAAATATTAGATCTTGGTTCGCTATTGTTTTGGAGATATCATATGAGGAAGTTAGGTTTTCTGTAGGCTCCATAATTTCATGTCAAACAAGTGGCTGAGGAAAAATCATCATAAATTTCATTTCAGAAATTAGATTGGAATTATGTAAAAGGTACCCAAAATTACACGGACTTTAGCTTCTTCTCTATCAATTTCAGAGTTGAAGGTAAAAAAAGCGACACATGGTATTCCATACAATTTCTCTCTACTGAACGAACCCATAATTAGGTCACTGTTAGAGATTGGGCATAAATTTATCTTCAAAAATCCAAATTAGGTCTGAATTGTGGCATTGGGAATAAGACTCAAAGGGATACATCACAACCATACTTTAGATATTTCATATCCAAAATTATAGAGTTACAAATATTTCAATATCGATCTAATAGAATAAATAAAAATGTGTGTATGTATTTAAAAAAATTTCATAATGTTTGTTTGAAAAATTAGTTTGAAGTGATTCCAGGGTAATATTGAACCATAGATATCAATATTGAGTTCTAAAATTCCTCCAAAAAATAATTCCACACCCATTAATCCCTCAGAAAGCTCTACTATTACACATGGAGAGGAAGAATTGTAGCATGATATCTCAAAATGATAGGACCAAGTGCAACAAATTTCACTCTTACATAGAACAACCAAAAATGAAATAGAAGCTAATATGGATGGTTTGAAGAATGGCATGAATGCCATGGAAATTGAGATAAATGGTATAGAAGGCAACATGGAAGCTTTGAAGAAATACATGGAAGATTTGAAGGAAGGTTTTGGTAAATTTTCTACAATAAAAACTTCCTAATGGCGAAAATGTAGTAGAGAAAACTCATGATGAGAACAAAATAAATGTTAACCATGATTTCATAGACTGTAATGTTGGATTGAAGATACACCATATGCCAAATATTGATCTGCGACAGTCTGATTGCAAGGATACTATAACATGGATACTTCAGATTGAGCAATACTTTGATCTCCATAATGTGAAAAACAAGAAAAAGGTACACATTGCAACTCTATTTTTAGAACCGAATACATTTCTATGACATCGATGGCTTTGGTCCCATAAAAAAAGTTTCACTTGGTCAATGTTTATGGAGTAAATGATAGCACATTACGAGGATAAAAATCGCAAAACCTTCTTTAGCCAATTGATAAATCTCAAACAAAAGGGTACAATGGTGGAGCACATTCAGGACCTCCAAAATTTTAATATAAGGGTAAATGATATTCTAGAGGAGCACAACATTGATGTGTTCATAGGGAATTTAAAGGATAACATCCAACATGAGGTTCACCTCTGGTAACCTGACTAATTGGAGAAGGCATTCAAGTTGGGAAGAAAAATTGAAAGAAAAATTATGGCGAGAAGGAAGCTTACGACTCACAGCTATAAAGATGGAAGTGTTGCTAATCCTAGACTTCCATAACCTACAAGGTTGACACCAAAACAATTGGAAGAAAAAATAAAAAAATGGCTTTTCTATAGCTGGGATAGAAAATACACTAAAGGTCATAAGTGTACTAAGAAGAAATTACTTTTCGTAGATTTTCAAGAGGAGAAAGAAAAGGAAAAGGAAACTTCAAAAGAAGAGGATATATAACAAGAACCAGCAATAGAAAAAGAAGAAATGAATCCAACCGTATCCTTTAATAAATTGGCATGAATTACCACTCCTAAAACTCTCAATATAGAATGACATATCAAGAAGGAAAATGTAATATCGTTTATTGATTGGGGTAGTACCCATAATTTTATTCATTGTAAGGTCACCAAGGGATTGAATTTCTTCGTATACCCAAAACCAGAGTGTCAAGCGATCGATGAAAATGGAGGAACCATAAATTTCTCTAGAAAGAGCCATAGTATGAAGCTAACAATGGGGGAATATGTATTGAATATTCCAATTCTCTGCATTCCAATGGGTGGTCTTGATGTTGTACTAGGAGTAAAATGGTTACAATCTTTAGGGATGGTAGCTTTTAATTTTCAAGAATTTTTCTTCATTTTTTTTTTAGAAGGAAAGAAAGTTAAATTATGGGGTATCACAGGGAATACAGGAAATATAATCAACCGTAAATTCATGAAAAATATTCTGAATAAATAACAACGAGGCATATAATTTCACAATTATTCTCACTGGAGGTTCAAACATCAAAACATCTATTTCTATAGATCTCCAAAAAGTCTTGGGAAATAATTCCAAGGTGTTTGAGACTACCAAATGACTCCCACCTATTCATGATCATCATCACACTATTATTTTGATTCCAATTATTTTTCCTCCAAACATCGGGCCTTACATACATCCTTATGCCAAAAAGAGTGACATTAAACATATGGTTGTATAAATTGCAGAGGTTGGTATAAGTCAACCTAGTCAAAGTTCTTTCTGTGCTCCAGTAGTATTGGTGCACAAGAAGGATGGATCATGGCATATGTGTATGGATTATAGGGAGCTCAAGAAGCTCACTATTAAATATATATTTCCCATCCTCGTCATTGATAAATTATTGGATGAATTACATGGAGAAATTTACTTGACCAAGCCCCATATTCATTTAGGATGTCATCAAATCAGAGTGAAGGCTCAAGAAATTTTGAAAACAACATTCGTAACTCATGACGGTCATTATGAATTTTTGCTCATTCCATTTGGCCTTAATAATGCACCTTCAACATTTAAAGGTTTGATGAATTCCATTTTCAATCCCCTCCTTAGAAAAATTGTGTTAGAATTTTCTTTTGATATATTAATCTACAACAAGTGTTGGAAGGATCATGTTCAACATGTTGACAAGGTGTTCAAACTATTGCAGGAGAAACAATTATATGAGAAAACCTCCAAATGTTTCTTTGGATTAGAGGAGGTGGAATATTTGGGTCATTTTTTATTTCATGAGGGTTTTAAGGTAGACCCTAACAAGATTAAATACATTAATAAATGTAAAATACTCACAACCATAAAGCATCTTCATGGAATTCCGGAGTTAACTAGTTATTATCCCAATTTTGTTAGGAATTATGGGAGAATATAAACACATCTAACATTATTACTAAATAAATATTTATTTTCTTGAACTCTGGAACCAGCTAAGGCATTTGGACATCTTAAAAAGGAAACATGCTAAGCACCGGTCTTTGCTATGCCGGAGTTCAAAAAAAGTTTTATTGTGGAATTTTATGCCTCAGGAAATGGAATTGGTCTAGTTTTAATTCAAGAAGGAAGGCCCATTTCTTTTTAAAGTATTCCAATAAAAGGAAAATATTTACAAAAAGCTATCTATGGGAAGGAAATGTTTGCAATAATGCACTAAAGCAATGACGACCTGACCTAAGAGGAAGACACTTCAAGGTAAAAAAAATATCATGATATTCTTAAATATGTTCTGGAACAAATATTATCTTCAGCAGAGCAGAAAAAATGGGTCACAAATATGTTGGTTTATGGCTTTCAAATCATCTACAAAATAGGGAAGCAAAATGTTGTTATAGATGCACTCTACAGAAAGGATGAGAACGTGGAAGCATTTCTTTTTGTCATTTCTATTATCCAACTTGAGTGGATAACTGAAGCAAGTGATAAATGGAAGAAAGATGAAGAGGTGTGGACACTCATTCAAAATTTGCAGCAACATCCCAGTACATGTGAAACATTTAGTTGGAAAAATGATTCATTATGGTACAAATATCGCTTATATATTTGTAATAATTCTCAAATAATTCTTTTGGTATTGCACACATCTCCCTTATGCAGGTACAGTGGATTTTTAAAAACTTACCACATGGTCAAGAAGGAATTTTTTTGGAATGGACTTCAATCTGATATTCAAAATTTTCTGGTTGAATGTTTGGTTTTCCAACAAAATAAAGTTGAGATAATTAAGACCTCGAGTTTGTTACAACCTCTATCCATTCCAAGTCAACTTTGGGAGGAGGTTTCAATGGATTTTATCATAGCTTTACCCATGTTTGAAAGAAATAATATAATCATGGTGGTAGTTGATATAATTACAAAGCATGCACACTTTTTTTGCATTATCTCATCGAACTAAGTGAGTATAATTGCTACTAAAATTATGGAAATAATTGAAAAGCTACGTGGAAACCCAAAGATTATTGTAAGTGACAGAGTTTCCATTTTTACAGGAAATTTATTGTAAGTGACAGATATCCTTGATATGATGGGAAAACTGAGATAGTGAACAAATGTTTGGAAATATATGTTCGTTTCTTTGTATATGATAAAAAAACACAATGGGTCAAGTGGTTACCTCTCGCTAAATGGTGGTATAACACTTCCTTACATACTGTAGAAAAAATGCCCCATTTATGGAACTTTATGGATATCATCCAACGTCCATCACATCATATTTAAGCGATAATTCTAAGGTTCAAGAAGTGGGAGATCACATTGAGAATCAACAACATGTTCTCCAACAATTAAAGGATAACCTCACTTTGGCGCAAAGTCGAATGAGAGATCACAACGCAATATTTTTTGAGGTAGGAAACTAGGCATTTTTACAACTACATCCATACAAAAAAATGTCCGTAAAGCAGGCTAAGAATGATAATAAATTATCACCAAGGTATTGTGGTCCTTACAAGGTGTTGGAAAATATTGGTACTATGGCATACAAATTGGAGCTTCTTGCATATTCCCGAGTGCACCCAGTTTTCCATGTTTCACACTTAAACAAGTTTATATGTGGTAACCTCCCAGTTCAAACAATATTTCCAGAATTTGACAAGATAGGAAAAATCATGTTGGTACCTAAAGCAGTCATGGAAACAAGAAATCAACAGCTAAGAGATCGATCAATTTCATATTATCTCATCAAGTGGAAGAACTTATCCACTGAAGGTTTGACATCAGAGGATGAAAAATTTATACAAAAACATCCAGGACTACTCAGGAATTCAGGACAACACTTTTTTGAAGGACATGGGCATGTTAGGACCTAAAAATACTAGTGTATCCCCTTATTATTGTTAGTGTATCCATATTATTGTTATTGTTGTTCCCATGTAGTCCCCATATTTTTATTATTGTGCCCCATAGGTATAGCCCCATTATTATTATTATTATTGTGCCCATGTGCTCCCCATATTGTTATATTGTGACCCCTTAGACTCTTATATATAGAAGGTAGGATTTGTCATTTGTATCATAAAAGAATTGTTTATTTATGTAATGTAAAGGAGGTTTCCACCTTGAATATGTTGATTTATAAGTCGTTGATCTATGTTTTATTCTATTTCTGATAAGGTTTCATAAAAAAATATGCATGGTTTTTTCTTATATTTGAGCTAACCTATTATGATATGTGATTTATATAATCAAACATGTTATGGACATCATGGTTCATTTCCTTTTCAAATGTTATACACTATCTCTTGAGAGGATAATGTAATTATATGCTTATGTGAATGTTTTTAAATATATGTGGGTGTTAGAGACCTATGTGTTTGCTGATATGTTTATAAAGAGAATAATTTGTTGGAATGTCCTCAATGTTGAGATGGATGGTGTGAATCAACAATGATATGTTTTATTAATATTTAATACTTTTCTTTCGGATTACTCTGTCAAAAAATACATTAACCCATTAATATATTATATCATATATAAAAACACATGAGAACCAAAAAATATACCAAATAAACATGCACAAGTTGACACAAGATATTTCTAGTGGAAAGCCACCTTCACGTAAAAAATCACCATTTTTAATTTTATGTTACTCAAGTAATTTTATTAATAATAAAGCAATTCAATTACATAGAATATAAAAATGTCTACTAATAATTTGGAACTTTGATCTTCATTTTTTCCATATGCCACCATGACCAATGAGCCTCCCCCAACTTCGATTAGACTTATGATGAACCATGTTCTCTGTACTGAACTTTCCAGAGTCCCCACTACATCCTTCAATGAGACCCTTGTTTCATTAGTTTTTTAGATTGGTGTCAATTGGAACTGTTCAACTGGAACAACATGTAAACTTCTCTTCTAATTAGTTCAAAACAAATATAACAAAACAATCCAATATAATGCTCAACAATATTCTCTCGGACCCACTTTGCTCTCACGCCCGCTCTAAAATATGAACTATGTCAACATACATAAAAAATTCAATAATACATCAAACTTATCATAACATCAATCATCTCTTCACTCCCATAGCCACAATATTCACTCATCATTAGAATGCTCACAACCATACATCTCACCCACATCTTTTACAAAAGACACATCCACACAAAAAAATAAGTACTATCATGTCTACAATTTACATACAATAGGCATACAAACAAAATACGATGATTCTCTTTCAATCATCATGTAGAAAAACATTGAAACATAATAGTTACAATGACAAACTGTTAGCCATAAATCTCTACACATATATGATTTGTTGCATGTCTGCATTATGCACTTTGTCTCTTTGTTGGATTAATGTCATCATATGCCTCTCTATCATTAACATTGCAAGTAGGTAACCATCCCTCTTTCCTATTTCTCTCTAAAGGGTCCTTACTCTCGGTCATGACTTCTCTCGTCAAATATCCGTCACTATATCTTCTTCCTCTTATCAAATTTATGCCTCTCTCTAAAAGGAGAATGTGCTCCTTTATCCAATCACATTATTTTCAATTTCTTGGATATAAATAGATGTGACCTCTAATTTTATAATAGAGTAGGTAAATTATCAATTTACACCAAATCAAAAACTCTAATCAAACCTTCCTTCAATTACCATAGGAAAAATAATTGTTTTCCTAATTTTTTCTATTTTATAACCCTATAGACCATAACACACCCTTCACCTTTGGGAAAAGTGCTATATTGAGGGGTAACACAAATTTTCTTCACAAAACGTAAGCTACTAACACAGGTTGTATTTAGGTAGCCTGAGTTACCATGATTTTATCCCCTTTCCTGCATCTAATTATCTCCAAACTTCCAGAACTTGTTCATTGTTGTCCTCAATCACCTCCTAAGCCTACAAGACCTCATAAAAAATCTCCAAACCCTGTCATATCTCCTCCAACTATTATACAATAATTAAAGGCATGATCATAAGGCACTAACACCTCTACATTAGTAAACACATCAGTGATAACTCATCTCTTGATGAGAACAAAGCATGAGAACCTTAAACATTAGGTTGAAATCAATTCCAACCAAAAACACCAGATGACAAAATCCATTCCAATAATACCCCCATTTTACATTAATGGAAACCCCATCTGATCCAACCCGCTGACCTCTAAAAAAAAAGGTCTCCTCACTCTCTCTCCTCCTTTTACATCGATGGAAAAGGTCTAAAGTAATTAATGGAATTTACACTCTATTGATTATCCATGGATACTAGTTGGATATTCACTAGCAAAAACACCTTTAACTCCTTTATAGGTTCATGAAAAGAATTACTAACAACACTAACTCACTCTCTCTCTTGAAGTAGTAATAACAAGTCTCCATGAATAGATGTATGCTAGTAGTGGCAGGCTCAATCAATAGCTCCAACTACACCAATCTAACTCTCAAACAAAAATAGCAACAATATATATATGACCATCAACATCCAAATCTAATTAAATAATACACACTGGAATTTCTCTCCCAAAACGTATCATCATCATCTTGAAACAAGTTCTTTCTCACCATATCCAAATAATTTTCCTTACCTGAGCCAGTGAGGTATAAGGATATGCAAAATGAATACAAGGTTCCTTGGAAAGAACACATGACTCACTCATGGAACTTCCTATCACCAAAGAATGACATCATAACATATAAATGACAAATATTAAATGTAATACAAGGCTAAAATAACAACATCCATCACCCAATGTGTATGTTTGGTCCATCCCTCATCAATGCATACAGGCACCAAATACTCTCTCTAAGTACATGGATGAAAAATGAATACAAGGTTGTAAGATGGCTATAATATAACATGCACTAGTTATATCATGGTTTTAATAGCATTAGAAACATACAATAACACAACCTTGACATGATCCATTGGCCTACACATGGCATAATACTCAACCAAACTTTTATACCATAACTATAAGACACTTATATCAACAAAAAAATTATGAAAGACTAGGAATGTGCGCACTCCTAACAATAGAATGTACATCCTCATTATGCACACAACTATCATCTTGCATGCACTAGATCCATATGTATAAGAAAAAACATCCTCTAGAAATAAATGTTATGATTGAAACACTAACCAATCAACCAAAAATGTATGATAAAAACAAGCAGTAACATTTATGTATCCATGACAACAAATAAGAAACACATAAATCAAACCTATATGAGAAACATCTATGCTCTCATCAAATAATAAGGAAAGACAACACATCTCCTCACATAAGAGACCCAAACCAACACAAACCTCAACTATCATGGCATCAAGTCATAGTAATATGAGGTAACAAATTTTATCAACATATCCTCCAACTAATGTTCATCATATCACCATGAACAAAATAAATCACATAAACATATTTCCAACAATGTTAAGAAGTAATAAATATTCAACAACAATGTAAATGGTATCACAATACTTATCAATAGCCACATAAATGGTCATAATTTTTTCTTCAATCATAAATATCTAGCGTAAGTAACACAAGCATACTGATAGTAACTCTTCTCCTCAAAGGTGCCAATGAACAAGATATAGGTGAGTAATCATGAAAACATTGTGACCTATGAAAAATCAACTAAAAATCATGATGGATAAAGATAAAATCACATGTGTCTAATCTAATCAATAATTAGCAACAATAACCATATTCTCTCCAAGTAATCAATAATCATACTTTCCACACAAACACTAGGAGTTTCATCCATAATGTACACTCTTCATTTTATTTTCCATAGTAACCAAAGAAACACCATATAGCTACAATATGAATATTAGTAAATTAAAATAATAAAAAACCCTATTGATAGCAACAATAAATATACCAAGATGCACCCTCTCCATATGAGCCATCTCTAAATTATCTCCTGCAACAACAACTGTCAGTGCTACAAATTCATCACCACCACCAACAAAAAATTTCTCATACAAACTATCAAATATGGAAGCATGTAACATATAATTAATCCATTTTCTATGTCTGAGACCATGAAGGCATAATTTTTTAGTGGGATTATTTGGATCCTCCTTTCTCCTCCATATTTTTATATCTTGAACTCTAACATGCAGATCACCTTCTTTTTTCTTGTGTGGTTTTCCTTGCATGATTTTATCCCTCTAATTAGATTTCCTATAACACGTTGTAATCTTCTAGTCCTCGACCTTATGGCCCAAATTATCACAACAATAACATCTAATGTGTCCAAGAAACTGTGGCAAGGTTAAGATCTTTTAGTCATCTGATTTGTACTCCTTGCTCCATAAAACCTACAGTCAACACCTTTATGACCAAAATCATTACATAAGTAGCAATTCTAATAAAATGAAATTTTATACATGAAAAATGATGGTATTCCTATTCCTTTACTGAATACTTAAAGTTTCTCCTTGTTTGGCTTCTTGGTTGCCTTCAAATTATTTGTCATTTTGTTTCTCCAATAGTCTAAAATATGCCAATATTAATGACAAGTAAAACACTTTAAATTTCTCATATTTTTCCTTGGCACACTCTTTGGCTCTTGATTTTGATGTCAATTTCCTTCATTTATGCTGGAAATTATTACTTTGGGTTCTTCAACTGTTACCTTATATTCTCTCTATAGACTAGATTTTCTTTCTTCTATTTCTACTTTTAGATTCTCACAATTGTTAATCTGATCTTTCCGTTGGGTGCCAATATCCTCTTTAGTTTCCCTTTCTTTCTCCAACCGATTTTCAAGATCATAAATTTTTTCTTTGAAGGCATGTTGTCTTTCATCAATAATTTGAAGAATTTAATTCAAATCATCGTTTTCCAATGTGAGTTTCTCAATCAACCTTGTTTAAGCTTTTTTTTTACTTGTAGGGTCACTAATATCTTAAGATCTTCATTTTCACATTCTTAAACTGGAAATATATCTTCCTCATCTCTTGAGGAATCAACTTCAAAAATCTTATTATAATATTATTTATTTATCCAAAAATCATCGTCACTAGAGAGACAACAAGGGACTAGTTCTTGATGAAAAGAAACACTTCGTGTCATACCTTTTCATTGGAGAAAATAAATTCTATCTTTTAAAACGTTTTTGGCTTGATTTTGAACCTTATCCTTATCGCAGTTTCTCCTGTTGTTCTTGTACATGTTCTCATGATCTACCCTCAAGTGATCCATGTTCATTGGGAGAAACCCACCCTCATACCAATCACTGGAAATGTGATCACGACTGAGAGTGGGGTGGGTGAATCAATAATGATAGGGTTTATTAAAATTTAATACTTTTTTTTCCGATTACTGATTCACAACATACATTAAGCCATCAATAGATTAGATCATATAGAAAAACACACGAGAACCATAAAAAGAACAAAATAATAATGAACAAGAGGACACAAGATATTTCTGTTGGAAAACCCCCTCTCAGTTAAAAACCACCCTGGATGTTGTTGGACTATCCAAACAATATTATTATTCATCAAGAAATTCAATTAAATAAATATAAAAATGGCTACTAATAGCTTGGAAATCTTGATCTTTATCTCCTCGAGGTGGGCCTTTCAATGATCGTAAACTAAATAACTACTTGACCATTGTTTTGGATTTTTGGTGTCTATCAAACAATGGTATTTGTTCTTTAGACACAAAGTTGAGTTTGAAATTTATAGGGGAGAAAAAAACTCTAATGTTTTAGAAAAAAACCTCTAATCATTGTATTGCAGTAACTGCTAATTTTAGTTTTAGGCTTAATTATCTTGAAGTCCATCTGAAATAAGAGGTATCACATAAAAAAAGAAACTTTCCACCTCAACCGATAGTAAGACCAAGAATGCCATATATGGTGGTTAATTATATCTAGACTTGAAACCACACTCCCAATAAACAAAACCCTTCCCTTCCCCAAAATTGACATATCAGAATAGCGTGAGGCTTGGTCGAATGACAAAGGAATGAGTGAACCAAAACCCTATTCTAGGTGGGAGGACCCTTAGGATGGCCAACTACCTCAATTACAGGGATAAAAATAGAAAAATCAAGGTGACATATGCAAATTATGAAGGGAAAATGGACCTGGAGTGTATGGAAGATACCAACATTAAACCAAAGACAACAACTATGTCCTTCCAACCCATAGAAATAAACCATACATATGATTTTAGTGATAGGGATATGAATTAAAAGTGCATAATTCCAACCACTGAGATGAATTTCTATGATATTTAATCTAAAAACATAAAAATATACTCCTCACGCAATATTCATGCTAATAACATAATGAAAAACATAGAAAAAATTATTTTCTCCCATAAAGTCCTAATAAATATGCCATAAAATTAGACATTTCGATAGATCGATAGTGATACTGAGAATAAATGTTCAAATATGAATTCTGGAGTGCAACAAGAATATAACAATCTTGAAGGATAGTATAGTATAATGTGTGTAATTAGCATACACACGAGAGAGGGATGAGATTTCAAAACTCAACTCTGGAGGCTTTTTAGTGCAGTTAATCCTCCACATGTAGCCACTCATCCTCCTCGCCACTTGCATGAAAAACTAACGAATCAACCTCGGTGTAACCTTCCAAATGTAAATATAAATTACAAGATTCAAGCTATACATCCTTTGCCACCATACTCAAACTAGAATTACTAAAATCGCAAAACTCCAAGAATTATCTCTACACATGTAGTTGGATGTGGGGGGGTCGCCACACCACCCCCTTAATTCAATAGCGTTGATCATCTCACATGATAGACAACGATCGGATCTCTTGGCTCACTACTCACCTCACTGTGGAATCTAAACTAATACTTTAGTTTAAATTAATATTATTATTGTTTATAAAAACAATTAATATAAAATAAAACATATATTTATTTAAAAAACCATGTAAATAGATTCTTAACCATGAAAATTTATTCTTACATTACTTTATATATTCTTAATCTAAATAGGCTTGGTTAAGATACCATGGCCTATCAATACCACATGCCCAAAAAACTATAGTGAAACTTCTTGCACAACTCTAAAAGTGTAAAACTACAAAGCACAAATTATAAGAAGTAAATGAAGCTCTGAAGAAGAAACTAAATGGAAGCTTATCAAAAGCTAAAGAAAAGGGAAGACACATTGATCAATCACACTTATTTATTTGATATTTTTTTAATTAATCAACTTCATTCAAAACACAAAAATTACATAACTACTTTGAAACAAAAATCTCAATCTTTAATTTGCGAATAATTCCAAAAATATTATAGAATATTTTGTGGAAGTTAAATTTCTAATATCCACCTAATAATCATTACGCCTTAAGGCATTACTATTTGTTTTCCCTAGCTACCATTGTGTCCATGACTGAGCCATTGGATCGTCCCTAGATGCCATTCTGTCCATGACTGAGCCATTGGATCAAATGTTAGACGATTGAAATGTTTTATGCCATTAGATCCACAAGTAAATAATTTTATATATGTTTTTTTATAATGTTAGTTTTTTTTTTCCTTTTAATGAGTTAGATTGAATTTAGGTTTGCGTGAGACTATGTCAAATTACAAAAAAAAAAAAAAAGTAAATTAAATAAAAAATTGACATAATGTAATGGACGTTTTAACTATGTCAAAATACAATAAAAAATAAAAATAATAAAATAATAATAAACTATAAAAACAACCCATGGTATTGACCCATGGTATTCATGTGGAATGTAGTTTATTTAAAGGGGGGAATTAATATGGTCTAGACCAATATTAACTATGGATCTACCAAGAGCGAAGAGGGATCAAATGTCTAATAAAAATTAACTATAAAAGCAACCCAAGGTATTGACCCATGGTATTCATGAGAATGTAGTTTATTTAAAGGGGAAAATTAAGATGGCCTAGATCAATCTTAACTATGGATCTACCAACATCTAAGAGGGATCACATGTCTTGATATTCAAACATCTTTTAGAGTGAAAAGATAATTGATCCCTGTGATAAATAATATAGATCTAACTAATTATTTTTAATAGAACTATTTGTAATTGTTTATAACCATTATTCTTTTAAAATGTTACTTAGAAAAATGTATCCAGGTTTTCATACATCCAAATATACATAGTTTTTCTTGTTCTATATTATTTTTGTTACAACTATTTTATTATTCCAAAAATACATAGTTTTTTTTGTTATATATTATTTATGTTACAATTGTTTTACTATTCATGAGTAGTATTTCTTAATATATAAAAAATTAAATTAATAATTATTAATTACAAACAATCCAAATTTCTCATCTTATGCAACAATTTCTAAAAATAACCTCTCAATTTACTCTCCAATTTTAAACACCCACCCCATGATAGGGAAATCACAGTGTAAAATCAAATGTTCTGCTGGTTTTTTTAAAGGGTTCATAAAAAAAAAATAGAATGAGAAAGTCAATATTGTGGTATAATAACTGATTTTTGAATCATTGTGACAAATAAAACATCTCATTAGATCACATAATATATCTAATGCTATAAGGATCTGAGACAATAACAAAGTTTTGAATCAAGATAACTAGGTGACAACCAAAACTAAGTTTTAGCCACAAGAAAAAAATCACAACAAATCACACAATATATCCATGGTTGCAATGAACCCCATACATTATGATGGGCATCATGGGAATTTTAGTCCACAAAGAACATTACCCTAAAAATTCTATACTCTTTATGAATTAATAATAAGCTAAGATGTCTAGATTGGATCCTAAGGTGGGTGGTACAATAATTGAGGATGCTTCTTAAAGGGTAAGGGAATTTAGATACTCTATTCTTCCACCAAAGTTATAAAAATTGAGATTTGTAGATTATAGTTTAACAAAATTGACACTTTGTGATTAAGAATAAGTTACCAACATAACGTATTTAAAAAATAATAAGGGGAAGGTAAGGAAGGTCATGGTAATTAATGTGATTCTTTGTACTATTTTTATTTAAAATAGTTATTTGTATTTTTATTTTTTTGAACGAATATTGTGAAATGTGTTGTAGTATTTTTATTTAAAATAGTAATTTATATTTGTATTTTTTTAAATGAATGTTGTTAAATGTGTAATTGAGTAGAGTGTATTAAAATGATATTCTATTTTTTAAGATATTTATATAAAAAATTAAGATTATGGTGAGTTTCTATTTATTAAGCTTTGCTCTAGATATGTTGAGAATGAATCTATCTCAAGTCCCAAAGAGATTATAATGTCACAAACAAGATTCTTTCTAATGTCCCAAACAAGATTCTTCTTTCTCTTGTTATTCTAGCTTGCACCTTACACTCCTCTCCTCCTCCTTGCACAAATATAAACTATGAGACACAAGGTAGTTGTTTCATATACAAACATTTATATATGATAGGATAAATGTGATACTCTTTTTTAATTTTTTTCTACAAATGTCATGGCAAGTGTGCCCTAAATATCGACAATTTCATGGTTAGTGTAGTATAATCTATATGCAAATTTACAGTCTTGTATACATGATCAAGAAAGCTATGCCCAATATCCAACACCATAGAACAAGACATGAAATGTTCCCGTGGTTTTTTAAAGGGTTCATAAACATAACAGACAATGAGAAAGTCAATAGTGTGGTATAATAACTGATTTTGAATCATTGTGACAAATAAAACATCACATTAGTTCACATAATATATCTAACTCTATAATGATATGAGATGACAAAAAGTTTTGAATCATGATACTAGGTGACAAACAAAACTAAGTTTTAGCCACAAGAAAAAAATCACAACAACTCACAAAATATATCCATGGTTGCAATGAACCCCATACAGTGTGATGGGTGTGATGGGAATTTTAGTGCACATAGAACACCACCCTAAAAATTCTATACTCTTGATCAATTAATAATAAGTTAAGATGTCTATATTGGATGTCGAGTTGGGTGGTACAATAATTGAGGATGCTTCTTAAAGGGTAAGGGAATTTAGATACTCTATCCTTCCACTAAAGCTATAAAAAGCTAGACTTGTAGATTATAGTTTAATAAAATTGACACTATGTGATTGAGAATAAGTTACAAGCATGAGGTATTTAAAAATTAATAAGAGGAAGGTACACTAGGGTCATGTTAATTAATGTGATTCTTCGTATTATTTTTATTTAAAAAAAATTATTTTTATTTTTATTTTTTTGAATGAATATTATTAAATGTGTTGTAGTATTTTTATTTAAAATAATAATTTGTATTTGTATTTTTTGAAATGAATTTTGTTAAATTTGTAATTGAGTAGAATGTATTAAATTGATATTCTAATTTTTAAGATATTTATTTAAAAAATTCAAAGTATGGTGAGTTTTGTTTTATTAAGCTTTACTCTAGATGTGCAGAGAATGAATCTCTCTCAAGTCCCAAATAGGATTCTAATGTACCAAACTTCTTCTTTCACTTCTTATTGTAGCTTGCACCTTACATTCCTCCTCTCCTCCTCATTGCACAAGTGTAAACTATGAGGCACGGGGTAGTTGTTTCATATATGAACATTTAGATATGATAAGAAAAATGTGATACTCTATTTTAATATTCTATACTAATGTGATGGAAGGTGTGCCCTAAATGTTGACAATTTCATGGCTAATGTAGTATAAGATACATGCAAATTTACAGTCTTGTATACAAGATCAAGAAAGCTATGCCCAATATCCAACACCATAGAGCAAGACATGTTCACCAATTCAACAGCTTCTTCCAAATCTCTCTCAGTGCTAGAGCTGTTTTCTCAATAAACTTGTTTTTACTAATCTTGAACTAATCAAAGCCATAGTTGTTGCATATAGGAGCATTTAGTTATGATAAGAAAATTGTGATACTGTGTTATAATTTTCTCTACAAATGTGTTAGAGTTGTTTTTTCAATAAACTTGTTTTTACTGTTCCTAAGTGATGAAATGAATTTCTCTACAAATGTGTTCGAGTTGTTTTCTTAATAAACTTGTTTTTACTTCTCCTAAGTGATGAAATCCATCGTTGTTGCATATAGGAGCATTTAGCTTTGATAAGAAAAGTGTGATAGTGTGTTATTATTTTCAATACAAATGTGTTGGAGTTGTTTTCTCAATAAAAAAAATTTAATCACCAAAGGATTTTCACCCCCAATTTCCAATTTCAATATCTATAAATTTTTTTATATATATTTGAACAGATTAAGCTGGTTTTCATATATGTTTTCATCTTCAATTTCCTATTTCAATATCTAAAAATAATAATTCTTGTTGATAACTCTTATCAACAATATCTTTGAAACCTCCATGACCTGCTTCCATGGAAGCAAAATTTGCCTTTCATTCCTTAATGATGGAAAATTTGACTTCCATTCCTTAAGGATGGTTTCTTCTCTCCAACATCTTATTTCTTCTAGGCTACTATTTCCTATACTATTTCATTAAAGCATTTCTTTTCTTTTACAACATGTAATACAATTGCTACTTTATAATTAAATTAAAATTGTAAAAATCATATTACAAAATAAATAGATCTATCAACATAGATACAAAATATTTAAAACAATAAAACTTAAATAACAACAATTTTAAAAAACTCTTACGATATATTTCTCTCTTTACCTTAAATAAATCCATTATTATTTATATTTTTTCTATTAATATATCGATTGCATGTTGCAGTTAATTGGGGAGAAAGGAACTCAGGGAAAATATCTTAACATCTATGTGAAATGTAAGTCGTGTAGAAATTTGATGGTTAACCGTATGTAACTGAGTGTGCAAAAATTGAATGGTAAAGTATATCCGAAAATAAGCCGGGTGTGGTATGAGAAGCTAATTATTTTAATTTATCATTTTCATGGATTAATAATTTTGATAAATTGGGTGTGGTGTGAGAAGTTAATTATTTTAATTTATCATTTTCATGGATTAATATTTTTGATAAATTTTGTGGATATTAATTGGAAAATAAGGTTGTAACGTAAGTATAGTAGATTATTTAAGGTATTGGATGTTGTGGAATTTCTATAAATTGTATTAAAAATGGTTATGTTAACAAGACAAAGATAATAGAAGGACTGGACAGTTTATTCATTGGTTTAAATTTTTTTAAGATATTCATCATATATCTATATAAAGCGTTTAAATTTTTTAAGATATAACTATATGAGTGGTTGATTGTTTTTTCTATTTCAATTAAAAAGCTATGTTATGTATTATTTCACTCCATAAGAATGTAGTTTATTAGAGCACGTTTATTGACTTAAGTGGAATTCCTCTTGAAATATTAAAGTCACCTGGTGACTTGCGCAGGTAGAAACATAGTATAAAGGAGAAAAGAGCTTGCGTACACAACACAGTGCTTTCAAGAGGAATGGAGAAACCGTGAAGATGGAATTTAATGTTTGATGGGTAGGAGCCGAGTATGTAGAGGAGAAGTTAATGTTTGATGGGGGTAACCGTTTTTGCAGAGAATGAAGACTTTTGCGGTTAAAAGCACGGAAGAACAGAGTTTTATTTAAGACAGTCTCTTCGGGCTTTTAAGTCCTCAACAACCGAAATTGAAGAAAATGTGTTTAAATGGCGAAGTGCTTTAATTTTTTGAATGAGAGACGTCTAGTGGTCCCCACCACTTAAGCATTGATCACAATTGCAAGTTTTACTTGCAGTGTCTCGTTGATATGGATTGTTCCGATGCGATGCGATCATCGCAATCGAAAAGGAACGGAGTACCATACATGTTATGCAGTTATAAGAGTATTGCGATGCGTTGCGATGTGGTCCCACCACAATCGCAATCGCAATCACATGTCACAAATGTTATCCGCCCATCTCATATGTTATCTGCCGATTGTAAAGTCACGATGAGATTGCGCAATCGCAAATCGCAATTACCAAAAGCCATTTGCCATATGTTTGTGTTCATTGAAAGTTTGCGATGCGATTGTCGCACCATCGCACAGTCGCAATCACAAAGTTCAAGAGGTTCATTCCGTCATTTTTGTTTGATCGCCGATTGCCAATTGCCTATTGCGAAGTGGGCTCCACTCGTATATCGCGCATATAAAGTTTTTATGTTAAAGTTAGGTTTTGGCAATGTATTTTTTTGTAATTTGTTTTATGTTTTTATTTCCGCTGCACCATATAAAAAGTGAAAGGCCCGTAGTATTGTAAGAGAATGATTATATTGTTGTATCATGATTATATTGTTGTATCACTCTGTATTGAGAAATAGCCCACAGACAGAGAAAACACAGTAAGACCAACAGAGCACTGTTCGTGCATTATGTTTTGAGAGACAGAGAGAAGTAATTTTGAGTGCACTACATCCGTAGCAGTCAAGTGTTTTGTGAATCCTTCCACTGAGAAAGAAATTTGTAATAGTTTTAGTTCTCTTAATGAAATAGAAGAAAAAAATTATTATGCAAATCTCTGTCCATTTATTCTCTGTGTTAAAAGGAGAGTATTATTCTCTCTATATTGTTCTGGAATTATGAGAAATTCCAGCAATTCCTTTGTTGCAAATTGTTTTACTCTTTTTTAATAAAGCAAGCTTACTTTAGGTCTTCTAAAATGGAGATTTAAAAGGCATTCACTGAATGTGTAATCAGGTTGACTATGGTAAAGAAATTGTTACATGCTCTTTCATAGTGCCTCGAGTTGGATTTTGTGATGATTATATGTTTCCAAACAATTACTGAACTTTAGCTTGATGTTGAAGGTAAAGGACTGCTATATACCACATACTGAACTGGAACTAGAGGAATAAAGGAGTGCTATATCCACCTAATCCACGCCATGTAAAAGAATTCAATGCACTCATTCGCGTGCATGCATTTGTGTTATCCAAATGATTACAAACAAGGCTGGGGCTAAGAGTTCACCCCTCCAATTCCATATTACAGTGATACTAATCCTTCTAGTGACGATAATGTTTTAAAAACTTAATGATACACATTCTATTTAACAACAGGGAGAAAACACTGTAATGATTGAATAAATTAGTGATCGAGAAACCATAGAACTGCTGAGTAATTAGAGAAACGAAGTAGAACGGGTGAGTAATAAGAGAAAAGAAAAACCGAAATAACTTTTCAATCAGCCACTGAATGATAAAAACAAATAAAAAAGTAACGGAAATAAATTTTGAACAAGCACATGAAAAAATTACGTGTTAAGATTTGATGAATTCAGAATTATTAGTCTTGTTAGGTTTGACTACAATCAGTATGCGTGGTCGCATAGATTGGAATAGGATAGATGGATTTATTAACTTTGATTTGTTAACTTTGATAGGTAGATTTATTAACTGTGATTTATGAACAGAAAGATTTATTAGTTTTGATCATAAACTGAGAAGTAAATTAGATCAATATATGCGATTTCATGGGTTGAAAAGTCAAAATATTGATGATTTGGTTGTAAAAGTAAACTAATGTCCGTGCCATTTATGTGGCTGTGAAAATAATATAGTGTTAAAATTTTATATAAAAGCACGATGGATTAATCTTTATGTCTAGAAAAATATCGAAAGAGAGATACTGTAAAATTGTGATGCGGTCATCTAAAATAGCTCAGGCCCAAAATGGCTCGCTACTAGACAAAGGTAGATACTATTGAACACTTAACTACGGCATCTCTAAAGAATTGACGTTCATGACATGCATGGAAGAAGACGTAGGATTATTAGACACTAGAGGTTACGATATAAAATTGTTCAACTGATTCATCCACGAATTATAGAATAACACTAGACATATCCAATTCAGGAGAGAGATGTCAATTCAAATTCTTATATCCTGCTTTTGTTGGAACAACTAGAACCTCCAATTATCACTCCGTCTGCACGTTGGAGTAACTCGAATTTGATTTTCTGGGGAACTGTTAGGTCAGGAATCCCAAGTCAATGGCAATTTTTGTGCCTCTCAACCATGTTGAAAGTCGGAATGTTTGGCAATGAAGTCAATGTCAATTTTTTTTTGCCTCATACAACCATGTCGAATTTCATGATTCCTGCTCGTTAATGCAAACGGAGTTACGCTATTATATCGAAATTATAACATGTACAACGGTATGATAACAGACACCTCATCAACACAATAGCATTTGCTACGATCTTGCATACTTATATGGTATTTTACAGGAAATAAAATGATTTATTTTCATTTTATATAAATTCTAGTAATTGTACTTTATAAGGTTTACGATATCGTTTTCAACAAGTAACCATTTCTCTAATTTTGAAGTTGAATGGTTAGTTTACTCAAATTATGATTTGCGTGACTTTTAAATATTGAAATTTCAGAGTGGTAACTTTTTTTATCAATTTTAAAATATATCTTATATTAAAAATAAATTATAGAGGTGATTTAGGGAAGCGTGATATGTTTGGAAAATATGAGTTTGTACACTTAATTATCGAGGCTAGTTTTATGGGTCATTTGGGTGAAAATGGTTCAAGGTTTAAATATTACTATTGATAGGCTCAAAATTACAAATTCGGAGATTCTATGTTGGAGTGAATTTAAAGAAAAGTTGTTTCTAAAGGTTTTTAATTTGTTTCTTTTAGATATCCTATAATTTAGTTAGACTCGAATGGTTTAGTGTGACTATTTTTTCTACCCCATGTAAATGTCATTATGTATATTGGTTTCTGTTTTATTATATGAAAATGTGAAATATGATGAATTTGGAAGATTGGATATGAATTCAGATTCTAAGAAGGTTGGAGAGAGTTATTGTGGTCCTCATTGTCTAGGAACAATTGACAAACCATCTAGATAGTGAACTTCTCCTTTTGAATACCTGCTAACTAATTATTGGTGTGAATTCCTTGAAGCACTTAATTCCTTAAAATATGAATCCAGGTGAGGGGTGGCTTGCTACAAAAAATATTGTAGTGTAGCTGGCCTATAGTTGGGTGGAGAGTTCAAGTCCTTCCTTAGTTGCTAGCCATTCAAAGTTATTCAGATAAGTATTCTTGGTTATGTGTGTTTCACTACGCACTATGATATGTCTTATTATGAGTATGGCCGATGACTAAGCCAATGTCATTTATGTAAAAATGCATGATTCACTATCTAATCATGGTTGACTAGCTAACGTGTATATCTATCATGATTATGAGTTGTTTGAGTTATGTGGATCCATCATTGTTAGTCATATGCATCTTGTTTGATATTTCCCTAATCGATTATATAAAATCACTGAGCACTAATCTATGATTTCATAAGTTTTAGTTATCTTTATATACTTATCACCATGGGAATCTCATACTTGTGACTGTATGTTTAAACGTGTACATAAATTATCTGCAAATGAACTCTTAAAACAAAAAATAAATAACAACGAAGCATTCAGCATAAAATAGATATACCGAGAGATTTCCCCTGTATCTCAAAACTGGGACTACAAGCTTGATATCAATGTTACAATATATATATATATATATATATATATATATATATATATATATATATATACATGCCAAAGCATTAATAAATCATAATACAGTAACCCTGGATTAGAACATAATCATAGTTCCCTTGACCAAATCTGCAAAATAGCATGGACAAACTTTTTTAATCCATACAAAGACTTTTTTAACCCGCATACCACCTCTTTCTTACCCTTAACCACAAACTATTTAGATTTCTTCATGTAGATCTCCTCTTCCAGATCCCTGTGAATAAATTCTATCTTCACATCCATCTATTCTACCTCAAAATAAAATGCAGTAGCAACACATAAAAGTGAACTAATAGAATTCCCCTTGGAAGCATGAGAAAAAATATCATCAAAATAAATTATGAACACCTAGGAATAACATTTTGCTTCCAAATGAGCTTTGTATTTCTCCAGGTTCCCTTATGCATTCATATTTTTCTTAAACTTATAATTTCTTCCAATGGGTTTCCTTCCAGCCGACATCTCTGCCAGATCCCCTGCCTCATTTTTGTAAAAGGATTCCATTTCATCAACCATGGACTCCTTCCCTTTTTTTCCATCCTCTGAATCCATTGCATCCCTTATAGTTCTAGGATCAACACCACTGATAGATAAAGAAAAATTTAAATAGAAAGCAAATGGAATATACCTTTTTGTTTGCCTTCTTTCTCGAGCTAATCCTCTCAAATCTGGAGTTTGTTCATCTTCCTCTTCTAAATCTTGTTTTGTTGTATAGTATGGTTCTTGCTCCTTTAGCTCAAACTATATCTTTAGAGGTTCCTTTGGTAGGAATTCATGTTTAACAATATATTTCACCTCTTTAAACACCATAGCTCAATTGTACCTAAACTTCCTTGTTTTTGGGTTCCAAATCTTATGCCTTTTAAACCATCCTTATAGCTAATAAAAATGCACCTTTCAGATTTACTATTTGATGCACGAGCATTCCTCAAAGTCCATAAGACATAAGATTCTTATCACACATTTACTAAAGGGAGTGGGTTCCCTTAATTTATTTTGTTATTTTCCTAAGTTTAGTTGATTTCTAAAGAGATTTAAATGTAATTTAATTAATACCTCATAAGTTGTAGAGATCTTAGGGATAAGTGAGCAATCCTAGGAAGAGTGAGCATTTTAGAGATCTAGAGGTCTAATATAGGATTTGGCTGAATAAAGAGTGGAATTGAGAGAAGCTTTAGGGAATACTGAGAGATTTTTGGATTTGAACTGTAATTGGTTCATGATTCCTTTTTTCTATATATTTGTAAGATTTTTGAAAAAAAACAGGCAAGGGCTTGAGGAGAGATCGATATTAGTTTCAGAGTAGAGGTTGGCTCGAGATTGGCTCGAGGTTGGCTGAGGGTTTTCTAGTTAAGGGAGTGAGAGTATAATGAGTGAGAAGTTATTTTAATTATGTGTATTCAGGCCACAGAGGCTGTTGTATTTTAATCAAATTGGATTTAATGATGATTGAGTAGTTATGTATTTATTTTGATTTTTTTAGTCGTGTTTTATATATCCTATGTAATCGTGTAAATTATAGCATACCATGTTGCTTAAATAGAACTTCTATTAAGATTTCAGAGTGTACAGAAAATTTTTGTATTCAACCAACAATTACACAGCCGAGGGAATGTCAATGTCCAAAACAAGTGGCAATGGAACACCTTGTAGTGCATAAGTTTATTGATGAGTCATTTATGAGTGTAGCATAGAAGAATGTTTGGTCGCGGAGAGCACAACTGTGTTTGTTTTCCTAAAATCAAAGAGGTTTCAGAACAAAGGTGAGAAGGAGGAATGGCGGTCATGATTAGACCATAGGTTTGAAAGAGGAAAGATGAACGGATGAGATCACGTCGCAAGATCAGTCAAGAGGATGTGATGCGATGAAGGGTTGGCATGATGACCACTAGATTTGAGTATAGATCAATAGTGGACAACAAATCGTAATATTGTAAACCAAAGTTTTAAAGTTTAAAGGCATCGTAAGTATGTTATTTTTGTTGTGATGCGGGAAAGAATGAAATGTGCGATGCGGCATGGGCCGACCATCTGTCGGCATAGCGCAAAATCGCATATCGCAAGTTTTATGGTTTAGTGTTATCAGCAAGGAGTTAAGTTTGTGGGTGAGCGGTGGTGCTAAGACAAGAGTTATAGTACACCATCGAATCTGGTAAATATCTACGGTAGAGCTTGTGTCGCACTTCGCATCGACAATTTTATTGTTTCCCATTTAAGTTGCAACTTAAGTTTTCCGAGATGTGATGAGCCCCAATTGGTTGAAGGTTGTGGGACCCGAGAACCTGTTCCACATTCATTTAAAGGATTTGGGTATGTGGAACATGTTTAAGGTGAGCAGTGTTGATTGCTAGTGGGAGGTTATGTGGGCCCATAAACCACAGGGTGCACGGAGTTATGTTAAAATGCAGTTTCGGCTGCATCATTTGGTATCAAAGAAATGTTAGTGATATTTGGGGTTTTATTCAAGGGTTGAATTTTATTTAGTATGTGCAGATTTTCCGTTGGTAATTGATCGAGATACAGGGGGTTATGATATAAAATGAATTGGTCATTGGGAGATTAGAACACATAATATTTTATGAGAGAAGAATTCTGAAATGTTGTAGGTACCTGTGTGAAAGGATAAGGGAACAAGTGAGAAATTACAACAAGAAGAACTGAATTGCAGATAGTTAAAAGTAAAGAAACATGTTTATTTTCCAAGCCAATGAAAGCTTAAGGAGATAAGATCATTGCAATATCTCTTAGGTATGTGTTATATTTTAATGTTTGGTCTAATTTGAATTAGTTTCCCATTGAAGAGAATTATAGTAGCCAACAAACAACAATAGAATTTTTAAAGGGAAGAGGAGTTGTGGCAAGTTCAACAAAGGATATTACTATAGAGAAGAAGAGAATAGCATCATTCTCAAACAGAGAGAGGTGCAGGTTAGCATTGGTTACAAAATCCTAACAACATTGGAAGCTGAGCAATAGGATTTCTCAAAATAGGTTTTTTAGCAGAAACCCAAGAAGCTATACCAATATGATGACTTGGTGTAGTTGAAAATTAGAAGACTTGTTACAAAGAAATGAGAGAGGATTATTGTAAGCTCATAGTGGGAAAAGGGAGTCCACATAAAGAAGTTGAGATGACTATTAGGGGTCATGAGAGAAACCACACGAGAAGAAAGAAATTTTCCAAGGGAAATGGCAAGGGAAAGAATATGAGTGAAGAGGAACTTGAAAAAGGAATTATTGAATTGAAAGCGAGTATGGATGTAATAATAATGCTTCTTGAAGACTATGAAAAGGGTAAAAGGTATGGCTAGACTATGATAGGAAAGAAGATAAAATGGAAGTTGTTGCAGAAACAGATAAAGAGGAGAATGTACATTAGATTAAGAGAATAACTCATAGCTACGGAGTTAAAGGTAAAAGATGGTTATTGTACGTCTGAGCAAGAAGTTTACCTTGTTGAGGAAGGAATCATTGATGATTTTCTCAACTACTGGACAAGTTCAGATCAACCGCGAGATGTGATGAAGGAGACATCAAAGGAAGAGGAGCTTTGTATTTTTTAAACTAATTTTTTGTTTATGTTTGCAAGTGATGAACATCCTTTAGAGGATGTATTTATGTAACTTGATGAAGAAATGAATGTGTTAGAAGAGATGGTTGTAATAGAACAGTTCTTGATTGAACATGTGTTTAAAGACACTAAAGATGGACAACTATTGAAGACTACTATGGAAGCTAGAAAGACTTGGAAAAATGATGGGATACAGTCTGAAGACAAAAGGAAATTTAAAATTGCAGAAGGAAATTGAAAATAGGAGGAGAAAAGAAGTATGAAGATAGCCTTATGACGGGATTAAATGAGAGTATATGTACAGTGGAAACACTGGAGGTAATTGTATTATCTCTTCAATTTGTACTCAAAAGTTATGAACCTGTATTGATAGTTGGTGGACAAGAAATTATTTGGAGAGGACATAGTGGAGCATCAATGGAAAGAGATCTCAATAAAGATTGCATTGTGGAAGATAATAGAGAAAAAACTTATAAGGATAATTGGGTCCAAAGAGATACAATTAATTCAATAAATATAATGAATAAGAAAGGAAAAGAGGATAGTCAGGAACTTAAGGATAGGTTGGCAGAGACTAATGCACAGCAGAAAATTGAAGACAATGTTATTTGTATAGATTGCAAAAGGATTAATGCTGAATGTAATCAGCAAACAGAAATGCGAGAGACAATCTCAGAACATGAAGGCAAGGATACTTTCATGAACTATGCTTTTTCAGTGAACAACAAAGGGGTTCAATGGAGTATGATATTCATGGTGATAATAGTAATGTTTACTATTGTAAAAGGGACTTTACAATGGAATGGAGAGTCTTTTGTATATGGTGATTTAGTTTCATGTACAGAATCAAAGACAAATTTAGATTTTAGAATTAGAGATTGGTCGATTTTTATTGAAAAGAAAGTGGGATGGAAAAATAAACTTAGTGGCTTATAGATTTGTAAGAAAGAAAAGGAAAGAATGAAAAGAAATGTGAAAGGAATAAAGGCCAAAGAGAAGATAAAAGGACATAATTCAAAAATTAGATATCATTCAGAACAAAGTAAAAACAAAGAAGAATTTTCCAAGACAAGACACTATGAAGGAGGATATGAAAATTTAGACACACCATATGCACATCAAGGGGATGACAAATAAAAGAAAACTTGGAGTAGAGGTAATGAGGAAAAGGGTGGAAAATGTAACATGTTTTCTAATTTTTAATTATTAACTATTGAATATTTTTTTCAAGATATAAGACAAAATTCTCTTGGAGATATATTTTTTTGTGCAAATATGAGGGAGCATGCAAGTTCTTGGAATGCAGAAAGTCAATTTTTTATGGAAAAAAGAAGATGGGAGAAAGCAACTAGTTGATTCAAAAGTTTGGAGTGGAGGAAAGAGAGTTGATATAACTCTTACACAAGTCATTACATCAGAGAAAGAATATTGTAGAAGATGTGAAATTATAGTCCATGAACAAATTTTGTTTTTGATCCAAACAATATTTGAATGTCAAGAATGTATCTTGATTTTGCAAATGGAAAATTGGATAAACAGTTCAATTAAATTTAATATGAATATGGATACAATTGAACATGTCTGAATTTTTGTAGCTGATGGAATGTATATAATGGGAAGGTCATATGTTCTCGTTTCAAACGAGGAACAATATTCTTTTGAAATTGAGAAGATTCTAGTCAAGATATTGGATAAGTGAATGATGAAAACAACAAAGTTGATAGGTATGGGAATTTTTCAAATTCAACGAGTCAATAAGGGATTGAATGATATGTAGGATAGTATATAGAAAGTGGGTTGGAAAGTGAATAGGATGCTGGTGATAGAGTCAGAAATCGAAATGTCAGTCGATTACAAGATAATGGAGCTAGAGGAGAAGACACGTAGTTGAAGTTAAATGCTGTTGAGATGATGACAAGACAACAACACACAGAGGTACAAAAATTTACGTTTCTTGAAGTGATACTCATGTTGAATATCAGTATCAAAAAAGTATGTTGTGGAGATACTCATGACTACAAAGCAAAAATACATCCAGAATACAGGGTTTCGCATCTAGGAGAAGGAGATAATGCAGCAAATACACCTATAATTGGAAAAGGTTAGAAAACCAGTTAGAAGATGAAGTCTAAGGAAGTTTAAGACATTGGAAATTTGAAGACTCATGAACATGAGTCCATGAATTATTTCAACCTGGGGAGTCTGACGGAGGAGCATTCTTCAAATTCCATAAGGATTAAGAGTCTTATCACAAATTTACTAAAGGGAGTGGGTTCCCTTAATTTATTTTGTTATTTTACCAAGTTTAGTTGAGTTATAAATATATTTGAATGTAATTTGATTAATATCTCATAAATTATAGAGATATTAGGGATAAGTGATCAATCCCAAGGAGAGTGTGGATTTTAGAGATCTAGAGGTCTAATATAAGATTTGGTTGAGTAAAGAGTGGAATTGAGAGAAGCCTTAGGAAATATTGAGAGACTGTTGGATCTAAAATATGATTGGTTCATGATTCCTTTTTGTATATATTTTTAAGAATTTTGAAACAAAATAGGCAAGGGCTTGAGGAGAGTTCGAGATTGGTTTGAGATTAGAGGTTGACTCGAGATTGGCTCGAGGTTGGCTGAGGGTTGGCTAGTTAAGGGAGTGAGATTTTTATGAGTGAGAAGTTATTTTAATTATGTGTATTCATGCCACAGAGGCTATATTATTGTAATCAAATTGGATTTAATGAGGATTGAGTAGTTATGTATTTATTCTGATTTGTTTAGCCATGCTTTATAAATCATGTGTAATTTTGTAAATTATAGTGTACCACGTTTTTTAAATAGAAGTGCTATTAATATTTCAGAGTGGATTCAGATTATGTGTATTAAACCAACAATTGCACAGCTGGGGGAATGTCAATTTCCAACACAAGTGGCTATGGAACACCTTATAACGCATAAGTTTATTAATGAGTCATTGACAAGTGTAGCATGGAGGAATGTTTGGTCACGGAGAGCACAACTGTGTTTAGTTTCCTAAAATAAAAGAGGTATCAGAAAAGAGGTGAGACGGAGGAATGACATTCACGATTAGACTACAGGTTTGAAAGAGGAAAGATGACTGGACAAGATCACTTCGCAAGATCAGTCTGGAAGATTCGATGCGATGAAGCGTTGGCAGGATGACCATTGGTTTTGAGTATAGATCAACAGTGGACAAAAAATCACAATATCAAAAACTAGAGGTTTAAATTTTAAAAACGTCAAAGGTATCTTATTCTGGACATGATGTGGTAAAAAATTAAATGTGTGATGCGGCATGGTGTGACCACATGCCGGCATAGTGCAAAAGCACATACCGAAAGTTTTACGGTTTAGTGTTATCGGTAAGGAGTTAAGTTTGTGGGCAAGTGGTGGTGATAAGACAAGTGGTATATTACACCATTGGATCTTTCAAAGATCTACAACAAAGCTTGTGTCGCACTTTGCACTAGAAATTGTATTGTTTCCCGTTTAACTTGCAACTTAAGTTTGTCGAGATGTGATGAGCCCTGATTGGTTGAAGGTTGTGGGACTTTAGAACCTGTCCCACGTGAACGTAAAGGATTTTGGTATGTGGAACTTGTTTAAGCTGAGCAGTGTTTATTGCTAGTGTATGTATGTTATTGAACTCTGAATTGTATTCTGTTTTGTAAAAGGGGGAGTTTGTGTGGGGCCATAAACCATAGGGTCCACGGAGATATGCTAAAATGAAGTTTCGAATTCATCACTATCCAACTTGGTTCTTTTTTCCTTTGGAACATGTACATATGCATTGCAACCAAATACCCTCAGATGGGAAAGAGAGGGTTTCTTACCAGTCCATACCTCATGTGGAGTCTTATCCTCCAATGTTGATGAAGGTGATTTTTTAACTATGTAACATGCAGTCTCCACTACATTTCCCAAAGTTCCTATCCTAACCTGAAACCACTTAGCATGCTTCTTTCCTTTTCAATAATTGTCTTCTTCATTCTTTCTGCAACTTTGTTTTGCTGAGGTGTGTATGGAGTAATATTTGCCCGTGCTACACCACATTTCTTACGGAACTCTTCAAATTAACTCTTCCACAATCCTCAACCATTATTTGTCCTCAACACCTTTATCTTCTTCTCTCTCTCATTTTCCACAAGAGCCTTAAATTATTTAAAAATGTCAAAGACTTCATATTTATTCCTCAAGAAATATATCTAAGTATTCCTTGAGAATTAATATATTAATGACACATAGTAGACATACTTACTTAGCGATGGAACCAATACAGTTCCAGACACATCATTGTGCACAGGGTCTAACATCTTGTTTTCCCTCTTAGCACCAGAAGGGAAACTCACCCAATTCTTCTTCCTATGAAAAAATGTTCGTAGAAATAAAAGTCCAGAGAGAAATTAGACATACTTATACCATACCATTACCATGCAATATTCTAAGGGCCTTCTCTACAATATGTCCATGCCTATCCATAGCATGGTCTTTTCCATATAGACCACAAGGGTTTCTGCTCCACTTTCAGGAACTAAAAAACTGTTGCACCCATCAATAACATCGCTACCTATAATATTGTATAGAGTTCCAATCCAAAATCCCTACATCAATGTGAGTGCTCCCGAAACCATCTTGTAGGTATCTTTCTCAACACTGTTTTTACATATGCATCATCCATATTGCTTTCAAAAATCAGATTTCTGGCCAATACGAGAGTATGCAGAACATTAGGAAGTGCTCCAATCCTTCCACCTAGAAAATTAAACTTGAATTTTCGATGTCCAAATATTTTTTGCTTCCTATCACCCCCTAAGAAGACATCCATACCATCATACTTCTCATACTCGCTGAACCATTCCTATGGGGAGTGAAGTGGAAGGATGCACCTGAGTCAATCAACCATGCCTTGTGATATAGATGTGTATTTGAAGAAGAAGATAAGTAGACATCCTCACCTTCATCTGAGGCGGTTTTCACCTCTGCAGAAGGAGCATCATCAAATCCCATTCCCTTCTCAGGAGTGTTAGATATACAATTTCCAAAACACCTTCCTCTCTACATTTCCAACACATGTTTACAAGATTTCTTGAAAATTTAGATATCCCTCTAGATTTTGATCTCCCACACAAGAAATTAATTTTGTTTATGTTCTGCTACTGTCCTCGTACATAAAAGGAATGTCCATTCTAGCCCTCCAAATTTTTCCGTCTCATTTCCTCTTACATTAAGGCTGAGACAATTTCATTAAACTTCAAGTTCACTTATTGCTACCTATTGCAACAGCTAGACTGTCCCAAGAATTTGGTATAGAATACAAAAAATTGATGCACTTATCTTCATCTGAGATTTTAATATAAATAGATAACAATTGACTTCCCATGGTATTTAAGTGATTTAGATTCTCTCTCACCAACTCTCCATCCTTCATCCTAAGGTTATACAACTTTTTCGACAGGAACAATTTATTCATCAGAGAATTATATTGGTACAATGTCCGTAGCTTGTCCCATAAAGCCTTCATCGTAGCTTCTCCACATACATGCAACATACCAAATATGAGATAATGAGCCATATTCGGCTCTTTTATTTCCAATCCAACTTCTCCCTATCTTCATTTGACATTATTATTGGTTTAGTTCCCAAATCTACCATGATCCACTAATATTTATCCACCAGTATATCCTCCATCTTCAGTTTCCACAACTCAAAACACTAACAATCAAATTTCTTGATCTCTATCTTTCCACTTCTCAACATATTATTTCACAATAATAATTGATCCTACAGATCTCCCATTGAAGAGGGTCTACCACAGGCCTGAGAAAAACCCCTCAGAAGTAAAGGTGCCCCCTTGAATATAACACACACCCAACAATGACCATATTTGTGGGAAATATTATTAGTACTTAAATATATGTGTTTCTTGTATGGATTAATTTTACCTCTAGAAGGTTTTTGAAGTATTCATTTCATCATATTCAGCATTTTTATTTATATTCCTTGATGGTCATGATAATGATATAGAATTTTGTGATGTTATTATCCTAGTGGTTACAAAGTTATTTACACGAATATGCATGTTTTTTTGATATGTCTCAACTAACTTTTTATAGTAAGTGATTTCTCTAATCTAACATGTAGTGAATATCATCGTTCATTTCCTTGTCGAAGGCTTTAGACCCCCATGTGATTAGATGCTATTTGAATGTTTGCAAGTCTATGTGGGGCTTCAGGGCCTCTGTATTTGATTATATTTTTATAAGAGGAAATATTTACATGGTCGTCAATGACTACTTGATGTGACTAGCTAAACAATTGTAATGTGTGATTTCCATTGTATCTTATGATGTGAAATAATGGACATAATTTGGTGCAATATATGAAACAATAATAGATATGAAAGTGATTTTTTGGGAACCATTCTATGGTGTAATGTGATTCTATATTTTGTGAGTTTACTGAGTAGTACTAGCTATGGCTTAGCTTGTTTTTGTTTCATAGTATATTTTCTCATGGATCCATTGATTTTATTATGGCTATGTATAATTATTGCAATGTACAATCTTTAAATAATAGTTTCATTCTTGTAGAATTTTGTTTTTTGAGAAAATCCATTCTTCAAGGAAAACTCTAGATGATTCCCATGAATTTCTTATAATTAACGAGTTTTCGTAATGAGTACATCGAAACTATATCCTTCTTTGGAAAATTTTTTGATAGGGCCTTGTATCTAGGACCGAATATTTAAATGACAGACAAATGTATCGAGAGTTCTATGCATACGACTAGTGATCGACTATGGATTATTTTAAAAGTATCAGATTCAAAAGAAATTAGAATTTGGAGGATGCATAGAATAGCTGAGATGGTCACTTCATGGGAAAATATTTACATGATTGAATTGAAGTGTAGAGTATTTTGGATGGGGCATGCTTTGGTAAATATTTTTTCAATGTTATATTTAAGTGTAGAGTATTCAAGATGGGCCTCACTTGGGTGGATATATACACATGGCCAGACTAGAGTATAGAGTACTCAGGATGGGCCCACTTAGTTGAACATTCTAAAAGAATTATATTTGATTCGCGTAAAGTATAAACCATCTATGTTGTGTGCCACATGGTGGACTCATTGTGGTAGAATATTTTTTTGTAAATGCAAAAGAGAGTGTGTCAATTTTGGTAGCTGACGAACCAATTCCCTCCTTTGGACAATCTTCCTCCTCAAGGAATACCCCTACTAGCCCTTAGAAGAATTTAATTTATTTATGGAAAATATAATTTTAAGTTAAAAAACACACATGTGAAGAAAAGGGCAGGTTGGCCAAAATAATAATATAGACACCACTAAAATGTTATAAATACAAGTCAAGTGACCGCCATTTGTATATCATCAATCACTCCTTTTATTTGTTTTGGTTCACATAGGTCTGAGGTTGGTTTGCAACAGTTAGTTCACATAGGTATGAAACTACATGGCTTGAAGCTCACATGTGTGATTAGGGGTTTTGGTTCTTAACTATAAGGATGCCCATATCTCTCTCTATGGTTGGAACGTAGGTTTTATTTTTATAGTTTATAGTTGATGATAGTTTAACGCGGGATTCTAAATGAGGCTTTTGATTATTAGAATTGTTGGGTTAATCTCTTGGATGTTGTTTAATTTATTTTTCTAGATAGTTTTGTGGTTGAGGATATGGATCAGTGTACTCTCTCTTTCTTAAAAAATTAAATGATAATTTAATAAGAAGAATAATTTGAAATGGTTTTCCCCCTTGTGGTGTTTTATGTTGGTCTTCAACCAATCCTACTATGTTTGTGTGTGAACACTTTTATTATTTTGTTCATTTATGTTTTGCTGCATTGATGATGATATTATTATTTATATATAATTTCATGTGTTGATAAATAATGTTATGATTTGTTGGGCGAATTCAATACGCAAATAATGAGATCTAATTATCTAAAGAAAAC
This sequence comes from Pinus albicaulis, assembly GCA_034641835.2. Lineage (NCBI taxonomy): Eukaryota > Viridiplantae > Streptophyta > Pinopsida > Pinales > Pinaceae > Pinus > Pinus albicaulis. Next base: position 938,136,610 of record CM076582.1, read on the forward strand.
AACAATATATCCCTAAGAAAAATTAACATGGTATTAGAACTAGGGTGAAGAAAATTCATTTAGATCATCCCTATTAAGACACCATTGATGAGAGCAAGAAAATATGGAGGAGACCTAAAATAATACCATGGTTTGAAGGAAAGCTTGGGAAATTTGGTTATTATGATTTAATGGATATCATTAAGATATGGTTTGGAAAAAACCGTGGGATGAGATAAAGGCTTGACTTTTGTAGTTTTGAAACCCTATCATGATCAATGAATTAGTTTTCTAGCACTTGTCACATATTTATCTATAACCCTATATGGGCTAGTCTCAATCAGACCTTGGTTGCGGATGAATATGATTGGATATATTGAAGGAAATTTTTTTATATGTGTTACACAGTAATTTGTCACCGTCCCTACCATTCCCTGTCCCACACAATGGAGGACCCATTCGGTGAGCTGTGAACATTGTCATGCCTTGAAATCATCATCAATGCATTACTCTAAGCATGAGCTTCAATTTCCCTAAAGACATCTCCTTGCAAAAAATCATGAAAACATCTCCTTTTGCATTGGCGCTGGCAAACAGTTCATCACTCATGCCAATGGGGAAAATACTACAAATAGGCCGCGCCAACTGGCGCTCTGTCCTAGACCAGCAGTCGCGCCAGCCAATTTAAGGAGTGTTTTTTAAATAAATATGGCGGAAGTTGTGTTTCAACAAACTCAGAAACCATTTCCTATCTTGAGTTGGGAGGTTTGGCTGCGGGAGTTCCATGGAAGGGAAGTGGTTTGCCACCTCCCATGGAACCTTCCTTGTTGATAGGGCCAATCCCACAATAATAGGGATCCCAACTCCTTCCTTCCCCATCTATAAAAGCCTGCTCAATTCCATTGCAAGCTAGTCTCGAAGTGCCTAAGCTTTGAATCTCCGAATTCCCAAGAGCCTTTGTGCTGTAAGAGCCCTCTTTCTTCCCTTAAGGATGACTCAAGTAAGGAGACTATCATTGAGAGACTCTGGAGAGGTTTGCCCTTTCCCTGGCAAGCTTTGCGAGACGTGAATGACTGGAGACCCATCCGAAGGAGACCACGACGTCAGAACATTGGTTCTACTCTCTTTTGATTGTTATTTAATGAATGATTACGGTTATGGTTCCACTCTGTTTTCACTTATGTTAATAACGAGTTATATCCTTTCTGACTAATATATAGTTGCGTATTCTGGATTTTACGCTTGTATTCGTGTTGTTTCTTGCATGTGCAGGTGTTCATCCACGGAGATCGTGGGAGGATCATGATCTGCCAAGGTTGAGGGACGGGAACGCTCTCTTCTACGGATCATAGCATTGGATTCCAGGTTGGCCTCCATCTTAGGTATTTTATTCGTAACTAGGAACTTGCGTTGTAACATTTGATGATTGTTGCTAGACCCTTGCTAGGCTAGTAGGGATCACCTCTGTCCGCAGAGGGGATTTACCTCCTCAACAATTTGCTGACTCCACTGGGGATCGTCTAGTTTTGATTGTCTCGTTTTGATTGTCTCGTTTTGACTATTTCGTGGTTTTCCTTACTTGGTTGGCCTTTGGGGCTGGCTCTTCTTGTGTTTTGGCTTTTGGTTTAGCCCCAGAGGATCATATCTGACCTCTGCTTTTCCAAATTTTCACCTTTTAATGGTTGGCTTGATTGGCGCGGTTTCTAGACTGACAGTCGCGCCAATTGGCGCCAGTTGCCAGCTCATTACTCGCGCCATCCCCTGTCTGGCGCGGATTACAACCAGACAGTTGCACGATTTCCTGTAGGTGGTAGGGTTACCCTTGTTCGGAAGCTTCTTTTGGTCAGTACTTTGCTTCTGGGTTTGTTTTGGATTCTGCTTGAAGTGGTGAGTCTGGTCTTGGTTGGGAGAAATTCTTTGTTTTTTCATTTTCAAGCGTTGGCGCTTGTTGTCAGTTAGCAACCCGCGCCAATTGGCCATTGGCGCTAGTTGTCAATGTGCAAGTCACGCCAATTGTTGCCAATTGGCGCTAGTTGTCAATGGAAAAGTCGTGCCAATTTCAGGGTGTATGAAAATTGAGATTTTTTCCCTAAATCCTTCACTAGTGTGTCTTTCCCTTCCAGTTTTTCATTGTATGAGCATAGATTACATTACTCATTCTTTGGAATGTCTTCTTTCCATGATTGCTTGATGTAAAAGGGAATGAATGCCTTGTTTTGATCTCATTCTTTGGAAGTCCTCTTTGTGTTTTGTCAACTTTTGAGGAATTTTGTTACAAAGTGTTTGAAACAACGATTGCATTCTTAGTGTTTGTTTACATCTCTTTTTCCTTCATCCTTCATTAAGAAGATTTGCGTTCTTTTAGTTTTCATCTCATAGTTTTCTTTTTGTTAAAATGCATTAGATCACATTGCATTGAAAAGTATTTTTTGAGATTTATCATTGAACTTAGATCATATTGTTTAATGATTGAGAGCTAAAAAATCGCTTTGAGTGCATTCTCTTTCATTGAAAGCATGCATTAAGTAGATTCTTATTTCATCGAAAAATGCATTGAGTGCATTCTTATTATTTGAAAGGAAAAGGAAATTGTGCATAGATTACAATTGCATAGTTTTTGGAAAAAAGAAATTTGCATAGATTACGTTGCATTATTCGCTTCGTTGAATGTTTTAGAATACTTTTGGATAGTGAAAGTCATCTAGTTTGGAAAAATTTTGTTGACTTTTAGAATACTGTTGACTTTTAACAGAAGGACGAGTCAACCGTTAGGGATCCTTCCAAGGTTACCTATTACTTTGGGAGGTAAAACCATCCATATGGACGTGATGATTATTCTAGGCCCCTTGGATTTCAATTTTCTCCTGGGGCGCAATTACACATATGCCATGGGAGCGCTCGTCTCCTCCCTTTTTCGTGTGGTCTGTTGTCCGCATGAAGGACGGATCATGACCATTGATCAGCTTTCGTTCTTTGGTCCTGATGTGGCAGCTGGCCCGCCATCATCCCTTCCTGGTTTTTATCCACCCGTTGTATCTGCCCCACCACAGGTCAACTATGTGGCTACCTACCCCATGCCTGTACCCAGTGATAGTGCCATTGTGCATCAAGTGCTGGGGGCATTGGGTCCTAACTTCCAGGATGTTTTCCTTCCATTAGGAGTGGAACTCTTGGAAGCGATGACTTCTTGTTCATTATGATGAAGGTCATCGGAGCAGAATTCCTTGTCTTATGTCAAGCTCCTTAAAACATGAAACAAGGTTGTCGGAGCATAGTTCATTTTCTTGTGTCAAGCTCCTTAAAAAATGAAACCAGGTTCTAGGAGCATGGTTCTTTTCCTGTGTCAAGCTCCTTAAAAAATGAAACAAGGTCGTCAGAGCAGAGTCCCTTATCTTGTGTCAAGCTCCTTAAAAAATGAAACAAGGTCATCGGAGAAAAGTTCCTTGTCTTGTGTCAAGCTCCTTAAAAAATGAAACAAAGGTGTCTGAGGATAGTTCTTTTAATGTGTCAACCTCGTTAAAACAATGAAACACGTTCCTGTTCAATTCGAGTCTTTGATAAGTTCTCATAAAATCCCAGTCGAGTCTTCCTCGTGATCTTGTAATTTGAAACTTCACTCCATCTGCCTTTCATATGGATTGAAGCTTGGGGGGCATGTACCTCGAATTGAGTCACCATGCTGGGGGCATGCCTATTTTTTCAAGCATAGTTTGTTTCCATTTCAAGCTTGTGTAAAAATGAAACTGGTTTCAAGCATAGTTTATCTTTGTTTCAAGCTTGTGTAAAAATGAAACCAACTTCAAGCAAATTTTCCTGATTTCAAGCTTGTGTAAAGATGAAACCTTTCCCATTTTACCTTTTGTGATTTCCATTTTATCAGCCTGTTTTTGCCAGATGAGCCTTGGTTTTCTCACTCCATCATCACTATCTGCTTGGCCGATCATATGCCTTCACATGGTTATTTTACCCATTCCTGAGGAACCGCTGCGATGAGTGGTCTTGTTAGCCAGCCTCTTGACCTTTATTTGTTCTGAGCAGTTCCACCATTACCGGAACCAGTTGCTACCCTTTATACCACTTGTTCCTCCAGGAGGAGTCACCTTTCAGCTCTTTTCTGACTCTCTAAACATGAAAAGATTGTCGAGTCGCTTGTCGTTTCGATCTCGTTAAAGTGGCTACGAAATGACATCTACCCAGTATACGTTTACCCCTTTTTCAGGCTGGGATGGATTATTTACGAAAAAGGAATACCCTAGCCTATCGCGACTAGGAGGTTTTCTTAGACATAGTTTTCTACCTTTTTGGATCTGAGGAACTATTTACAAAAAGGGACCTTTGGAGTTTACTTTTCTGCTGTCTTTTCAAACTCTCTAAATATGAAAAGATGCCGAGTTCTTCCTTTTTCAGACTCGTTAAACCTAAATGACATCAAAAATTGTCAATCATGACGTTATTTGAGTTTCTCCTTCCTAGGGCTCGTTAAATGTACTATGATGGATTTGCCCGAAGGGCGGACTTTTATGACAAGCATATGGTATCCTCTTCAAGCTTGTGTAAAAATAAAGAGGTACTCGCCAAGCATGGTGGGGAAAATGGAACCAAAATCATTGTCATGTCGGTAGTATGTCGCTCTTGAACATGGCACTTGTCTGCATTCGTGTCGGGTTGGGGACATCTCATCTCGTTCTTCACTTTGCCTCCGTGGGTTTGGATAATCCCTTTTGACCTCTCATCTGCTCATTGCCTCGTCACTATGACCTCTGATCTTTTGATGTCAAATACTGCCAAATCCACTGTCGTGCTGCCAATATGTTGAAGAGAAGTTGACCTCTGCACATATCAACCTCCCTCTGATTCTCGTATGATCCTAATTCCCAAAAACATCATGTTCCTCTGTCTCGTGTCGATGATGTGGGAAAAATTATGGCCCACCTTTGATCAAGGTCACTTCCTGTCGACTTCAGCTCATTATCCAGGAACCTGATCTAGAGACTCCTTCTGGTACCTTGGAGCCTGCATGCCTCAATGGCAGGTTCTTCGCATTCGACATGAATTTTTCATCATTGGCCTCCGATCGAGTGATTCTACGGGTGTTTGACGCCAGCTCATTGATTCGTACACCGTAGATTGTACCTGTAGTACCTTGAGGGCCATTGTCATTATTGGTGGTTCCTCTCGCGTCTGTTAACAGCTCTCATCATTGGCTGGTAATCAGACGATGTTCTTGCATGTTCAACTTTAGCTCGCTTATTCGCATGCCTCAACTTGTACTTTGTTTAGGTCAAGATGGAGCGCAAGACCCTGGATTGTGTCTGTTGTAATCCAGGCTGCGATTGTGGATTATTATCATTATGTACATGACTCACTGATTGGATGGCTGTGACTATACCTGAGTCTATTTATTTGATCCTCGCTGGATGGCTGCGCCCATACCCTGGATCTGGATTATAGTGTACTTTGTTTCGGATGGCTGCACCCATACCGCATATACATCATGTACTTGAGATATCAGTTGTATTTTTCTACGCAGGTTTTCCGACGGCGGGGCTTCAGTTGAACATGTTCTCGTAAAGCATTTCACCCCTCTCTGTCTCGGGCCTCATACTTTAGGGGGCATCTGTTACACAGTAATTTGTCACCGTCCCTACCATTCCCCGTCCCGCACAATGGAGGACCCATTTGGTGACCTGTGAACATTTTCATGCCTTAAAATCATCATCAATGCATTCCTCTAAGCATGAGCTTCAATTTCCCTAAAGACATCTCCTTGCAAAAAATCATGAAAACATCTCCTTTTGCATTGGCACTGGCAGACAGTTCATCACTTGCGCCAATGGGGAAAATACTACAAATAGGCCGCACCAACTGGCGCTCTGTCCCAGAGCAGCAGTCCCGCCAGCCAATTTAAGGAGTGTTTTTTAAATAAAGATGGCGGAAGTTGTGTTTCAACAAACTCAGAAACCCTTGCCTATCTTGAGTTGGGAGGCTTGGCTGCGAGAGTTCCATGGAAGGGAAGTGGTTTTCCACCTCCCATGGAACCTTCCTTGTTGATAGGGCCAATCCCACAATAATGGGGATCCCAACTCCTTCCTTCCCCATCTATAAAAGCCTACTCAATTCCATTGCAAGCTAGTCTCGAAGTGCCTAAGCTTTGAATCTCTGAATTCCCAAGAGCCTTTGTGCTGTAAGAGCCCTCTTTCTTCCCTTAAGGCCGACTCAAGTAAGGGGACTATCGTTGAGAGACTCTGGAGAGGTTTTCCCTTTCCCTGGCGAGCTTTGCGAGACGTGAACGACTGGAGACCCATCCGAAGGAGACCGCAACGTCATAACATTGGTTGTACTCTCTTTCGATTGTTATTTAATGAATGATTATGGTTATGGTTCCACTCCGTTTTCACTTATGTTAATAACGAGTTATATACTTTCTGACTGATATATAGTTGCGTATTCTGGATTTTGTGCTTGTATTCGTGTTGTTTCTTGCATGTGCAAGTGTCCATCCGCGGAGATCGTGGGAGGATCGTGATCTGCCGAGGCTGAGGGACAGGAACGCTCTCTTCTACGGATCATAGCATTGGATTCCAGGTAGGCCTCCATCTTTGGTATTTTATTCATAACTAGGAACTTGCGTTGTAACATTTGATGATTGTTGCTAGACCCCTGCTGCGCTAGTAGGGATCGCCTCTGTCCGCAGAGGGGATTTACCTCCTCAACAATATGGATGATGGAAAGTAATGACTATTTAATGCTAGATCAAGAGGGAGATAATCTCCTCTTGTTGAAAGATAAGTACCTTTCATATTTATGTTATTTATTTTTGACTCTATTCTTGTCTTGACTTATATTTTTTATTATTGCTTATAGTTTCTCCATATTTCAATATTTTAATACTTCTAACCTCCTGATGGGATGTGATAAGAATATTATTCTTGAGGATGATATAAGGTACAGAAAAGGAGAGGTAGTACAAAATAAAGTACCTGATGAGAATTCTTCATAGTAACATCCAAAAATTATGATATGCAAGTATGAGCTACAAGTTGCATGGGTATCTAAATACTTCATGGTATTTATAGTGTATTTTTTCAATGTTTTGATTAATTTGAAATATTATAAGGCAATCTAATCCCTAAGGTATGTTGGAATATCACCTTCATAAATTACTCATGCATATATACAAAAGTAGGTTTGATTTCTAACATGTGTTATATATTGGTGCTCTTGATATTTTGCCACGATTTTATATTTTAAACATGTTGACTTTCCTAGATGCATTTTTTATTATATATTATGACTTGATACTTCTTGTGATAATCATGGTAACCTTAATGATGAGCGTATAACAATGAGATAGATACTCATGATATTCTTATTGATCTTGTTTAGTTTCTGATAAACTTAGAAAAGATCAATGGAAGCCCTCATGTGATAAAGAAGTGACTATTATTTGTGAAGTATGATGATACCCGTGTCAGAAACCCTAGTTTTATGATCCTAACCCTGGATGACAGTTTCATATCATGTTCTGATGTGATGATAAACTATCTTAATATAATATGTGATGACTATGGCTCATATATGTCCAATAATCTGATATAGTTTGATTTCATAATATAACAGTTTCGTTGATGTATGATATTATTATGATAGACTGCTTGATGCCTTGATTAATGAATACTAAAGTGACTTCCCATTAAAAGGGAGAAACTCTCCATGAAAACCTACTACTATTTTAAATGAAGAAACTTTATTTTATAAGGAATAATTATGGTTATGAATAAATATCTCAAGTTGCGGAAAAATTTTAACATGTTCTGTTTTGAGCAGAGAAGGTTTCTCCTACTCCAAGCCCCGACTATTGGGAGAAAGGTTTAAAGGTGTGGTTATAAGCATCCCAACCACATGGAAGAACACCTATGCATGAAGGTGATATTTTAGGGCATATATACTAAAATATTGTTCATGAAACCATGAGCACATTAGGAGTATGAAGATCCTACAGACATGGAACAAATTTTGAAGAGTTTTATGAGAAAATAAGTTTTTGAGATCTACATAACGATTTACTTATTATAGAGACTGTGAAATTCTTAGATAGTGTTGTCTTTGCAGTGGACTTAAATACACATATCATTATGTTTTAATTAAATTCATCACTTCAGTTAGTATATATATGACAATATTTGGTCACAGTGGAAAGGGTTTGACAAGATTTGGCTTAAATTATATTAGTAATATTGGAATTTTATCAAGATTCCTGACAATTCATAGTTATTTTCTGGCTTATGGATTGATTGAATTCACAAAGATAAAAGGCTATGGTTTTTTATTTCATAATTGATAATGGTGATTTGCCTTGATGTGAAATGACAATGTTGTGTGGCCATAGTGACTTTCAGTCAATAATATTGGTATTCAGTATTGATTCTTGTAACACCATATTCCCACATCTACCCAAGTAACTACCCAATTGGGATAAACATGTGAAAATAGGCCACTAATACAATATTCAACCTCCTAGATGACTTTGATGAAGTAAAACTGATAGAAACCTGACAAACAAACCTTACGCAACATTAACAACATTCCCATGAGGCATTCCAACCCTTCAGTTCTCTTACCCCTAGGTTAAACTGACGTTTTGACCATTTTGAGCCTTCGAAATAAGGATGCCACTGTATGCCAAGATACATGAGTCTATAGCTGTAAGAGAAACACAACAAGCTTATGGCTAGGGCCCGAATTTCTCAATTTTTTGCGTGCAAATTTGGGATTTGAGCTACCTTTTTAGGCCGAGAGCCCTGGTCACTACCCAGAACTTCATGAAAACTTATGGGATGATAAATAAAACTAGGAAAATGATAATGAACAAATCACATCAACAGGAAATCATCTCGACCCCTCCTAGGCATGACAATAATTTTTTCAAAGATGTAACAAACATTGAATTTGCAGGTGTAAACAACATATTTAAGCATAGGGGTTTCGTACTTATGTGAGAATCGCTAAAAATAATTTCTCCCTTACATCATTAGTTGAAATAAAATATATTTTAACATAGATACATCATGCACTCATTTACAAGTAAAGGCATGGATAGAGCCATACATCATCACTCATAAAATACATTCTTATAACCAACATAATAACAACAAAAATACCATGGATACAAAAGAAATAAAATCCACATAATAACCAATACATTTACATACCAAATACCAAAGGAATTATCTCTTCATTACTAAATGTAAAACCCAACTGGAGATGGTACTTCCATGATCCACCTGACAATAGATTGGGTCAGCCAAATATTACTTCATCTAATCACCCCCATGGCATATTCCAATCATGAATGTGTGAATTTATAAAAAAAAATAAAAAATAAAATAGGGCTCCATAGGAAAACCCACCTTAGCCCTCAACCAGTAATTACACCTCAGGGTTAGACATCATTAATCATAACCAGTTCGGTCTCTTCCCAAGCCTTCCAGGGCTCTAGAGTGTTTGTTCCAACCTGGCTCCTAGGATTAGTAACTAAACCCACAACTATTTTTGGGCTCCAGAGTGTTGGTTCACCCAATGATCTAGTACTAGTAACTCAACTGAAGTTGTTACAGGGCTTCTAGAGCATTTTTCCAACTATGGATTCCAGAACTAGTAACTCAACCCACCTAGGGCTTCTAGAGCATTTTTCAAACCAAGGCTTCCTGGACTAGTAACTCAACCCAAAATTTTGTGTCAAGCTCCAGAGCATTTGTCCAACTATTGTTCTAGGACTAATAACTCAACCCAAAATGTTACACGGATTATAGAGAATTTATCCAACTAAATATCTGAAGAACTAATAACTCAACCAATGCTAAGGTAAAAACATGAGAACCAATCAGAAAAAAATCAATGGAAATAAACCCACAATCGCCATGGCTATCGAGGAATACAAAGGTAAGGAAAATCCACTATTAATCCAGGAAATCCTCCATTCCAATGGTATATCTTAATGAATAAATAGCATGCAATACCATACATGCCAAATCTAGTCAGGAAAATGTAGATGCAACTGAGTACATGAACTCATAACTTATTGTAGATACAGATCCTGATGTCCCCTTGCGCTTTCATGATTTTTATTTTCCTTATTTTTCCAAATCACGAACTATGCCACACCCTCCAAGAGTGCTCCAAGAAAACTCTAAGTATCCAAGAGTGTGAGGGAGAGAGAGAGAATAATTAGAGAGCTCCAAAAATGCATTGACCAAAAGTTTGAACCAACAAAATCTTACCAACTGATCCTCATAATCTTTTTTATATAAGATACCTCTATTTTCTTCATTTTCCATTATTTTTGTTCATTTTTCTCCTTACATGCAACATGTGACCTTTCACATCACTTTTCTCCTATTTTCCATTAATTTCATAAATAAATAATAATAAATGCCACTTTTCCTTTCCAACGCCTTAGCCATTGCCTTTGACAATTTAATTTAGCCACAAAAAACAAAATGAAAACCCACTATCATGTTTATCCCACCATTCAACATGGAATATGTGTCCCATACATCGTGGTATTATATATGTTTTACATTAATTTTTACCAGGGCTATTATAGAACCCTCCCCCTCGGGGGAACACCATCCTTGGTGTTCAATGACACCTACAACCAACAATACTACTAAAAACAAAACATGCTACCCATGTAGCTTTATAATAGAGCTCCTTGCAATATTTACAATGAACACTTCTAAACATAAAAAAAATGTCGTTTATCGGAGCTTTATTACATAGCTCATTATCGTATTTACAATAAAAATCACATTTTCTTCAACCAAATAATAATAATATTGTCCATGGATATTTATAAATCCAACTCGATACATTATTTACAATAATATACCCATATGCACATTTTCTCAACCATCAACTAGAAGGATACGATGCCCATATCAACAACAAGGGAGTACAAAAACTCGCACCTCCACCCTAAAATTAATGCCATGATTCACCTCCTTCTCAGGAAGTCCAAAATTGACTACTAAACTTGAAGTTTCATCCAATTTCAAGTGTTAAAATATTGCGTTACATGTATCCTTAGTGAACAATTACCTGCTCATTGTTCTAGGGAAAACTCACAATGTGCATATGATTCCATATAGAAATTATAATGACCAAAAAAAATCCATCCCCAACCTTCCCTTCTTCGCTACATAGACCCTAGGGAAATATATTCACCCCCTTTTGTGCAGTCACAAACCTTCCAAGTTCTTCTATAACACCCATCTCGGGCAATCCATCTCTTCGCAAGGATTCCTCACATCGAAATTTCAAACAACCAAGGCATCTATCTACCTCAAAACCATCATATCGTTCATAGCATGCTCATGAAAATCAATGGACACTATGGATACGAGTGTCCCACAATGTTTACGCTCCTAAAGTTTTTTACCAGCATAGTGTTGCATGTTTCAATTCCTTTTGTTGTTGCTACTAATTATTGAAATCAGTTCCAATCACCCAACCAACATTCTCATTCTTCCTGTACCAATCACATAATTTCCATTAAATTAAAAATAAATTGAAATCACTTAAAATAATACCTGAGTGGTATCTCATCAATAAGGTACATTTTCAATCATATTTACTTCCTATCACAACAAGTCAAACCACTTGTTTGATGAAATCATCATGTATAAAAATATCACATCTAGTTAGCTCAAAAACAACCATCATAGGTAAAAATCATGAATCACATGCAATAATCGTAAACCACAATCACAAATAACATGTAACCATCGTAAGCCAGAATCATAGACCACATGCATAATAAAAATAAAATAAAATACAGATACTTATCTTTCATTGGTCCTTACTTCTGACTTTTTACTTACTGTAAACACACCAGATCAGTTGCCACACCCAACAAACACACGTTGTTTCTCTTTAACTACATATACATAAACATAGTGTACAATACGTACATAAAAATAAGGCATACAACATGTTAGGTCCCTATATCACTAGTATAGTCCCTTATTATTAGTGTAACCCCCTTATTGTTATTATTGAACCCTTGTAACCCCCATTTTGTTATTATTGTGCCCTTAAATTAGTATTGTTAGGTCGGCTAGGATTACATTATGGCCCCATGGACTCCTATATATAGAAAGGAGGTTTTGTAAATTGTATCATCTAAGAATTGTTCATTTATGTAGAGTATTGGAGGTTTCCCCCTCGAAGTGGCTTATTTCTAAGGCGTTGATATCTCTTTTCTTCTATTTTTGGAGCTGGTTACACAACATTTGGTATCAGAGGTTTGGATTCTATTGTTTCGTTGCTCCAAACAGGTCATCGTGGCATTTGCGCTATAATTTTTTTTCTACGAAGCTTCAGAAGCTGAAATTTTTAGGGTGCGAAGCTGAAATCTTGCGGAAGTTTGTCTAAAAATTTCAGATCTTGGTTCGCAATATTTTCGGAGATGTGATCTATGGAATTTAGGTCTTTTTTCAGGCTCCTAAACAAGTCATCATGGAATTTGCGCTATAAAAAATTTTCTACGAAGGTTAAGAATATGAAATTCATATGGTGCAAAGCTGAAATCCTGAGGAAACTCTTCAAAAAATTTCAGAGCTTGGTTCACAATATTTTTGGAGATATGATCTGTGGAAGGTAGTGCTTTTTCAGGCTCCTGAATTTCATCTCAAAGAGGTGATCGTGGGAAAAGTTCAATAACTATCTCTCTGGGCATTGGATTGGAGTTCCGTAAAAATTGGTTGCATGTACATGGACTGCAGTTTCTTGGCTATCAATTTCAGAGATGAAGGACTAAACAGTGACACGTGGAAAGTCGTACAAATTTGCTCTACTGAATCAGTCCAAAATTGGGTCATTGTGGGAGATTGGAAATAACTTTGTCTTGAAGAATCCAAATCAGATCATACCTATGGAATTTGAAAGAAAATTTAGAAGGCTACTACAGTAGTGAATTACAGATATTGAAGATTCTCAATTACGGAGATAATTCAATTTCAATACGGAGTTCCTAAAAAGCAAGTAAAAGGTGTGTATTTTTTTTCCGAATTGCATAAGTCTTGTTTGAAGAATCAAGTTGAATTGATTCCAAGGGAATATTGTAGAATAGATATCAGTATTGGATTCTAAAATGGCCCCTACAAATAATTCAACTTTCATTAAGCCTTTAGAAGGCTCTACTGTGACTCATGAAGAAGAAGAATGGCAACATGACATATCAAAATTACAAGAGCAAGTGCAACAACAAATTTCGCTCTCGCAAAGAACAACAAAAAATGAAATGGAAGTTTTGAAGAAAGGCATTGAAACTAATATGGATGGTTTGAAGAAAGGCGTGGAAGCTAAGATGAATGGTTTGGAAGCTAAGATGGATGGCATGGAAGTGGGCATGGAAGCTAGGATTGATGACATGGAAGCTAAGATCGATGAAAACATGAAAGACAACATGGAAAACATGAAGAATGATCTAAAAGCATACATGGAAGGCTTGATGACAAGCTTAAAACAAGAAACGATTCCTAATGGCGGAAATATAGTAGAAGAACCTCATGATGAGAACAAAATAATTGTTAATCGTGATTTCATAACCTCTAATGTTGGTGGGAAGAACCACCATATTCCAAAAATGGATATGAGGAAGTTTGATGGAAAGGATCCTGTAACATGGATACTACAGATGGAGCAATATTTTGATCTCCATAACGTGAAAAACACACAAAAGGTACGCATTGCAACTTTACATTTAGAACAAAAAACATTTGTATGGTATCGATGGCTTTGCTCCCATAAAAAAATTGTCACTTGGTCAATTTTTACGGAGGAAATGATAGCACATTATGAGGATACAAAGAGCAACACCTTCTTTAGCCAATTGATAAATCTCAAACAAAATGGTTTAGTGGGGCAGCATATTGAGGACTTCCAAAAATTGAATATAAGGGTAACTGACACTACAAGAAAAAAGCACATTGGTGAGGGTCATGCTTGTGACGGACCTTTAAGGTCCGTCACCAATGTCACATATGGTGACGGTCATTAAAAAACCGTCATTGTAAGTGTATATAGTGATGGTCCTTTATGGTCCGTCACCAAAGACATTTTCAATGACACTTTTGGTGAGGGACGTTAAAGGCCCATCACTAATTCTCTCTTTGGTGACACTTCTAGTTACGAACTTTTAATGACCCTCACCAATGCTCTTTTTGTTACTTTTGGTGACGGTCAAAAAATGTCTGTCATCATTGATCACTAAAAACCGTCACTGTAAGTGTATATAGTGATGGTCCCTTATGGTCCGTCACCAAAGACATTTCAATTTTGGTGAGGGTCGTTAAAGGCACATCACTAATTCTCTCTTTGGTGACACTTCTAGTGACGAACTTTTAATGACCCTCACCAATGCTCTTTTTGTTACTTTTGGTGACGATCAAAAAATGTCCGTCATCATTGATCATTCCAATGAGTTTTTGATGATGCTATTTGCCTGTTAATATATTTTTTGTGAAAAGATAATGATTTAATACCATTATTGTGGATCATTTTTTATAATATGTCCAAGGCCATAGTGGTTAGGGTTATTCAATTTTTTAAGAAGTAATAAGTGTGTATCATTTCCCTCAAGTAATGACTAGTCGAATAGAGATTTCCTATGAGTCAACACATGATTCATATCTATTAAGTTTATTATCTAGAAAATTCCATTTAGATAAAGTTCCACTATTGTGTGTAGGAAATATATTATTTAATACATAATCGAGCTCTGAAAATTCTATTAATGAGAAAGACCTACCAATCCTCAACAATCTGGGCACACCTTAAATTAATGCTTTGGCACACACTAACATTTCTTAGCACCCCACATGTCTTGGAACATCTTTGTACCTAGAACATCTTGTGATGAAATTGACGCCCAAGCACATGGTGGCATGCACTAGCACAACATGGAACTCTCCTAGCATGTGTTGGCATGCTGCATATAGTCCCTAGCATGCCCTTGAACACCTTGGTTGAATGCATTTACATACATTAGCACTTGGCACACAATGCCACTTGGCATGTATTGGGACCTATTATTAGTGTGCCTAGCATGCCCCTTTTCAAAAAGATAAATTCCTGACTTATTAACCCTCTTGTTGGTTCTTCCTTTTGTTGCCTTGACACATATTGATATACCCTAGCACCCTGTGCCACATCCTTAGCACCTAGCATGTATTGACATATCTTGGCACTATTAATTGGCACATGATATAATTAGCACACCCTGGAACTCCCAAGCACACTTTGGGAATTCTTAGCATGCCTTGATATTCTCTAGCATGCCTTACCAATGCTTATCATACCTTGTCACTCCCTCCTTGGCATGACAACTAACACTGACCATTAACACTAGTCTCTGGCAGTAGACGTTCCTCATATTCATTAACTTCCATGAATCTTTACCTAGTGCTCCCTTAATGTTTTTTCCTAGTACTCCTTAGCACTAATCAACATGCATTATCACTCTCTAGCACACCTTAGCACTCTTCAACATTCCCTTCCACTTCATAACATGCATAACACTAGTCCCCGACACATATTGGCACTTGGCATGTGTTGGCGCTTGGAAAGTCTTAGCATGTATGGAATACGTTGAGATGCCTTGGTATGATTTAACATGGTTTAATATTAAATTTATTTGTGATGATCAATTGTTGGAAAGTAGATGAGAAGCAACAAAGGAATACTTGGCACCTAGAATGCACTAAGACTTTTCACTTGGAACCTATTTCCACCTAGTGTTAGTGTGCCTAGCATGCCCCTCTTGGAAAAGGTAAATTGATGACTTATTAACCCTCTTATGTGTTCATTTCCTTGTAGTTTGAATTTTTTCTCCATTTTGTTGTCTTGAAAGTCCCTGACACGCATTGACACACCCTTGCACATCTTGGCATGCCTTATCACTTGGCACATATTAGCATGTTTGACATGTATTCCCACTATCTGGCACATCAAGGGGGTGAAGATAGATGTAGTCCTAAATTAGGTCGAGTACGAGGGCCGAATAAGGGTTGCTAAAGGGAGGTCATGATCATCCTCCAAGAGCAAGATCATCATGTGAGGGTTCAGAAGAATGTTGCATACCTTAATGGTCAGTTTGTGCTAGGAAGTAGGATGGCATATTGTTGGTTCTCTTGGTAGATCAAGCTTAAGAGAGGTTTCTCATGAGAATATTGGCATGTGATTTCAATGGTGTCTTTGTGTGAAGGCCACATCAATTTCTGAAATTTGCAACAAGAAACAGTGAGATTAGAAACCAGAAAGGACAAAAAAAATTGCACCACACTGGTGAGGAATTTGATGCACCAGGAGTGAGGATTGTGGGGCATCTAATTTATTTTTCCCTTAAATAAATTGGACAATAAATTGTGATTTCATCTCATAACAAATTTTGTCAGTTAATTAAGTCATGATGACTGAGTTAGCTCAAGAAATTCGAGTTGAGGGTCTAATATGAGGCATCTAGAGGGATTCTAATATTTTTGGGGTCCAGTTGAAGTTGATGCATTAGTGGGGTGCAAGTGTAATTAACTCAATTAAATGAGTTAAAATCAATTTAACTAGTTCTAACTGAGTGATGAGCTAGTGAGAGGTCCAGTGAGTTAAATTATATTTAATTCACAATGAGTGATCAATCAAATAACTAATAATTCACTATTAATAGTTGCATGCATGTCAGTTTCGAGGAATACCCAATTGAGACAGAGGTTAAAGGGAACATAACTATCAGTTTTATTCAGAGAAAGTTTCCCATGTGCAATTATAAACTCATTGGGATGCCATGATGGATTGCGCAATCAAGGAAGACTGATTTTCCTAATTAATAAGGATTTAATTCCCTAGGAATTGCATGAGCAAGGCAAGCTGAAGTAAGGATGAGAATTGGATGAGTACTAGACCGAGTTTGCCTAGATCAACGGGAGACAATTGACAGAGTGCTGGAGAATCTCACGAGAGATTAAGCATTGTATTGTTTCATGATTCTTTGACTTAATACACAATAGAGATAGAGGGGTTTTGGTTAGTTGCTTTCCCCAAATACATCATGTTGTTGTGTGATTGATAATTTATTTCTCTTCCTTATATATGATTGCGTGATCGTGTTTTTTTTTCGTAAATTGTATGAAGGATTTAGTATCTTGTTTTAGTAGATTACAAGATCAGATTGAATCTCGTTGGTTAGAATTTCTACATGGTATCAGAGCAGGAATTTTTTGGGCAGCGAGTTTGTAGAGAATCTTTGAACATTTTGGTGTAAAATTTTTGGAAAAAAATAGAATATTTTGATTCCTTGCAAAAATCTACCCAAATGGAAAAAAAAAAATCGGTCAAATCGGATGAGGGAGATATCATCGATTTAAAATCAACTCTTTTTAGAAACTTTTGTAACTTCTGGACAATTACACTATGCGCGATTCAAGAACCTATATGCACTTAAGGTACCAAATGCATGCAAATCTTTGAGGAGAAAGGCAGAAGTTAGAGACTTGGTGGTTTAGAGGGAACATAAATTACCTCTCAACATGCATCCTCATGAGTAGCAGTCTCAAATGGTTGTGGAGTAGCTGCCACAATTGGAGAAATAGAGAGGAGACCAATTGGAAGTGTCCACTCAAGAAGAGACCTCCATGAGGGGGAAATTTCGAGCCAGATGGGAAGAGGGAGCAGCCATACTTCAAGGTGTAAAGTGGGGTTATGTGTAGACATAATCCCAAGATAAGAAATTTGGGAAAGGTCCACTGAGATGGCGTGTCTCATGGATTGAACCTAGCTACGAGGAGGCCACAGTACAGCAGTAGTAGGAAGGATCAGTTAGATTGATGTAGTTAGATGTCAACAAGACAGAAATCATAGTGACAGATGTCAAATACTGGAGCACAAATAGAGTTATAAATAGTTCAAAGGGTACAGATGCATATGTCAGTAGCAGTGCAGAGAATCCAGTACTAGACAGGTGCAGTAGGTAGCAGCAGTCAGAAGACTCTGATGACAGATGCATTATACTAATTCAGTTGTTCAGAGGCTATTCAGTTTCAGGATTTACAGGTGTAAACAACACTAGAGAAGTGTAGCATGCAGAACATTCCAAAGGTGCCAGATGGGGATAGATTGAATTCCTTTCTTGTTGAGAGGGAGTGTTGAAATTTGCAACAAGAAATACTGAAATTGGCGACTAGAAAGGACAAAAAAAAATGCACCCACACTGGTGAGGAATTTTGATGTACCAGGAGTGAGGAATGTGAGGCGTCTAATTTATTTTTCCCTTAAATAAATTGTAATTTCATCTCATAACAACTTGTGTCAATTAACTAAGTCATGATGATTGAGTTAGCTCAAGAAATTCGATTTAAGGTGATCGAGGTGGATATTGGTGGCCACCCGCCTATTCCACTTGGGTCCTTGTCATTGTCTCTTTAAGTTTTTTAGTTTCCTTAATTATAGCACAATTTACTATTTTTGTTAGTTTTTCAGGTCCTGAACTTTTGAAGCCGTTTTGAGGCCCAAAACGATGTTTTTTGGGCATGAAAGGTTTGGTGATTTCATAGAAATTGTATTAGTAGTTGTAGTCCTCAGACAGATCTTTCCAACAAGGTATCATGTGCATTAAACAAAGAGCATATGACCAAGTTACGACCCCGGGAAGTTGGCTGCCCAACTAACCACAACGGGGCCCATAAACTCTTGGTGTTACATCTCCTCAGGATAGGGTTTTGATTGTTTAGGGTATTTTATCCTATTTTAAATAATAAAAAGACCCTTGATCCTTATTGTAACACAGTTTAGAGGAACATAACTATCAATTGTATTTATATAAAATTTCCCATGTGAAATTACAAAGTCATTGGAATGCCATGATGGATTGTGCAATCAAGGAAGGTTGATTTTCCTAATTAATATGGAGATAATTCCATAGGAATTGTGTGTGCAAGGAAGGCTGAAGGAAGGCTGAGAATTGGCTAAGTACTAGATCGATTTTTCCTAGTTCAGCAGGAGACAATTGGCAGACTGCTGGAGAATCTCAAGAGAGATTAAGCATTATGTTGTTTCATGATTCCTTGACTTAATACAAAATAGAGATAGAGGGTTTTGAACAGTTGCTTCCCCAGATACATCTTGTGTTGTGCGATTGATAACTTGTTTCTCTTACTTATATGTGATTGTGCGATTATGTTTTGTTTCCACAAATTGTAGGAAGGATTTAGTATCTTGTTTTAGTACATGATTACAAGATCAGATTGAATCCCATTGGTTAGATTTTCTACATGAAATAGAAGAGAGGGTTGATACCATCTTGCCTTGTGGTGGTTAGTAGGCCGCAAGGTCTGTGATAAATACCAACATAAATGGAGGAGGGCTTGCACTATAATTTAGAGCCATAACAAAAGTTGACGCAGGCGTAATATTGACTTAGTTAACCCTAGTTTGAGGGTCGACATTGAGATTTGAAGTTCATGTCAAGATTCAGTCAAAGAAATGCCCAGAATCTATGGATCCATATGAGCTAGGTCGAGTCTCTTATGGAGGAAAGTGTCATGTTTTTTCTATGTGTGGATAGGGTTTTTTCTACAACAATTAGAAGTACATAAGTATAATGCCCTAGTTAGGAAAAAATTTTAGCATGTTTTGTTCATAAGGTATGACCTTAAGACTGTGACAAATTTGCGTAGAAGAAGATGGGTTGTGACCCTTAGAGCAAGGTTTATTTCTGCAATAAAGACCACAAATCTGGAAGATGGTTTGCAGATTCAGTATGTGTGGAGACAACAGATCCAAAGGAGGGTGGAACCTGAGCAGAAGATTAAGCATGCAGAAGAAATGTGCCATATGAAGAATGGATTAACATGCAGAGGAGTTGATTTTGGTGGACTTTCCATAGAGTTTTAGACAAAAATCTAAATAAACCTTTAAATAATTAGTAAATGGATTGTTAATGGCTGATTTGTGACCCTAGTTCAGTCATCTACAGATTGTTAGAAATATGACAAGAGGAGTAGTTCATATTTGTTCATATATTGGACAACAAAGATCAAATTGTCGATACACAAGAATAGTGATCTTGAGAGGACTCAAACCATTGTTAGGTGGCAGATTTGAAGAGCCCTAGATGAAGGCAATATTGTGGGCCCTAGATCAGTAAAAAGAATTGACTGTGGTTGGGCAGATTGATGGTAGGCCAAGTATAGTTGGAGGGTTGTTAGGTTACTGTCAAAGAAGAGCCTTGACTCTTGTTCTGGTGAAGGACAACAAAATTGGTAGAAGGGTAGGTGTATAGGGCCTAAGGATGTGCAGACTTTGAAGGACTAAAGTAACATTCAAGTAGGCCAACCAACTAGCCCTAGTTCACTATATTGTAGAGGATTGATTCAGTGAGAAGAAGGGCAGCCTCCATAGCCCTGGATTTCTCATCTTGGAGCTGTAGTATGGAAAAAGTGGGCATGCCAAGAAGTTGTTCACAAATGGAATTGTGAACAACTTGTTACCACTCAAACTAGTAGTGGATCTAAAAGGGGTTCCTAGGAGGGAAACTGCTAGGACAAGGGAAACGATGGAGGCTTAGCCCATTGTCACCACAGCTAAGGCTCCTTGCTCTTCACGGAATTTCACCGATGGGTGGAGTCTGGAGTCACTAGTAGAAAATGATGAAATTAATGACTAGGTGACTAAAAAAGTTAGTCACTGCAATTATTTCAAGTGAAATACTACTAAATTTGAGAAATTTTAAGTGACCGAACTAAAAGTGACTAACTTAAATGACTAATCTAGGCTAGGGATAAAATATACGACTAGATAATAAGTGACTAAACTAAAAGCGACTAACTTAAATGACTAATTTAGTCCAGGGATAAAATATACGACTAGATAATAAATGACTAAAGTAAAAGTGACTAACTTAAATAACTAATTTAGTCTAGGATTGAAATATATGACTAGATAATAAGTGACAAAATTAATAATGATTAATGCAAATGACTATTATAGTTCAAGAATAAAAATATGACCAAATAACAAGTACAAAAGTATATGAATTAGTCATTTATGTTAGTAATTTTTAATCGTATCACTCCATAAATGAAAATTTGCAATTTTGATATCGAAGTGTTACATTTCACTAAAAGAGTCTCATAATCCATCTGCAGTGTTGAGATTTAGAGACAAAGGGGTCTTTGAGTCCATCTACAGTGTTAAAATTCCGAATACTCTTTTGTCTCTAAAGTTTAACACTGCAGATGGAATCATCTACAATTAACATAAATATTGCGTGTATCATCTATCTAATTTACACTAATGCCTTCATTATAGTTTTAGTAAAGGTAATATTTAGATAGTCAAATTAATATGTATATTTATATTTCTTTGGCCATAATGTTTAATCTTTAAACTTCATTGATTTA
This sequence comes from Pinus albicaulis, assembly GCA_034641835.2. Classification (NCBI taxonomy): domain Eukaryota; kingdom Viridiplantae; phylum Streptophyta; class Pinopsida; order Pinales; family Pinaceae; genus Pinus; species Pinus albicaulis. The sequence continues at coordinate 938,158,041 of CM076582.1, forward strand.
TGTTAAAAGCGTGACTCTTGTTTTAAATCTAAGGTCAAATCTTCATATTTACATTTAATGAATAGATAAACATAACATTTCTTTTTGTAAGTCGATATTCATTCATATGGTAAAAAATATGTACAACCAACAAAGAAAAAAACAGGTGGTCTCACCCCGACTAGGTTTGTTGACCAATGTTTGCAACAAGTGACAAAAGTACAAAAATGAGGCTAAGCACAACATTCATAAATGAGAGGGTCAAAGACACCAAAATACATGTAATACATAAAAAACACATGAGAGCATACTAGTCATCCGACGTAATGGAAGCTGGGTTTTCCAGGGTTGTTCCTAGAGGGGGTGGTGGATGAAAGTTGCAATGGACGTGCCCTTCGAAGTGTGCGAGTCAAGTGTCCAACTTTTCCACTTTTTCTACCAGGTGATTTTGGCCTCACTAGACCACCACCAATACTCGCTCCCTGACCTGGCACTGGAAGTATTGCATCCTATCCAAAGTGGCCATAAACTCAACATGGTCCTCCCTACGAACCCATTCTGCTGTGTCCACCTGATCTATCAGAGTTTCAATTAGGTCCCGACAGTTTTCTAGAAAAAAATGTTGAATTTATCGTAGGCCGGGAGCTACACGCCTACAAGTTCCCCATTTAGTTGTTCCTCCTTGCTTTCCACCACCTCGATGTTGCGTTTGTTGTGACCTTACGCTTCCACCACCACGGGAGGCCTGTTTTCCTCCACCATGACCGCCTCGCATTCCCACACCAGCAAGATGGGAGTGACCGACGGTCTTACCACCTCGGCGCGCTCCATCGATCCTACCACCACTATTTTCATATCATCTGAGCCAACAGATCATTTCTTGACTGGGGGTGAGGATTTCTCATGCCGCGAGGATGGTCACATTGTGATAAAACTAGGAGGGCCATCTCCAACCGTTATTAGATTTTGGTCTACTGGAAATTTCCCCTACCACCACACCCAAAAACCAGATCTCTCTTCACCCTTAAATTTCCTCAAGGAACGACACACTATGTCCCAACTACCATCTTGCCACCAGTTGGGAAACTCAGCAAGAACTCGAACAACTGGAGATGGAGAAGGCGAGAGGAACACACCCCAGGCTGACACTTCCCAAGAAGCTTCTCACAACCGACACTAGGATATCGACTCTCCTGTTGCCACTAGACACCAAGAACCACCCACCAAACCACCAGGCACACCAATTTCTAGACCAAGCACCAGAAAATGGAGAATTCCACACAGAAGCACTGCCACCCCCAGCGATACATCCTTCAATACCACCTTCGTGCACCTCTATCAGACCAAAAACTCACAGATACTAAAAACCACAGAAGACCAAAATAACAAGTTCCCCCGTTGACACGTCATAATGTTCAGGATTTCTATTTACTAGGCATTCAAATGAAAAATAAAGTGGAAAACGTGAGAGAGGGGGGATTTTTTTAATTTCCTTGGCACCTATATCTACTACATATATCTATCTACATTTGGGGTTGTCCCTGGCAATAGGACTCATGAGAAAATATATAGAAAAGGAGGTTCTATGAAACGTTGTGGCAGGTGTTCGACATGTTCAAGATTTCTATTTAATAGGAATTCAAATGAAAAAAAGTGGAAAACGTGAGAGAGGGAGGAATTTTCTGATGTCCTCGGTGCCTATTGTTGCTATAGATATCTATCTACATTTGTGGTTGTCCCTAGTAATAAAAGAAGTCAGGAGAAAAGAGATACAGAAGGAGGTTTTTTGAAAAGTGGTGGCAGGTTTTCATGAATGGATTGTGACAAGAAGCCCAAAACCCAAGTCCATCCCAATGATAATGGAGATGTGAACCCCAACTCCATAGGTATGCTCATTCTCATCCTTCTAGTTATCCTTCTATCTTTCATTTATTTCTACATTTGCTAGTTTCTATTAGTAAGGCCTCCTAGATTGGCAGTTGATTGAGTAGAGAAGTTGTGCATGCAAGAGGGATAGATCAGTGACCCTTATTATCATTCTCTCCATGTTTCTTTTAGGGTAAATGACAAGTGAATGTTGCAATAAATGTAGGTTCTTCCTTTTGTGGGTGTGTATCAATAGTTTTTTAAGGTTTCATTTCAACTCTTCCTAAGATGTCGGGTGCCATCAATTGTGGGATAAATGGCTTGGAAGGATGCATCACACTTAGTTTTTGGTTAACCCATAAATTTCACCTTTGCCCAAACCTCTTATTTATGCCTATGAAGAAGTGAATCTTGATGGTTGGCCTAATGACATGCCACCATATTCACTAGATAAACATGGTCCCATTGAAGTTTTTTACTTATTTTGTCAGCTATGATCTACCATTTCAAAATTGAATCATGTTCCCCACCTCTATTATGACTACTTGGGCACACTAGTACCCTTGAGTTTATGCAACTATGTGGTAAAATTATAGATGCTAGTGTTTGAGTTATGTTGTCAGTAAGGGTAATCGATGAACCATGTGTCCCTCACTTTTAGATTTGCTTGATTGACAATGAAGTGTGAAACTTTATCAAGGGAATTTAAGTGAAGTCATTTATATTACAGATGGAATTATTACATTAGATTAAAATTGGGCTTTTTTATTATCCACATAAGTTCTAATTTTCTCATAATTAATATTAGGCTTATTTCACAATTCCTTTGAAGTATATATCATTGGTTTGATTTTTCTTCATGCACATATGTATAAATGTCAAAAAGCGATTACAGTGAGATTAAGTAACTACATACAATAAACTAACTCTGCATCCAAATTCAATTGTCTGTTGGCTATGGAATTTTTCTTTATCATCATTTATGACAATGAGAAGTAACTACATATGATAGGATGCAAAGTTATCCCTCAAACCAATGTAGAGATGAAATTATTTATTGGTTGTTGAATTCTTATTTATCATCACTTACAATAACTGACACTATATTTGGACTTTCTTAAGGAAAAACATCTTCACTTCCATAACTCGTAGGACTCCTCAAAATATTTTCACTTCCATCAATGACGATCCCTTTCAATATCAGTGTTTTATGCATTCCTCCAATCAACTCTTCATAGTCTCTATCTCTTGTTTCCCCTAGAAAGACATACATATTGGCTATATCCAACCCCATAGAACATACAAATACCTACAAGCACCAAATCTAATTTATAGTAATATGGATCTTGCTCAACAATAATTTATTGCATGGGCACTGTTGAGCCAAAAATACTACATGTAGTTTCCAAAAGACTAAAATCATCAAATTAAATAATTGCATAGTCTAAAAGTCATTATGGTAGTCAACTTGAGGTTGCCAATGTATGGTGCATTTCTCAACTTTAACCAAATCATTAAGATATCAAATATTGGAACTTAGTCATATGCAAACTCAATATTCAAAATAATTAGGCTTAACATTGATTGAAATAGTTGGGATTAGATGAGTTTGTGCTACTTTAGTATTCCATTTGATATGATCTAGAACTTAATTCTTTTAGTTGGGTTTATTTACTTCTTTCTGGATTTTTTTTGTTAATTATGTTTTTTTGTTTTTGTTAATTTTTTTTAATTAGACACTAGTGAAACTACATGATCCAAGAATAACACTTAAATTAAAAAAATAAATTTAACCAATCGCTCAACCTCTACCAAACCTCTACCAATATTCAGCGCCTCGAATTTTAAATTTTAAGTGCGGCAATATTCAGCGTCTCGAATTTTTGATTTTGAGTGGCGGAAATATTCAGCAGCTGGAAATTTTGATTTTGAGTGGCGGGAAGCATCGCATGAGTTTCTAAGGGATAGAAACTGCAGTAAATCTTTCACTGCCCGGAATCAAAGTGGGTACTCTAAAACCCGCCTTCAAGCTGCACGAAAGGCGTCAGAATTTGAGAAATCTGCAGATAGGTCTGGGATCAATCCTCTCCACCTCAATCTGAACGGAAGGATATCCACTAGGGCGGTTCCGCCGCCCAAAATCCTGTCGCCCAGCATGCTCCATCTCCCATCACTCATTTTCAGCCCAGCGACGCCTTTCCGCTCCGACCCCTTTGATCTCCCCTCCAATTCGACGTCGTGTGATGAATCTTCGATTTCACAGGAGGAGAGGGTCATTACGGAGAAGGGATTCTAATTGCATCCCTCGCCTCTTCAAACGCCAGGGGAAAGGGAGCCGTATCTGCTCCTTTTTGGTTCAGTGTAAAGAAGAAATAGGCACGATGGAGCCGACTTTTTGTGAAATGTATGCACATATTCCATTGTCACTGGGTATAAATTACTGTGTTGCTACCCAAAATCGGTCTCATTCATCTCGAGGAAGGGGTGTTGAGGTTAAATGCATCTCTAAGGAGGTTTTAGGGTTGTGATTTCTATCATTTCACTTCAATGGAAGGCAAGTACCCACATCTTCAAAGCTCACCAACACCACCTGTTTCTCATGGACCATCAAGCTTGATGCATAATTCTCTCTTCCAGCAACAGCAGCCACAGATGCCTCTGCAACATCATCGGCAACAGGTTTTAGAGCCTGTATTTGATCTTGCTTGTAATGTGTTCTTTTCAATGCGTTCATTGCTATTGTTTATGTAATTCCTAGCTTCAACTTGTGTGCGTATTTACTATTAGTGTTTATCAATCTGGTTGGGTTTAGTGTTTTGATTGCACTCGTTAGGATTTGCGAATTTTGATGGTACTTAGAAGAGGGGAACGATATTTTTTATTTGCGAGGTTGTTTTTGCTGTTGTTCTTGGATGCTCCTACACAGGGATGTAGGCCCGAGGGATCTCATTAATTCGTATTTGAAAATTCCAGCTACAGGGATTAATGCAGCTCATCTCCATTACATGCAGATCCAGAAACAGCAGCTGCAGATGTTTTGGCAACAGCAGATGCAACAGATGGAACAAGTTGCAGGTGATTTTGTTTACTTTCCTTTTTTCTTCTGTTTCGCATGACCTTTCCATTTCAATAGATTTTTCTTCCTGCAACTGGTATCGTCTTCTCTCATACATAATTATATGCATTATGCCTTGAAGGAGGCCCTACTGGGTGGGTTGAGGAGCCATTTAATTGTGTAGCAAACAACCCTCTTATTCTATAACTTGGCGGAATCCAGTGATAAAAAAGCATGTTTTTGACAATCAAAATATGCAATTTCACACATTATGATAGTCTGATGGATTTCTCAGTCCCCATTTTCATTGGAACATCTTCACACTCCAATTTCAGCAATCGAAACTTGTAATTTCAAAACTTCATGAATAGTGGCAGCCATATTTTTAAGGAGAAAAATACAGAAAACAAGGCTTCCTTGCTACGATTAGCTTATTCCGGTAGGTTGGCCCTGGCTGAAAGGTAGGTGAACCCTTCTCATTCAGGTAAGGTCCTGAATAGGTGTGATCAGTTTGGGAGAGAAGGGTTGAACAGGACCTTAGTTGGTTGACCTTTCATTCAGTCAAGATCTTACCTAAGGTCAAGACCTTTTTCTACCCTTTTAACGAAGAGCATAATGGGCAGGACTTTTCCACCTTTGCCTGAAAATACTCATTGCCATGGGACCTTGGTTGACCTTTCATTCAGTCAAGATCTTACCTAAGGTCAAGACCTTTTTCCGCCCTTTTGACGAAGAGCATAATGGGCAGGACTTTTCCACCTTTGCCTGAATATTATATTTTGTATTTAGCTAACTTATCTCGTATTTCTCGGTCCTCCGATTTTCTAATTGGTTTCACAGAACTTTCTATCGTATTTGGAATTTAGATGTAAATTGTCAAACGTTATTATTGTTATTATTATTATGATTGGGACTACTTTTCTTTTTATATATAACCAAAAATTAATGGGCAAATCCCATCCAGTGCTTCAGTTGGACGTTGCTTGTAAATTAGACAATCTAAACCATATTTCATATTTTACTCGTAACAAATTAACATCAAATTCCTATAAATATTGAACTTAACCGTGTAAGTATTATTATACTTTTGGCATTTTTCTCTCTATCTGGAAACTACCATGAAAATAAAATAAGGATGCAAATAATTTGGGGGCAACCATCATTCAACTCAACTCAATCAAATGAAGCGTGGCTTGCATGCCAGTGGAAAGAAGTAGCGTGACATCTTCTCCTTTCCTTTCTATTATCAGTGGACCCGAACTTCACGTTAAGAGTCCCCTATCAACTATTGTTTTCACACCTAGAGTCCCCATCAATTCTCTGCAACTTATGTCGTGATAATTTTATTTTTCTCCCATTAAATATAACGCCAAGTGATGTTTTTGACTATATCACTATCTCTGCAACTCCTATTATATCCCTGGTACTTTGCTTTGGTTTCTTCGTTCGTTGTCTGAGCGAAGAAGCAATATAATTTTAAAATACACAACCCTTCACATAAATTAACGTGACAACCCATCTATTTATTCCTATAAATACTCAACCTTTAAGAATTTCTATTTTTTTTAATATTTTTTTATAGTGTTGGATTGACGTGACTTTAGTACAGTAGCAAAATTTGGTCATTGGCCAACTTTAGTATGAAGCGAACCTAACAATGTTTTTGAATATGAGACTGCAGTTTTGTTTTGTGGGCATCTCTCCTACTCCCGTACTAAAATCACCCACGGATAGATAATTGGACAGACTCGGGTTTTCTGGGAGAACAATATTCATATTGTAAAAACAGTGAAAACACTCATTGCCATGGTCAGATAAGGTATAACCAATCCTTCTATCTCAGGTAAGTAACTAAATATCAAAAAATTTCATATTTGTACAAGCATTGTGTAACGAGGGTTATTAAGGGCTTAGAAATATGTTAGTATTTGACAAATTTATAAGCTAAAGGAATATGGCTTATGAGATGTATTTTGTTGCTGACAGAGTTTAAGCAGCATTAACTTCGGGTTTTAGTTCAGTGTTTATGTTTTAGGGTTTAGGGTTTTAGTTTAAGTTTTAGGGATTTGCAAGTCGCTTGCCAGAGAGAGATGGCGGGCTCGAGAGACAAAACCTCCTTGTACTTCAACAAAGAAGAAGGCGAAGGCGAAGAAGAGGAAGGCAGTGAAGATGATTCTGATGAAGGAGAAGATGTTCCTACAAGGGAGCCTCGCAAGGACGCAGTCTACAACGCCGACAGACTACATGAAAAGCTTGAAGAAATCACGTGGCCCGGTAACCTCGACTGGATGGAGAATCTCTGCATTAATTATAAGACAAAACAAAAAATCGATGTCAATGATGACCTAACGCGCGAGATGGCCTTCTACACGCAGGCATTGGAGGGGAAACGAGAGGCCTACAAAAAATTGCAGGCCTTGGGGATTCCCTTCCTCAGGCCCCCGGATTACTACGCGGAGATGGTGAAGAGCGATTCTCACATGCTCAAGGTGAAGGACAAGCTCATCTTTCAGAAGAAGATGGTGGAGGAGTTCGAGGAGAGGAAGAAGGCAAGGGAGTCGAAGAAGCTTTGGAAGGTTGTCCAGGTAGAGAAATTGAAAGAGAGGGCCAAGCAGAAGAAACACGACATTGAATCCGTAAAAAAATGGAGAAAAATGCGGCAGGATAGCGGGTTTACAGCTGGTGGCAAGGACGAGATGCCTCTCGATCTCGGGGACGGAGACCGAGATGGTCCCATTCCTCTAAAGAAGAATATTAAGAGAGGGGTGGCTCCTGGTGATAGATCTGGCGGCAAGTCCAGACATGGTGTTGGAATGCAATCATCAGCTAAAGGTGGGATGATTGTAGGTATTTTTTTTCTTTTGAAGTATTCTTTTTTAATCGAGTATTTTGTGTTCTGTTTTTCGCTCATAATACACTGTGCATGAGTAGATGATAAGTGTTGAAGCCCCTGTCCTATTCTCAAAGGCATGCGAGCTTTTCATTTTGGAGCTTACATTACGTTCATGGTTACATACAAAAGAGAACAAAAGACGTACTTTGCATAGAAATGATATTGCAGGAGCTATAAGTACGGGTGATGTTCTTGATTTTCTTCTTGATATTGTTCCTAGAGATGAAGTCAAGGTAAATTCCTATAATGCTGAAATCATTTTTTATCATCAAATGGCATTATTATATATACAATTTTTGGCAGATTCAAAGCCTATTTACATTTTCCTAATGACATAATCATGTATACCAGACAATTAAGGATTTTAAAGCATTTTCTCACCGTAATGACATAATTACATATAAAAATTGTGGCAGCTCAAAATTGTCTATCTTTATGGCTATTTTCATCCCATCAAGAAATACATTCTAACCCATCATTGCATCAAGATAGCCTCTTCCCTACCTACCCATGCAAGCATGGAGGGAAAGTGCATGAGCATTGAGATCTAGCTCCTACATCTTGCTTTTTACATTCGTTTCTTTCGACAAGCAATCAAATGAGCTAATCTTAGAAATTTAAAATCTATAAGGTTTAGTTACCTTTTCTTTAGGAAAATTTTCAAACATTCTGACACATCTCTTTCTTCACGGGAAGAGGACCAAGCCTGTTCTGATTGCTTGCAAGACACTCCAGATAGATTTGTAGCAACATCGAGGATCCTTGAGAAGGACAACCCACCAATAGCGCTGTGGTGAAAGCATACATGTTAAAAGATCTTGTATCCAAATACATACCTATTTACCTTTTAAAACTTAAAAGGACTTGTATCCAAGTACACACATCGTTAGCAAATCGAAAAAAAAAAAATATTCATCATAATCAAACAATTACAATAGAACCCTTGACATCCCAAGATCCTGGTTGTGTCTTTCTGGTAACGGAAGAACAAATAAAACACTGCAGATGCATTTTCTGCTTGAATTACTGAAAATGAGGGCCCTAGTTATAGGTATTTGTTTGGGTGTGTAATTCATATTTAACATGGTGATTGTTTTCGTGTTAATGGTTGGTGAAATCATTTTTAGAGAAAAAAGCATTTGCACCGAGAATGTGGAAAATAATAATTAAGTAAAATATATGGAAATTTTAGTTTTTGTATATTTTTTGATAGGAGGTGAAATTTAAAAAGGAAGTTACACTAACATAATTGTCTGAGAGCAATGACATAGTAATGATGGTATCCTTCTCTTTCTGTTCTCTTATCATCCTATGCTTTACTAGATGAATTTAAAGTTTAAATTTTAAATTCCAACTATTTTAAAATGAAATAAAAATTTCAAAAATAAATTTTTTTGTGAACTTGAGTACTTATTATACATAGCCTTCAAATCACCCTCTTTTCCATTCTTATAGAATCCTGCAATCATATTAGCACATTCCCTACATAAAGAAAATCAAACATTGAAACCCCCTTTTAAACATAAATGACAAGAAATTCAAAAACTCTGCATAAAAAGAAAGCATGTAATTCTAACGTAAACTATTACAGACCTTGTACTTGAATACAAAGTAAGAAATACTAGGAAATTTAACACATTTACTGTCCCTCACTCTTAAGATGGTATTAGGGTAAATAGGTTTCTTCGTGATACAGTGTTGATATATATATATATGCTCATGAAGAGTTCAACACATTTACAGCAAGGGAATTGGAAGGTATTAAAGTATATGTAATTTTCCATGATACAGCGTTAATATGATCATTATCCCTAAGGGAATTAGACCAGATGGAATTGAAATTGATTTGAGGTAGATATAATGATATATTCCTAAAATTTTAACACATTCACAATTGAAGGGATTTCGAACAGAGGGAATAAGAATTGGATCGGAAGGAATTGAAATTGATTTTGAGATCAACAGACAGTTTAATCCTAACACAAGTGAAAGCCCTACTGATTTTCTGGTCAACAGGTCAACACATGGCAAACAATTCATATCTCCTTCTTGTTAAGTTGTTTTTATTTATTTTGAAAATCTTGGATAATCCGTTAAACATATTAACTTTCAGGGGTCGATATTGTTACCACTACAATGCGAATACCTACGTCTAGCCACTGGAAGAAATCTATATGAATATTTTAAAAATGATATAAATTGAAAGTATAGCTGATTTGTAGTGGCGCCTTTGCATTTTGCAGAGCTTGGGAAGACCAAAGCCTCAAATATTTTTGCAAAAAAGTCTCTTCAGGTGAGTTTAGTTTAATTTTATCGACTATATTTTAGTAGCAGTTATATGTTGCATATTTCTCAAATTGTGGAGTTGTTCCTTTCTTGTTGCATGTTGTTTTATATTGTTATGTTGTGATTCAAATTTTTAGTTGTGCTTTCGAGTTATTCTCCTACATAGTACATGCTTTGATAGATTAAATCAAAATTCTTACCAATACAATAACATTGATTGTTGTATGTGGACATTTTTGTTCAGGATGGTCCATTACATAATCAAGATGAGGAGCTGGATCATGCAATTGCACTTTCTCTTTCTAAAGAACTAACCAAACCAAATGGTATATGATGGCAATTTCATTTTTTTACATATACTTTTAGTTTAATTATATCATTTAGCTCGATGCTTTTCATATATTCAACTAAACTTTTGTTGCTTAACAAGACTTTGTCATTTCCATGTTTTAGTGAAATTGTTTATGGTTTGATACTCTCATACAACTTTTATCAAGTTACATGCACCCTCATTAGAAAAAACAAGAGAATTTTGCTTGCCATGACTATCTTTCTTTGTCATTGTTGACTTCAGAAATCCTTTTAGCTAAGAAACTAGTTTCAAGGTTATGGCATAACTTGTCATATAAATTGAACAAAAGTTATATCCAAAATGTTAACTTGTAAACTACTTCACTGGTTTTAGTCTTTCCATTTAAAATCTACTTCAGTTTGAACTTTGAAGGAGTTGTTCCATAGACTTGAATATTAAGAGATTTTGGTGTAAGGATTAAAAATTAGTCTGTAAGGCCTCTCAATTATTCATTTATTTTATCTGAAAATAACATTTACTAGTAAATTAGAACCACTCAGCACAAATACGTCATAGATCAAGATCATACTTGGTAGAGTGTTGTAGAATAAAAATAGGAGCAAGGACACTGAATTCTTTCAGTTTTCCTGGTTCTTATTCCTTTGTGTATCTTTGCACCGTTAGGGGAAATTTCTAGTTTAAAGTCTAATTCTTTAAAGGGTGCTAGCTCAATGGAAGAGCACCTGCTTTACAAGCAGGAGGTTGGTGGTTCGATTCCATCGTGCCCTGATATTCATATATAGGCAATGACAAAGATCAATTTTTGGTGACGGATGCTGTTTTGACCATCACCAATGAGCTTATGGTGACATTTTTCGACCCTCACCAAAATATGAAATGGTGACGATCAACGAACGCCACCATATATACGCATCAATAGTGACGACCATTAAAGGTTCGTCACCATAAATCGTTGTTGTTGATATGAAATGGTGAGGGTCACTGTTTGTCATTATAGCCATTATTCGTGACAGACCTTGATGTCGCCAATGAGTTTATGGTGACGGTCAATGAACGTCACCATATATATGCACCAATAGTGACGGCCATGAAAGGTCCATCATGAAAAATCGTTGTTGTTCATATGAAATGGTGACGATCACTATCCGTCATTATAAACAATATTCGTGACGGACCTTGAATGTCACCACAACACATACTTTCAACGACGCCACCTTTGGTGACGTTCATTTTTTTGGTGACAGAGGCTATTGTCCATCACCATTGCTCATATGAAATGGTGATGGTCACTATCCGTCACTATAAATCATTATTGGTGACGGACCTTGAATGTCACCACAACACCTATACTTTCGGCGACGCCACCTTTGGTGACGTTCAATTTTTTGGTGACGAAGGCTATTGTCCATCACCATTGCTCATATGAAATGGTGACGGTCACTATTCGTCACTATAAATCATTATTGGTGACGAACCTTGAATGTCACCACAACACCTATACTTTCGGCGATGCCACCTTTGGTGACGTTCAGTTTTTGGTGACGAAGACTCTTTTGACCCTCACTAATGAGCTTATGGTGACCATTTTCGCCCCTCACCAATGTGCTTTTTTCTTGTAGTGTCATATTCCAGAGGACCACAGGATCGATCTCTTCATAGGCACTTTAAAGGATAACATCCAACATGAAGTTCATGTTTTGGAACTAGATTCATTGGAGAAGGCATTCAGGTTGGCAAGAAAAGTTGAATGTAAAATAATGGTGACAAGGAAGCCTACCACTCAATTCTATAAAGAAGGAAGTGTTGCTACGTCTAGATTTCCACAACCTACAAGGTTGACACCGCAACAATTGGAAGAAAAAAGAGCAAAAGGTCTTTGCTACAGTTGTGATAGCAATTACACTAAAGGTCATAAGTGTGCTAAGAAGAAATTATTTTACATAGATTGTGAAGAAATTATTTTACATTATTTTACCATATGTATAACATGTGCACAATACCACATGAACATGGCATGACATGTACAATCATGCACACAACACCATATGTACGTAGCACCATATGTGCAACACGCACACAACACCATATTCACACAACACCACATATCCAACATTCACATAGAACAATATGTACAAAGCACTGCATATCCAACATGTACATATCACCATCCATACCTATCATTGCATATGAACTATACAATCAAAACCATATATAAAACTGGCATAAAAAATCATATGTACACTATACTACACATCTAGCATTACATATCACCATTTGTACAATCATTGAAGATATAACATGCATAACATATACACAACAGTAGTACCACACATCCATAGACCACATACTGACCCCACAGAAAACCCCTCTTGTACTGTCTTTCCATTGTCCATGCTTATCCTATCATGCCGCAAATCACACTACTTTCATTTCGCTAATGTACCCCGCAACATTACATGTCCATAACATAAACATATTCATAGTACAAGCATATAACATTAAGTCATATCCACATGATACAAACCTCATTGATTTTTCAAGGCTACTCTCCCACTTGATTCCTCATAGTCAGGAACCTCTCCATGCCATTCACATCCATAAGAATTAACTCCTCCATAAGAATGATCCTTGCAAACCCTTTGAGACAGTGACATAGATACATATATACATATATATAATCATTAACATAAAACAATCATCATCCTAAGAGGAAATTATATATATATATATATATATATATATATATATATATATATATATATATATATATAAACATTATCATTGACAATCATGATTCGGGAAGGCCCTGTCAGACGCAACACACATACATACATGTAAACATCAACATAATCATCATCAAAACATAATTAGTATGTATCATAAGTTCTAGGTTAACATAAATCCATTTATTCATACACACCATGCACATTATTGAGAACAACATTTCTCATCATAGCCAAGACATCTAACACCTCAGATTGATTCACTTTACTATTTCCTATTACATTTCAAATTATTTTCCTACCATCTTCCATTTACAGTAATGGACTTAGCCAATCCAACCGATTCTCATGCTCATACCTTTAGTTTCCCTTATACATGCACCGATTTTCATTTCAGTCTTGCATTACCTGCTGGGTTGCACTCAACTCTCCCAGAGCTCCATTAACTTCTTCATTTCAAAAAATGTTCCCAAGACTCTAAATATAAAATTAAATCACAAGAAACAAAATAATAAAACCATGGAAAATCAATAGTAATACAATACCGCAACAAAGTGGTAAGGAATTGCGCCAGACATAAACAAAACTACAAATCAAGCACAAACAAATCATAAAATATGAAAAACACAAAACTAATATAAAATACCATGATTCAATCCCCATGATTGCGATATCTTCCAAAGGAAATCTCAACCTGATCCTTTTCCACGATTTCCTGGAAATCCCTTTCCCATGCAATCCACTGCATCATTCTTCCATAAACATATAATTGTCCGTGTATAATACAATATGTTGAGTTTTTTAGTGTTTGTGTAGCATCGGATGTGCTCTAGCTCCAAAAATTTGTGGAGGGACTAGAGTACATGAGATCGCGAAGACATAGAATGGGATTTGAAAAATTCCATCCAATTTAGGAGATAAATAATTAATTAATATTTTTAATTAAGGACCCTATGTCTAACTTAGGAAACTTAAAATATTAAAGCTAATTCATTTAAACATGTGATGAAAATGACTTAATCCACATGGATAAATATTTATTTTAATCGTAGTCATCGATTCAAGATTATATCATGGATGTTAGTTTCGCAAAGAGAAATTATAAAGGAAAGGCCTAAGGTCATCTAGAGAACACACACACGGAGGCACAATGAGACTAAGCTGGAATTCTATGGTGGGTTCGCTAAGAATTTGTAGAAGTATTTCAACTAAAGTGAGGGGTAGTATTTCCTAAGAGTATTATCTAATCCCAAAGCCAAGAATAAACAAGGAGCAGCGTAGAGGAAGCAGAAGCTACACAGCAGCTGCACAATGCAGATGGTTTCAACCACTATGCAAGTGCTAGACAAGCCCAGAAAGGGTAGTGTTGAGGCTTCAAGGGCCCATCAGGGTTATGCAAAGGCCATCAAGGGTAGCATAAGGACTGCAACACCTAGTCTGGGGTTACACAACCCTGTCCTGAGCATCGCAGGGGTGCACAGAGGCTAGCAGGGTTGACACTGGAAGCTTCAAAGAAACGTTGGGGTTTGTAGAAGTAGAAAAGGGATGAGTTCTGTAAATCCCGTTTCAGGGTCTAAATCAGTCCAGTTTTCTATCCCTATAATAGTAGGTATAGCTGCATATCTTATTTTCTCTACCGGGTTAATCACTAAGGTGCAAAAATTTGTTGTATTGAGAATCTACTTAAGGATATAAACTCTCAAATAGCCAGAAGGTCAGTTTTCCCACATTTGGTTTTTCTGGGGATAATTGTCTAGAAAATATTGTGTGTCACTTTCTATGTGAGCATGTATTTATGTTTAGATCTGAATTAATGAAGAACTTTTATGTGTTTACTTTGATGTTAATTTTAATTTTTAGCATTAATAACTTGATTAAGTAGGAGAAGTATAACCAAATCTAATAGTAGGGTTTCTCCATAAAGTAATATTCATAATTTTTCACACAATATACTAGTTATCTTACCATATTGTTCCAAGCACGTTGACCTATAGATAAACACACATGTGTCATCCATATGAATCAACATCATGAAAACATATCTATCAATTTCAAATCAACTTTTACCAAGACTAACAACCATGTCATAATCAACAATAACCTCACATTCATCGATCATAATACATAATGGTAAAATTAACACCTACTTACACTCAAGTATATATCGGATATATAAGTACATAATGTGTTAGTACAATCATCCTAAAATGAGACCATTCAATCGTGTACTCTTTCAGTCAAATATTCATATCATGCAACTAATCAAACATTTAAACAAACTATCAATGTACCATCTTAAATAAATCAAATACATAACGTACTAGACACAAAATCACTCAAACACAAAGTAGATGACATAATCAAACATTCAAGCACCAACTATATGACATAAGCAAACTCATACCTTAATTTACCTTAAGGGAGGATATCTTGTATGAAAAATCAATCTAGATTAGCACAATATGATTTCACAACAAATAATCTCAAACACAAATAAGATCATGATATTCATAACAACATCTGATTAACATGTCCAAATAATAAACTCATAAACAATTGCATTTCTTGCATAACAATAACATAATCACAGTCAGCATGATTAGTATGACACAATAACACAAATATGTCGACTCATAGTTGAATTTCATAATCCTATCCATTTTCCTAGGCCAAGCCAAATTTTCATTCTACATATAACATCAATATCTTAATGCAATAACACTAATAATAAAGTTAACTAACATGTAACAAAAAACGTTAAAATATAACATATGGCATCAACACCATATATCATAATAATAAAATTAACATGATGCTTTACTAACCAATGCATGTACATATGATCATACTAAATAACTAACATATATCATGTATGAACCGATAAAATCAATAGAATGAAAGGAATACACATAACCATAATCCATATGAATATGTTGATCAACTAGCATTTATCATACATGTAACCAAAATAACAATTGAATGACAAACATATAAGTAACCCTAATGCTTCCAAAAACCATGAATCACATACTTGCACGCCAAGCATGCAAACATGTATGATGATATGCTCTTACCCAAAATTCTATCATTGTAACTTCAATTTAATAATATTCATCTCCTACTCTTTCTCATCCAACACATTAGCTTTAGAACATACCAATATCATGAGGATGACCTAACTACATACAATGGCCTTGTACACAAGAACCTCAATCAAACCAACGAAACTTGTTCATATGCACCTACTTGACATGTATAACTAATCATGAATGAAAAATGAGTGCTCAACATATGTCATTGAACAAGCAAGAATATATGGATAATACCGAATCATGACCAATATGTAACCCTAGCATGAGAAAGAAATTCCTGTAAAATATGTAACCATATGTTAGAAAGTGTGCACGCACAATACACAAGTATGAGAAACACATAACTAGTGATGAAAACATGTTTACAAAAACACCATTAACCGTTACATGGTGACTGTTACACCAATTTTTGGTCATCTAACTTGTTATTATTAGATGGACCAAAGTACACCATGTGAGAGAAATTTTACCCTAGTAAAATTGCTTTCAGTATGAAAAATAACTTAGTAATCCATAATTTATTAAGTTGTTAATGGTCTGAACAGGAAACCCCATGAGGAATAATTGAATAAATCCTTATTTGTTTGATTTTCCCCAAGGGATAATTAATTAAACAACAGTTTAATTAATATCCTTGGTTATATTTAACCCAAAACAAGAAAATTAATTACATAAATCACTATTTATCTTATTATTTTCTAGGAATAATTATTAAAAACAATATAAATAATATTCCTTGTTAAATTTTACTAAATCATTTATAAATAATTGAATAAATCAATATTTATTTAATTATTATTCAAAAAAATTCTTAAAATAATAAATAAATCATTTATTTATCTGTTATTTGCAAATAAAGGGATTTGATGAAATTCAAATTGTTTTTACCTCTCACAAAAATAATAAAATATTCCATAAAAGTTTGATCTAGATTTGGTTAATAATATTTTAATTATGCACCAATATCTAGACTAACTCAATAGTTTGTTATAAATAGAAGTTTTTTTCCATTCATTCACTACCTTTTGTTGCCTAAATACAACTTTGGATCTATACTTTTGGTTTGACTTTGATCCTCCAACATTGTCATATTTTTCTATCTTTTTTCTTGTGAACTCCCTTTGAGTTCCACATTTGTCTGGGTTTTCTACACCATCAAGAGAGAGAGATCTTAGATCTGAAGCACTGAGGACATACAAGAACCCATCCCATTACTTAGTTATGTACCTGCAACTCTAGGATTTGAGCCATCATTTTAGGACAAAATCCCCGGTCACTATGTATAACTTCATGAAAAAATACGGGATGATAAATAACATTAGAACAATCATACATAAGTAATCACATCAAGAAGAAATCTTTTAGACCTCTCCTAGCAATGAAAGAAATTTTTTCAAACATGTCACAAACAATGAATCTACATGTGTAAACAACAGATTTAATCATAACGGTCTCATACTTATTTCATAATCGCTAGGAAGCATTGCTCCCTTACATCACTAGTTGCAATACAGTGTATTTGACCATAGATAAATCCTGCATTCATTTACAAGTAAAAATATGGATAGAACCATACATCATCACTGATAAACTACGTGCTTATAACCAACATAATAACAATAGAAACACCATGGATACAACAACAATAGAATCCACATAATAACCAATACATTTTCATACCAAATATGAACGAAATGAGATATTAATTAGTCGATGTAAAAAGCAACTGAAGATGGGTCTTTGAAATTGTACCTGACCATATATTGGCTAAGCCAAATCTCACTTCATCCAGTCTACCCTATGCCATATTCCAAACACGAATGTGGGACTTTATCAAACACATCCACCAAAACCAAACAAGGGCTCCAAATTCCAACTCACCTCAACCCTAAACCAATGATTCCACCTTACGATAAAACATATGTAACCATAACCAAAATAGTCTCTTCCCAAGCTTTCCAAGGCTCTAAAGTGTTTGTTTCAACCTAAATTGGAGGACTAGTAATTCAATACATGACTATTGTCGAGCTCTAAAGAATTTTTCCAACCAAGGATCCATGACTGGTATCTCAAACCTAGTTGTTATAGGGCATCTAGAACATTTTTCCAACCAGGGTTTCCAATAGCAGCAACTGAACCCACATAGGGCTTCTACAGTGTTTTTCAAACTAAGTCTTCCATGACTAGTATCTCAACCCACAATTGTCTACGGGGCTCCAAAGCATTTGACCAACAAAGTCTCCAACACTAATAACTCAAACCAAGCCATTATAGAGCATCTAGAGCATTTTTCCAACCAAGGCTCCCAAGAACTAATAACTCAACCCAAGATAATGTAAAAACATGAAAACCAATTAGAAAACAATCAATGGAAATAAAACCACAATCACCATGGCTATTCAGGAATGTAGCAACTCCAACTCACCATTTTTTTTCTTTTCATAGTAATTATGGTCACGTTCAGTGTCTTTTCCAACATATTCTTCATGAATAATTTCACACTAACAATTTAACTTTAAGCTGTATCTACTTTTTTTTCGCATATTCAATTTCTGTATTAAAATTTTTGGTTGATTCACACCTTCATTTGAAACTTTTTCCTCTTAAGAGATATAGTTATTTATCCATAAAGAGACCCTATTAGGTAGATTAACATACATATTTTTCTAGGTATTTAATTTTACCTACAACTTCTTTTTCCTTGTCATTATTCCTTATAACTTGCTAGTTGGCCTTAGTAATAACCTTCGAATAATGTTCTCTTACACTATTTATGGTTTACCTAGTCCCTTATCACTTCCTTTTATTATAATTTTTATATAACTAAACTCTATCGTATTAAAATTATAATTTATCCACTTTAACTTTATGATTAATATCATTACTTTTTGTTGTTGTTGAAGATATATACATTTCCCACAAAACATATATATCTAAGTTAACTAAGCTTGTACTCATTCATATTAATGAAATTGAAATGTTATGTCACACTATATATTCATTCCAATATAATTATTTGATGCTATGTTAACATAACCTTTATGCATCCTATATCTCCTACCTTAGGATTTTGGTATAAAAAACCATGTATGTCTTACCTCACAACTTATATATCATTTTACATAGGGTAAATATACTGACATATTAGTAATACATAATGTATCCTTCCCTGAATGTTTATGAACTATGGAACCCTTCCATGTCATACATTTGAATTAACTTACTTTATGTTACATTGAAGTATGGTTGCATTATTTGTGTCATTTGAATTGAAATGATGGGATGTATCTGTATGCCCTCAAGTGTATTAAATCCTTATAATTTCATTTATCTCACCTATTAATGCAAATTCATTTACAACCTGACTATAACATGGTTGTCCATAAATTCGAAGGATGCATGTATGGTAGATGTCAAGTTTCATTAATAGTATTGATCAATACGGGGTTTTTCAATGCATTGAATTACTAGGGTTTTTGTTCCATCATTTCATTTGTGATTTCATTTTTTCCTCTTTTCCACTGGAGCGAACAGAAAATAGAGGAACCTTCCTCTTGTTCTTACCATGAATTTCTCTATAATTTGTGAGTATGATATTCTTACTTCCCCACTATATCTGTTCCTTTATGTGTGAAAGTACTGGAGATTCAAATTGAAGGTTTTTCTTCAATTTCTGCATATTACATTTGTGTTTCAGGTAAGAAAAAACACCATGATTTTTTGTCATGATTTTATCATTACCCTGAATTTCCTATTCCACATTTTTCCTAACGTATTCTATATTTCCAAATATTTGGTTAAACTTATCAGTGAATTTTTTATGTTTGATTGGACTTATGTTGAATTAGCCAGTGTTGCCAAAGCATTTCCAATGACCAGAGATAGAGGTAATTTCGTTTGTCTTTACGCACTTTTCCAACATTTAAGTTTATTTAATTTTAATACAGGGTTTCAACCCTATGCTAATAATTTAGTTTTCATTTGTCCGAAGTGATACACAGTTCCTCTATTGCCTATAATTTATTTCCAAGCTTTCGATTTTGTAATTGTTTTATAATACATTTCATTTGAGTATTAACTTCCAATTCGTATGGTAGAATTGAATTTCTCCTAATAAATTGATTCGGAACATGTCTATTTTGTGTCAAATGTTACATCCATTTTATCTTTGAATTGGGAGTTTTCCTAAAAAAAAATTCTTGATTCTGAACTACCATGAAAGTCTGTCCTCCTTTGATGATGGTCTGCTACGACCGTTCCATTATCATTTAAAGCAATACAAAATTCCCCAAATTTCAATTCCTCTTATTCATATTTTTATAATGACAGTGTATCAATTTATTCACGTGTGTTTATTTTTCTCTGATTAATAAAATTGTATTTTAACAATGAAACTATTAAGATACATTATGAAATTGATAGCTATATTAGAAGTATATCGTTACGGCTTCCACTGCATTATACTTCTTTGTCATAAATTTTCCATTCCACACTTTGTTCATTTTTCCTTCTACACACACACACACAGATATATATATATATATATATATATATATATATATATATATATATATATATTCGAATTAGATGTCACTTGATAGTGAGGGTTTCGTGGTATGAGAATGCCTCTTCTGCGTACTCCACCAGATAATTTTTTGTCCTCTACCTTGGTAATAATTATTTCTTTTCATGTTATTGAAATTATATTTGGAAATATGAAATTATTTACCTACTAATTCGTGATATATCATAGAATAAGTGGTTTGATAGAGGTACAAGTTGTGTATTTTTTGTAATATTTTTCTTTAATATGTTTTTTAGAATTCCAATTCACAATGGTGTCCAATGTTACATTTTATTTAAGAATTACTCTTTGATTGCTTCATTTTTAAAAGAAAGGGAATACATTTTAACATAGTTCTGTATAACTATACAAAATATTTAATTTGTTTTACATATATACATTTTAATGAGGTATAATACTAATTTAAATCTTGTAACATGGTACAATTTGTCGATTGATCTTATCTCTACTTAAAATCTGAGAAATGTATTTTTATTTTTTATTACTCTACTCAATTACAATTATTGACTTCCAAAATTTAATTATAAATATTATTTATAATACTATTCTTCTGAAATTAATTATGGAATACATGGTTTCTAGATTAATATAGTTTTCTTCGACTATATAAATTCTTGATGTATTATGATACAACTATTTCCTCAGGTCAGTATAGAATCTTCCAATTTTCTTTGCTTTTAATTTCAGTCACAAACTTAAGTTTGTCCTATTCCTCTTCTTTTACTAAAAATCTGTTTATGATATGTACACGAATAAATTCCAACTTGAAGTTACTCTTACAAATATTATTAGCTTTTACATGTATACCTTCTGTGTTTTTATTTTTTCGTTTTCTTCCGTACATTTTCTAACTTGATCGGGATATGTAATTACAGGTTTGTTTTATTAAATTTAGTCTCTACTACAATTCCTTACAGCCAACTATTTGAATATCTGACAATCAATTCCAATTATTTCAAGTTCGTCAATCCGAAAATGGGAGGCTCCCCCACCATTGTATCCAATTAAAAAATTAACTTTCATTCTTTTAATTTGAATATTGAGGGACGATCCACATAAATTTGTAGTTAAACTATTTTATACAATTTTTATCTTTGAAAGATTTGTAAATTGGTTTTATCCTCATCTCTAGTAGAGGAATTTCATAGAAAGGAATCTTACATGTAATTTAATACATTTTTATTCATTAAATATTTATAATTGTATCACTAAATCTGAATATGCAGAGAATAGAAAATGTGCTCTAAATGTCAACATTCTATACTTCTAGTTAACTTTAAATCTCAAGTGTTTGTTCATCATTCACAGATGTATTTATATTCATGCCGTGTATCTAACATATTTTCTGTTTAGAATTTTGATCTTCTATTCCCATAAAAAAATTGTGTTTGTTTCATGGTACATATACTATAATTATTCAATGAAATTTCAGGTATTTAGATGGACTTAAACAACAGATCTAGGCCCTTACCTAGGGTTTAGAGATTCTATCTGTTTGTACCTAATTTCAATTTATTCTATGTAAAAAAATAGAAAGATTAACTGTACCCCTGTATGGTTAATATTTTTTGAATACATAATACACTTATTTATTTATGAACTAACTATAGCATATTACACATGAATTATAAAATTAAATCTATAGAACTTCCAGTCGTAATATATAAAAACATAGATTTTTTTAAATTTGACCTCAACATTATATAAATAATAATAGCAATATAAAGCATAAAACTTCATATAATGTGCATACCAATCTGGTAAAGAATATTTGCCTGCAATTCTTGAGCTTATTCCATATCTCTCCCCCGAGGAGAGACCAATTCCTCCTCTATGTAGATAACCCATTGTCTCACTAGGAATAACTTTTTAAAGCTTTTTTTCCCTCGTCATGTTTCCATAATTGCATCTAGTCAATTTTGGGTGTTGTTTCCATTAGCGAAACCTTTATTTTTGTTTTTTCCACAAAATATTCTCTAACACTAGGTTTTCCTCTCTATAGTTTTATTATCACATCTTCTCAGTAACTTTCCACTTTACTGAGGCATTTATTAGATTTTTAGCTCTCATACAATATTTTTATTTTATTCTATTTTTCTCCAAGGATTTTTGGAGAATTTTGGGAAAGTCTTAGGATTCTATTCCAACCCCATGGATTTTAAATCCTCGTCTCCAATTTAATCTAGTATTTCCAAAATAATAAAATTTCACATTCATTTATTTATCTCCAAAATAATATGCCCACATATAGTTTTCCCTTATGTCCACTTGACCATTAGGATTATTAACTGTCTATAAAAGCTGAAAAATAGGGATTTTACATATTCTCCCTCTAAAATAAAACACTTTCCTCGATATTACAATTAGTTATGTTTATTCCTTAAACAATGATGGATATTTTTATTTCATCTCATCTTCTCATTTCCAAGTAGCTTAAGTGCCTCCACTGCACTTTCACCCGAGCTATTCTTCTATTCTGGAGCAGGATTTATTCCCGCTCTAGTATAAAAAGTGGCTCTTGAAGAAATTCCCCTTCTGTTTCAACCTATATCACAGTCTAATCAATCACATGAGGAGAGTTATGTACATACTTCTTCAACAATAAAACATGAAAAACATCATGAACTTTAATATGACTAGGTAGAGCTAATGTGTAAGCTATTGACCCTACTCTCTCGAAAACCTCAAATGGTCCACAGTAGCTTGGTGCTAACTCAGCACAACTACCAGTGTACACTTTAGTTTTTCCAGGCTTAATCCTGAAATAAACATGGACTCCCAATTTAAATTCTCTATGAATTATTTTATTTTCTGCATAACTCTTTTGACGATATTGAGCTACTTTAATATTTTGTTGAATTCTCTTCACATTTTGTTCCATTTCATGTGGTGCATCTGGCCCAAGGAGTATTTTTTCCTATTTTTGAATCCAACTGAGCAGAGTATGGGATTTTCTACCATAAAAATCTTCAAAAGGACTCATGTTAATTGAAGCTTGATAACTATTATTATAAGAAAACTATGTTGAATGAAGAAAGTCTTCCTACTTTGTGGCTCCTTCGATCATGTACATGCGCATCATGTCTTCCAAAATTTAGTTGGTTCATTTAGACTGTCCAACTATTTGAGGATGGTAAGTGGTACTCAAGTTCAGCTTGGTACCCATTCCTTGAAACAGAGTTTTCCAAAATGTTGATGTGAATTTTGCATCTCTGTCAAATATAATCATTTTTGGAATTCCATGTAGTTTAAAAATTTCTTTCATGAATACATTGGCCACTTGTGTTGTGCCAAAAGTAGATTGCACCGGTAAAAAGTGTGTTGTTTTTGTTAGAGTGTCCACTACCACCATTATAGAGTCATGTTGATACTTAGTTCGTGGAAATATGGGAATGAAGAGTATTGAAACTGCTTCCCGCTTGCATTCTATAATAGGGAGAGGATTCAATAGTCCTGCGGGATGGTGATATTTTACTTTTATTTGCTAACATTCTAAACACCTTGCCAGATAATCAACTACCTCTTTCTTCATGCCTGGCCAAAACATGTTTTTCCTCAATGCTGAAATCATCTTTTGATAACCAAGATGACCTGCATAAGTTCTCTTATGATATTCATATAAGATCTAATTTTCTAAGGATGTTACATTCGGAATATACAGTCTTTTCTTGTAGTAAAGCAGTCCTTGTTGGTTTATGGTAGATCTTGCATTTTCAATTTGTTGTAATTTTTCTTGGAATTTTACATATTGCTAACCTTGGAATAACGCTCCATGAATCTGTTCTTCTACGTCAAACTTTACATTAATCCCTGTATATGTCAAAATTTGATGAGGATTTCTACTCAAATCACCAACAATTTTGTTTTCTTTTCCTTTAATGTGTTTGATTTCCAAATCAAACTCACTGAGGAAAGCTAACCACTTGGCTTGTCTGACATATAAATCTAGTTGGGTAAATAAATATTTCAGAATGATGTGATCTGTAATTAATATGAACTTCTTTCCCAATAGAAAATGTCGCTACATTATAAATGCATGTATAAAAACATCTAGTTCTAAATCATACACTCCATAATTTTGTTCATGTTTCTTTAGTTTTCGTGATTCTTAATCTATTACTAAATTGTCTTGCAGTAATGCTCCTCCAAGCTCTTCTATATAAGCATCTGTACATAATACCAATTCCTTGTTTGGATCAGCAGTTTTCATTATAGGTGTAGTGGTAAATTTCAGTTCTAATTGCTCAAAAATTACTACTTTGTCACTATGTTGTCCACCCAAACTTTACTCCTTTGTTTCGCAATGAATTAATAGGATAGGGTAATGCAAAAAATCCTTCCACAAATATATGGTAGTATTTTGAAATACCCATGAATTATCGTATTGTTGGTACATCTCTGGGTACAGGCTAATTCAAGATTCCTTGTACCTTTTCTCGTTCTATAGCTAATCCATCCTTAGAAATCACATGACCCAGATATTGATTTTTTTTTCTAAAATTCACATTTGCTAAGTTTTGCATATAAATGATATTCTCTAAGGGCTTGCAGTACTATTGTTAGATGTTCTTGGTGATATTCTTCATTTTTGGAGTATACCAAAATTTCATCTATGAACACTAATACAAAGTTGTCTAGATATTTATGCATAACACTATTCATTAAACACATGAATGTAGCACGAGGATTTGTGAGTCCAAAAGGTAGGCCTACAAATTCATAGTGTCCATATCAAGTTCTGAATGTTGATTTTTTATGTCTTCATCCTTAATTCGTAGATGGTGATACCTTGTTCTCAAATCAATTTTTTAAAATACAGTGGCTCCACTTAATTGATCCAATAGATTATATATCCTTGGAAGAGGATAATTTTTCTTGATATTTAACTTATTTAAGTGTCTATAATATACACACATTCAGAAAGTGCCACATTTAGTTTTTACAAACAATACCGGTGCTCCCTAAGGAGACACACTTGGTCTAATATACCCTTTGTCTAATTGTTATTTCAATTGAAGTTTCAACTCTAATGGTTCATGAATACTCATTCTATATGGTTCCTTGGAAAGTGGGGTAACTCCTGGTACTAGTTCAATGGAAAAATCAATGTCTCTCTTAGGGGGTTAAATGAGAAATTTCCTCTGGAAATACATGCCCGAATTCTCTAATTACTGGTAAGTCTTCTACCACATCTTTCTCTATTTGTTGTCCCAATTCTTCCACTTGATACACTTGATAGCATTTTCTTGATGTTGTTTTTAATTTCAATGTAGAAATTTGTCTGACAAATATTGGTTTTTGTTTTCCTTTTACTAATATAGATTTTGCTACCTCATCTATGAAATGTATTGTTTTATCTAAGAAATTTACAATTTCTTTATGTTTTTTTAGCTATTCCATTCCTACTAGCATATCATAGGCTACTAAAGGGATAATGTTTAAATGGAGTTAAGTTTTATATCCATTTAAATATATAGCAATATTTGGAAGTTTATGTGTCACTTTTCTCTTTCTTCCTGTAGCTAGCTACACTAACCAATCATGCTGAAAATTTTCTGATTTTAGCTTACACTTTTCCACTGTCTAGGGCCTAATATAACTTAAATTTTCTCCTCTATATATTAAAAAATAAACACGATGGTCAACAATCATACCTTCAATTTCGATCATTCTTGATTAGTGTTTAGTATGTCTGTCCTCTAATGCAACATTGATCCTAGGAATATTGCGAGCAATGACATTTACCGTATTTGCTTCTTGTACTTCTTGAATATTCTATATTGTTCTAGTGTTATGCGGGTAGTCTTGCAACACGTGAGGCTCACCACACCCCAAAATTTTTAATGGTTCTTTTACTTTTACCACTCCTTCTATTTTGTTGTTTGTTCCCATTTTCATGGAACCAGTGCAATATTGTGCTGTATGGTTTTCCCCACTCTTGGTAAACTTCTTTCGTTGCTGGTTTTTCCCAAAGTACTTTAGATACGCTAGTTTTGATATTTTTATGCTTGAATCCCCTTGTCCTTTCTCCTTATTCTTCTGGTTTTTTAGCTGATCATTTCTACCTTTAAATTGTTAGAATCATAATCTTGCTTTCTGAACAGCTTCATCCATTTCTTTTTGGATTATCAAATTCAATTCTTTATGTGTAGATGGTAGGTAGCCAATTTATAAATCATTGTAATTTGGCCTTTTCTTTCCTGATGTAAGGCACACAACGAAGTAAATTTGTAAATTTTAACACAAATTCATCAATACTGAGTTGTCCCAGTATCATCTCATGAAATTCCTTCACTCTATCATCATACTACCTTTCACTAAGGTATCTAGATTTGAACTTTTCTTGGAATTTTTCCCATGTAACAATTTTTTCATCAAGCCCACGTACAATTTTTATCTCTTCCCACCAAAGAGTGGATTTACAGTGCAACTTGTAAATTGCCAATATGGCTTTCAAAATACTTCCATATTCATATACCTAGAAATATTTGACCATGTTCAAGAGCCACACTTCTGCATCCTCTTCCTATTCCCCATCAAAGGTTGGAGGTTTTATTTTGCGGAATTCCCCTTGCAACTCCTTTTTCTTCCTAGATTTAGATCCAGTTTCTTCCCCACTCTTAGGACCTTCTTAGTTAGGTTCGGTTTCTTTTCTCTTTCTTGCTTGGCATTCACTTTGATGACTAGACTTGGAGGCTAATTCCCTTATCAAACTCTCTTTCTCATTACTGACCTGCAACAATCGTTCATTGTTATTCCTTAGCTGAATCATTTCTTGTTGCATATTCCTTATCATTTACATCATTTGAGCATTTTGATCTGGTGGGTCTCCCTCACCCCCCATTCCACGTTAAGTTATTCTTCGTTATTCATAAGAACAATTGTAATCATTTTTACACTTCAATCATTGTTCGCAGAATTAAATTAGTATTCAAAAAAATGGTATTGACTTCCTTTTTTGTTCTTTGTTGGGACACATAGGCCCAACGTTCTCAACATGGGATCTGATGCCATTTGTAACAACCCAAACTCACCATTTTTTTGTTTTGTTTTATAGTAATTCCAGTCATGTTTAGTGTCTTTTCTGACATATTTTTCATGACTAATTTCACACTAACAGTTTAACTCTAAGTTGTATCTACTTTATTTTTCTCACCTTCAGTTTATGTATTAAATTTTTTGGTTGACTCCCACCTTCATTTAAAACTTTTTCATATTAAGAGCTCTACTTATTTATCCACAAAGAGACCCTATTAGGTAGATTAAACTACACATTGTTCTCGGGATTTAATTTTACCTACAACTTCTTTTTCCTTGTCATTATTCCTTATAACTTTCTAGTTAGTGTTAGTCACAACCTTTGAATGATGTTCTATTACACTATTTCTATTGTACCTAGCTCTTGATCACTTCCTCTTTTTATAATTTTTCTAGAAGTAAACTTTGTTGTATTAGAATTATAATTTATCCACTTTAACTTTATGATTAGTATCATAATTTTTTTTTTTTGAAGATATATACGTTTCCCACAACACATATATATCTAAGTTAACTAAGATTATACTCATGCATATTAATGAAATTGAAATATTATGTCACACTATATATTCGTTCCTATATTATTGTTTCATGATATGTTGATATAACCTTTATGTATCCTATATCTCCTACCTCACAATTTTGGTATACGAAACCATATATGTCTTACCTCACAACATATATATAATTTTCCAGAGGGTACATATATTCACATATTCGTGATACATACTGTAACCTTCCTTGAATTTTTATGAAATATGGAACTCTTCCATGTCATACATTCGAATTAACTTACTTTATGTTCCATTGAAGTCTCGTTTCATTATCTGTGTGATTCTAATTGAAATGATGGGATGTCTGTGTATGCCTTCAGGCGTATTAAATCCTTATCATTTCATTTATCTCACCCGATTAATGAAAATTTGTTTCCCACCTGACTATCAAATGGCTCTCAATACAGTCGAAGGACACATGTATGGTAGATATTAGGCTTCATCAATAGTATTGATCAATCTATGGTTTTTCAATGCGTTGAATGACTAGGGTTTTTTTTCCATCATTGCATCTGTGATTTCATTTTTGCCGATGTTCCACTAGAGTGAAGAGAGAATAGAGGAAACCTCCTCATGTTCTTACCATGAATTTCTCTGTAAATTGTGAGTATGGTATTCTTACGTCGTCACTATACCCTTTCTTTTATATGTGACATTACTGGAGATTCTAATTGAAGGTTTTGCTTCAATATCTACATATTACATTTGTTTTTTAGGTAGGAAAAATACCATACATTTTTTTCATGAGTTTATCATTACCCTGCGTCTCCGATTCCACCTTTTTATTAACATATTCTGGCTTTTTTAATGTTGGGATAAACTTATTAGAGAATGGTTTACACTTCATTAGACTTATGTCGAATTAGCCTGCATTGCAAAAGCGTTTCAGAAAGCCAGAGAATGAGCTAATTTCATTCGTCTTTATACACTTTGCCTGAGTTTAAGTTTCTTTAATTCTAATACAAGGTTTCAACCCTAGGATAATAATTCAATTTTCATTTGTCTGAAGTGATACACAATTCCTCCATTTCCGATAATTTATTTCTCATTTTTCTATTTTGTAATTGTTTTATAATACATTTCATTTGGTTATGAACTTCAAATTTGTATGGGTAGAAGTTATTTTCCCCTAATAAATCGATTCAAACCCTATGTATTAATTTATTTGTATCAAATGTTACTTCCATTTTCTATTTATCATTGAATTAGGAGTTTTACCTAACTTTTTTTCTTGATTTTGAACTACCATGAAAGTTTGCCACTGCTTCGATGAATGTATTCTACAACCTTTCCATTATCGTAGAAAGGAATACAAAATTCCACAACTTTAAATTCCTCTTATTTAGATTTTTATAATGACTATGTATCAATTTCTTCACAGTTTTTTATTTTTCTCTGATTGATAAAATTCTTCTTTCGCAATGAAATTATTAAGCTACGTTATGAAATTGATAGCTATATTAGAAGTATGTCATTATGGCTTCCACTGTATTATACTTATCTATCATAAATTTTCCATTCCTCATTTTGTTAATTTTTCTTTATATATATATTAAAATTAGATTTCACTTCACAGTGAGGGTTTCGTGGTACCAGAATGCATCTTCTGCGTACTCCACTAGAGAATGCTTTGGCCTCTGCCTTGGTAATAATTATTTATTTTCGTGTTATTGAACTTTATTTGGCAATTCGAATTTATTTATCTCCTAATTCATGATATATCATAGAATAAGTGCTTTGATAGAGGTACAAGTTGTGTATTCTCTATAATATGTTTCTTTAATATTTTTTTTAGAATTCCAATTCAGATTGGTTTCCAATGTTACATTTCCTTTAACAATTACTCTTTGATTTCCTCTTTCTTTAAAAGAAATGGAATACGTTTTAACATAATTCTGTATAACTATACGTAATTTTTTATTTTATTTTTTAAATATATACACTTTAATCATGTACAATAGTAATTTAAATCGTATAATATGGTACAATTTCTGGATTGAATTTATCTTTTCTTAAAATCTTAGAATTGTATTTTCAATTCATATTACTCTACTCAATTAGAGTTATTGACTTCGAGGATTTAATTATAAATAGTATTTATAATACTATTCTTCTGACATTAATTCTGGAATACTTGTTTTCCAAATTCATATGGTTTTCATCAACTATATCAATTTGTGATGTATTACAATACAACTATTTCCTTAGGTCAGTATAGAATATTCCAATTCTCTTCGTTTTTAATTTCAGTCACGAACTTAAGTCTATTCTATTCCTCTTCTTGTACTAAGATTTTATGATATGTACAAGAATAACTTCCACCTTGAATTTATTCTTACAGGTATTATTATTTTTACCTGTATACCTTCTTTGTTTTTCCTTTTTCATTTTGTTACGTCCATTTTCTAACTTTATCGATATAACTCATTGCAGGTTTTTTTATTAAAGTATTCTCTACTACAATTCCTTAAAACCGACTGTCAGAAGATTTGATGATCAATTCCACTTATTTCAGGTCGGTAAATAAAAAAATGGGACGCTCCACCACTATTCTATCTAATTACGAAATTTACTTTCATCCTTTCTATTTGAATATTGAGAGATGACCCAAATAATTTTTTAATTAAAATATTGTATATAATTTTTATCTTTGAATGGTTTGTAAAGAGGTTATATCCTCGCCTCCACAAGAGGATTTTCATTGAAAGGATTGTTACATGTAATTCAATACTTTTTTATTCATTAAATATTTATAACTGTATGGTTGAATCTAAATATGCAAATAATATAAAATGTGTTCTAAATGGTAGCATTCTATACTTCAAGTTAACTGTAAATATGAAGTGTCTGTTCATCATTCAGATATGTATTTATATTCAAGCTGTGTATCTGAACGATTATCTGCTTATAATCTCATCTATTATTCCAATAGACGAGTTGTGTTTGTTTGATGGGACATATACTGTAATTATAAATGAAATTTCAGGTATTTATATGGACTTAAAAAACAGATTTAGACCCTTACCCAGGGCTTAGATATTTTGTCAGTTTGTCCATAATTTCAATATAGTCTATGTAGCAATACAAAAAAATTAACTGTACCCCTGTATGGTTAATATATGTTAAATACATAAGACAATTATTTATTTCTGAATTAACCACAACATATTACACATAAATTAAATTAAATCTACAGAACTTCCTATCTAAATATATAAAAACATAAATTTTTCTCAATACTAACAACAATACAAAGCATAAAATTTCACATAATGTGCATACAAATCTTGTAAAGAGCATTTTCCTCCCAAACTTGAGCTTATTCCATAGCTCTCCCCCGATCATAGACCAATTCTTCCTCTGTGTAAAAAACCCCTTGTCTCACTAGGAATAGCTTTTTAAAGCTTTCTTTCCCTCAACACATTTCCATATTTGCATCCAGTTAATCTAGGATGTTGTTTCCCTTACTCTAGGCTTTACTTTTTGTTTTTTCCATAAAACCTTCTTTAAAACTAGCTCTTCCTCTTTTTAGTTTTATTCTCACCTCTTCTTAGTAACTTTCCACTTTACTGAGGCATTTACTAAATTCTTATCTCCCATCTAATATTTTTATTTTATTTTATTTCTGTCTAAGTATTGCTCGATAATTTTGGGAAAGTGTTAGGATTTTATTCCATCCTCAGGGACTTTAAATCCTGGTCCCAAATTAACTTCAGTCTTTCCACAATAATAAAATTTCACATTCATTTACTTATTTCCAAAATAATATGTCCACATATAGTTTTCCCTTAGGTCCACTTGACCTTTAGGATTATTAATTGTCCATAAAAACTGAAAAATAGGGATATTACATATTCCCCCTCTAAAATAAAAAACCGTCCTCAGTGTTGCATTTATTTATGTTTATTCCGTAAATAGTGGTGGATATTTTTCTTTCTTCTCATCTTGTCACTCCTAAGTAGATTCCTCACATGTAAAGAGCCTCCACTACACTTTCACCTCAGCTATTGTTCTTTTCCAAAGCACGATTTCTTCCCACTCCAGTATAAGAAGTGGCTCTGGAAGAAATTTCCCTTCTATTTCCACATGTATCAAAGTCCACTCAATAATGTAGGTAGGGCCATGTAAATAATTCCTCAATAAGGAAACATGAAAAACATTATAAACTTTAATATGACTAGGTTGAACCAATCTATAAGCTACGTACCCTACACTCTCCAAAACCTAAAATGGTACATAGTAGCATGGTGCTAACGTAGCACACCTACCGGCATAAAATGTACTTTTGCGAGGCTTAATCCTCAAATAAACATGGTCTCCCACTTTTAATTCTCTATGAGTTATTTTCTAGTATGCATAACTCTTTTGACAGTCTTGAGATACTTTAATATTTTGCTGAACTCTCTTCAAAGTTTGTTCCATTTCATGTATTACATATGGCCCAAGGATTAATTTTTCCTCTAATTGACTCTACCTGAGTGGATTATGGCATTTTATTCCATAGAAGGCTTCTAAAGGACTCATCTTAATTGAAGCTGAATACCTATTATTATAAGAAAACTCTGCCAAATGGAGAAAGTCTTCCCACTTTGTGGGTCTATCCATCACGTACATGCACAACATGTCTTCCAAAATTTGGTAGGTTCTTTCAGTCTATTCATCTGTTTGAGGATGGTAAGCAATATTGATTTTCATCTTGGTACCCGTTCCTCCAAACAGAGTTTTCAAAAATTCTCATGTGAATTTCGCATCTCTATAAGATATAATAATTTTTGGAACTCCATATATTTTAAAAATTTATTTCATGAATACATTGGCCACTTTTGTTGTGCCAAAATTCGATTGTACTGGTAAAAATTTTGCTACTTTTTTTAGGGTATCCACTACCACCATTATCGAGTCGTGTTGATACTTAGTTCGTGGCAATCCCGTAATGAAGTTTATTAAAACCTCTTCCCACTTCCATTCTAGAATACGAAGAGGATTCAGTGGTCTAGCAAGATGTAGATTTTTTACTTTTACTTTCTGACATTCCGAAGGCCTTGACAAATAATCGGCTACATCTTTCTTCACGCCTGGCTAAAAAATGTTTCTCCTCAATGCTGAAATCAAATTTTGATAACAAGGATGACCTCCATAGGGTCTCTTATGATATTTATCTAAGATTTACTATTTTAAATATGTTACATTAGGAATATACAATCTTTTCTTGTAGTAAAATCAGTCCTTGCTGGTTTATGGTATATCCTACAATTTCAGTTTATTGTATTTTTTCTTGCAATTTTACATATTGATGATATTGCAATAACACTCCATGAATATGTTCTTCTACATAAAAAATTACACTACTACCTATATATGTCCAAATTTGATCAGGATTTCTACTCAAAGCATCAGAAATTTTGTTTTCTTTTTCTTTAATTTGTTTGATTTCCATATCAAACTCACTAAGGAAGTCTAACCACCTGGCTTGTTTGGTATTTAAATATGGTTGGGTAAATAAATATTTCAGAACAACATGATCTTTCATTAATATGAACTTCTTCCCCAACATATAATATCTCCACATTTTTAATGCATGTATAATAACAGCTAGTTCTAAATCATATACTACATAATTTTGTTCATGTTTCTTCAGTTTTCATGATTCATAAGCTATTACTGAATTGTCTTGTCGTAATACGCCTCCTATCCCTTCTATACAATCATTTGTACATATTACAAATTCATTGTTTGGATCAACAATTTTTAGTATAGGTGGAGTGGTTAATTTAAGTTTTAATTGCTCAAAACTAATTTGACACTTTGTTCTCCACTTAAACTTTACTCCTTTTTTTTTCAATGAAGTAATAGGATAGGCTAATGCAAAAAATCCTTCCACAAACCTATGGTTGTATCTCGAAATAGCCATGAATGGTCATATTTCTGTTATATATGTGGGTACATGCCAATTCATGATTTCTTTTACCTTTTCTTGAGCTACAAGTAATTCATTGTTAGAAATCACATGACCGAGATATTGAATTTCCTTTTTGTAAAATTCACATTTTCTGAGTTTTCCATATAACTGATGTTCTCTATGGGTTTGTAGTACTATTCTTACATGTTCTTGGTGTTCTTCTAAATTTTTGGAGAATACCAAAATGTCATCTATGAACACAAATACAAACTTGTCTAGATATTTATGCAAAACACTATTCATTAAACACATGAATGTAGTAGGGGAATTTGTGAGTCCAAAGGGTAGGAATACAAATTTCTAGTGTCCATATCTTCTCCAGAATATTTTTTTTTTTGATGTCTTCATCCTTATTTTAGGGTTGGTGATATCCAGTTCTCAAATAAAATTTCGAAAACATAGTGGCTCCTCTTACTTGATCAAATAGATCGTCTATCCTTGGAAGAGAATATTTTTTTTGGTTTTCCTTTAACTATTAGAGATTTTCCTACCTCATCTATGCAATATATTGTTTTATTTAAGAAATTTACTATTTCTTTGTGTTTTTCTAGCGAGTGCATTCCTACTAACATATCATAGGTTCCTAGAGGGAGAATGTTTAAATGGAGTTCCTTTTTATATCGATTTAAATTTACAACAGTTTTGAGAAGTTTATGTGTCACTTTTCCTTATGTTCTTGTAGCTAGCTGCACTAACAAATCTTGCTTACTTTTTTCTGATTTTAGCTTACACTTCTCCACTATCTGGGGGTTGATATAACTTAGCTTTTTTCTTGGATCTATTAAAAAAAAAATATGTTGGTCAACAATCATACCTTCAATTTATATCATTGTTGATTGGTGTTCATATTGTTTTTCCTCTAATGCAGCATTGCTACTAGGAATATTGTGAGCAATGTCATTTAATGTAGTTGCTTCTCGTGCTGCTTGAATATTCTAGATTGTTCTAGTGTTGTGTGGGCAGTCCTACAACATGTGAGGCTCACCACACCTCAAGGATTTTAATGGTTGTTTTAATTTTACCACTCCTCTTTTGTTGTTTGTTTTCGTTAGCTTGAAACCAGTGTGGGATTCTAATGTTTGGTTTTCCCCACTCTTGTTAAACTTCTTTTGCTGGTGGTTTTTCCCAAAGTTCTTCAGATAGGCTAGTTTTTATATTTTTATGCTTGACATCCCTTTTCCTTTCTCTTTGTTTTGCTAGTTTTTCAACTGATCATTTTTTACTTTAAACTGTTGGTAGCATAATCTTTCATTTCGAACAACTTCATCCATTTTTTTTGGATTATCAAATTCAATTTTTTCTTTGTAGATGGTAAGTAGGAAATTTATAAATCGTTGTACTTCGCCCTTTTCTTCACTAATGTAAGACACATTGCGAAGTAAATTTGGAAATATTGTCACAAATTCATCAATATTGAGTTGTCTAGGTCTCATCTCATGAAATTCCTTCACTCTATCATCATAATACCTCTAACCAAGGTATCTAGATTTTAATTTTGCTTGAAATTATTTCCATGTAATATTTTTTTAATCAAGCACATTTATAATTTTTCTCTCTTCCCACCTAAGGGAAACTTTACCCTAAAGCTCGTAAATTCCCAATCTGGCTTTCAAATAACTTCCATATTCATATACCTGGAAATATTCTACCATGTTTAATATTTTACCCATCAAAGGTTGGAGGCTTGATTTTACGGAATTCCCCTTGCAAATCCTTTTTCTTTCTCGATTTAGATCCAGATTATTCCCCACTCTCAAGCCCTTCTGAGTTGGGTTAAACTTATTTTCTCTTTCTTTCTTGGTCTTCATTTTGATGACTAGAATTGGAGGATAATTCCCTTATCAATCTCTCTTGCTCATTACTAGCTTGCAACAATTTTTCATTGGTAGTCCTTAGCTCAATCAATTCATGTTGCATATTCATTATCATTTCTATCATTTGAGACTTTTGATCTAGTCAGTCTCCCTCACCCACTAGTTCCATGTAGAGTTCTTCCTCATCATTCATAACATCATCTGTAGTTGTTTTTGCACTTCAATCACTGTTCACATAATTAAATAAGTATTCACAAAAAAAATTATTTACCTTTTTTTTCATAACAACATAAAAAAATTTCTATGTTGAACACATAGGCCCAAAGTTTTGAACATGGGCTCTAATACCATTTATAACAACTCCAACTCACCAATTTTTTATTTTTATTTTTTATATTAATTATGGTCACGTTTAGTGTCTTTTCCGACATATTCGTCATGACTAATCTCACACTAACAATGTAACGGTAGGCTATCTATACTTTATTTTTCGTATCTTAAATTTTTGTATTAAAATTTCTGGTTGATTCCCACCTTCATTTAAAATTTTTCGTCTTAATAGATATGGTTATTTATCCACAACGAGACCCTCCTAGGTATATGAACATACAAATTGTTCTAGGTATTTAAATTTACCTAAAACTTCTTTTTCCTTGTCATTATTTCTTATAAATTTCTAGTTGGCTTAGTCATAACCTTGGAATAATGTTCTCTTACACTATTTCTGTTGTACTCGGTCCCTTGTCGCTTCCTCTTATTATAATTTTTCTATAACTAAACTCTGTTGTATTAAAACTATAATTTATCCACTTTAACTTTATCATTAGTATTATTATTTTATTTTTTTTGAAGATATATACATTTCCCACACCACATATATATCTAAGTTAACTAATCTTATACTTATGCATATTAATGAAATTGAAATGTGATGTGACACTATATATTCATCCCTATATTATTATTTTATGCTATGTTGACATAACCTTTATGTATCCTGTATCACCTACCTCAGGATTTAGGTATACGAAACCATATATGTCTTACCTCACAACATATATATCATTTTCCACAAGGTACATATATTCACATATTCGTAATGCATAATGTAACTTTCCTTGAACGTTTATGAACTATGGAACCCTTCCATATAATAATTTCGAATTAACTTACTTTATGTTACAACACTATTTGGTTGCATTATCTATGTGATTTGAATTGAAATGATGGTACGTCTTTGTATTCCTTCAGGTGTATTAACTCCTTATTGTTTCATTTATCTCACCCTATTAAAGAAAATTAATTTTCCTCCTTACTATCACATGGCTCTCCATACAATAGAAGGACGTGTGTATGGTAGATATCACGTCTCATTAGCGGCATCGATCAATCCAGGGTTTTTCAATGCATTGAATGACTAGGGTTTTTATTCCATCATTTCATTTGTGATTTAATTTTTACCATTCTTCCGCTCGAGCTAACAGAGAAAAGAGGAACCCTCCTCGTGTTCTTACCATGAATTTCTCTGTAATTTTTTACTATGGAATTCTTACATCCTTACTATACTTGTTTGTTTATGTGTGATGCTACTAGAGGTTAGAATTGAAGGTTTTACTTCAATTTCTGTGTATTATATGTGTCTTTCAAGTAAGAAAAAACACCATACATTTTTTCCATGAGTTTATATTTACCCTACGATTCTTATTCCTCCTTTTTCTTGAGTATTCGAGATTTTTTAATGTTGAGTTAAGCTTATCAGTGTAGGGTTTACGTTTTATTGGAGTTATGTTGAATTAGCCCGCTTTGCCAAAGCATTTCCAACAACGAGAGAACGAGGTAATTTCCTTTGTATTTACGCACTTTGCGAGACTTTAAGTTTCTTTAAGTTTAATACAAGGTTTCAACCCTATGATAATAATTCAGTTTTCATTTGTCTAAAGTGATAGCAAATTCATCCATTTCCTATAATTTATTTATGAAAATTTTCTTTTGTAATTGTTTTATAATACATTTCATTTGGTTATCAATGCCCAATTCTTATGGGTAGAATTTAATTACCCCTCATAAATTAATTTGAACCCTATGTATTAATTTAATTGTATCAAATGTTACATCCATTTTTCATTTATGTTCAAATTGGGTGTTTTCCCTAAATTTTTCTTTCTTGGTTTTGAACTACCATGAAAGTCTATCACCCTTTTGATAAATTTCTTCTATGACCTTTCCATTATTGTTTAAAGGCATATGAAATTCCCTAGCTTCAAATTCCTCTTATTCAGATTTTTTGTAATATCCCCATTTTTCTATGCTTTTATTAGAGATTTGAATAAATCCAAAAGGGTACAATGGATCCTAATGGAAAAAAATTATGTGTATTTATTTTATTATTTCAGTTAATAAAATAAAATGGAAATTTATGTGCAATGACTAGATTATGATTAGAGATCTGGAAACCCAATCCATGAGGATGGATAAGGTTTTAAAACTTTCCCAGACTTCCAGAAAATGCTTGGAAAGAATAAAGTAAATGCTAAAATTAGATTGGAGATAAAAATATAAAAAGTACCTCAGTAAAGAGGAAATTGCTGGGATGAGGTGGAATAAAGCTAGAAAGAAGAAAAACTAGCTTTAAAAGTACCTTGGTGGAAGAAATAAATGGAAAGCCTAGGCAAATAGGAATACACCATCCTCAATTAACTAGACACAATTAAGGGAATCAAGATGTGGAAATCAAGCTTAAATAAGATGATTCAAGATAGACAAAGGGTTGTATATCACTGGAGGAAAAGATCTCTGCTCGTGGGTGAGATGTGGAGAAAGAGATCTAAGGTTGGGAGGTTACTCGTCTACCTTAAGTAGTATGCATAGTAAAATTAATTTGATTTACTTCTGGAAGAATATTTTAATTATGCTATGTATTTTTGAATAGTGTAGTAATTTAATCTATATGAAATGTTGGGTCTGGGCATGTGTATATGCTGTGGGAATTGCGTGACTTATAAAGTTAATGTGGTTTTTACATTTTACAGAATTAACCATAGAGAGAATAGTTTATTTTGTAGTGTTGTACAAACATACTCTGTGAAGACCAACTCTCATAATGTCTACCACCCAGTATTGTGTCTAGATCTAAGGTTAGGTACCTTACAAGAAACTGAAAATATTTGTAAATTTAATGGCATTAGAAATCCATTATCCATTATAAAGAGTAATAGAAAGTAAATTCTAAAGATAAATAAAGGTACATGCATGATAACCCAGTTACTATATACTAAACTAGATATATACTATACATCAGATGAACTTCTTCATACATTAGAGAAAGAAAGGGAACAAATTGTATAAACAGAGATTATATATATATATATATATATATATATATATAAGTGGAAATATTACAATAAAATGTTAAGTGAAAGTCTATCGTAACACAGTATACCTTGATATTTTAATTTGGAAGAGAACCAAGTAGGAGAATGGTATTT
Source organism: Pinus albicaulis (assembly GCA_034641835.2). Lineage (NCBI taxonomy): Eukaryota > Viridiplantae > Streptophyta > Pinopsida > Pinales > Pinaceae > Pinus > Pinus albicaulis. The sequence continues at coordinate 938,197,683 of CM076582.1, forward strand.
CAGAAAAATATCCTGGAAATTTGTTCCATATATTAATACCCTTCATAAAGAAGACATTAAATTCTAGTTTCAGTAAATTAATTATACAGTCCAATAAAATGGTTCAGCCAGATAAAAAATAATATTCACAGTTACGTTAACAAAATTTAAATCTGTCTTCGAAAAAGATCAAAAGAGTAGTTGATGGAATGTATCGTTAGGAAAAATTAAATCTGTATAAGGTTACAGTTTAAACAAAACAAAAATATGATAAAGGAAAATATGTGTTTCCGAGGGTTCTTGGCCCTATAGTGAATGATTGTAGACTATTCGAGAAGAACTTATGCTATAATTTCATAATGATAGTAAGTATAGATATCTGAATCCACCTGGAGAATAATAATACAAGGTCGGAAAATATTAACCAAGTCCTTGAATTCTACTAAAATCGAATGGAAAATGCAGTGTGGAAAATACCTGCATAGCACCAAAACTGGAAGTTATGGTTCAAGAAATATAAGTTTCATTAATGTATTTAAATGAGATAACCAAAGCTATCAACCAAGAAAATGATAGGTTACGTTATGGGCCGACAGTACCACCACGATCACCTGTAATCATTATAAAATAAAAGTGATAATTCGAAGTTTAGGTGACGAAAGGAAATATATAGAGGTAAGCCCTCATACTCACTGGTACGTTAAGCTAAAACTCTAAGAGGCTGAGAAAACTCAATGAAGTGGAATAGAGGCAAGATCTTAAACCTATCAAATGAAAGAAGTTATTAAGATGGGGAACTTCGAAAAGGAATAGAACAAAGAAATAATTTGAACAATAAAATACATTCAGACAAACCAAAAAGGAAGAGATCGGGAAATCAATAAACCAATAAGTTAATTTAACACCATCTGTAGAGAGGTCCCTCGTTGAACGCAACAAGGAGAAACAAAATGAAATGGACTCTGCATTTTCAAAATAAATGTAGTGAGACCAAACCTATGTAATAATAGGTATTGGAAAATGTAAACAAAAAAATAGCTTATGACTCGATACCTTTTCTCTAGTAAGTAAATATCGGTTGGGTTTTTCCCAAACAACTTAGAATGAAGATATCTATTAACATTATTGGGATTGGAACTAATGAAAAAACCCAAATCGAATAAAAAATAAACACAATATGAGTGAGTCACCATTTCAACTTTGAAGAAAACAGTAGAAATGGTAGAAGCTCAGTAGAATCCCATAACAGTGAACATATTCAATACAAAAAGCCATACCATAAAAAGAAAAAAGGAGGAAACGATGCTAAAGGTGGGACGCCTAAATCAATACGACAACTAATAGTAAGAAATTCTATTTTAGACTGAGAATCTGTTTCAAAGTAAATTGGTTTTTACTGCTATTCGAATTAAGAAGCGAATAAATACTTCTAAAGGCCAAACTAAAACATTTTCGATACATTTGAATTAACAAATTTGATGAAGTCCAGAGAAGTAGAGTGGAAAGAATTACCTGGGTTCCAGAAGAGGACAACATTGAACTTTGTCCTGGGCTTCTTTGTCCAACCTCGCCATTCAATTCATTTAAAACCGAAACGATGTTACAGAGGAAAGAATGGAGAACTCATGTAAAGGATAAAGTAGAGTGAACAAATTTCTTCAGAATCAATGAAAAGAAAAAATGAATCCCATTCCAAAACCGACATCATCTATGGAACTCAAAAACCCTAACCTAGGAGTGATTTGAACCATCCAGGTGTCACAGATTAGAGTTAAGATGTGTTTTCCCACAACTCCATAGGTTACGTTCGTTTCTGATGTGACAGAGTACACAGTTATAAATACCGTATGACCGTAAAGTACCTCTTATGCAGTGAATCAATAAACAAGATATACGAAATTTTTACAATTCTTTAAAACCAAATCAATAATCCAATATCGAGAATTCAACTCTCTGCCAACTCTGATCAGTATATTAGTGGTTAAGTTCATTGAAAACTAAGTGGTAACATCATAGTACCTTCAGTAAATGCATGTTGACAGATATACTATCGTTATGCCACATGGGAGAACAAATAAAATTCACAAATGAATGATAAAGACAATAATATGTATATGTGATACCTTCGAGAAATAGATGTACACCAAATTTGTGAAGAGTTTTGTCTACTAGGAGAGAATATTGCACGAGAACCAAATATTTATATCCTAAGTCTATGGTATAGGATATCAAGTAAAATAGACATTTGGGATTATCTCTCATTATCAATTATGTTATGTGGATTTGAAGGTAGTTATGTATGTTATAGTCGAAACGTTAAGAAAATCATATCTTACATGTCGCACACATACTAATACTACTTGTTAAGCGGGTATAACCTTATATGTGGTAAGGAAATGTGAGAAATATATTTAAATACATTTGGGGAAGAGATATTGTAATACTCTTGTCACTGGAGGGATATACATAGATATATATATATATATATATATATATATATATAGTTTGTGTGTGTGTGTGTGTGTGTGTTAGTCACAAAATAAATGTTATCACGAACATAGATTGTAGATTTACCATGTGAATGGAGTATAGGGCGTGTGAACCATTATTATAAAGTCTGAGGTAGTTGATGTATATATCTACAGGTTTAAAAATAATGAGATAACCTTCTATTGACTAGTGTTAATTAATAAATATAGATAATATGGTTAAGAGATAGAAATTTTAATGGTTATGTGAATTAATGGTAGAATGTTCATGCGGAGAAATGAAAAACTCCTTAGTAAGGAAAATTAATTGTGTGTTGAGAGGAAGGCGTAAATTGACATATTAACAATGTGAGACACTATTATAAGTTATAAATAAACAAACAATGGAATTGTAAATTTTAAGCAACATAAATTCGTCAGAATACGATGAATAATGGGTTAACTATAAACTGTAATTATGGATGTTACTATAAATAAATAAATAAATGAGAAGTGAGAGGTGCTACATTTTTTATAATGACCGTGTATCAATTTTTTCATGGGATTTGATTTTTCTCTAATTGATAAAATTATATTTTCGCAATGAAATTATCAAGATACAATATCAAAATTGATAGCTATATTAGAAGTATATAGTTATGGCTTCGAGTGTATTATACTTCTTTGTCATAAATTTTCCATTCCTCACTTTATTCTTATATATATATATATATATATATATATATATATTTATTTATTTATTTATTTATATTTAAATTAGGTTTCACTTGACAGTGAGGGTTTCGTCTTTTGCATACTCCACTAGAGAATGCTTTGGCCTCTGCCTTGGTAAGAATTATTTATTTTCATGTTATTGAACTTATATTTGGGAATTCACATTTTTTCCCAATGTTACATTGTATTTAAGAATTACTCTTTGATTGACTCATTTTTAAAAGAAAGTGAATACATTTTAATATAATTTTGTATAGATATACATAATATTTAATTTCTTTTAGATATATACACTTTAATCAGGAATAATACTAATTTAACTCTTATAATATAGTACGATTTCTATATTGAATTTATCACTGCTTAAAAACTCATAATTGTATTTTTAATTTGTATTACTCTACTCAATTACAGTTATTAACTTCTAGAGTTTAATTATAAATAGTATTTATAATACTAGTCTTATGACATTAATTCTGGAATAAATGTTCTCTAGATTCATATAGTTTTCCTAAACTATATCAATTCTCGATGTATTATGATACACATATTTCCTTAGGGCAGTATAGACTCTTCCAATTCTCACTGTTTTTAATTTGAGTCATGAACTTAAGTCTATTCTATTCCACTTCTTGTACTAAAATTATGCTTATGATATGTACAGGAATAAATTCCAACTTGAAGTTACTCTTACAGGTATTATTGTTTTTACCTATATACCTTTTGTGCTTTTCTTTTTTCTTTTTCTTTCGTAAATCTTCGAACTTGATCGATATATGTCATGCTGGTTTGTTTTATTAAATTTTTTCTCTACTACAATTCCTTGCAACCAACTGTCAGAATATGTGACAATCAATTCCACTTATTTCAGCTCTGTCAATCTGGAAATTGGAGGCTCTTCCACCATTTTTACCAATTACAAAATTCACATTCATAGCTTCTATTTGAATATTGAGAGATGACCAAGATAAATTTGTAGTTAAACTATTGTATATAATTTTTATCTTTGAATGGTTTGCAAGGTGGTTTTATCCTCCTCTACACTAAAGGATTTTCATAGAAAGTACTATTACATGTAATTTAATAGATTTTTATTCATTACATATTTATAAATGTATGACTTAATATGAATATGCAGAGAATAGAAAATGTGTTCTAAATGACATCATTCTATACTTCTAGCTAACTTTAAATATAAAATTTTTGTTCATCATTCAGAAATATAATTATATTCATGTTGTGTATCTAAACTATTTTCTATTTATAGTTTCATCTTCTATTCCCATAGTTGAGTTGTGTTTGTCTGATGGTACATATAATGTAAATATTAAATGAAATTTTTGTTATTTAGATGGACATAAAAACATATTTAGACCCTTACCGAGGGTTTAGATATTTTTTATGTTTGTCGATAATTTCAATTTAGTCTATGTAACAATACAAAAAGATTAAATGTACCCCTCTATGGTTAATCTCTATTAAATACATAAGAAAATTATCTATTTCTCACCTAACCACAACATATTACTCATAAATTATAAAATTAAATCTACAGAAATTCCATTCATAATATATAAGACATAAATTTTTCTAAATTCCATCTCAATATTATATAAATAGTAACAATAATATAAAGCATAAAACTTGACAAAACGTGCATACCAATTTGGTAAAGACTATTTGCCTCTCAACCTTGAGCTTGTTCCATAGCTCTCCCTCGAGCATAGACCAATTCCTCCTCCATGTAGAAAACCCTTGTCTCACAATGAATAGCTTATTTAAGCTTGCTTTCCATCAGCATGTTTCCATAACAACATCCAGTTAATTTGGGATGTTGGTTCCCTTAGCTTAGGTTTTACTTTTTTTTTTCCACAAAATATTTTTTAAAACTAGCTTTTCCTCTTTCTAGTTTTATTCTCACCTCTTCTCAGTAAATTTCCACTTTACTGAAGCATTTATTAGATTCTTATCTCCCATCCAAAATTCTTATTTTGTTTTATTTTTCTCCAACGATTTTTGGAGAATTTTTGGAAAGTATTAGGATTTTATTTCATCCTCATGGATCTTAAGTCCTGGTCTCAAATTTACTCTAGTATTTGAACAACAATAAAATTTCACATTCATTTATTTATTTCCAAAATAATATTTCCACATATATTTTTCCATTAGGTCCACTTGAACTTTAGGATTATTAACTCTCGATAAAAGCTGAAAAATAGGGATATTACAAGGAAACGGCAAGGCTAGGAAAATACTCTGTCAATTGAGGCAATCATCCATATCAATGACAAATCATAATAAAGAAACCACATGTAATACTATGCATGCCAAATATAGTGAGTAAAACATGCATGCAACTCGATACATTCACTCAAAACCTGATTTTTCCCCTATAGTGCTTTATTCACCCATTCCCCAATGTTGTTTCCACCACACTAAGTGTTTTATTAGATTTTTCTCTCCCAATATGATTAATCACATAGATATAATCCTAGGGATTTTTAATAGTATCAATTTGGTAAATTTTTTGATTCCCTCCTATCAATCCACATTGGATTTTGGATTTCAATAATGATCTCACTGATTATATGTTCTTTTATAAGTTAATCCTACAAATTTATTCCATTAATATTATACAAAATATATTAACTAAATCATCATTATTATTCCACAAATTCAATTATGGATTCCATTCCATTACTAAAAATATTTCTACTAAAAAGAAAATTCCATAAACCTGGGGGTATTACATATTCGCCCTCTAAAAACAACACAATGTCATCATGGGTGTTTATTATTCTGCCACTTTAGTTTCGCAGAGAGATAGAAAATTTTCCTTTATGCTATCTTCAAGTTTCCAAGTGTCCTCCTTAGGTGTGAGGTGCCTCCATTGCACTCCAACTTGCACGACAGCTTGATTTTGAAGCATTGTCTCTTCTTGATCCAAGATACAAAGTGGATGTGGGAAAATTTCCCCTTCGGGATGCACCTGTATCAAATTCCAGTCAACCACATGAGAAAGATCATGAAAATATTATTTTTAATAATGATACATGAAATACATTATAAAATTTATTATGACTTGGTAGATCCAACTCATATTCCACTAGACTAGGTTGGTCAAAAATCTTGAACGACCCGTGGAATCATGGTGCCAACCTGGAACAACTGTTGGCACAAAGAGTATATTTTCGAGGTTTAACTCTCAAATATACATGATCTCTAATTTGGAATTCTTTGTGTGTTCTCTTTTTGTCTGCAAATCTCTTTTTTTCAGTCTCGGGTTGTCTTTATGTTATGATAAATTTTCCGTACTTTCTCCTCCATTTCATGTAATGCATCTGACCCAAGGATCAACCTATCCTTGAGGTTGGCTCCAATTGAACAGTGTATAGAATTTTATATTGTATAGAGCTTCCAAGTGACTCATTTTAATAGAGGTTTGATAGTTTTTGTTATAATAAAACTCAACTAAATGCAAATAATCCTCTCACTTTGTAGGTCTGTCTATTACATATATTATGATCATGTCCTAAAAAATCTGATTTATTCTTTCAGCTTTCCCATCCTTTTGAGGATTCTATTAGGACTCTGTATTACTAGTGTAGTCCCTTTTTGTTGTTAGTGTATCCCCCTTATTATTATTGTTGTAAACCTGTAACCCCAATATTTTTGTTATTTTTCCTTACTTTATTATTGTTAGGTTGGCTAGGATTATATTGTTTTCATAGAATCCTATATATAGAAGGAGGTTTTATCATTTGTATAATCAAAGAATTGTTCATTTATGTAATGTGAAGGAGGTCTCCCCCTTGAAGTGGCTTATTTCTAAGGTGTCAATCTCTCTTTTCTTCTGTTTTTGGAGTTGGTTTCATAACATTTGGTATCAAAGATTTGGATTCTAAGGTTTCGCTGCTCCAAACATGTAATATCCCCAGTTTTCTATGCTTTTAATTTGAAAATTGAATAATTCCAAAAGGGTACAGTGGACCCCAATCAAAAATATTTAAGTGGATTTATTTTATTATTTTAAATTAATAAAATAAAATAGAAAATTATGTTCAATGAGTAGATTGAGATTTCAGATATGACGACCCAATCCATGAGGATGACTAAGGTTGTAAGACTTTACCAGACTTATAGAAATCCTCGGAAGGAATAAAGTAAGATACTAAAATTACATTTGGAGATAAAAATCTAATTACCCCAATAAAGAGGAAATTATTGCGAAGAGGTGGAATAAAGCTGGAAAAGTGGAAAAACTAGATTTAAAAGTACCTTTGTTGAAGAAACAAGGGAAAGCCTAGGAAAACAGGAATACAACATCCTGAATTAAATGGAAAAAGTTAAGGGAAATAGGCTGGGGAAAGAAAGCTTAAATAAGTTTTTTCAGGATAGAAAAAGGGTTGTCTATCGCTGGAGAAAACGATCTCTACTTGGCGGTGAGTTACGAAGAAATAAATCTAAGGTTGGGAGGAAATTAGTGATACCTAAGTGGTCTGCACATTCAATTGAAAATGGTTTCTACTTAATTTTTTTTTGTTGTGATGAATTGTGGATAGTCATAAAATAATTATGTTAACGTGAGTTGTTAAGTTAAATTCGATGAAGAGATATTTTAGAATTTATATGTTAAAGTGATATGGGGAGGACCTATACATTTAACAGATTTCACTACAATAGAAATGTTGAAATATGTATGGTTGTATAGACATATGTTGTAGAGGACCAGCTCTCAAAATGTGTAATCCCTGTGATGGGTTTAGATCTGAGGTTAGGTACCTCACAGAGAATTTATTTTCTCTAATTTAGTTGATTGACAGCTATACTAACAAGCTATTTAGATCATCAAGAAACAAACTTTGGAATCAAAATTAAGTTACAGATATAAGATAAATAGTGTCATTACAGCTATATCTATGATTTACTGTACAGTTATACATCACTATATTAATTATAGAAAATAATTTCAAAACTAAACATCAGAGAGACAGACATATCTTAGAACAATGTATTTTTTGTATTGTAAGCATACGGTAATATCTGTGCATAATATAGGAAAGCTAATGTAGATGTTGCAAACTCTGTAAATTAGATAAATTGTATCCTTGAATAATTTGAAAGGAGCATACATATGTACTATATTTGAAATTTATGCTGATAGTTAAACTATATTAAGATAATTTCTACTAAAAGAAATATTAGTATGCAAAGACAACAACTAATTTCAATACAGAATCTGGACATTTCTGTTTGAAATAGTTCAGTTTCAAAATTAATATAAGTACACAGTTCTGTTATGGAAATTACCAAGATATATAATATGGACTGAATTAGTTTGACACTGAAATTTCATATGTATTCAAGATATTCCTTTAAATATTGCATATAAATTATACAAGAAAAGTATACTAAATTTTAGGCAACTGTATATTAGACTTGGAAATAACCTTCCACAGAAGGAAGTTTAAGTATTCAACGAGAGAAAGATTTTAGTATTGAAATAATCAAATAAGTAAAATTCCAGTCCATGGGTTACAAACCCAAAAATAATTTGGGTATATTACAAAATATAAATAATCTAAATCTGAAAATAGTGACACAAAGAACACTTTGTGTCACTATTAGACAACAACCTAGATTTTCTGCAAGCTTGTGTAAAGATCGGCATAGCAGAATAATTGTAAATGACGAAACCAACTTCTATAAACCAGATTCCAGTGTAAAAAATAAACCGAGTGTCAATGGTAATGAAGATCAAACCCTTTTTAAACAAGAGCAAGGAGAGATGGCTGTGAAGCCATACCTGCAAGAAAACATAAGAAGAAATTAGGAAATCCTACAGCTACAAAAAAACCTATGAGTCAAATGGGGAACTCAACTATGAAGAAACTAAATTTAATTACCTTAGACCGATCTTGAATGCATATAAATGAGATCTATAAGGGAAATGAGAGAGAAAATTAATTACCATAGGGTAACCAGATAATATAATAAATGTTATTCAAATATTAATACTACGCTGGAAGAAATCCTAAACATATCAGTATATAAAGAGTCCCTAGTTTTTGGTTGAACGAAGTCTTCATAATGTGAGAAGCATGGAGAGGCGAGGTTCGAAGCATGGGACCACTTCTTCCAGATGTAGTCTAGGGTCATCCAAGTCTTATGCATGTAACTATCCATAAGGGGATCCCTTTAAAACAATATGCACTAAGTACGTTGTGGAAGCCATCATTTGGAGGTTCTGCGCTTACCACAAGCGTAATAAGATAGTAAAAGGGTTGCATTAGAATTAAACGACCAGACTAAACCATTGCAGAAACAGTGAAATGGGTATTGAAACAGTAGATACAGATTTATTTTCCCCGGGATACGCATGAAGAAACATTACTGTCTCTACTACTGTAGAGAAAGTAATTCTTCTTAGTTCCGAAAATAAAGAAAAGTATTCACACAGAGCCGGAAAAGAAAAATATACATTTAATCACCATTAGCTAAGAATAAGGATGCGTTCCAAAATTTACTAAGATGGAGACCAAACCGAAATTATCCACAGTGAGTCATTAACCAGAGATTGGAAATGAAATTTCAGAAATGCAATAACATGGGTAGCATAATACCGTATCCTTCGTATCTAACTATTCTAATTGATTTTTGAGTATAGTTGAAAAACCAAATCACAACAGAGATAAGCTAAATGAGGAAAACGATAGGTGAAAGGTATAGCTAAAAAATGGAAAAAATGTTCAGAGATAAGGAATATAGTACCGATAAGTGAACAAATGCAATTGTGGTGTGCTTCACATGGTTCTTCGCGGAATTCCTTAGTAGCAGCGAAAGAGAAACCTAGTGAATAGAGTTAAAATGAAAAAAAAAAATAGTAGTTCTAGAGGAAAAACGGAATGAAATTGATACAAGACGAAGATTCCACATTATTAATGTTAAAATAAAACCCTAAACCTCTAGGTAATCCGTACCATCCACGCGGCGGAGGATGAGTGCTTTACCACAGATCGATGTGTTGAAGGCTAGGAAAATGAATTAGTACCTCTCGAGATTTGAAGTAAAACCTCCATAATAAAATCAAATCCTCAAAGTAGGATTGGAGGTACAATTCACATGGGTTGGTACTGTGCTATTTAATTTTCTCCATATCAACTTGTGGTCGGATAGTTGCATAGGAGGCCCAATTGATACAACTGGTACAATTGGGAGTAATGAAAGAAAATATCAAAACATAATTTGGAATATGAAGTCTTATATAATGACAATATCCATTAATATGAAGTCTTAAACACTCAACAGTATCCATAACGATCAACATCACGTAGGCATAACCAAATCTCGAAGTGGAACAGTAACGTAATTACTTACATGAATTATTATTGTTATGGTTCATAAATGCTACTAGGTCACATTGTAGTTAGTGTGAATTAACTCAATTCGTAGTGAGGCCGTTTTCGTAAACTATGAGGTTCAGTAGTAACTTACCCTGATTGTAACACCCGCAATTTATGTGTTTGAATTTCAAAGCTAGACATTTGAACTTTAATCCTAAGGGGAGTGGACCCCAAAGGATAAGTGTTTTGTGAATGTAATTATTTATTTAATTTTAAAATAATAAAAAGGATGATGTGCACGTTGACCAAAAATGAGATTTTGAGATCAATTGCTAAATTCATGAGGATGGATAAGGCAACTAATCCCCACAATCTTTCAAAAATCCTTGAAAGGAATTATTTCTAAGTTAGATTCTGAGGAAGAATCTAAATTTCCCCAATGATGAGGAAAGTAGTTGGGAAGAGGTTAAAAGCTGGAAAAGCTGAGGAAAAGCATAAAACAGCTTTAAAGAATCCCTAAGATGGGAAGCCTAGGCAAACAGGAGGAAAATCATCCTACTATTCTGGACGCAGAATTAGAAAACAGGCTTGGGGAAAAATAGCTTAAATAAACTGCTCTTAGACATATGGAGGATTGATCTGTTCTAGGAGGAGATCTCAGCTCGGGGGTGAGTCCTGGGAAACAGAAGGACTCTAAGGTTGGGAGGTTGGTCTAGTGCATGCTTGGTATGTATTCTGAAAATTGTGATTTTTTTTTTTTTGAAACTGCATGAATTGGCTACATATAAAAAAAAGCTAAGCAAATAATAAAAGATAAATTGATTTATCATCAAATCTCTACATTTAACAAAATTCAGTCATAAGGTATTCACCTTGTTAAATTTTGTCTAGTTGTAGGAGTTAGATCTGTGTTTAATTATCCACCAGAATCTCTAAACCACGTTGGTTTAAATCTGGGGATACATAGTCCTCACATATGATTTAAATTAACTGATTCAATCTGGTTTCATAATTTAAAAGGGAGACTCCTAGATACTAGAGAAACAAAATAAGACTCATATTGAGAGGGAAACAATATAATTCTGTTAAGAGAAATAGAACTGAGATATGGGACCACACTATGTTATGTCATCAACAAGCACACAGTTGCAGAATAGAATTTTATTCTCAAAACGAATAAATGTTGTGAATACAATAGTGTAACTGTAATTGGATACATTAGAAATAAAAATTCTCCACTTCCATATGCATATCAACACGGAAAGAGAATTGGCATATATGAAAGTGATAGCCATATAACTATAGTTGACTGGACAAGAGTATTCGAATAACAGGTCTTCGTAAAGAAATAAATGAGGGCAGATATATATATATATATATATTAAACCTGACCATAGTGAAGTAAGGCTGTTTTGAATCCATGCGTATGCCTCAAAAAAAAAACTTTAGCATGAATTGTCTCATATCTATGCTAAACTCTGCAGAACCATTCATCTTTCACACAGAGGAAATTCTTTACATTTAGCATGAAGGAAATTCTACTTGAAAAATAAATTTAGTCAGACTGTACGAATGATACATATCATTGATTCGTAGCGAGGAACCCAATATCGTAGGGTTATAGCATTCCCTTTTGTTCATAAACCACTAGTTCAAAAAAAAAAAAATATGGGAGAGTTAACATACAAATTAAGAACCCTCGACCTCTTCCTCAAGTTGCGAGGCCAGTTAGTAGCCTCAACCGGAATAGTGAAGTTGATAGATTAAACATATAGTAACAATATTAATCTGGAATAATAACATCAACGAAAACGCAACCGTGACCTCCACACAGGTATACATGAATCGACCCTTGTGCGTAGAAGTGAAAACCACAGGATTTAAACAAAAGAAAAGACCCAGACCCATATATGATGGTCGCACATTGAAACCACAATAGAGTAAATCTACACTGGTCATAGAAGCGGTTATGGATACTTACTGAGACATGAAAATAACGTAGCCATATCCTCTTTCAAATATTTGACAGATAAATGATACCAGTATAGTGGAAACGACAATGTAAATATTATAAACAAAAATAAGATAAATTCTATGCGTAGTCACGCATTAAATCAAATAGTTTGTAACATAGCCGAATAGATATACACGAGGTAGGGCCGTGACCAACCGGCAACACACTACATTTAGCCGAATAAATTCATCAGGTAAACTTGGACTGAGATGGAAGTATAAGATGTGAAATTGATGTAATGGAGTCATTAGCCTGGTGAGGGAGGAAGCCTACCTGTCAGTAGAAGGGAAACGTAGCTTAGCACCAAGCAAGGCGGGATATTACCAATACACCGAGCAAGCAAAACATAGGAATAATATGAATTGGGAAATATACCTGTACACAAAATCAGGTAACATTCGCGGAGGTTCCAAATTTAATCATCGGTAGCCGAGAGGGAGAGTTGAAGCCGTCGAGGACAACCCTGTATACATTTACATACCATAAAATACATATCGAAAATCATTAGTCCAGGCACCAAAAGGGAACTGGGACAAAACGCCATACAAATATAACCCTAGTCTGAAAGATATATAGAAGTTGGGAGATGCAGTTACAGTTGCATGGCTTAGAGCTCAAACCATGAGAATCAAGGTTCGAAGAGGAAACAGAAAAATATACATTATCATAGTATCTACAGGCGAAATAAGAGAGGAAAAAAAAATGTATTACCCTTCTCCAAGCGGCAGAACTCGCGCGTTGAGATCTATGCATTTCAGACAGAAGAGGGCGGTGTTCCTAGTTCTGGAAGGAGGGGTGCGGAAGAATGACCCAATAAAATAGTATGACGACGAGTTGGGAAGGTCTTATAGCCTGAAAATGAAATCGACACCTTAACTTGCTCCAGTGGAGAACTGATTAAACCTCGGTAGAATAGCTCTATACCCTAGAGGCTACTCTGCCCGAATCTCATTGAAATCCCAAGGCGACTGCAATACCATTAAGTCGTTGCGAGAATGGAGTACAGCCTTTGCATTATTAAAACAATTATCTGGACCAGAGACTTAAACCCCATACCGGCGTAAATCTGAGTTCTATTTCGTAGAAATTAATTCTGTGATCAGTTAGGACAGTACCTGAGGGTTCATTGCATCGAGATGCCAGAACACGTATGAGGGTTAGATGAACACATAAATTTTTTTAAGTGTGCGAAGAGTGGACTATAACCTGGAGCCGTGAACCCCGCGTGAAAACGCAGAGTGAGGTATGACCTCCGGATACACGTCACTGATGTGTCTCTCACCCGACCGAATTATGGGTCCTCTAACCTCGCGTTGGCGAGAAACAACAGAAGCCACGTGGAATTTGAAATCCTAACACCCGACGGTTAACAACTGTTGAAATTTACAAGGGGTCAGTATCACAATTTCAATTCCATCTTCCATAACCATGGAAATAGACATAGGGTAACGATACACCATGCAACTAAAATTCAAAGTCCGAAAATATATTTCAATATTATTACTATGGGTCTCGATTTCAAAGGAGACCATTACGTAGGTTTGTATACCACCATATGTGCCTTGGATGTCTTGCTAATGAACTATATAAATCCACCATATTACTTCATCTCGTAAATTATTATCTCCACCACAGTTGTTATGGTTAGGAAAATACTAACAAAATTATTAGTTGTTATGATGTCTCCTATTGCACGAAGATATGATTCCTTAGTTCTATGGTGACCCCCTTACACCATGAATTATAATGCGATTGAAGGTAGAATGGGTATTCACCATTTAGATATGTGGTTAGCTATAGATATATACATATATGAAACAAGATTTCTAGAGAAAACTAGATTGATGTTTATGAGAAGGTTTTAAATATATATATATATATATATATATAGATATATATATATATATATATATATATATATATATATATATATATATATATATTTTATGGGCACGAAGGAAGTCAAAGGGAGGTGTGACACTGATAAATATTGTGGGAATAAGACTATACCAACCAGGAATATGTTGAATTATCATTATGAGGGAGTAATGATATTAAAGTGAAGAGTGATACCATAGTATGGTATGAGAAATATATATTCAATAATTGAAGAGGCTTCATTATTATATGATTAAAAAGGCCTTATAAATAAGAATAAATAAATGACATCTATAAGGAAATGATAGATGTGTTATTGTATTTGTTAGTGTTGGGTAAAGAAATTAAGTTAGGCATAAGTGGAATAAGAGTAGGAATAGATTTTGGGTATATTTATATAAGAACCCATGAGAGAGTATTTTAGTTAGGAGAGAATTGTGATTATAAGTTTTACAAGCATCTTGCATGTATAGCTCATAATTCAGTATTGGAACATGTAAGTGACAAAAATAATAATGGAGATAATATGACGTCGAATTATGATGAAAAATTAAATAAAACAAGATATATTAATAAAAGAAATTAAAAAAAAAATGTGAAATGAGAGGTATTACAAATGGTATCAGAGCCCAAGTTAAAACACTTAGCAAAGTAGGTGCTCAGACAAGAAAAATTATATTGTTCTAAATTTTTATTGAATTTAAATTTTGCTAATGTATAAATTTATGTACAGTGAAACTGAAGTATACAGTTGTGAATCATGAGCGAAGAGCTGTATGTGGATCCAGGTGGTGGAGAAAACACACCAGATCCAAATGCTCCATTGATGGCTATGTTCCATAGAATGCAAAGAGAAATGTCACAATTGGAAAGCCACAATGAAAGGATATATTTAGCCAATGAAGAGCAAGACCGACTAATAAGAGAATTTACCTCCCAGAATAGTCAACAAGGTGAATATTTTGGAAGGAAGAGAAAATGAAGAGTAAATCACTCAGAAGATTCTGAGGAAGATGATGCCTCTAGACAACACTCTAGGAGGAACAAGGAATTGCAGGGTGAATTCTGGAAAATCAAACCTCCCTCCCATGATGGAGAGAAGGAGGAATATTTTGAAGCATGGCTTCTGAATATGATAAAGTACTTTCACATTTACGAATATGAAAGTAACTTGAGAGTCAGGCTGGCTATTTATCAGCTGCAAGGAAAGGATATATTGTGGTGAGAAGAAACAAATATGGTCCATGTCATTGATGAGAAAACTGTTACTTGGGAAGGTTTCCAAATCAAGCTCAAAAATCAATACCTCAATGAATGTTATTATGATGATAAAGCCAAGGAATTTCATGAACTCGAAATAGGAAAGCTTACAATTGATGAATTTGTAGCCAAATTCACCAATCTGTGACACTATGTACCCTATATAAGAGAAGAGAAGGCAAAGGTAGAATTTATTTTAAACTTTCTCCTTACTATATACAAGGAAATGATAGAGTTTGATAACCCCAAGACCATGAATGAGGTGTTGCGCAAAGCAAGGTTGTGTTATCAGCAAGTCGAGGACAAAAGTGAACAAGCAAAGAATTGGAAAAACAAAGAGAAGGGTGACTCCAGCAGAAACAAACAAACACCAGCATATTCGAATAACTTTGGGAGAGACCACCAAAAAAAGAAGTTCAGCAAAATGGGAGAAAATCAAACTGCTCAATCACAAACAGGGTCGAAAGTGATGAATGGAAATAATAAAAGAGAGGAGATTGTTAAAATGAGAGAACTTTTAAAATGTTGGCATTGTAGAGAACCTCATTTATTGAGGGGCTGTCCACACAAAACCATTCAAACCATACAAGTACTAAGGGAAGAAATAAATGTTAATGATGTGGCAAGAAACATCCCCAAAATTAGTGCTTCTCCGAAAGATCGTCAAGCAGAACATCAATCCACTATGGTTGAAATATAAGGTATGATTTCTGACCAATATGTTTCTATTTTAATAGATCCAGGTGCATCTTTAAGTTACATCAGTCCTCAAATGGTATAAAAATGTAACTTAAAGTAAAAAAAAAATCAGCAGTCCTGGTTAGCTTAGCTGACCACTGGCACAAAATGGAAAGTGACTCATAAGTTACCTGAAACAACCATAAATCTGAATGGATACCAAATAGAATTAAATCTAAATATTCTACCTTTAGGGTCCTATGATGTACTGGTAGGAATGGACTCGTTATAGAAGTAGAAAGCCATGTTAAACTACTTAGACAAGACAATACATTACATAAATAGTGAGGGAAAACTGGTCATAGTAAAAGGAAAACCCAAACCCATATCTATGAGACAAATTTCAACACTTCAATTGAAGAGAATTGCTAGGAAGGGTTGCCAAGTGTATTCTGTCCATGTAGAATAATTGGGAAAACAAGCAGAAGAAAAACCTTTGGAAGATTTACTTATTGTCAGAGAATTCAAAGATGTGTTTCCAGATGAAATCCCTCATCTGCCTACAAGGAGTGAAATTGATTTCTCAATTGAGTTAATGTCGGGAGCAACACCAGTTTCTAGAGCCCCATATAGAATGAGTACCCCAGAAATAATGGAGTTGAACATGTAGCTACAAGAGTTGTTGGATAGAGGTTACAATAGACCAAGTGTATCCCCATGGGGAGAAGTAGTGTTTTTTGTGAAAAATAAAGACAGTAATTTGAGAATGTGTATTGACTATCGTCAATTGAACTGGTTGACAATATAAACTAGATATCCTTTACCTACAATAGATGATATCTTTGACCAAGTTAGAGGAGCAAGAGTCTTTTAAAAAATTGATCTAAGAACAAGCCACCATCAATTAAGAATTAAGGATGAAGATATAAGAAAAACTACTTTTAGAACTAGGTATGGACGCTATGAATTTGTGGCCCTACCATTTGGGTTGACTAATGCACCTGCTAATTTTATGAGCTTAATGAATAGTGTCTTAAATAAATACTTGGACAAATTTGTACTAGTACTTATAGATGACATTGTTATCTATTCTAAGAATGAGGTTGAGCATGAAGAACACCTTAAAATTGTTTTATAGACTCTTAGAGAAAACAAGTTGTATGCTAAGTTTATCAAATGTGAAGTTTTCAAAGATAAACTCCAATATCTCGGTCATATAATTTTGAGAGAAGGGGTTAGGAGTAGACCCTGGAAAAGATAAAAGCAATAAAGTAATGGCATGTACCTACAGATGTGTCTTCTATAAGATCCTTCATGGGAATTACAAGATACTATAGGATGTTTGTGGAGAGAATTTCAGCCCTAGCTTACCCTATTACATCCCTACAAAGGAAAGGAGTTAAGTTTGAATGGACTAAAAAATTCAAAATATCTTTGATCATATAAAACTAAAACTTACAACAACACCTATTTTAAATATTTCTGATCCACATCAGGAATTCGTAGTGTGCAAATATGCTTTTGGAAAAGGATTAGGAGGAGTTTTATTACAAGAAAATTCTCTTATAGCCTATGAATCAAGAAAACTTAGGAGCATTAATAGAATTATAGTGTTTATAGTTTAGAAATAGTTGCTCTAATACATGCTCTAAAGATGTAGAGACATTACCTTTTATGGAATTTTTTTTTGCTAATGATAGATCACATCAGCCTAAAGTATTTTTTCACTCAAACATATTTGAATGCTAGGCAAGCCAGGTGATTGTCCTTCCTTAGTGAGTTTTACATGGAAATAAAACATATTGATGGTTAGGAAAACAAGATTGCAAATGCATTAAGAAAAAATTCTTGGCAAAGTGTGAGTAATGTTGGGAATAGTGCCAACTTTGACCTAGAAGGACTAATACAAGAAGTGGTGAGACAAAACCAAAACTATGAAAAAATTTAGTTCCAAATGTTGAAAAAAGAAATGAAAGGATATAAATAGAACCAAAGAGGATTAATTTCTTATAAAGACATATTATACATTCCTGAAGTAGACTCTTTAAAGAAAGAAATTATGGATGAGTACCATAAAAGACCCTATGCTGGACATCCTGGATACTAGAAATTAATTTCAGCATTAAGAAAGAACTTGTTATGGCCTGATATGAAAAAGGATGTGGAAAATTACTTGGCTAGATGTATAGAATGTCAACAAGTGATGTTTGAACATCAACATCCAGCTAGATTCTTGAATGCTTTACCCATCCCAAAATGGAAGTGGGACACTGTTTCCATGGATTTTATTACTGGTTTACCAAGAACCAAATACCAACATGATTCTATAATGGCGGTAGTTGATACTTTGACTAAATCTACTCATTTTATACCCGTACAGTCTACCTTTGGTACAACCCAAGTAGAAAATGTATTTATGAAGGGGATATAAAATTGCTTGGTGTTCCTAAGATGATCATTTCAGATAGAGATGCAAAGTAAACTGCAGCTTTTTGGAGAAGTTTTCTTGGAGGCACCGGTACCAAATTAAATTTGAGTACTGCCTATCATCCCCAAACTGATGGCCAAACCAAATTTTAGAGGATATGTTAAGGATGTACATCATGGATAGGCCAACAAAATGGGAAGGTTATCTACACTTAGCAGAGTTTTCCTACAACAATAGTTATCAAGCTCCCATAAAGATGAGCCCTTTTGAAGAAATTTATGGTAGAAAGTACCATACCCCTATAAGTTGGTTTCAACCTTAAGATAATGGAATACTTGGACAAGAAGCCTTACAAGAAATGGAAAAAGTTGTGAAGAAAATTTAGCAAAACATCAAAACCGCATAAGACAGGCAGAAAAGTTATGCAGAGAAAAAGAGAATTCACCGAGAATTCACTGTGGGTGATCATGTGTATCTAAGGATTAAGCCTAGGAAAAGTACTTTCCACACGGGAGGCCGTGCAAAACTAGCTCCACGTTATCGTGGACATTTTGAAGTACTTGAAAGAGTTGGATTAGTTGCATATATTCTTTACCCATTCAGATTAAGGTTCAAGATGTATTTCATGTTTCATTATTAAAAAGGTATGTGCATGATCCTACTCATGTTATTGATTGGAGTGTGATACAGGTGGAACTAGAAGGGGAATTCCTTCTAGAGCCACTTCAAATATTGGCGCAGGAAGAAATTGAGCTCTGGAACAGGACAATGAACAAGGTGAAAGTGCAGTGGAGGCACTTTGCACCCGAAGAGGCTATGTGAGAGGCTGATATGATGGAAAAATATCCATCACTATTTACACCATGATTTTTCTAATTATTTTGTTAACACCGAGGATAGTATTTATTTTTAGAGGGGGAATATGTAATATCCCCAGTTTTCTATGCTTTTAACTTGACAATTGAATAAGTCGAAAAGGGTACAGTGGACCCCAATGGAAAAAATTTATGTGGATTTATTTTATTATTTTAAATTAATAAAATAAAATGGAAAATTGTGTGCAATGACTAGATTGAAGTTTTAGATCTGAAAAACCAATCCATTAGGATGGATAAGGTTGTAAGACTTTCCCAGACTTCTAGAAATCCTTGGAAGGAATAAAGTAAGTTACTAAAATTAGATTTGGAGATAAAAATCTAATTACCCTAATAAAGAGGAGATTATTGGGAAAAGGTGGAATAAATATGGAAAAGTGGAAAAAATAGCTTTAAAAATACCTTTGTGGAAGAAACAGAGGGAAAGCCTAGGAAAACAGGAATACAACATCCTGAATTGACTGGATGCAGTTAAGGGAAACAGGATGGGGAAAACAAGCTTAAATAAGTTGTTTCAAGATAGACGAAGGGTTGTCTATTGCTGGAGCAAAGGATCTCTGCTCGAGGGTGAGTTACAGAGAAAGAACTCTAAGGTTGGGAGGCAATTAGTTAGACCTAAGTGGTATGCACATTCAATTGAAAATGGTTTTTACTTAAAATTTTAATGTTGTGATGAATTCTAGATAGTCATAAAATAATTATGTTGATGTAAGATGTTAAGTTAAATTTGGTGAAGAGAAATTTGAAAATTTATGAGTTACAGTAATATGGGGAGGACCTATATAGTTAATAGATTTCACTAGAGTAGAAATGTTGAGATCTATATGGTTGTACAGAAATATTTTGTACAGGACTAACTCTCATAATGTATAAACCCTGTGATGGGTTTAGATCTGAGGTTAGGTACCTCACATAGAATTTATTCTCTCTAATTTAGTTGATGGAGAGCTCTACTAACAAATTGTTTAGATCATCAAGAAACAAACTATGCAATCAAAATTAAGATACAGATATAAAATAAATATTTTCATTACATCTATGGCTATGATCTACTGTACAGTTATACATCACTGTATTAATTATAGTAAATAATTTCAAAACTGAACATCAGAGAGACAGAGATATCTTGGAACAATGTATTTATACTGAAACAAAAATCTGAAGTAGTAATATAAAGGGAAGACATTTTTGTATTGTAAGCATACATTATATTTGTGCATAATATAGGAAAGCTAATCTAGATGTTGCAAAGTGTGTAAATTAGATAAATTTTATCCTTGAAGAATTATAAAGGAGTAGACATATGTACTATATTTAAAACGCATTCTGATAGTCACACTGTGTTAAGATAATTTCTACCAAAATAAATATTAGTATGCAAAGACAACAACTAATTTTAATACATAATCTAGACATTTCTATTTGAAATAGTTCATTTTCAGAAGTAATATAATTACACAGAGATGATATATAATATGGAATGAATTAGTTTTACATTGAAAGTTCATATATGTATTCAAGATCATCCTTCAAATATTTCATGTAAATTATACAAGAAAAGTATACAAAATTTTAGGCAACTATATATTAGACTTGAAAATAACCTTCCACAGAAGGAATTTTAAGTATTAAACAGGAGAAAGAGCTTAGTATTGAAATAATCGAATAAGTAAAAGTCTAGTCCATGGGTTACAAACCCAGAAATAATTTGGGTATATTGTAAAATGCAAATAATCTAAATCTGAAAACAATGACACAAAGGACACTCTGTGTCACTATGAGACAATAGTCTAGATTCTCTGTAAGTTGGTGTAAAGATAGGCATATCAGAGTAATCATAAACAACGAAACCAACCTGTATAAACCAGAGTCCAGTGTCAAAACTAAACTGAGTCGCAATGGTAACGAAGATCAAGCCCTTTTTAAACAAGAACAGGGAGAGATGTTTGTGAAGCCATACCTGCAAGAAAACATAAGAACAAATTAGGAAATCGTATGACTGCAAAAAAACCTATGAGTCAAATGGGGAACTCAACTGTGAAGAAAAAAAAATTAATTACCTTAGACAGGTCGTGAATGCATATACAAATGATGGTTGCAAGGGAAAGGAGAGATAATGACCATATGGTAACCATATAATAGTAGATGTTATTAAAATATTAATACTACACTAGAAAAAATCCTAAACATATCAGTGTATAAAAAGTCCCTAATTACTGGCTGAATGAAGCCTTCATAACATGAGAAGCATGAAGAGGCGAGGTTCAAAGCACGGTACCACTTCTTCCAGATGTAGTCTAGGGTCCTCCAAATCTTATGCATGTAACTATCCAGAGGTGGATCCCTTTAAAAAAATATGCACTCAAGACGTTGGGGAAGCCATCGTTTTGAGGTTCTGCACTTACCACAAGCATAATAAGATAGCGAAAGGGTTGCATTAGAATTAAAAGACCAGACTAAACCAATACAGAAACAATGAAATGGGTATTCAAACAGTAGATACAAATTTCTTTTCCCCAAGATACACATGAAGAAACCTTTTTGTCTCTACTGTTGTAGAGAAAGTAATTCTTCTC
Organism: Pinus albicaulis; assembly: GCA_034641835.2. Taxonomy (NCBI): domain Eukaryota; kingdom Viridiplantae; phylum Streptophyta; class Pinopsida; order Pinales; family Pinaceae; genus Pinus; species Pinus albicaulis. The sequence goes on from CM076582.1 coordinate 938,219,917, forward strand.
AGTTCTAGAAGTCAAGAAAATAATTCACGTAGAGCTGGAAAAAAAAGTATACATTTAATCACCATTAACTAAGAATAATGACACGTTCCTAAATTTACTAAGATGGAGACCAAACTGAGATTCTCAATCATTAACCAGATATTGGAAACAAAATTTCAGAAATGTAATAACATGTGTAGCATAATACCATATCCTTCGTATCTAACTATTCTAATTGATTGTTGAGTATAGACGAAAAACCAAATCATAGCGGAGATAAGCTAAATGTGGAAAATTAGAGATGAAAGGTATAGCTAACAAATGGAAAAAATGTTCAGGGATAAAGAATACAGTACCGGTGAGTGAACGAATGCAATTGTGGTCTACTTCACAGAGTTCTTTGTGGCATTCCTCAATAGCAACGAAAGAGAAACCTAGTGAATAGAGTTAAATTGGAAAACAAAAGTTGTAGTTCTGTAGGAAAACTAGAATGAAATTGATACAAGACAAAAATTCTAGATTATTTATGTTAAAATAAAACCCTAAACCTCCAGGTAATCTAGACCATCCACGCGGTGGAGGATGAGTGCTTTACCACAGATCAATGTGTTGAAGATTTGGAAATTGAATTAGTAATTCTCAAGATTTGAAGTAAAACCCCGATTATCAAATCAAATCCTCAAAGCATGAGTCGAGGTACAATTCACATGGGTTGTTACTGCGCTATTTAATTAGCTCTCGATCAACTTGTGGTCGGATAGATGCATAAGAGGACCAATTGATATGACTGGTAGATTGGGTGTAATTAATGAAAATATCAAAACATAATTTGGAAAATGAAGTCTCATGTATTGACAATATCCATTAATATGAATTCTCAAACACTGACAGTATCCATAATGATCAACATCATGCAAACATAACCAAATATTGAAGTGGAACAGTAACGTAATTACTTACATGAATTATTATTGTTATGGTTCATAAACACTACTAGGTCACACCGTAGTTAGTGTGAATTAAATCAATTGGTAGTGAGGTCATTTTCGTAAAATATGAGGGTTAGTAGTAACTTACCTTGATAAATATCGTGGGAATAAGACTATACCAACCAAGAAGATGTTGAAGTACCATTATGAGGGAGTAATAATATTAAAGTGAAGAGTGATACCATAGTATGGTATTTGAAATATATATTTAATAATTGAAGAGGCTTCATTATTATATGATTAAAAAGGCCTTATAAATAAGAATAAAGAAATGACATCTATAACAAAATGATAGATGTGTTATTGTCTTTATTAGTGTTGGGTCAAGAAATTAAGTTAGGAATAAGTGGAATAAGAGTAGGATTCGATTTTGGGTAGATTTATATAATAACCCGAGAGATTATTTTAGTTAGGAGAAAATTGTGATTATAAATTTTACAATAATCTTACATGTATAGCTCGTAATTCAGCATTGGAACATGTAAGTGAAAAAGTTAAGAATAGAGATAATATGACGTTGAATTATGACGAACACTTGAAGAAAACAAGGTATCTTAATATAAAAAAAAAAAAAAAAAATTGTGAAATGAGGGGTATTACAAAACATGCCATTATGGAAATTTCGATATAACATTTTTTATATGAATTTTTAGAAGCTACAATTTTTAAAGAGTGAAGTTGAAATCCTGAGAAACGTTTTATAAAATTTTCAAATATTGATTCGCAATATTTTCAGAGATATGATCTATGGATGTTAGGGCTTTTTTAGGCTCCCGAATTTCACCTAAACAAGTGATCGTGGAATTTTCAGTATAAATTTTTTTCTACGAAATTTAAGATGCTAAAAATTTTACAAAGAAAAAAAAAATCTTGAGGAACTTCTTGTAAAAATTTTAGATCTTTGTTCGCAATATTTGGGGATATAGGACTTGTGGAAGTTAGGGTTCTTTCAAGCTCCCAAATTTCATCTCAAAGAGGTGACCGTGGGAAAATCATCATAACTATATCTATGATAATCGTATTGGAATTCTATAAAAATTCGTTGGAAGTACACAAACTTTAGTTTCTTGTATATCAATTTCAGATCCAAAGGAGGAAACAGTGACACGTGGCACATCGTACAAGTTGACTCTACTGAACCAGTCCATAATTAGGCCATTGTGGGAGATTCAATATAACTTTGTATTAAAGAATCCAAATAAGGTGAGACCTATGGCATTGGAAATAATATTCGAAGGGATACTACAGAACCAATTTCAGATATTGAAGATCTGAAATCTTAGTGAAAATTCAGTTTCAATATCAAGTTTCTCAAAATAAAGAAAAATGTGTGTATTTGTTTTCAAATCAGTTTGAAGTGACTACAGGTTAATATTGAAGCATATATATCAATATTTAGTTCTAAAATGCCCCATAAGAATAATTTGACACCCATTAAGCCCTCAAAATACTCTACTATGACTCATGAAGATGAAAAAATGCAACATGATATATCAAAAATACAAGAGAAAGTGCACCAAATTTCGCTCTCGCAAAGATAAACAAAAAATGAAATGGATGTTTTGAAGAAAACAGTAGAAGCTAAGATGGATGGTTTGAATAAGGGCATGGAACCTAATATGGATGGCTTGAAGAATGGCATGGAAGACATGGAAGAGAAAATGGAAAAAATGAAGAATGATATAAAAGCATACATGGAAGGCTTCACAAAGTTGATACAAGAAATGATTCCTAATGGCGAAAATATAGTAGAGGAAATTCATGATGAGAACAAACTAAATGTCAATAATGATTTTATAAACTATAATGTTGGATGAAAGAACCAAAATATTCCAAAGATTGATATGAGGAAGTTTGATGGCAAGGATCCCGTCATATGGATACTACATATGGAGCAATATGTTTATCTCAATAATGTGATAAACACACAAAAGGTACTCATTGCAACTTTATATTTAGAAAAAAATACATTTACATGGTATCGATGGGTTTTCTATAGTAAAAACATTGTGCCTTGGTCAATTTTTATGAAGGAATGATAACACATTATGAGGATACAAAGAGCAACACCTTTTTAGCCAAATGATAAATCTCAATTAACAAAAGGGTTCAGTGGTGGAGCACATTGAGGACTTCCAAAAATTGAATATAACGGTAACTGATATTCCAAAGGAACAAAGGATTCATGTCTTCACGTGGACTTTAAAGGATAACATCCAACATGAGGTTTGCATTTGGGAACCTGATTCATTGGAGAAGGCATTCAGGTTGTCAAGAAATATCGAATGTAAAATTATGGCGACAAGGAAGCCTATCGCTCACATCTATAATGATGGAATTTTTTCTATTCTTAGACTTCCATAACTTACAAGGTTTACACCACAAAAATTGGAAGAAAAAGGAGCAAAAGGGCTTTGCTACAGTTGTGATAAGAAATATAATAAAGGTCATAATTGTGCTGAGAAGGAATTATTTTACATAGATTTTGAAGAGGAGGAATAAAATGAACAAGAAACTTCAAAAGAACAGGATATACATAAGGAACCAACCCTAGAAGAAGAAGAAATAAGTTTTACTATATGATGTAATGCATTGGCAGTAATCACAACACCTCAAACTCTCAAGATAGAAGGAAATATCAAGAAGAAAAACGTAATAGTGTTGATTCATTTGGGTAGTACCCATTATTTTATTCATTATAAGGTAGCCAAGGAATTGAATTGTTTCCCCAGCACCAAAATGTGAAGTGATGGTTGAAAATGGAGGAACTATAAATTTCTCTAGAAAATGTCATAATATGAAGCTAACCATGGGGGAATATGTATTGAATAGTCCAATTCTTTCCATTCCAATGGGAGGTGCTGATGTTGTACTAGGAGTACAATTGTTACAATCTTTGGGGACGCTAGCTTTTAATTTTTAAGAAATTTTCTTGAATTTTTTTTCAAAAGGAAAGAAATTTGAATTACGGGGTATCGTAGGGAAGCTGGGAAAGATAATAAGCTCTAATGTTATGACAAATATTCTTAAGAAAGAACAATGAGGCGTAATTTCACAATTATTCTCACTAGAAGTTCCAACATCAAAATTATCTGTTTCTCCATATCTCCAAAAATCCTTTGAAAATCATTCAAAGGTGTTTGACACTACCAAATGACTCCCATGTATTCGTGATCATAATCATGCTATTCATTTGATTCCTGGAAGTGTTCCTCCAAACATCAGGCTTTATAGATATCATTATGTCCAAAAGAAAAAAATTGAACGTATGATTGCAGAAATGTTAGAGGCTGGTATAATTCAACCTAGTCAAAGTTATTTCTTTTCTCCAGTATTATTAGTGTACAAGAAGGATGGATCATGATGCATGTGTCTGGATTATAGGGAGCTCAATAATATCACTATTAAACATAAATTTCCCATTCTTGTGATTGATGAATTATTGGATGAATTACATGGACCAATTTATTTTACCAAGTTGGATCTTCATTCAGGATATCATAAAATTATAATGAAGAATAGAGATATTATGAAAACAACATTTCAAATTCATCAGGGTAATTATTAATTTTTGGTCATGCCTTTTTGCCTTACTAATGCACCCTCTACATTTCAAGGGTTGATGAATTCAATTTCCAAACCCTTCGTTAGAAATTTTGTGCTAGTATCTTTTGATGATATACTAATCTACAATAGGTCTTGGAAGGATCATGTTAAACATGTTGAAATAGCTCTCAAAATATTGGAATAGAAAAAATTATATGCAAAAACATCAAAGTGTTCCTTTGGAGTACAAGAGGTGGAATATCTCGGTCATATTGTATCTTACAAGGGTGTTAAGGTAGACCCTAGAAAAATTAAGGCCATTATGGAATGGAAAGTCCCCATAACCACAAATCAATTGTGAGGATTTCTTGGGTTAACATGGTATTATCGCAAGTTTGTTAAGAATTATGGGAAAATAGCAGCACCTCTAACAAAATTATTGAAGAAAGATGCATTTCCGTGGACTCCTAAAGAAACTAAGGCCTCTAAACATATTAAAGAGGAAATGTGCCTAGCACCAGTCTTAGCTGCGCCAGACTTCACAAAAACCTTTATTCTGGAATGTGATGCCTTAGGAAATGGAATTGGTGATGTTTTAATGCAAGAAGGAAGACCCATTACTTTTGAAAGTCACCCAATAAAAGGAAAATATTTACAGAAAGCTATTTATGAGAAGGAGTGTTATCAATACTATATGCAATAAATCAATTGTGACCTTCCTGAATCGGAAGACACTTCAAGGTAAAAACTGATCATGATAGTCGTAAACACTTTTTGGAACAAATAATATCTTCAGAAGAGTAGAAAAAATGGGTCACAATGATGTTGGGTTATGACATTGAGATCATCTACAAAAAAGGGAAGCTAAATGTTGTTGCGGATGCACTCTCAAGAAATAATGAAGAGGTGGAAACATTGTTTTGTGACATTTCTATTATCCAACCAGATTGGATAACCGAAGTAAGGGATGAATGGAAGAAGGACAAAGAATTGTGGACACTTGTTCAAAAATTGCAACAAGATCCTAGTACATCTCATACATTTAGTTGGAAAAATGATTCCTTATGGTACAAAGGTCACTTATATATTTGTAATAATTCCCAACTAAAACAAAATAATGTTTTGGAATTGCACACTTCCCCTTTAGGAGGATACTCAATATTTGTAAAAAGTTAGCACAGGGTGAAAAATAATTTTTTTCAGATGGCCTTAAATTTGATATTCAAAATATTGTTGCGGAATGTTTGGTTTTCCAACAAAATAAAGTTGAGATAATTAAGACTCCAGGTCTTCTAAAACCTTTATCCATTCCAAGTCAATGTTTGGAGGAGATTTCAATGGATTTTATCACAATTTTAACTAAGTTCGACGGAAAGAGTGTGATCATGGTTGTAGTTGATAGACTTACCAAGTATGTACACTTGTGTGGATTATCTCATGCATTTAAAGCAAGTGCAGTTGCTACTGCATTTATGGAAACAATTCAAAATCTACATGGAAACCCAAAGATTATTGTTAGTGACAAAGATCCCAATTTTACTGGAAATTTTTTGACAAAATTATTTTCTTGTTTGGGTACCCAAATAGCTCATATATCATCTTATCATCCTCAATCCGATGGTCAAAATGAGATAGTTAAGAAATGTTTGGAAATATATATTCATTGTTTTAGATATGATAAACAAACACAATGGGTCAAGTAGTTACCTCTCGTTGAATGGTGGTATAACATTTCCTTCCATACTGCAGCAAAAATAACACCATTTATGGCACTTTACAGATATCATACACTGTCCATCACATCATCTTTAGGAGAAAATGCTATGGTTCAAGCAATGGAATATCACATTGAACATAAACAAGATGTTCTCCAACTCTTAAAGGATAACCTAAATTTGGCACAAAATCGAATGAAACAACAGGCCTATCAACATTACAGCGAGAGAAGTTTTAATGTAGGAGACTCAGTATTTTCATGGCTAAAACCATACAAACAAATCTCAAATAGTGAAGCTAAGAAGGATAATAAATTATTTCCAAAGTACTATGGTCCTTACAGGGAGTTGCAAAATATTGTTACTATGGTATCAAAATTGGAACTTCATGCTTCTTTGTGACTGCATCTAGTTTTCCATGTTTCATTCTTAAATAAGGTTATAGGTGAAAAACTTCCAGTTCAAACAATATTTCTAGAATTTGAGGAGGAAAGGAAAAACGTATTGGAACCTAAATCATTCAAGGAAACAAGAACTCGACAACTATGAAATCGATCAATTTCAGAGTATATCATCAAGTGGAAGAACTTACTCGCTGAATATTTTCATGGGAAGATGAGAATTTTATATAAAAGCACCTAGGGCTACTCAATCATTGACTACAAAACTTTTTTTTTATGGAGAGGGGCATGTTAGGTCCCTATATTGCTAATGTAGTCGCTTATTGTTGTTAGACTAGCCCCCTTATTGTTATTGTTGTACCCGTGTAACCCCAATATTTTTATTATTGTTCCTTTACATTATTATTGTTAGGTCAACTAGGATTATATTATGCCCCATAGACTCCTATATATAGAAGGAGGTTTTTTCATTTTTTTTATCCAAGAATTGTTCATTTATGTAATGTAAAGGATGTTGCCCCCTCGAAGTGGTTTATTTGTAAGGCATTGATCTCTCCTTTCTTTTGTTTTTGGAGTTTGTTTCATAACAGATTTTATGTAGTAATGAAATTCAACTTGGTCCCCATTCCCCTGAACAATTCTTTCCAGAAATTTGAGGTGAATCTTGGGTCTCTGTCTGAAAGGATCATTTTTGGTATGCCATGAAGTCTGAAAATTTATTTCATAAAGACATTCACAACTTGTGTAGTCCCAAAGGTAGACTATACTGGTATGAAGTGTTCCTCTAGAAATGTTTTCTACCATGACCATAATGGAGTCATGTTGATACTTCGTCCTTGGTAAGTCGGTTATAAAATCCATGGAGATCACTTCCCGTTTCCATCATGGAATTGGTAATCGATTCAGTTATCCTACTTGATGTTGGTGCTCTAGTTTACCATTTGACAGTCTAAGAATTTTTCGAAATATTTTGCAACCTCCTTCTTCATGGCTCACCAAAACAACTTTTTCCTTAATTCCATGACCATTTTCTAGTATCCTAGGTGACCAACATATCGTCTCTTATGATACTCATCTAGTATTATCTATTTCAACATAGGAACATATGTAATATAAAATTGTTCGAGTAAGTAACTAATCCTTCGAGGCTTATAGCATACCTTGGAATTCCTTTCTATTGAATTTTCAGATACATTTCCTGATATTGAGGATCTTCTTACCAAGATTTATGTACCTTTTCTGCAAAATAAGTTTTTACGTTACTGCCAGGAGTTTCTACCAAAGAATGAACATATCTACTTATTGCATCTACAATTTTGTTTTATTTTCATTTAATATGTTTTATTTCAAATTCAAATTCACTAACGAATTCTAACCACCTGTTCTTTCTTGCACTGAAATCAGGCTAACTAAAGAAATATTTCAGGTTGTTATGGTAAGTTACCAATACAAAGTTCTTTCCTAGTAAATAATGCCTAAATGTTTTCAACGCATGTATTATAGCTTCTAGTTTTAAATTATAAACAACATAATTTTTTTCATGTTTTCTCATATTTCTTGATTCATAGGCTATGACACCATTATCTTGTAGTAATATACCTCCACTTCCTTCTAAAAAATCATCCGTGCACACGATAAATTCCTTGTTTGGGTATAAAATTTTTAAAATAGGATTTATGGTCAACTTTTCTTTCACTTTGTCAAAGTTGTCTCAACATTTGTCTTTCCACTCAAATTTTACTCCCTTATTTTGTAGGGAAGTAATGGGGTAGGCTAGTTTTCAAAATCCCTCAACAAATCCATAGTATCCAGTAATTCCCATGAATGAAAAAATTGATGATATATATTTTGGTATGGTCAATTCATAATGGATTTTACTTTTTTAGGGGATACTACCAACCTGTGTTCAGAGATAATATTTCCCAATTATTGATTTTTTGTCTAATAGAATTGATACTTAATGATTTTTTCATAATTCTAATTCTCCCTTAAAGTTTATAACACTAATATGAGGTGCTCCTCATGTTCTTATTCATTTTTAGAATAGACTAGGATGTCATATATGAAAAATAACACATATTTGTGTAGATATTTATAGAGAAAACTATTCATTAGACACATAAAAGTGGTGGGTGAATTGGTGAGACCAAAAGGTAACACCACGAAGGTATAATGACCATACTGAGTACTAAAGGATGTTTTTTGAATATATTCATCCTTTATGCGTAATTGATGATAACCAGTTCACATATCTATTTTTGAGAACATAATTGCTCCATACACTTGGTCAAATAGATCATCAATACAAGGTAGGGGTTATCTGATTTTGATTGTCAACTTATTCATATTCCTATAGTCGATGCACATTCTAAATGTGCCATATTTTTTTTTTTGACAAAAATCACTCTATCTCCCAATGGGGACACACTCGGTCTGATATATCCTTTATCTAACAACTCTTGTAGCTTCATTTTCAATTATAATATTTCTCGTATACTCATTCTATACAGAGCTCTGCATACAAGGGTATCACATGACAATAAATCAATAGAGAAGTCTATGTCTCTGTGAGGGGGTAACTTGGGAATTTCCTCTAGAAAGACATCTTGGATATCTATTATTATAGGAAGATTTTCTAATATATATATATATATATATTCGTTATTCTTCCACATGAATCATATAGACTTGGCATCCCTTCCTTGCTGTCCCTTTTAGCTATAAAATGGATAATTTTATAACTGAGAATTGTTTTGGTTTTACTTTTATAAAAAAAAAATCCCTAGGCATCAATGCAGTTTACAATATTTTATAAACAATTTATAACATCCTTCTCCTGTTTCAACCAATTAATACCAATTAATATATCATATGATCATAAGGGAAGGATATTTAAATTTAGATATATAGTATAACCATTCAAATCCACAACACATTGTTTTAACTTATGGGCATATTTTCATTTGGTACTAGTGTCCAACTGTATGAGTAAAAAATTTTGGAATCTTACTGGCTTTCATTTACATTTCTCCACAATAAGAGGACTAATATAGATTAAACTAGCCCCAAGATCAATTAAAATAGACACAAGTTCATTTTGAATAATACCTTTGATCTCAATCATTGTGGATTGATTTTAATATTTTTGGTTTTATAATTTTGTGCTAATCCTCGGAAGACTTTTGACCTCATCGTTCATCGTAGTTGCTTCATGTATCACTTAGATGTTCTGAATTGACCTATGCTTTTGTGGACAATCTCGTAGCGAGTGTGGTTCTCCACACCCCCATAATTTCAGTGGTTCCATTTCTTTACCACATTATCCTTTATTGATGTTCACTTCCATGGGTTTTGGACCATGTATGTGATTGAGATGGTTGTTTGATACCTCCTTTGTTAAACTTATTCCTTTGATGGTATTTTCCGAAATTTTTCAGCTAGGCAAGTTTGTCTTTTCCCATTCATCCCATCTTTGTTTTTATCCTTATTCAACCATGTTCTAGAAATTTTATTTTGACTTTTAAATTGTTGGTAACAAATTTTGGCTATTATGACTAGTTCATCCACACATTTTGTATTGTTTAATTCAATCCTTTCCTTTTATATTGTTGGTAAATAGTTCTGAAATATATGCACTTTAGCTTTCTCCTCTCGTATATATGGCAAATACCGAAGTGAGTTTCTAAATTTTGTTACAAGCTCATATATGGTAAGTGCCCCAGCCTTATTTCATGGAATTATTTTTCATGGTCTTCATAGTACCTTTCACGTAGATACTGACACTTAAATTTCCACTGAAAAGCCTCACATGAGATTGTCCTCTCATCCAACAAATGTTTAATTTTCGTTTCCTCCCACCACAGAGTGGATTTACCCTATAGTTGGTATATATCCAATCTATCTTCTAGGTTAATTTCATACTTGTACACCTAAAAGTACATGATCATATTCAGTATCCATTCTTCTGCATCTTCCTCCTTTTCCCCATCAAAGGTAGGGGGCTTTTTTTTTATAAATTTTCCTTGTAACTCCTTATTCTTATTATTTGACAGAGAAACTATTTTATCATAGCCTTCAACACTTTTAGATTTTTTGGACAAGGTTTCAGCCTCCTTTCGCTTCAATTTCTGATGTCCCACACTTTTGTGGCTGGAATTTTTTGTCGACTCTCTTATCATACGTTACTCCTTATTACTTTCCTTCAATAGTATTTCGTTGCAATTCCTCATCTATAATAATTCCTACTGTAGACTTATTATTATCTCCAGAATATGAGAATTGGGGTTTTAGGAAGTGCCTCCCTCTCCCAATTCCACATACAACTCCCAATTTTATTTTATTTTGCTTTTATACAATACTCCCCTTTGATCAATATTGATTCTATTAACATTATATGCAACCCCTAGTTTTTTTTTTTTGTTTCTTTTTTATAATATACTTTCTTTTAATCAATAGTGATCCGAGTTTAATTGATCCTTATCCTTAATTTCATTCCATAATTCCACCTTCATCTTATGAACTATTATAGCCTTCTTTGTCACACTACTCTAATCCTCGTTTACTTCCTAATTATATTATTAAATATATTAACACATTAATTCCTATCCCTTAATATATATCTACCATATAATTATCCCTTACCTCTAATACCATATACTTCTAACTTTAATTACCTTTTTCTTAATTAATTTAACTTACTCTTACGATGCTCCCTACTTAATAATTGATATACAAATAACCTTAGCATATTCATAATGTATGGTTATTACATCAATCCTATCACCAATGTTGGAGGTAGGAATTAAGTCTAAGTAGGTATGAATGGCTTATGATATTAATTTTTTTTTTCTTTTTCACATTCCCCACCTATTGAACTAGCCCTCTACTGGAACTCCATGTGGCCCCTTCACGTGGGCTTCACATTGTCCTCTTCTCCCTTTGAGGCATCACTTGTATACAACAGATCTATTGCTGATATCAACAGTTGAGATCTCTTGGGAGAAACCCTAAGGGTTTTGACTACCTAACCTGGGATTTCATTTGTCATTTTGTCAATTTTGTTGTGGTCACTCTAATCTCTGGAGGTCTCCTCCATGACATGCCCATAATTTAGTTTGACACCATGATAGTGGTAAATGAAACCTCCATTATCGAGACCAAAGAGTTGCCATTACGCTACATCACAAGGTTACTTGGTTCTGCTACTGTGCGCGAATTCCTTAAATGATTTCGAGGGATTTTGAGTTTCCCCCGCTACCATTTCAGGATTTGGTGGTCACACATCCTTAGGTATGATTTTTCAATTTTATTTATTTTTTATTGCCTCTAAATTATTAACAATTTCAAAGGGTTGGAATACTGGTGGTATGTTTTCTGATGTAGGAAAAGCGCCAAATTCTTCAATCGACTGGTTATTCATCATTGATAAGGTAATTCATTCTTATATATGTATATGGTTACTCATTTATGGAAATATATCATCTAGGGTTAATATGTTATCATGTTCATTTTTGCAGATGGAATTTAATATCCTCTGTACACAGCTACAAAACTTCTCAACGTTCGATGTGGGAATGGTTTCCCTTCCCAATTCCATTGCTTCAACTTGACTTTAATTTCAAGGTAAGTTTGTATGCATCCCATATTTGATTAAAATATTTCCTTTGTGCCCATTTCAAACATATTTCTCTCTGCATATTTCACAATGAGCTAATTTGAGTATTAAATCTTTGTTTTAATTCTAAACCACCAATTTTTCTGGGTTATTGGCCTATGAGCAAGTTCTATATTTGAGAACCCCTGTTCTAATTTTAATCTGGCCCAAATTTATTTCATTATTACCTTTAAATTTGTACCTATATCAATTTCAATGGTTTTATTGTTAACCTTCCCTCATGCATGGTATCTCTGTTCGGTGGCATTATTTGTAATCACTGTCTGTAAGAATTTTCCATGGAACTACTCACGAAACCAACGTTTTTAGTTTTATTTTTCAAGGTAAGATAACACTCTATTGGTCGTATTACACTTAAGTTATTTTTTTGAGGGTTGAGTTTGACTTTATATCTTTCCTACCATAACCTTTGCGTGAGCTTAAGCTATAAATTATGTAGGACGTTTTGGTCTACTTATAGTCATAGATTTTTATTTATGCATAACTTCAGAAAATTTTCCAGTTCTTTGTATTTAATTACACACCCCCTTATGCTATTTCATTTCAAAGCATAATTTATCCTATATAGTGACATTTTGATTTAAAATTCCGGGGTTTCACTTTTATATCAGAATTCCTTCTTTTGTTGTACCTTACTTTGAGACTCGAGTTTTTCTTGTCTTTTGATCTATGAATATAGTACAAACATGGCTATGCCATCATCTTCATTCTTTGTAAAATTTCCTCTAAGGTACTTAATTCACAGCGCAATATGTTTGTGGATTGGTTCATTAGATACATTTTCCTGAGACTCCTTGACTATTCATGAATTTTACCTTTCATTTGTCACGCTACAAACAACACTTATTGAGTTTATAAAGCTTCTATGATTATATTTTTTTCTAATGATTCATTTCTTGGAAGTTTGGATTTATGTGAGTTATGAATTTTCTCTTCTATCCTATGTCCTACATAGTACCCCTATCTATGAGCCATAGATAGGTGTAATTTGCAGATTTAGATTTACATGTGTTTATGATTTTCTAGGTATGATAGTAAGCCATTAACCATCTTCATTCCTCGCTTTAAATGTTCAATTGGTATAGGTTCAATGTAAATATATAAATTCTTGTGGTTGTATGTTTTCCTCATTTTAAGGATTTTTAACATAATTGGTTTTTATTCTTTCTTCTTCGTTAGATTCAAATGAATTTAGATTGTCTTTATATTGTTGTTATGATATATGACTCTGAACTATATTATGAAGTTCCTACACTTAGGTTTTAATGGTTCATAAATTTTCATTAGCCACAAGGATTTCTAATCATAAAATACATATAGGTACTCCCCATGCCTTATTTCTTATTTAATAACTGTTGAAATATGTGTAACCTATCTTTAAGGTCATACGCAACATCTCCATGCATTCTACACTTATCGCGAGGTTTGCATCATACCTCCTATGTTTTTGATTCATTTCTTATTTCTGCAAATCAAACTTAATGAGGTATTAATTCCATAATTATTTATTAGTTTTTCTATTTAAAATTTTCCATCTAATATGGGTAACCTCTTACCCAGATTTTTTCTTCTTTACTTAACTTCGAGCCACATGTTCCAATATTTACCTCTTATAGGTTAGATCAGTCCTAGTTTATTCCTATTCAATAGTATTTACATTTAATCCATTGTAGGTAATTTCCAGTTTACTCAAATCTCCCCAGCTGTATTTGTAGGTGAAGAATAAAGATTATGGAAGATCAAACTAAGGTAAAATACATCTCATTTCTTATGTATAGTTCTATTTCATATATACACAATAGGGTCTTAATTCAATAATAAATCAATTTAAGTGATAATGTCAACATGATCTTGTGCATGTTTTTCCTCACCTTAACTGATTTGATAGTTCATTGGTCCCCTTCCCAGTTCGAGCTAATAGAGAAATCCCATGTTTCTCAAGTAGGTTGCGGTATCCTTAGGATTTTATGACATGTAGTTAGTTCCGAATTTTTAAAATTTGATTTTAATACCATACTAGTATAGACATGATCACTTTCTAGTTTCAATTTATAATCCCCAAAGATGTAGAGGCCTGTCACATTTATGTCCTGATCTCTTTTAAGAGGACTGGTATTTAACATTTTATGTATATGAATTTTCACCACTATAGAATTTTATGGCTCATATAGTATGATGGTTTATGAATATATATATGTGTGTCTATGTGTGTGTGTGTGTGTGTGTGTGTATACATCTCTTTGGCATAAATATCTTTTAATATGAATTATCCATTTTTTAATATATTTTTTTTATTCATCAGAATGTAAATGTTCTATGTTTTAGATTACTAGCTGTAATTTATATCAGCTTTATTTAATTTACTGTAATATGATATGTTGTACCACTACAGTTGTTTGTACTAGCATGTCTGCATTTCTCTTACTTTAGATAGAGTTTATTACTCTTGATTCATTATTCCTAGTAATATTTTACAACAATTTTTTGCAATTATCCTTATTAATAAATATAATATTTAGACCCCTTCTTGGGTTTAGAAAATCTGATTGTTTATCTAATAGAAGTTCCTGATTCTGTGTAACGGTACTAAAGAGTTAGTGGTATTTACTTACAGATGAGACATTTTTCAAATGCATATAACAATATGGACATTGTACAATACACAACTAAGTATTTAATTAACATTGTAAAACAAGATCTAAGATTTTAGATACTAATGGAACCTAGGAGAGACTTCTCCAACATATTCTTTTTTATCATACATATATCTAGAATTCAGGTTCATTCTCAATCCTGAAAAATTGTAATTTAATTATAAATTCAAAGTGTGATATATTAGTAAAATCACAAGAATAACATACCACTGAGAAAATGCTATTTTCCTCCCAACCATGAGCTTATTCCATGGCTCTCCCATGAGCAGAGACCTATGTTCCCCATTGTAGAAAACCCCTTGGTCACACTACTGATGGTTTATTTAAGCCTTATTTTCCTCAGCTTATTTCCATAATGATTTCCTGTTATTATGAGATGTTGTTTCACATAGCCTAGGATTTTCTTTTGTTTTTTCCACGAAAGTTTCATTTAAAACAAGCATTTCCTCAACAAAGTTTTATTCCTACCTTTTCTCATTAACTTTCGACTTTAATGATAATTTTATTGGGTATTTTTCTCTGATATAATAAAAATTATTTATTTAATTTTTCTCCAAGGATTTATGGAGAGTTTCTGGAAAGTCTGGGATTGTAGTCCATCCTCATGGAAAATAATTATTGGTCTCCATTAGTCTGCCTTTACATATTAATATTAATTCAATAATTATTTATTGATTTCAAAAATAATATGTTTATACATAATTACTCCCTAGTTCCATTTGAGCCTTAGACATATTTACTAATTATGAAAGTTGTAAATATGGGTATTACATAGCCACCCCCCCCCCCAAAAAAAAAAAAAAAAACAAAAACACCATCCTCGGTGTTGCAGATTTCTATGCTTATTCATTTAACAATGTTTGATATGCTTCCTTAATAGTTTCTTCCCATTCCTAAGTAGCTTCCTCAGGTGAAAAGTGCTTCCAATGCACTCTCACCTGAGCTACCATTCTATTCTTGAGCATGATTTGTTCCTGTTCCAATATATGAAGTGGTTCTAGAAGAAAGACCCCTTCTATTTCTACTTGTATCAAATTTCATTCAACCACGTGAGAAGGGTCATGTACATATTTCTTCAATAATGAAACATGAAAAACATTATGAACTTTAATATGACTAGGTAGAGCCAATTTCTGAGATATTGGGCACACTCTCTCCAAAACCTCAAAGGGACCGCAATATCATGGTGCTAACTTAGCACAACTGCTAGTGTGCAAGGTAATTTTGCAAGGCTTAACTCTCAAGTACACATGATCTATAACTTTGAATTTGAATTATTTTCTTATGTGCATAACTCTTCTTTCGGTCTTGAGATGCTTTAATATTTTGTTGAATTTTCTTCCATCTCCTTTAGTGCATCATGTCCAATCACCAGTTTTTCATCTGGTTGACTCCGGCTAGGTGGAATGTGCAATTTTGTACCACAAAAAGCTTCAAATGGACTCATTTTAATAGAGGCCTCATAAATGTTATTGTAAGAAATTTTTTCCAAATGCAGAAGATATTCCCAGTTGGTGGGTTTGTCCATCACATAAATGTGAAGCACGTCCTCCAATATTTGATTTTTCCTCTTTGTCTGTCTATTTGTTTAAGGATGGTAAGATGTAATGAAGTTCACCTTTGACCCCATTCCCCCAAATAGTGTTTTCAAAAAGGCAGATGTAATCTTTGCATCCCTATTAGAGATAATCAACTTTGGTACTCCATGGATTTTAAAGATTTATTTCATGAAAACATTAGCCACTTGTGCTGTCCCAAATGTGGAATGTAGAAGTAGAAAATGTGTTGCTTTGGTTAATGTGTCCACCACCACCATAATTGAGTCATTCTGGTATTTGGTACGTGGAATTCTTGTAATAAAAGCTAAGGGTACTAATTCCCACTTCCATTCTGAAATAGGAAGAGGATTTAGTAAGCCAACAGGATTTTGATTCTCCACTTTAACTTGTTGGCATTCCAAACACCTTGCCAACTAATCAACTACCTCCTTCTTCATTCATGGCCAAAACATGTTTTTCTGCAAGGCTGGCACCATGTTGTTATAACCTAGATGATCTGAATAAGGTCTCTTATGGTATTCATATAAGATTTCCTATTTTAAGGTAGATATATTAGGAATACACATCTTGTGCTTGTAACTGATCAATCCTATCATATTCATGGTGTATCTTGAAAATTTAGCTTGTAATTTTTTCTGCAATTTCAAATATTGAAGATATTGTGACAAGACTTCTTGAATTTTTTCTTCCACACAAAATTTGACACTACTCCCTGTATATGAAAAAACTTGATAAGAATGTCTACTTAAGTTATCAACAATTTTATTTTACTTTCCTTTTATATGTTTGATTTCCATATCAAATTGGCTAAGGAAAGCTAAATATCTAGATTTCCTTGCATTTAAATCATGTTGACCAATGAAATACTTCAGACTGATATGATCAGTCATAAACACAATTTTCTTACCCAAAAAATAGTGTCGCCACATTTTTAGTGCATGTATGGAAGAATCCAATTCCAAGTCATACACTACATATTTTGCTTATTCTTCTTTAATTTTTGGGACACATAGGCTATTACTGCATTATCTTGCAACAACACTCGTCCCAAAAATTATATACAAGCATCAGTACACAAAAAAATATTTAGTTGGATTAGCAATGTTTAGGATAGGTGCAGTGGTTAATTTCTATTTCAGTTGTTGAAATATCTCTTGACACTTGGTTTTCCACTCAAATTTCATCCCCTTTTTCAGCAAGGATGTGATGGGGCAAGCCAATGAAGAAAATCCTTCCAACATTTTGCGGTAATATCCGATAATCTGTATAAATGATTGTATTGCTGGTACATTGGTACATACAAGAAAATTTAAAAAAATTTCTACCTTTTCCAGATCTACCGCTAGTCCTTCCTTGGAAATAACATGTCCTAAATATTAAATCTTGGGTTTGTAAAACTCACACTTGTAGAGTTTTGCATACAGTTGGTGGTCCCTAAGTGTTTTCAGTACTATTCTAAGATGTTCATGGTGCTCCTCTTCGCTTTTAGAGTACACCAAAATATCATGTATGAATACTGACACAAAATTATCCAAATGTTTGTGTAGAACACTGTTCACGAGGCACATGAAAGTAGTAGGGATGTTTGTGAGTCCAAAGGGTAAAAATACAAACTCATAATTTCCATATAGATTTTGGAAGGTTGTCTTATGGATATCATCATATTTTATACGAAGCTTATGATAACTAGTTCTCAAGTCAATTTTTGAGAACATGGTTTCCCCCCTTACTTAATTGAACATATGATTTATTCATGGGATTGGGTATGAGTTTTTCATGGTTAACTTATTTAACTATCTATAATCTATGCACATCCAAAAATTTCCATCCTTATTCTTGAAAAAAAAATTGGTGCTCCCCATGGAGACACACTTGTTCTAATGTACCCTTTGTTTAACAATTTTTGTAACTCAAATTTGAGTTCTAACGGTTCATGAGTACTCATTCTATAAGGGCTCGGGAAACTCGGGTGGCCCCTAGTAGTAGTTCAATATAAAATTCAATGTCACTTCGAGGGGGAAGTTTAGGAATTTCTTCAGGAAATATATCCTGAAAATCCATGATCACCGGTAAGCTTTCTAAAGGTTCATTTTATGTTGGTTGTTCCAAATCTTCAATCTAGACAAGATATACAAGAAAACATTTCCTTGTTCTCTCCTTCATTTGTAATGCATAAATCTGCCAAACGGACAAAGGATTACCCTTTAACTACCTATTGAAACCTCAAAAATCGCTGCTTCAAACATTGGCGGAAAACCACCCGGTCGGGACCTTAGGACAGTTACTTTTCCGTTTGGTGTGGTGGCTCCGATTGGATTTATAGGACCAATTTCCTAATAACTAAATGGGTTGGTAATAGAATGATTGGATGAGTGGAAAATGGAACTAAAATGACTTAAGTAATCTATCTAATTTAATCTATAATTGATAAATAATTCTAAAACTTAGCTCGGGTATCAAATATTAATACAACTTAAAGATTGTTTCAATCAAATCAATAATCATGAAAATGTATTATAATTTAACTGAAATATGCAGTATCAAATAATGATAACTCTGTTTCAAAAATTAAACAGAGTTATAATAACACATTGCATTCATCATTTTATATATCATTTGTATACACTGTGAAAGATGAAATATTTCTATACGCTCAGAAATGATATGTATAAAGAAAAATTTGTACAACAAGTACATATAAATAATAGCAAATTTAAATATAATATCTCATAACATAAGAAAAATAACAGTAAATCGATAGAAATACCAGATTCATCTTGATACTTTTCCAGATGCAATTCAATATCCAGATCGAGTGCTTCAATGTAAAACAAACTGTAAGGTACATAAATGAAATTCTCAGAGGTAATTTTCCATAAACCACCAGATGTGATCCTTTATAAAAATATAATAGTCAATGGAGTACAAAATTGTAAAATCCAAATCAAAAAATATTACAAATTCAGGACCCCTTTCTAAATGCATGAAAGGGGTTTAAATAGGAACTTAATAAAACAAAATAACTAAAACTATTGCTAAAATCTATCATCGGAAATCTAGAAATAGACTTGTGATATTAAAATGAAACAAATTCATTGATTTTCCCCTGCATTCAATGTGCCAAGTGTTGAGCTCCAAGAATGTTTTTTTTTTCTTCCAACACATTCCACTCCATTTCTTTTGTCTATTATTAATCCCAGGCTCAAATGATCAATGAAATTAGTTAAAGTTTCTTTAAGAATGAATATCATGGCTAACTTGCTATGTTTTTATGATTTTGTCATTGTAGTGTTTTTGAGCTAGGACTAGCTACAGAATGCAGACATTCTGTAGCTAGTTGCCAATTCTGCAGCCGTCTTCATGTTTAAACAGGTTCCAGATGTCCTCTCGGAGAAAACCACACATGGTCGTATTCCACATCATGCCTTTAGCATTTGTTGCTCTCCATGAAGATTGAACGGACTTATGTACGTGGTTATGCACGTGGGAACTCAAACTAGGAGTTAGACTCCTAATAGGACAAGGACAGTCCAGATGTCCTTTGTCATATTACAATGCCACCTTTAGAGTTCTAGTTCAATTTTAATATGGAAAGCCAGTAATCCCTGTATTATCTCAAGTTCTGTTATGTAAATTTTCTATAAATATAGCTCGGGAAACCAAGAGACAAGGTTAGATCTTGGTTAGATTTTATGGTTGACTGCTAGATCTTTGAAGTCCAAGAATACTCTGTTTTGAAGTGATTCCTCTTTAATGAATCACTTGAAGTCTGAGAATGCGTTGAAGTCGATATTGAACTAGATTTCATGCTATTCTGGTGGTAGAGGGACCCTGCCTCCTGAGCGGCCTTGTTTATACAGTAGATAAGTATTTTAGTCTTGTTTTTATTTCTAGTTTAGGCAATTTTCTGAAGTTTATGTTCATACTTGCTTACATTAATTATCACAGCTAGACTTACTCTAATAAGCTCTTCCAAAATATCATTATGATGAATAAGGAATAGCTGTGTTATTGTAGGTTTTAATTGCATTCTCTTTCATTAATTATCACAGTTGGACTTACTCTAATAAGCTCTTCCAAAATATCATTATGATGAATAAGGCATTACTGTGGTATTGTAGGTTTTAGTTTCTAGTTTACACTAAGTGGCATAGCCAGTCTTACTCTTACAAAGCTCTTCCAAAATATCATAACAATGAGTAAGAGGTAGCTATGCTGTCTTAGATTTTAGTTGTATTTTCTTTCAGTCTTGTGTTTATATTCAAATTGCATTGAACGATTAAACCATACTTGTTCTCACAAACTCTTCCAAAATATCATTCATACTGAACGAGATGGGCTATAGAATTCCTTAGGTTATAGTTGCATGTTAATTTAGTTATAGCACTCCGGAAGTAGAATGCATGTGGTTCAGCTCTGTCATTTCATTTCCAGTTTGATAATGAATTTTCAGTTTAAACATTGTTCACTGTACTTCAAATAGACTAGTGGTACTCTAGTTAGTTTTAGCTCACTGTATTAGCACTCCAGTTTAGTTGTCATCCATTGCATTTCTAAATTATATTAGTTGTTCAATTTAAATACCATGGTCTTCATTATTTACAAAACTTCTTTTTTTCCAACCTCATATTGATACATAATCATTTGGACAGAAGTTAGTATCAGTCTAAGGCCGGAGTATTTTGCAACCTTTTTACCATTTCACAAACAAGCCTTTTCTCAAAGACTATTTTAAAAAGAGAAAGCTATAACTTTTGAGTAAGGCCTCGTGGTGCTAGATTGAGTTGTAGAACAGAATTAGAAGCTAGTCTAGAATAGAAATATTATGGTGCTACAAATTTTCTTTTCCAAATATATTCCAATAGATATTTAATCATAGATGAGATGTTGTAACATTGTAAGTTGATTGTTTGATTGTTTAGTTAGGAAAACTTCATTTACACTTAACTTGCCCATTTCTCAAGCTCTTCCAACACATCTTTAATGAATAAATTGGACAATTTTAAGCTCATGTTGTGATTTATTTCCTTGAGGTCATTATCAAGTTTTGTATTTTGCTAGCCATATTTTAGGCTTTGTTTTGTTTCAGTATTTGCATTTGTCATTTTCCATCTAAAATTTAGGCTTCACTCTGTTTTTAACCAGTAGCTTCTTTTCACCAGCATTCAATTATTTCCCTTGTGAATATAAAACCATAAAAAACCAAAAACATCATAAAACACTAGACACAACGTAGTGAGAAACAAATACCCAGGCACATATAGTGCACCACACTTCAGCAGTTTACCAACCCTGGTTGACAATTAATGAACTCAATTTAGGAGACTAGGTTGAGCACAAACATTTTGGCGCCGTTGCCAGGGAAGTGTAACTAGGTAGCCTTGTTTCTTCACTCCCAAAAACAATGATATGTGTAGAGAGAGAGACTCAAGGGGTAGATTCATAAGAAGTAGAAGCAGAAGTTTGATTCCTATAACACCACTTGTTTCACCTAGACCAAGAGCCACTACACCTCCAACTCAGACCCACAATTCATCCTTTACTGATCTCAGACTCCCAGAGGACTTAAGATCAGATATTCCATTAGAAATACCTTCCACTTCATCCACTGAACCTCCCTTAGAAGAAGATTCAAGGACCCTTGCTAGAGACACAAAATTTTCCACTTCCACAGAGAATCAACTATGGCAGAAGAAGGGGGAGGAGGAGTCTTTAATGGAGAACACACATTATTTGGAGGGGGTAGAGGTAGAGGTAGAGGAGAAGTAGGTAGAGGTGTAGAAGGTGAAGGAGGCAGAGGAAGAGGTAGAAGAGAGATGGGAATCTCTTTTGGGTTTCCTATAGTAGATGAAGAAACCAATACAACTATGAAAAATATTTCACCCTATGTCCTACCAAACTTCTATGGACTTAAAACTGAAGATCCTGAAACCTTCCTATTTGAATTTGAAGTCCTGTGTAGAACTTATGACTACTTACAAGATGCTCAAAAACTTAAACTATTTCCTTCAACATTGAAAGGAGCAGCATTGAGGTGGTTTATGAGTTTGATCAACAGTTCTATTAGGACATGGGAAGACACGAAACAAGAATTTTAGAGAGGTATTTGGATTATTGTATGCCAATCAATCATAAGGAAGAAGTGTTCAATATGATACAAAAAGAGGATGAAAACTTGGAAGATTTGTTGGAAAGATTTCATTACAACATCAAAAGAGCAAAAATGGAAAGCTTAGATCAAGACACCATAAAAGCTCTCTTGTTGAAAATAATTAGGGATGAATGGTTGGATATGCTTAACATGATGGGAAAAGGGGATATATCTCAGCTCACATTACCTGAAATATCCGAGTTATGTATCAACCTTTCAAGAGGGAAATCCAAAATTGTAAAAGGCCCAAGAGACCCTGGTCTTGCAAGGGTAAGTAAGTCTACTTCTGGGACAGTAAGTAGGGCAGAGATAGGGCATATGCTTGATGAATTCAAATCCGACATCTTAGGGAGTCCTAGTGAACAAATAGACACCCTTAAGTTACAAAAGAAGAAAAAAGCTGAATCTGATGCTTTAGCAATATTTTGTCCCAGATGTAGAAAGAAGCATGCCTTGAGAGAGTGTCCTTTGGATGCAAAATTTGTAGAGACCTGTGTCATTTTTTTCAGAAAAAAATGAGACCAAGAGTTGTCCTTCACTTCCTGGTCTTAAATCTATCTTTCAAGAAGAAATTCCTACAAGTTCCACAGAATCTCTCAATTTTGTCTTTAGAAGGCCTTGGAAAGGACCCAAAACACAAGGATTTCATGATCAAATGTATAATCAACCTCCACCAAATTGGAATTCTTGGCAACCACCTTGGCCCCAATTTCAAAATCAATCTCAAGCTTGGGCACAAGGGGCACAAAATCCCTATGGAAGATACTCTCAGTACTATCAGTATCGACCATCCTATCCACCATATCCACATTTTCCTCAACAACAAAATCCTCAACAAAATCCTGAAAATCCACAACATCAAAATAAACCACTTCCATTACCATTTCCTCAAAAATCAAATCAGTTGCCTTCTCAACCCATACCAAACCCCAACAATAAAAATCCTCAGAATACATATATGATATAAGGCCAACAGTTTCCAACTTATTTAATTACTCCTTTAGACCTTAGTGATGTTCAACTTAGGTCTCGAAGAATACTTGAAAAGAGGAAACCTTCTGTGATTATACAAGAACAAGACAACTCTGAGGAATATTCTCTATGAGAAAATAAAAGTCTTGAAGAAGACACATCTTTTCAGGACCCAAACATTGAAAAATCAAAACAAAAAGAACCAATAATTTCAACTCTTGTATTAGAGCAGCCATCAACATCCACTCCTACACCTCCCTTTCCAGAAATATTACAAATTGATAGAGGTGTAGAAAAACAAATTATGGTGCCTAATTACGATTTCCTAGATGAGCTAAGAAATGTTTGCATTAAGATTCCATTATTACAAGCCATCAAGGAAATCCCAATTCTAGCAAAAACAATAAAGGAGTTGAGCATGAAGAAAATAAGAAAAAGAATAAGAGAGACAAAGAAAATTCAACTGGCAGGAAAAATAGTAGACATTATGATGGGTAAGATTGCTATTCCAAAGTATCTAGACCCAGGAAATCCAGTTGTTAAAATTCACATCAATGGAATTGAAATCCAAAACACACTCATTGATTTAGGAACAGCAATCAATATCATGAGTAGACAAATCATGGATAAACTGAAACTTCCTAATCTTCTCTTTACACCCACATTATTACAATTAGCAGACAGATCTGTGATCAAACCTGATGGGGTAATAGAAGACATTCCAGTGTCCTTAGATTCTTGGGAGTACCCTGTGGATTTCATGATCCTAACTCCTAAGAATAATCTAGGAGGGCATCCAATTATATTAGGAAGACCTTGGTTAGCTACAGCTGATGCTTTCATTAGTTGTAGATCCGGTGATATGTACATCTCGGATGGTATTTCAACTAAGAAATTCACTTTGTATCCTCCAGCAAGGGCAATTATAGATTTAGATGATACTCAATGGATAGAGGATGAAGAAGACTTAGAACCTCTCTTCACAATTTCAGAAATTAGTGAAGATAGTCAAATTCTGAATACTTTAGAAAACTTTGAATCCTCTTCGGAACATAAACATGAACAATTTCAAGAAGAATCCAACATTGATTTTTTGTCATCAAGGCAGATGTCTCTCTATTCCATGGATAAATTTGGCAGCTCTACAATTGAGATATTTCCAGGCAAAACTTTAAACATAAACAAGAACCTAGAGAAATCTCAACAAGAAGAGCTAGTCAAGATTTTACAGAAACATTCGTCTGCATATCCATGGGAGTACACTGATATGAAAGGGATAAGCCCTAAGACTTGCACTCATCACATCTACATAGAGGAAAATTGTAAACCAATCAGACAACCTCAAAGACGGATGAATCCAAATCTTAGGGAAATTGTTAAAGAAGAATTACAGAAATTGTTAAATGTCAACTTTATCTATCCCATTTCAGATAGTCAGTGGGTTTCTCCTTTGGTAATTGTGCCAAAGAAAAATGGTAAATGGAGGGTATGTATTGACTACCAAGAATTAAACAAAGCTACTCTTAAAGATCATTTTCCCTTACCTTTCATAGATCAGGTGTTAGATACCTTAGCTAGCAAAAAGTACTTCTCATTTCTAGATGGGTTTAGTGGTTATAATCAAATTCAAGTAGCACTTGAGGACCAAGACAAAACCACATTTACCTGTCCTTGGGGTACTTATGCTTACTGAGTATTGCCATTTGGATTATGCAATGCACTTGGAACATTTCAAAGGCCAGTATTAGGAATTTTTTCAGATCTAATACATGATTGTGTAGAGGTATATATGGATGATTTCACAGTTTATGGAAACACATTTGAAGAAGCTTTAGCAAACTTGGAAAAAGTTTTAAAGAGATTTCAAGAAGCAAATATTTCACTTATTCATGAGAAATGTTTCATGATGCTTACTAAAGGTATTGTTTTGGGTCATCATATTTCAAGGGATGGGATAAGAGTTGATGAGTCAAAAGTTGAAGTCATCTCTAACTTATCTATTCCAAGTTGTCAAAAAGATGTTAGGAGTTTTCTAGGATTTATAGGATATTATCGGAGGTTTATAGAAAACTTCACCAAGATAGCATCTCCACTCTTTGGATTGCTTACCAAAGACTGTGAATTCAAATGGAATTCCGATTGCCAGTTAGCCTTTGAGACCCTGAAAGCAAAAATTTCTGAAGCACCTATTTTAAGGGGACCTAACTGGAAGTTACCTTTTCATATTTCAACAGACACCTCAGATATGGCTCTAGGAGCAGTATTGGGACAAAAAGACCTGATTCCTTATGCCATTTACTATACCAGTAAAAATTTGACTCCTGCAGAGTTAAACTATACTGTAACTAAAAAAGAGTTTTTAGCTATTGCTCATGCCATAAACAAATTCAGACACTATATAACAGGCTATGAAACTTTTGTTCACACAGATCATTCTGCAATTAGATACTTAATAAACAAATCAATTGCTAATGGCAGAGTTATAAGATGGTTATTTCTTTTACAAGAATTCAACATTACCATTCTAGATATGCCTGGAAAACAAAACACAGCAGCTGATTTCCTATCTAGACTCCAAAACATCAAATATGACACTCTAGTTGAAGATCAATTTCCTGATGAATATCTTTTTGCAGTTTCTACTCAGACTCCTTGGTTTGCTGACATTGCTAATTATTTAGTTTCAGGGAAATTTCCCTCAATAATGAATGCAAGAGAGAAAAGAAAAATCATTTATGACAGTGAAAAATATTCATGGGTTGCTAATGAGTTGTACAGGACAGGTCCAGATTTTATCATCGGGAGATGTCTTCGGGAAGATGAGATGCCTGAGATTCTCAAAGCATGTCATGATGAACCTTGTGGCGGACACTTTGCTGATAAGAGGACAGCCTATAAGATCCTTCACTTAGGATATTATTGGCCATCCCTTTTCAAAGATGCTAAAGAGTATGTCAAAAGGTGTGACAGTTGCCAAAGGGTAGGGAAACCTTCTCCTTCAGGTGAGATGCCATTGCAGCCTCAGGTACATATTGAACCTTTTGAAAAATGGGCCCTAGATTTTTTAGGACCTATTAGTCCTCCATCAAGACAAAAGAAATATATATTATTTTGCACTGATTATGTTACCAAATGGGTAGAGGCCAAGCCATTACTTTTTTCTAATGAAGCATCTGTAGCTAATTTCCTGTTTGAGGATATTTTTACTCGTTTTGGTGTCCCAAGAGAAATTGTTACAGATCAAGGAGCTCAATTCACATCAAGGCTAGTGGAAAAAATGATGGAGAGGTACAAAATTAGACACATAAAATATACTCCCTATCATCCACAAGCAAATGGTCAAGTGGAATCTACTAATAAGGTTATTGAAGGGATCCTAACAAAGACTGTCCATTTACATAGAAAAGATTGGGTAGATAGGCTTCCTGAAGCCTTGTGGGCCTATAGAACTACATGGAGAAGCATAACAAACCATACTCCTTATGAAATTTTTTATGGAAAGCAAGTTTTGTTTCCCATAGAGTTCTAGATTCAAACTTTCAAAATGGCAGTTCAGCTAGGACTTGATCTATTAGAGGCACAAAACCATAGATTGGAGCAGATTAATGAATTGGCTGAGATCAGACAAGATGCAGTTCAGAAAACCAATATAGTCCAATAGCAGAGGGCTAGATGGCATGACAAGTACATCAAGGAAAAGAAGTTCAAAGAAGGTGACTGGGCTCTCTTGTTTGATTCAAAGTTCAAGGACTTTCAAGGTAAATTTCAAACACATTGGCTTGGGCCATATGAAATTGTGAGAATTTTTGACAATGGAGCAATAAAAATAAGGACAATAGATAAAGAAGAGGTCACTTTTCTTGTGAATGGTAATAGATTGAAGCTGTATCACAAACCACTCTCAAGAGAAGAACTTTTCAAGAAGTTCCAGGAAAACAGTGATGTGAAGTTAATGAAGAAGAATCTTCCTTCTTCATCAACTTAATCAAATTTTCTGAAATTAGACTTATTATTAAAAAAAATAAAAAATAAATAAAAAATAAAGTATAGACATGAAAACCAATCATTGATTGGCATGTTTATACAGAAAAGATGGAGTGAAAATCATAATCTTTCTGACACTCTAACTTTTCCATTTTTATTTTTTTTTGCAAGCAGTTGTTACAAAATCATAAGTGCAGATCCATTTCACTTATGATCCATCTCATTTCATTCCATTCATTCATATCATATCTTATTCCATTCATTCATCGACTCTTCATCCATTTCACTTCATGGTCCACTTCATTTCCATTTCAGATCTTTAAGTTTGATCTCCTTTCTGCAATTGAATAATCCACAGCAGAAATCGCAGGGTACTTTTTCACTCCATTTCATAAGTTGTGATCCATCCCACTCCATCATTCACTTCATACATATCCCATTATACCATATTTCATCATCCATATTCACTCATTCCATACAACATTCCACTTACATTCCAAACCATTCCATTCCATGTTTCAAGTTCTCTACAGGTACATTCTGCAATCAAATAGACATTCTGCAGCTAATCAGACTTTCTGCAGCCAGACAGACATTCTACAGCTACAGATCCTGAAGGCACTGACTAACAATCATTTGATTTGCAACAAAATGATCCTGCATATCCATGAACAAGCCAAGATCAAGAAGGTTATGAAGACTCAAAAATTAATGATTTTTCAGGAGAAAACAAAGCATATGAAGATCACAAGAAAATCAAAGAAAAGGCAAAGGTATGAAATGATTATAATGACGTATCATGAAAAATTTTAGTATAGTTTAGTTATGAATAATTCAAAAAGTTTTTTTGATTAATTTTATTGATCATGCCGAACAAACCTTCCACAAAACTTTGGATAAAACTCCTTCTGCTCCACCACTTCAAAACCCATATCCGATCATGGTTTCAAAATCTAAATGGTTAAAGTGCTAAAGTGATTGGATTGGTCACATCACTAAGCATCTAATGATGATTTTTGAATTCGTTACAAAATATCTCCGCGATATTTTCACTCATTGATTCGTTTTCTTCACCTCACCTCATTAATCCATTCTGTAACCATTCCATATCACTCCTTCCCGAAACTAACTCTTAACCATTTCATTTTGTAGAACAGAGGTATCTCTGTAACAACCATTGTCACTGTCAAACAGAAGAAGCATTTGGGGAGCAAAAACAAGTTGTTAACGACCATTATCACCGTGAGCAGAAGGCTAGTAAATTGAAGTTTGAAGAAGAGTTATGGGCCTCATCGTGAGAAAAGAACCAATTGGCACTAGATACTTGGAAGGTTATCCACAAATCTGAGAAATTTTACAACAAGCAGGATGGTTGCAATTCCTTGAAAAATTCAGTGGCTTCCACAAAGAGGTTACTAAAACTTTTGCAAGATCTTTTAATGGGGCCGAGGTTGAAGTTGGAGATATTAAATTCATTGTCACAGAGGCTTTTATTGCAGAAGCAACATGATTTCCTAGACAAGGAGAAAGGTAGTTTAAGAACAGAGAATTTCATAACGAATCATGGAAGAAAATACTCAAGTCACCAGGTATGGATGTCACTGTTTTTAAAAAGGGTATCCCTAGTTCTGCATTAAAGAATAAATGGAGAAACATGTTGCTTATCCTACAGAAATTCATCGCTTGTGAAGGTAGATATGGTACTTTCTTGTTTACCATATTAGGTTGATAATACATTTCCTAGAAGAAGAACTTAATTTGCCCTATTTCTTGCTTCAAAGTTTAAAGAAAATGGCTTCAAGTGTCCAAAAGAGAATTCAATTTTTGGAGACAACCTTATACCACCATGGTTTAGTCAAGATTTTGATTGAACATCATTTGGGCAAAATAGGGGATAATTGGGATAAATTGTTGGTGAGAAATCACTTTGAGGAACCAAAGGAACCTCCACCTGAACATGAACCTACAAAAAGAAGCAGAAGATGGAGATCCTCCAAAACTGAAATTGGTAAAACAATACAAGAAAGAAGTGAAGAAATGATCTCTGAAAAATTAGTTCAGATTAAAAAGCAACTTAAGAAAGAGAGGATCATAAGAAATTTTTCCAGAGAAAAAGGAGAAGGGCCATCTCAACCGAGGAGGAGCCACAGATTGAGGGGGATACTAAAGAAAAAAAAAGTTAAACAAACTGGAGTTATAAACATAGAAGACGAAGAAACACCTACTGAGGAGGATTTTGATGAAGAAATTCCAGAAATTGATGCTGCACAGCAAGAAATTTACAACTATGTTGAAACATTGGAGAGAAAAGCTTCAAAGAGTAGAGACAGAACCCCTAGTCCTCCACAGTCCGAAATAGATGTACTAAGAAGAGATAAGTAAGAGCTAGAAGTACTTAATAGATATATTGGGACTGAGAATGATATTCTGAGGGAGCAAGTTAAACTAAAAAACAGTATGAAATCAACCCTGTCTCTACAAATCGACAAAGTGGAAAAGGCCAATGAAAACTTGAAAAAGAGAAACAAAAATCTAATCAGGGCACTTACCAATTTAAGGTTCAAGTTAGTCATCAGAAAGCCTAGAAGGCATTTAACTACCAGGAAAAGCAGAAGAAGAGGGTTGGATGTTCTTGCAGAGGTCTCTGAGTTCATGGAGTAGTTGCATGAGGACATGCAAAAATCTAGCAGTGGGGGTACATTGAGCTCCAAGAATGTTTTTTTTTTCTTCCACCACATTCCACTCCATTTCTTTTGTCTATTATTAATCCCAAGCTCAAATGATCAATGAAATTAGTTAAAATTTCTTTAAGAATGAATATCATGGATAACTTGCTATGTTTTTATGATTTTGTCATTGTAGTGTTTTTGAACTAGGACTAGCTATAGAATGCAGACATTCTGTAGCTAGTTGACATTTCTGCAGCCGTCCTCATGTTTAAGCAAGTTCCAGATGTCATCTTGGAGAAAACCACACATGGTCATATTCCACATCATTCCTTTAGCATTTGTTTCTCTCCATGAAGATTGAACGGACTTCTGTACGTGGTTATGCATGTGGGAACTCAAACTAGGAGTTAGACTCCTAATAGGAAAAGGACAGTCCAGATGTCCTTTGTCATATTACGATGCCACCTTTACAGCTCTAGTTCAATTTTAATATGGAAAGATAGTAATCCCTGTATTATCTCAAGTTTTGTTATGTAAATTTGCTATAAATATAGCTCGGGAAACCGAGAGACAAGGTTAGATCTTGGTTAGATTTTATGGTTGACTGCTAGATCTTTGAAGTCTGAGAATACTCTATTTTGAATTGATTCCTCTTTAATGAAAGAAGCAACATTTCCTTGAACGCATTGAAGTCGATCTTGAACTAGATTTCGTGCTACTCTGGTGGTAGAGAGCCCCTGCCTCCTGACCAGCCTTGTTTATACAGTAGATAAGTATTTTAGTCTTGTTTTTATTTCTAGTTTAGGCGAGTTTCTGAAGTTTATGTTCATACTTGCTTACATTAATTATCATAGCTAGACTTCCTCTAATAAGCTCTTCCAAAATATCATTATGATGAATAAGGTAGAGCTGTCGTATTGTAGGTTTTAATTACATTCACTTTCGTTAATTATCACAGTTGGACTTACTCTAATAAGCTCTTCCAAAATATCATTATGATGAATAACGCATAATTGTGGTATTGTAGGTTTTAGTTGCTAGTTTACACTAAGTGGCATAGCTAGTCTTACTCTTACAAAGCTCTTCCAAAATATCATAACAATGAGTAAGAGGTAGCTGTGGTGTCTTAGATTTTAGTTGTATTTGCTTTCAGTCTTGTGTTTATATTCAAATTGCATTGAATGATACAACCATACTTGTTCTCACAAACTCCTCAAAAAGATCATTCATACTGAACGAGATGGGTTGTAGAATTCCTTAGGTTAGTTGCATGTTAATTTAGTTATAACACTCCGGAGGTAGAATGCATGTGGTTCAGCTCTGTCATTTCATTTCCTATTTGATAATGGCTTTTCAGTTTAAACATTGTTCACTGTACTTCAAATAGACTAGTGGCACTCTAGTTAATTTTAGCTCGCTGTATTAGCACTCCAGTTTAGTTGTCATCCATTGCATTTTTAAATTATATTAGCTGTTAAATTTAAATACCATGGTCTTCATTATTTACAAAACTTCTTTTGTTCCAACCTCATATTGATACATAATCATTTGGACAGAAGTTAGTATCAGTCTAAGGAAGTATTATTTTGCAACCATTTTACCATTTCACAAACAAGCCTTTTCTCAAAGACTATTTTAAAAAGAGAAAGCTATAACTTTTGAGTAAGGCCTCGTGGTGCTAGATTGAGTTGCAGAACAGAATTAGAAGCTAGTCTACAATAGAAATCTTATGGTGCTACAAATTTTCTTTTCCAAATATATTCCAATAGATCTTTAATCATGGATGAGATGTTGTAACATTGTAAGTTGATTGTTTAATTGTTTAGTTAGGAAAACTTCATTTACACTTAACTTGCCCATTCCTCAAGCTCTTCCAAAACATCTTTAATGAATAAATTGGACAAGTTTAAGCTCATGTTGTGATTTATTTCCTTGAAGTCATTATCAAGCTTTGTATTTTGCTAGCCATAGTTTAGGCTTTGTTTTGTTTCAGTATTTTCATTTTTCATTTGCCATCTAAAATTTAGGCTTCACTCTGTTTTTAACCAGTAGCTTCTTTTCACCAGCATTCCATTCTTTCCCTTGTGAACATAAAACCATAAAAAAACCAAAAACATCATAAAACACTAGACACAACGTAGTGAGAAAAAAATACCTAGGCACATATAGTGCACCACACTTCAGCAGTTTACCAACCCTGGTTGACAATTAATGAACTCAATTTAGGAGACTAGGTTGAGCACAAACACCAAGGTGGAAAATTTTGAGCAAATATTTAACCTCTGCTGCATGACTTAGCCTCGAATGTAATTGACCAGTGTACGTGGCATCTGAAAACTCTGGAATGATACAATGAATGGCATTGGAAAGGCATTTAATTGCCATTTGTTGACTGTGTGGCTTGATTAGATATGTCCACATGATATCCCATGAAATTCCTTGAACTTTGTTGATTTGTTGATCTTTGTTGACTAATTAATGTTTCCACCTGGTATCAATCTCCTTTACCCTTGGTAATTTATCTGGAATACAATCTAAAATTAAATTGGTGGAATATAAGCTATCATTAACCAACTGTGTTATATTATTCCTCATATTTTTGGCTCTTGATGTAGCTCTTTCTCCTTTTATCAAATGCTTTTCCCATTTAGTAAACAAAATTTCTTTGTGTCTTTCCTCAATCCTAGGAAGGTTTTCATTCCTTCCTTTCTCTAAGAGTTTTCATGAAAGAAATTCAGAAATTTTCTCATCTACATCATCAAACTCGACCCTGAAGTTGATTCCTTCATCTATTAAAGATGATGTTATTTCACACAAGGGCTCGGCTTGTGCTATATTTTGACATAATTCATTAAAATGCTGAGATAGTAGTTTGTTCATTTCAAGAGCTTCAGTTTTAAATCGATCTAATCTAGGATAATCCCTAAATTTGTCCAATATTGCCTGGAATACTTTCTCTTGCTCAACCTTAGCAATTTTCTCATTTTGCAGTAGGGTCTGTAGTTGTGCCACCTCTTGATCTAGCTGCTGTTGCTTATTCAAGGCTTGTTGATCAAGCTTTTTCTTCTCAATGCCAAGTTGCTCTTCCAACTGTTTAGATCTGAGATTTTCATCTTGTAACCGTTGTTCAAGCTACATAATCTTTTGTTGATTTTATGTTTCTTGTTCCTCTAGCATAGCTATCTGTACATCCTTTTTTTTCATCATTTGTGTGACTTTCGAAGCCTTGTCTATAGTAGCTGCACTATAGGCACCTGCATATTGTGATAATTTGGTGAGATCCTCTGAAGGATTCACCTCAGTATTTTTTTAGACAATATTCATCAGTTCAACTTGTGATGTTGAAAGAGATTCTTCATTTGTTATTCTTCTCTTCCTCTGCTTCCTGAAAACAACCCTATGCTTAGGACTATAAAAGACATCTAGAGGAGGAATATCTTATACTTTCAACACAATTTCTTCTGTAGGATGCTCAAGGATGATTTCCATATCTTGATCTTTCAGAATGTCAACTTGAGGATTATTTTTTGATCCTATTTGCTGAACAAATTGTTCGTATTGATTTAGAAAATGGGAAGAAAAAATAATTTCAGTAGAATCCACCACATTCTCCATGGCTCTTCCTCTTTCAAGTTGATTATTTGGCTTATTACCAATATCTTCCTTTTGTAACACCCCCAATTCATGTGATTGAATTTCAAAGTTAGATATTTGAACTTTCATCCTAAGGGGAGTGGACCCCAAAGGATAAATATTTTGGGAATGTAATTAAATATTTAATTGAGGAAATGAATAAAATAATGTGGTGCAGATTGACCAAAATGAGATTTATGAGATCACTTGCTAAATCCATGAGGATGGATGAGGCAAATATTTCCCCACAATATTTCAAAAATCCTTGAAAGAAATTAATTTTTAAATTTAGATTTTTGAGGAAAAATCTGAATTTCCCCAATGATGAGGAAAGTAGTTGGGAAGAGATAAAAAGCTGGAAAAGCTGAGGAAAAGCATAAAAAATCTTTAAATAATCCCTAAATTGGGAAGCCTAGGCAAACAGGAAGAAAAGCATCCTGAGATTCTGGACGCAGAATTAGAAACATGCTTTGGGGAATAATAGCTTAAATAAGTTTCTCTTGTACAGATTAGAGGTTGATCTAGTCTAGGAGGTGATCTTAGCTCGGGGGTGAGTTCTGGGAGACAGAAGGACTCTAAGGTTGGGAGGTTGGTCGACTACATGATTGGTATGTCTCTGAGTTAAATTGTATTTCTACTTATTGTGGTATGAATTGGATACATATAAACACAAAGTTGATCTATAAGGTATTAAATTTATTATTTCTACATTTAACAAAATTAATCATAAGGCAGTCACCTGATAATTCTGTATAGTTGTACAGAAAAATCCTGTAAAGTAGAATCCAACAGAAAGTCTAAACCAAGGTTGGTTTAAATCTAAGGATACTTATTTCTTCACAGGAAAAATTTGTAAATTAGCTTTAATCTGCTTCTGTTTCCTAGCATGATTCTAATATATACATACATGAGAGAGAAATTGAACTTCCTGTATTATATTGGAAAATAGTAGGAAATGAATTGAAACTTACACTGTGCATGAAAGAATAGAAGGAGAGACTCTATAAAATGACCTCAGGGTCAGCATACCATTCACATGTAACCAGAAAATTTAATGGTCAATAAAGTTGCATGTAAGCCACACATACTATAGCAAAGGAAAGAAACTAATAATTTACAAAAGATTGAACATAGATAGTTGTCTTATGAAACCACTCTAATATTATAGCATAGAAAGTAAATACATAGTGTGTCGAATTAATTATTTAATAGCTATTAAGTAAAGAGCAGAGAGTTGAAATATTTTCAACAGTATACACATTAACAATTAATGTAACTACTATTTCCCTTGACCGAGAGCAAATGGAAGAATAGAAAAACCTTAATGCTGTAACAAGAACTTAAATAACAAGGGAATGAATCCCAAACACATGACCATCTCTACAGAAATACCTACAACCAGATATCTATGTAGGCAAGAGCTGTAAATAGCTATAAGAAAATGAAAAGAAGATTCAACTCGAAATATATAACCTGGGAAATAAGAAGAATATTAGTCCTGGTACTTCCTACATATTAATTATATGTGTATAAATGAGAATGGACTCACAAATCCATGCATGCCATTTATATGCATAGACAGACTTCTGTAAAATAATTTCAGTGTAAACATGAACAGAGGAGACTGTTAGCTATGATACTGGTACAAGTCTAGAGATATCTTGCTACATAAAATAATGAACAAAATACAGCAGAAGAAAAGTTAAAATTAAATATGACTTCCCAGAAATTCTGAGAGAAGTAACTGAGGAGTCTGGTACACATTGAACAACATTAGTGCTATAGAGAATTACATAATATACACTTACTGTTCTAACAAGAAAACTAAACAAAGAGAAATTCCATTGTATTAAATCGTATACACGACTCACTCCATGCGAGGAAGCAGGAGACAGTTCATATAATGTTACACTGTAGCGTCGTTATAGCGAATTCAACATAAGAAAATAGGAAATATATATATATATGTATATCCAAAAAGTCACAATACATGCTAAGCCTATCAGGCTAGGGTCTGAGAATCGAAACCCTTATCTCAATAGAAACAAATTTAAAAGAGCACCACATAGGAACGACACATATTAACAATGTGACTCTGACAGAGTCTCGTTCCTCAATGAACACTGAGTAAAATCATAAGAGAGAAATGATTTGACGTCCGAAGAAACAACTCAACGGGAGGGGGAGAGTATTCCCATAGGCATATCGACCTGAAACATCAAGGAAGCCGAGGTTAACATCCATAACTTTGGGAGGTCCCATGACTTCTTTCATAAGCATATGAAGAGATCTTCGATTACCTGTGGAAAAATCAAGCCAAGATGGGAATTAGTAAATAGATCCATCGCTGGAAAATGATCGAATGGAGAAAATGCTCATACAAAAAAAAAAACGAGGCGTTACCTGTGAAACAAAAATCTCAGTTCCTACGAGCCTCTGAAATCGAAAATTATAAACAGAGTAGGGATTAAATTGAAACTCTATAGATTAATAAAACAAGGAAATAAACGTGTATGTATAGATAGGAGGAAAATCAAACCTCATAACGACCGAATGAATAGCAATCGTTCTCCTGAAGTGAAGCGAAGCACATAAATTGGGACGCTACACAGCATTAACAACATAAATTAGTTATCATTCCATGGAATCGACAGAGGAGAATGGTAAAAAATAAACCGGACATGGAATACAACGAAAATTTTGCACAGAGGGTATAACCGAAAATCCCAAAATGAAATGCATTCATCTTATGAACATCTGAAGACTTCCTCAGAACTGACGTATGGCCAGTTATGAGCAACGACCTTGATCTTTAAATCATACGATGGAGAAAAATGAATGCATAAACAATTACCTGGTGTTGTCGCAGTGGAGTGGCCACACCAGAACTCTTCTTCATGAACTAATGACAGTAAACCCTCTGAAGAGTAAGAACCTTGCATACGAAGAGATACACAAACAACTGATGAACGCGGAAAGCTATCTCTACCCAAAATCAAAGGCTTATATAATTCTTCAACATATCCAGAAACCCTAAATATGAAAGGATCGCCATCATCCACTTGGTGAGATCATAAGAGCCAAGCCACGGATCGAGGGGTTGGCGAGCGAAATTAAAATGGTCGTATAACATTAATGGTGCTCAGATCTGAAATAAATTCAAGACGTCCTGTTCGCATACAGAAGAGAGTCGAGTAAGCCGAGTAAGCCACATCGACGTGGATCCACCACGTGAACGAAAGAAGGGGATGAAGACCAATATAAAACATACAACGCCACCACACTTATCATAACATCTGACGTGGAGAAGATTTACCCCGTTGCCACGAACACATTAACTCAAATTGAATGGGATTACACGCTTTACGTGTAAATTGATCACGAAATCAAGTTTCATATCTAAAATTTTATTAGAAATTTCATGTACAATGATATGTTATCATATCAATGCATATGTGAATATTAATTATGAATGCCACCTCATCTGACCGCCAAACGCATAGAAGAGTCAGTCTCATAATAATATGTACATTGAATTCTATCAAAAATCAATACCAAAGGTATATATAGATACGTAATGGAAAAGTTGTGGATATGTATAGTTGAAAAGGGTCGAGAATGCTCGTAGGCATAACCCATTCAAAAACATCGTATATAATGCATGCGAAGGGACCTTAAGGTTAATTATAGGTTAATTATAAGTTATATATGTGACATCCAAGAAAAGGTTATTCTAGATGATATATGAGACCTTTATAGAAAATAAAATCATATAAATTTCCTCCATACTTGGAGTTAGAATAACATAAGACAAGAGGAAGTTAATAGAGAGTTTATTGGAGTTATGATGTTATGATGAAAGGAATCATGGTTAGAGAATTAGGATTTCATGGTAAACTTATGCTTAAAAGCCTGAATGGCTTGGAGAGAAAAAAAAAATTTGTGAAATTGGGAGGTGTGACACCTTTTCTGTCTATACATTAGCTTCACTGCCTGTATTTTCTTTCTCAACATGCACATTCGTCTCAATACCTATAATTTCCTTCCCTATTTTAACTATAGTTCCTTTTCCAATAGGTTCATGTGTTTTACTGCTAGTATTCTCCTTTTGCACATTAAGATTTCCACTTGTGCTTACATTTTCAGTCTGTACATTTCCATTGCTAGTAGATGTTTCTTTTCCTACTTTGTTGGTTGCATCTTATTTTTGCTTCTGCCTTGTTTCTATATTCTCATATTCTTGCAGTATAATTCTTAACTGGTCAAGAGGAGCTTTCAGCATTAAACTCATCGGAGTATAGAAACAAATAAATCATTAAACTCATCGGGTTCATGCTCGAATCGAGCAATTGAAACTGAAGTAGTGAAATCAAATGCTACTTTTCTTGGGTCGTACTGCCTGCTTGGGAC
The DNA here is from genome assembly GCA_034641835.2 of Pinus albicaulis. Classification (NCBI taxonomy): domain Eukaryota; kingdom Viridiplantae; phylum Streptophyta; class Pinopsida; order Pinales; family Pinaceae; genus Pinus; species Pinus albicaulis. The sequence continues at coordinate 938,258,253 of CM076582.1, forward strand.
TGTAGAGAGCTTAAGATCCCTTATTTTGATGACCTTCTTCTCAGCACGTGTGAAGTTATTAAGTGTATAATTCCCACGGTGAAATGGAAAAGTATGCCACATTAGTTTCTTGTTATTCTTGAGAGACCTTGACATGCCTTCTATTGTTAACTGGTAGGATATTTCTTGTGCTAACAGTTTTTCTGGGACATATAGAGGTAAAATATGGGGCTCCACTATACTCCCAAATACTCTGACATAGGTAAATCTTTGTTCTCCAAACCAGTCGCCAATCTCAGATATATCAGTCTTAGCTTTTTCAGAAAGTTGGGGAGGAAAGTGGTTAAAAATGGTTTGATAGACAGGGATGAGGAAACCGTGACAAATTCTATAAACATAGTTTCTAAACTGCACATTCCATAAGAGCTTATGGTAAATATGAATAGGAACGAGATATTTGGGGGTCCATTTCCAACCAAGAATGGGAAATTCAGAATTAAAACATAGGGCATCTAAAATGTAGGCACAAAAGTAAAATGGGGTTGTGTTTCTTGTGTTTTAATCCTTTCTATACTCTAGGATTCTATTGGCTATCTTATCTAAAATTATAACTGCCCAGTCCATGATTTCAGAATTCACAGCAGAATGGATTAAGGGTACCATTTGAATTGAAAATCTAGTTGAATTATCATTTCCAAATAGCCTGCACATCATTACTGCAGCATAACAATATGGAGGTGACAGGGACTCCATGGAGTACATACTTTATCATTCATTTTTATGCTTCTCTGGAGCTTTCCTCCATTCTCTTATTGGCTCAGACTGAGTTTCATTGCTTGCAGCAAAATCCTTAATAAAAGCTTTGTTGTAGACCTTTTTGCGGATCTGGAAGATGGTACATTGCCTTTACGTCCTCTGCTCTAAAAAAACCGAATATTGTTCCCTCAGCTGAAACAAATGTCCTATTTTGGATGGTGACATTATCTATCACCCACTGAATTACATCATAGTAAGGGAAAAAAATTTCCCAAGCTGTAATTCTAGGAAGGAATGAATTTGCAAGCGCTTTAAGCGGAGTCTCAGAATTAGAATTTGAGTCATCTTCATCAGGGATTGTTTCCTTTACTTCAGTAACCTTAGGATTTTCTCTTTCAATCAGGTTATATACATCTTCCCAAGTCATTTTTCCAAGTCTATGGCATGAAGTATCTGTTACCAGCTTGAGTTTTGCTGGTTTTTCTTTTGGTACTATGGGAATAGAAGTGAAATTTGCAGCAATAGTAGCCTTTTCTTTCTTAGATATCTTAGAAATTTTGTCGTCTATTAATGTCTCACTTGCTTGGAGAACGAAAGGATTGGGTGTTCTGCAGTTCTGCAAAGGAGAAAAGCTCTCAGACGTCGTGAAAATGCAATGAGGAGAACAACTTATATGAAAGGATTTATTCATTATTTTCAATTTATTAACTTCATGTTAAAACTTAAATGCCCTCTCTAAGAGTCAGAATCACGCATTCAAAATAGAGTCAATCATCATTACTCGTTTGATTTTCTATTTATTAGTAAATGTACAATCAGAGATCGGTGTTTTTGGAATGAGAAATAAAACTTTCATTTTTAATTTTGTGATTGCGATGAATAAATCATATGCGCAGTATAAAGAAAATACAAAGATAAAGAATTGATCGCATCGGGAATTTTCAACAAGGATAAAAAGTAACATATCATGATGTCTACCGATTTCTGATTGCGATGATGGTATATCGCATCGACTATTTTCAAAGAAAGTAAGCTGTAAATGATATTTGCCAATTTTGTGATTGCGGTGATAGTGGGGTCCATCGCATCGGAGTTTTATAGAATGAGTGAATATAATGTTTGCTTCTCTAAAATGTGATTTCGATGAGTCGCATCACATCGGAGTTTTTCAAAACAAATGTAACAACTTAAAACCTTTGCGATTTCTGATTTGCGATGAATTCCATCACATCGGAGTTTATAAAATAAGTCCATGTAACATTGTTTCTCCGAAATGTGATTTGCAATTCATCGCATCGCGTCAGAGTTTTTCAAAACAAATGTAAAACTTTTAAGATATCTTTGATTTCTGATTGCGATTACTGTATCACATCGAACTTTGTTTAATATGAACACTTTACGTATTACGTTGATGTGATAAAAGTTTTTATATTTCATCGGATGACGGATTTTCAATGTTTCATTCATTTATAAGCACTTTTTGATTTATGAAACAATGGACTCTTTATTTTATTTATTCAAAATGATCGGATTTCATCTAAGTCTTTTATTCCTAAAAATAAAAAGGGGACCTATTTCTAAATGATATTTCTTCTAAAAATTAGAAATGGGGAGGGTTCTACTATACAACAATTGACAATTCACTGGAAGAAATAGTTATCTCTGAAAAATAAAACGAATACTATATTTCTAGTAGGTAAAAAGTTTTAAAGATAATGAAAACTATCTTAGAGAAATTTTTAAATAAAATCTAACTCTAAAAAGGCATAAAAAATCATTTACAATTTCTTTATAATTCCTCAAAAATAATTTTTTTTTTCGGTTTTCTTAAGCTTTGATTGGTTGATAATAATGAAGTAGAGGGCTTGTTCAATTTTAGCTTTTGTGTTTTACTCTATTTTTCATAGGCATTGCCTCTGCTGCCTGCAAACATTCATAGTCTCGACAGAGTTACCTCTTAACCAATAACCATTTTATTATCCCATCCAACTAAGATCATAATTCTTTAAAAATAAATTCAGAAGACATTGTATCTTATGTTTTTCTTCTTTTTATTTATTTTTAAAATTAAAAGCCATTGTTATTGTTTGGTAGCCAGTTAATAACAATGCCATTCACTATTTGTAATGAAACTGAACAAGCTGGCTCGTGATGAGACCCCTTGTCTTACAATTATAAGCCATTACCTTGTTTTGGTATGTAGTGTTGGTAATGTCAGCTTTATTACTTCTTATGATTATGGTAAGCAGGCTCGTGATGAGACCTCTTATCTCTTAATTTTGATATATAGTTTCTTACAATTACATTGTAAAAAATCACACCCTTAATGTATGGGGTGAAATGATTTTATCCTTAAGAATCAATGGATGACAATTTTTAGAGCTTTTTGAATGCCAAAGCTTGGAAAAGTCTTTACTTTTTATGGATAACCTTTCTTTGCTTAATAAACTTATATTATTTACATTTTCCTGAAGGTTTCAAAAGATCATGCAAATGTTTTGAAAATTTTTTCAAAGTTTAACATTTTATTTTAAACTATCCAAAACTGTAATCATTTCTATAAAAATTCTTATTTACATAAAATAAGTATTTATAGTATTTTTTGAAAATATTTTCAAATAGTAAAAATTCAATTAAAGACTATTAACAACCTTTATTTACAAAATAAATAAAAAAAATTGCAGAAAGGAATATGTACACGTAAGAAGGGGTTACCTCCTTAAGAAATTTTTTTTTTTTAAATATGCCCATTGACAGGAAGAGATTCTCTCTTTCCTGTTAAATGTTGCAGAATGAATGTATATGAGCCTATATTTTCAACAATCTCAAATGGTCCAAGCCACATATTTTGAAATTTGGTATGCTTACCTTTATCTTCATGTGCTTTATCCCATTTCAGAACAAGATCACCAATTTGGAAAGTTTTGGATCTGGTGGAACTTGAATCAAAAGAAGATTTTACTAACTGTTGATGTTTCTCATGAATACTTTTTTCTTTTTCTATATCTTCTTCTAATTTAAGAATTTCATCAAATCATAACAGAATATATGATGAAGGATTCTCTTCAATACATTTCACTAGAGCTAATAATGGGAGGGCTAAATTTGATGGTATCACAACTTCTTTTCCATAAACTAGATTGAAAGGTGAAGTTACTATTGAAGCTTTATGAGTAATACGATCAACCCATAGTGCAAAGATTAAAGATTTGTGCCAATTCTTTTGATTTTGATCAATGGTATTTTTCAGGATTTTGATGAGATTTTTATTAGTAGATTCAGCTAAACCATTACCTTGTGGATAATAATTTGTTGAATATTTCAATTTAAAACCTCTTTTGATTACAAATTTTATTATACTATTTCCAAGAAAATAATATGCATTGTCAAAAACAAGAGCGTTAGGTACACCAAACCTGGTAATGATGAATTGATCGATGAAATAAATAATTCCATCAAAATTGGCTACCTTTAGAGGAATTGCTTCTACCCACTTTGTGAAGTAATCTGTTGTTGTAAGGATGTATTTGTGTTGTTTGGAAGAATGAGGTACTATTTCTCCAATGATATCAAGCCCCCATTGCTCAAATGGTTGCTCAATGTTTACTGGTTGCAAAGGAAAAGCTGGCTTCCTTTGTCTTTCACTAGCAGTTTGAAAAATTTCGCACTTCCTCACACAATCATGTGTATCTTTGAAAAGGGTAGGCCAATAATATCCAGCATGAATGATTTTGTGAGCTGTGGTATCACCTCCAAAATGTCCACCTACTGGTCCATCATGTAATTCCTGCAATACCTTTTTTTCTTTATTCTTTTCAAGGCATCTTAATAGAATTGTATCATAATTCCTTATGAATAACACATCATCAATGATTTCATAATGTTTAGATTTTAATCTTAGATCATGTTTGTTCTTGTAGCTGCGATTATAAGGAGCATACCCATTCTTTAAGTAGAAGATCAAATTAGCATATTGAGATTCAGAATCAATAACACTTATCTGATTTTCTTGAACGATATTAGCTTGATCTTGATGCTATGTTATATTGTGAGCTCCTGCTAACAATTTGCAAAAACCTTGTCCTCTAACAATCTTCGCTGGCTTAATATGAATATCATATTCTTGCAAAGCTGTTACCCAATTAGCTATCTTTTCTCCTACTTCTTTTTGAATTAACAAGTGTCTCACTGCAGAGAATGGGACAATAATTTTTGTGTGTGTCTTTTGGAGAAAATGTCTAAGATATTTTATTGATTTAAACACAGCGAAGGCTTGTTTTTCTACATAAGAATAATTAAGCTCAGCTACTTTCAGATTTGAACTAAAGAAAGAAATTGGTGCTCCTATTTTTTGATCATTAAGTTGTGTTAAAATAGCAGCATAGGATGTTTCAGTAGCTAAGGTATATAGAATAATTTTTTCAGAAAAATTAGGAGTATTCAATGCAGGTGCATTAATGATTGCATGTTTGATTGCAGCAAAGGCTTCCTTCTCTTTATACCCCCATTTGAATACTGAATTTTTCTTAATCATATTCTGCATAGGTAAAACAATTTGAGAAAAATCAGGAATGAATCTTTTTACAAAATTGATTTTCCTTAGAAATGATTGCATGGAATTTTTGTTATGAGGTAAAGAAATATTAGTAATTTATTTCACTCTGTCAGGGTCAATATATATACCATTTTTTGACAGAAAAAACCCTAATAGTTTTCCTTCATTGAAAGCAAAGGAGGATTTCTTTGGATTTAAAGAAATACCAAACCTTCTACATCTTTCAAATATCTGCTTTAAATCATGTAGATGATTGGTTCTCTTCTTTGAAAATACTGTTATGTGATCAAGATAAATAAAAACTGATCTATTAATCAGACCCTTAAATGCTATATCCATGCCTCTCTGGAAAGTAGCTCCTGCATTTATTAAACCAAAAGGAATTTTCTCATAAGTATAAGTTCCCCATTGGGTTCTGAAAGTGGTTTTTAGCCTATCATCTGGATGTACCAATATTTGGTTATAGCCTGAAAAACCATCAAGAAAGGACATAAGTTCAGAACCAGCTACTTTTTGAAGTATTTGTTCCATTTTTGGCAAGGGAAAATTGTCCTTTTGACATGCCTTGTTTAAATTTCTAAAATCAATGTAGATTCTAATATCTCCATTCTTCTTCCTGACAGGTACCATATTGGAAACCCAACTATAATGCCTAATAAGAAAAATGAATTTGGCCTTTAAATGTTTATTGAGGTCTGCCTTGATTTGACTTTCAATATTTGGATGAATTTTTCTTAACTTCTATTGAACAGGTTTGACCTCAGAAAGCATTGGAATTGTATGTTGAATAATAGAAGTATCATAATTTTTTAAGCCCTCATAATTCCAAGAAAATACATTTTTATACTTACTCAGAAGTTTGATGAAAGCAGTTCTTTCCTCTGAAGTTAACTCGAGTCCTATATTAACATTTTGAGGTTTAGACTTAAAGCCAAGATTTACTAATTCAAACTTCAAAGTAGAACTTTGAAGTTTAGCATTAGTAACTTTCTTGGATCTCTCTTTTATATCATATAGGTCTTCAAGTTTAACAACAGATTTAAGAATAGGATTTTCATTACTTTTTGAGGTATTTTGAAGATTGTGATCATCTTCATCAATAATTTTTTCATCATAGGATTTCTCTGAAGTAAAGAAATTCAATATATCTTCATCATGATAGAATACTCGCCAGTTTTTGATATTATCGGGAATAGATGGTTGAAAGATTAATTCGACTAAAAATCTATCAGGACTGTAATCTTCAGCAGGGAGGAGTTTGTATGCAATATTAGCTAACAAATTAGCTGATATATTTTGAGTTCTAGGGATAAAAAAGATGTTGAATGCCAAAAATTGAGTGGTAAGGTCTTGCAGAAGGGTTTGATAATGTTTGAGATGACCTGAAAGACAATGGATGGTATTTATTACTTGTCTTATGACAATTTCAGAATCCCCATATGCTTTGAAGTATTTGACATTTAATCCTACGGCTTTATAAAGTACTTCAATCAAGCCTTCATACTATGCAGTATTGTTTGTGCACTCAAATTCTAGTCTACATGACAGCATGGTTTTATCTCCATCTGGATCAATTAAAATGCATCTTGCTCTTGCTCCATCATTAGATTTTGATCCATCAAAATATAATGAACAAAATAAAGATTTATCTATAGATTTATCTACAGATGTATCAGAAACATTAACAGTTCTAGAAGAATCAAATTGTGAAAAAATTTCAATTTGTGAAATAAAAGTATTTATAGAAAAGGGTGATTTTGGTGGAGTGAAATTCCCAAGAATAATTTAGCAGAATAAACTCCAAGGATATTTCTATTAAAAGCTACCTGATCGTTTTCTTGTTCAAATTTTGTCACAGTATGGATCATGTGTTTTTCTCGCTCGATTTTGATTTGATTTGGTTTCCCTTTATAGGGAAGCCACATATGTGAATAATCGGTTGCGATATAACCATTAAAATTTGCAAACCAATCCCTGCTTAAGACTAATCCATATAATTTAGGAATATCTGTGACCAGAATATCAATTCTTTGGAAAATTCTAGGACTAGAAGCTAATCGAATAGTAACTGAATTGATTTCTCCTACAACTTGGACTTTAGAGCGATCCAATTGTACAATGTGAACTACAAAATTTTGTGGTTCAATATTCAATTTTCCATATACTGAAGTAGGCATTATATTAGAAGATACTCTTGAATCTATCAAACAATTATGTAAATTCTTGCTATAGATTTCATAAGTCAAAAGAAAATGAGGTGTCTGAGAATTTGATCTTTCTCTAATAAGAACATTATCAGTGGCATCTACTTTATCTGGTGGCTTGCGTCTTCCTTTAGCTGCTTTGGAAACTACACCACTTGGTAGAGGAGTAATAGTTGTTGCATTTAATTCTTTCAATAGAAGCTTCTTTTGATGTTTAAGTTTGCTGACTTCATGTAAGGAAATGTTCACTCTAGTTTCCTTCATGTCTTCAACAATGCTATAATCCATAGGATCTGATACCACCAATGTCTTAGATGTTGTTGTAGGAGGATTAGAAGATGATGGCTAATTTTGAGTGGGTAAGGGAGAATTTTTCTTTACAGGGGATTTTTCTTTGGTAAGTGGAGTTGTACTTTTCTTCTTAGGAACAGATTGAATAGGATCTGCTGTAGATTTACTCCTTATACTTACAGGCATGGCTTCTTGTTCACTGTCCGAGTTAGAGAGAATGATATCCAACATCCCATGTAATTCAACTATTTCCTCTCTTTCTTCTTCTTCATCTGATACTGGAGGAGTATCTTCTTCTTCTTCCTCTTCTGATTCTGCATTGGCGATTGAATTGGGAGATTTAGATTCAGGTTGATTTCTCTTGAAATTTCTGAATCGTCTCTTGGTAGAATTCTCTGCCACTTGCTTTTTAATCTCAACCATCTCATTAGACACAGTTTTGAGAAATTTCTATAGGCCTTCCATGTCATATGGATCTCTAGGTGTCTTCTTCTTTAAATAATCCTTAAAGCTAACTTTCTTGGATTTTATTTCTTCAATGGAATTTTTCTTATTCAAAGCAAAAATCATTTTTTCCACTGCAATCGCTTCTTTCATGTTTTCATCCAAAGTCGGTTTAGAAGCTCTATCAACAAAAATTGTTATATTTTAAGGCAGAGCTATTATATACCATTCACTTTAGACCTGCTCACTAGGCTTTGATGTTGTAGGGATTTTATTCAAGAGTTTATTGAGATGGGAATTAAAATTTTTGATGGGTTCTTTGGGTTCTATCTTCAAATTGGAGAGATCATTGATTAGGGTATCAATTGATCTATCAGCTCCATATTTGGTTTAAAATTTCTCTTGGAAAATATCCCAGCTTGTAATAGAACCTGAAGGTAATGAAAAATACCAGGATCCTGCTGCCCCTTGCAAAGTATAAGGAAATAACCTAACCACAACATCTTCATGTTCTATTGCATTCAAATTTATAGATAACATAAAGTTATTAATGTGTTCTTACGCTTGTATACCAAGGTTAGGACTAAATTTTGGCAGCCATTTTTCAAGATGATCTGGTAAATCATGTAAAGGTGCAGACATTTCAATAGCTCCTGGATTAGTCCATGGTATTTGAGCCATTGTTGTAATGATGATTGAAGAACTACAAGAGACAACTGGTGTTTGAGTAGTAACAGTTGAAGGACTAGAAGAGACAACTAGTATTTGAGTAAATGTTGTTTGAGCAGATGATATTGGAACAAATGATGTTTGGGTAGCTAATGTTTGAATAGCTGATGTTGAGACAACTGTAATTTTCTGAGTTGGGTTTTGGGAAACAGATGATTGAATCTGTGATGAAGAACTAATATCACTTTTTGATTCCAATGGGGTTTTTCTTGTTTTAAATCTACTAGGTAAAGGAAACTCTTTCGAAGGAATACCAAGTTTTTCACTCTATAACCTAGTAAGAGGTTTGGAAGAAACAAATTGTGAAGTAACACTACCTTCAGATATTTCAGACTCTTCTAATGATAATTAGAACCCTTGGAGTTTATGAACTGAAGCTTGTATTTCAGGGGATTCAGAAGGTTGATTATCTGATTGTTTTGAGACTTTGGTAGTGGGTGTTTGAATATCTCTGTCAATTTCTTCCCCAGTGATTTGAGATGTGGAAGAAATTGAAGAAGGTGATCAAGGTAAATTGCTCTTATAATGGCCTGTAGATATTGATTTATCCACCATTCATAGCTTAACCCCTCCTTCTAGTGCCAAAAATGTTGAAGCCCTGAAAATCTTTACTTCAAACATTGGGGGAAAACCACCCTGTTGGGACCTTAGGACAGCTCCTTTTCCATTTGGTGTGGTGGCTCCGACTGGATTTATAGGACCAGTTTCCTAATAACTAAATGCGTTTGTAATAGAATTATTGGATGAGTGGAAAATGGAACTAAAATGACTTAAATAATCTATCTAATTTAATCTATAACTCATAAATAATTCTAAAACTTAGCCCGGGTATCAAATATGAATACTTAAAGATTGTTTCAATCAAATCAATAACCATGAAAATTTATTATAATTTAACTAAAATATGCAGTATCAAATAATGATAACTCTGTTTAAGAAATTAAATAGAGTTACAATAACACATTGCATTCATAATTTTATATATCATTTGTATACATTATGAAAGACGAAATATTTCTATAGACTCTGAAATGATATGTATAAAGAAAAATTTGTAAAGCAAGTACATATAAATGATAACAAATTTAAATAGAATATCTCATAACATAAGAAAAATAATAGTAAATCGATAGAAATACGAGATTCATCTTGATACTTTTCCAGATACAATTCAATATCTAGATTCGGTGCTTCAATGTAAAACAAACTCTAAGGTACAGAAATGAAATTCTCGAAGGTAATTTCCCATAAACCACCAGATGTGATCCTTTGTAAAAATATACTAGTCAATGGAGTACAAAAATGTAACATCCAAGTCAAAAAATATTACAAATTCAGGACCCCTTTCTAAATCCATGAAAGGGGTTTAAATAGGAACTTAATAAAACAAAATAACTAAAACTATTGCTACAATCTATCATCGAAAATCTAGAAATGGACTTGCGATATTAAAATAAAACCAATTCATTGATTTTCCCCTGCATTCAATGTGCCAAGGTGGAAAATTTTGAGCATATCTTTAACCTCTGCTGGATGACTTAGCCTCAAATGTAACTGACGAGTGTATGTGGCATCTGAAAACTCTGGCATGATACAATGAATGACATTGAAAAGGCATTTAATTGTCATTTTCTGACTGTGTGGCTTGATTAGATATGTCCACATGATATCCAACGAAATTCCTTGAAGTTTGCTGATTTGTTGATATTTGTTGACTAATTCTTGTTTCCACTTGGTATCAATCTCCTTTACCCTTTGTAATTTACCTGGAATACAATATAAAATTAAATTGGTGGCATATAAGCTATCATTGACCAACTGTGTTATATTATTCATCATATTTATGGCTCTTGATGTTTCTTTCCTCAATCCTAGGAGGGTTTTCATTCCTTCCTTTCTCTAAGTCTTTCCATGAAAGAAATTCAAAAATTTTCTCATCTGCATCATCAAACTCGACCCTGAGGTTGATTCCTTCATCTATTAAAGATGATGTTATTTCACACAAGGGCTCGAATTGTGCTATCTTTTGACATAATTCATTCAATTTCTAAGCAGTAGTTTGTTCATTTCAAGAGCTTCAGTTTTAAATTGATTTAATTTAGGATAATCCGTAAATTTTTCCAACCTTTCTTGGAATACTTTCTCTTGCTTAGCCTTAGCAGTTTCCTCATTTTGCAATAGGGTCTGTAGTTGTGCCACCTCTTGAGCTAGTTGTTATTTCTTATTGAAGGCTTGTTGATCAAGCTTTTTCTTCTCAATGCCAAGTTCCTCTTCGAACTATTTATATTTGAGCTTTTCATCTTGTAACTCCTATTCCAACCGCCTAATATTTTGTTGATTTTCTGTTGCTTTTTCCTCCAGCATAGCTATCTGTACTTCCTTTTGTTTCATCATTTGTGTGGCTTTCGAAGCCTTGTCTATATTAGCTGCACTATAGGTGCCTGCATATTGTGATAATTTGGTGAGATCCTCTGAAGGATTCACCTCAGTATTTTTCCATACAATATTCATCAGTTCAACTTGTGATGTTGAAAGAGATTCTTGATTTGTTCTTATTCTCTTCCTCTACTTCCTTACAACAACCCTATGCTTAGGACTATAAAAGACATCTAGAGGAGGAATATCTTCTACTTTCAACACAATTTCTTCTGTGGGATGCTCAGGGATGATTTCCATATCTTGATCTTTCAGAATGTGAACTTGAGGATTATTTTGTGATCCTATTTGCTGAACAAATTGTTCATATTGATTTAGCAAAGGGGAAGAAACAATAATTTCAGTAGAATCCACCACATTCTCAGTGGTTCTTTCTCTTTCAAGTTGATTATTCGGCTTATTACCAATATCTTCCTTTTCTGTCTGTACATTAGCTTCACTGCCTATAATTTCTTTCTCAACATGCACACTGGTCTCAATACCTATAATTTCCTTCCCTGTTTTAACTATAGTTCCTTTTCCAATAGGTTCATCTGTTTTACTGCCAGTATTCTCCTTTTGCACATTAAGATTTCCACTTGTGCTTACATTTTAAGTCTGTACATTTCCTTTGCTGGTATATGTTTCTTTTCATTCTTTGTTGGCTGCATCTTCTTTTTGCTTCCGCTCTATTTCTATATTCTCAAATTCTTGCAGTATAATTCTTAACTGGTCAAGAGGATATTTCAGCAGTCTCTAACTTTTAAATAGCATAAATTTATTCATATCCTCAGTATGAAATTTGGATTTATCTAAGTCATATACATGGCGAAATTTATCAATAGAAACAAATAAATCATCAAACTCACCGGGTTCATGCTCAAACCGAGAAATTGAAACTGAAGCAGTGAAATCAAAATGCTACTTTTCTTGGGTCGTACTGCCTACCTGGGACTATAGAGAGCTTAAGATCCCTTATTTTGATGACCTCCTTCTCAGCATGTGTGAAGCTATTAAGTGTATAATGCCCACAGTGAAATGGAAAAGTAGGCCACATTAGTTTCTTGTTATTCTTGAGAGACCTTGACATGCCTTCTACTGTTAACTGGTAGGAGATTTCTTGTGCTAACAGTTTGTCTGGGACATACAGAAGTAAAATATGGGGCTCCACTATACTCCCAAATACTCTGACATAGGTAAATTTATCTTCTCCAAACCAGTCACCAATCTGGGATATATCAATCTTATATTTTTCAGAAAGCCAGGGAGAAAATTGGTTGAAAATGGTTTGATAGACAGGGATGGGGAAATCGTGAAAAATTCTATAAACATGGTTTTCGAACTGCACCTTCCATAAGATCTTATGGTAAATATGAATAGGAATTGGATCTTTGGGTGTTCATTTCCAACCAAGAATGGGAAATTCAAAATTGAAACATAGGGCATCGAAAATGTAGGCACAAAAGTAAAACGGGGTTGTGTTTCTTGTGTTTTTATCCTTTCTATACTCTAGTATTATGTTGGCTATCTTATCTGAAAGGATAACTTCCCAGTCCATGCTTTCAGAGTTCACAGCAGAATGGATTAAGGGTACCATTTGAATTAAAAATCAAGTTGAATTATCATTTCCAAATAGCCTGCAGATCATTGTGGCGGCATAACAATATGGAGGTGACAGGGACTCCATGAAGTACATACCTGATGATTCATTTTTATTCTTCTCTGGAGCTTTCCTCCGTTCTCTGATTGGCTGAAACTGAGTTTCATTTCTTGTAGCAAATCCTTAATAAAAGCTTTGTTGTAGACTTTTTGCAGATCTGGAAGATGGTACATTTCCTTTATTTCCTCTTCTCTAAAAGACCCCAATATTGTTCTCGCAGCTGAAATACATGTCCTATTTTCGATGGTGACATTATCTATCACCCACCGAATTACATCATAGTAAGGGAAAAATTTTGCCCGAGCTGCAATTCTATGAAGGAATGAATTTGCGAGCGCTTTAAGAGGAGTCTCAGAATCAGAATCTGAGTCATCTTCATCAGGGAATGTTGCCTTTAATTCAGTAACCTTATCATTTTCTCTTTCAATCAGGTTATATACATCTTCCCAAGTCATTTTTCCAAGTCCCTAGCATGAAGTATCTGTTACCAGTTTCAGTTTCGCTGGTTTTTATTTTGGTACTATGGGAATAGCAGTGAAATTTGCAGTGGCAGCAGCCTTTGCTTTCTTAGATCTCTTAAATTTTTTTTAATCTTTTAATGTCTCACTTGCTTGGCTAATGAAAGGATTGGGTGTTCTGTCATTCTACAAAGGAGAAAATCTCTCAGACGTTGTGAAAATGCAATGAGGAGAACAACTTATATGAAAATATTTATTCGTTTTTTTCATTTTATTAACTTCGTGTTAAAACTTAAATGCCCTCTCTAAGAGTCACACTCACGCATTCAAAATAGAATCAATCATCATTACTCATTTGATTTTCTATTTATTATTAAATGTATAATCAGAGATCGGCGTTTTTGGAATAAGAATAAAAACTTTCATTTTGAATTTTACGATTGTGATGAATAAATCATATGCATAGTATAAAACAAATATAAAGATAATGTATTGATCACATCGGGAATTTTCAAAAAGGATAACAAATAAAATATCATGATGTATGCCAATTTCTGATTGCGATGACGGTATATCGCATCGGTTATTTTCAAAGAACGTAAGTTGTAATCAATATTTGTCGATTTTGTGATTGCGATGATAGTGGGGACCATCACATCAGAGTTTTATAGAATGAGTGAACATAATGTTTGTAAAGAAATGTAACAACTTAAAACCTTTGTGATTTCCCATTTGCAATGAATTCCATCGCATCAGAGTTTATAAAATAAGTCCATGTAACATTGTTTCTCCGAAATGCGATTTGCGATTCATTGCATCACATCAGAGTTTTTCGAAACAAATGTAAAACATTTAAGATATCTCAGATTTGCGATTACGATTACTGTATCACATCGAAATTTTTTTAATATGAACACTTTATGTATTATGTTGATGTGATAAAAGCTTTTATATTTCATCGGATCGGGGATTTTCAATGTTTCATTTGCTTATAAGCACTTTGTGATTTATGAAACAATAGACTCTTTATTTGTTTTATTCAAAATGATTGGATTTCATCTAAGTCTTTTATTCCTAAAAAGAGAAAGGGGACATATTTCTAAATGATATTTCTTCTAAAAATTTGAAATGGGGAGGGTTGTTGTACTGTACAACAATTGGCGATTCACTCGAAGAAATAATTATCTCTGAAAAATAAAATGAATACTATATTTCTAGTAAGTAAAAAGTTTTAAAGATAATGAAAACTATCTTAGAGAAATTTTTAAATAAAATCTAACTCTGAAAAATCATAAAAAATCATTTACAATTTCTTTATAATTCCTCAAAAATAAAAACACTTTTGGGTTTTCTTAAGCTTTGATTAGTTGATAATAATGAAGTAGGGGGCTCCTCCGATTTTAGCTTTTTGTGTTTTACTCTATTTGTCATAGGCATTGCCTCTGTGCCTGCAAACTTTCATAGTCTCGACAGGGTTGCCTTTTAACCAATAACCATTTCACTGTCCCATCCAACTAAGATCACAATTCTTTAAAAATAAATTCATAAGACATTGTATCTTATGTTTTTCTTCTTTTTATTTATTTTTTAAATTAAAAACCATTGTTCTAGTTTAGTAGCCAGTTAATAACAATGCCATTCACTATTTGTAATGAAACTGAGCAAGATGGCTCATGATGAGACCCCTTGTCTTATAATTATAAGCCATTACCCTATTTTGGTATGTAGCATTGGTAATGTCAGCTTTATTACATCTTATGATTATGGTAAGCAAGCTCGTGATGAGACCTCTTATCTCTTAATTTTGATATATAATTTCTTAAAATTACATTATGAAAAATAACAACCTTAATGGATGGGGTGAAATGATTTTATCCTTAAGAATCAATGGATGACAATTTTCAGAGTTTTTGGAATGCCAAAGCTTGGAAAAGTCTTTACTTTTTATGGATAACCTTTCTCTGCTTAATAAACTTATAATGATTTACATTTTCCTCAAGGTTTCAAAAGATCATGCAAATTTTTTGAACAAATTTTTGAAGTTTAACATTTTATTTTAAACTATCCAAAACTGTAATCATTTCTATAAAAATTCTTATTTACATAAAATAAGTATTTACAGTATTTTTTGAAAATATTTTCAAATAGTAAAAAGTCAATTAAAGACTATTTACAACCTTTATTTACAAAATAAAGAAAAATTTCAGAAAGGAATATGTACAGGTAAGAAGGGGTTACCTCCTTAAGAAAATAATTTCTTTAAAATACGCCCATTGACAGGAAGAGATTATCTCTTTCCTATTAAATCTTGCAGAATGAATGTATATGAGCCTATCTTTTCAACAATATGAAATGGCCCAAGCCACATCTTTTGAAATTTGGTATGCTTACCCTTATCTTCATGTGCTTTATCCCATTTCATAACAAGATCACCAATTTGGAAAGTTTTGGATCCGGTGGAACTTGCATCAAAAAAATATTTTACTAACCGTTCATGTTTCTCATGAATACTTTCTTATTTTTCTCTATCTTCTTCTAATTTAAGAATTTGACCAAATCTTAACTGAACAGATGATGAAGGATTCTCTTGAATAAATTTCCCTAGAGCTAATGATGGCAGGGCTAAATTTGATGGTAACACATCTTCTTTTCCATAAACTAGATTGAAAGGTGAAGTTCCTATTGAAGCTTTATGAGTAATACGATCAGCCCATAGTGCAAAGATTAAAGATTTGTGCCAATTATTTTGATTTTGATCAATGGTCTTTTTCATGATTTTGATGAGATTTTTATTAGTAGATTCAGCTAAACCATTACCTTGTGGATAATAATTTGTTGAATATTTCAATTTAAAACCTCTTTTGATTCCAAATTCCATTATACCATTTCTAGAAAAATAAGATTCATTGTCAAAAACAAGAGCGTTAGGTACACCAAACCTGGTAATGATGAGTTGATCGATGAAATCAATAATTGCATCAGAATTGGATACCTCTAAAGGATTTGCTTCTACCCACTTTGTGACGTAATATGTTGCTGTAAGGATGTATCTGCGTTGTTTGGAAGAATGAGGTACTATTTCTCCAATGATATCAAGCCCCCATTGCTCAAATGTTTGATCAATGTTTACTGGTTGCAAAGGAAAAGCTGGCTTCCTTTGTCTTCCACTAGAAGTTTGAAAATTTTTGCACTTCCTCACATAATCATGTGTATCTTTTAAAAGGGTAGGCCAATAATATCCATCATGAATCATATTGTGAGCTGTAGTATCACCTCCAAAATGTCCACCTGCTGGTCCATCATGTAAGCCATGCAATACCTTTTTTTCTTCAGTCTTTTCAAGGCATCTTAATAGAATTGAATCATAATTCCTTTTGAATAACACATCATCAAGGATTTCATAATATTTAGCCATTAAATCTTAGAGCACGTTTGTTCTTATAGCTAAGATTAGAAGGAGCATACCCATTCTTTAAGTATAAGATCAAATCAACATATTGAGATTCAAAATCAATAACACTTATCTGATTTGCTTGAACGATATTAGCTTGATCTTGATGCTCTTGTATATTGTGAGCTCCTGCTAACAATCTGCAAAAACCTTGTCCTCTAACAATCTTGGCTGGCTTATTATCAAGATCATATTCTTTCAAAGCTGTTACCCAATTAGCTCTCTTTTCTCCTACTTCTTTTTGAATTAACAATTGTCTCACTGTAGAGAATGGGACAATAATTTTTGTGTGTTTCGTTAGGAGAAAAGGTCTAAAATGTTTAATTGATTTAAACACAGCAAAGGCTTGTTTTTCTACATCAGAACAATTAAGCTCAGATCCTTGTAGATTTGAACTAAAGAAAGAAATTGGTGCTTCTATTTTTTTATCATTAAGTTGTGTTAAAATAGCAGCATAGGATGTTTCAGTAGCTAAGGTATACAGAATAAAATTTATAGAAAAATCGGGAGTATTGAATGCAGGTGCATTAATGATTGCCTGTTTTATTGCATCAAAGGCTTCCTTCTCTTTATACCCCCATTTGAATAATAAATTTTTCTTAATCATATTCTGCATAGGTAAAACAATTTGAGAAAAATCAAGAATGGATCTTTTTACAAAATTGATTTTCCCTAGAAATGATTGCATGGATTTTTTGTTATGAGGTAAGGAGATATCAACAATTTCTTTCACTCTGTTAGGGTCAATATATATACCATTTTCTGACACAAAAAACCCTAATAGTTTTCCTTCATTGAGAGCAAAAAAGGATTTCTTTGGATTTAAAGAAATACCAAAACTTCTACATCTTTCAAATATCTACTTTAAATCATGTAGATGATTGGCTCTGTTCTTTGAAAATACTATTATGTCATCAAGATAAATAACAATTGATCTATTAATCAAACCCTTAAATGCTATATCCATGGCTCTCTGGAAAGTAGCTCTTGCATTTATTAAACCAAAAGGCATTTTCGGATAAGCATAAGTTCCCCATTTGGTTTTGAAAGCGGTTTTTATCCTATCATCTGGATGTACCAATATTTGTTTATAGCCTGAAAAACCATCAAGAAAGGGCATAAGTTCAGAACCAGCTACTTTTTGAAGTATTTGTTCCATTTCTGGTAAGGGGAAATTGTCCTTTTGACATGCCTTATTTAAATTTCTAAAATCAATGCGGATTCTAATATCTCCATTCTTCTTCCTGACAGGTACCATATTGGAAACCCAATTAGAATTCCTAACAGGAAAAATGATTTTGGCCTTTAAAATTTTATTGAGTTCTGCCTTGATTTGACTTTCAAGATTTGGATGAATTTTTCTGAACTTCTATTGAACAGGTTTGACCTTAGAAAACATTGGAATTGTATGTTGAATAAAAGAAGTATCATAATTTTTGACGTCCTCATAATTCCAAGCAAAGAAATTTTTATACATACTCAGAAGTTTGATGAAAGCAGTTCTTTCCTCTGGAGTTAACTTGAGTCCTAGATTAACATTTTGAGGTTTAGACTCAGAGCCAAGATTTACTAATTCAAACTTCAAAGTAGAACTTTGAAGTTTAGCATTAGTAACTTTCTTGAATCTGTCTTTTATATCATATAGGTCTTCAAGTTTAACAACAGATTTAGGAATAGGATTTTCATTAATTTTTGAGTTATTTTGAAGATCGTGATCATCTTCATCAATAATTTTTTCATCATAGGATTTCTCTGAAGTCAAGAAATTCAATATATATTCATCATGATAGAATACTCTCCAGTTTGTGATATTATCGGGAACAAATGCTTGAAAGATTAATTCTACTGAAAATATATGAAGACTGTAATCTTCAGCAGGGAGGAGTTTGGATGCAACATTAGCTAACAAATCATATGATGTATTTTGAGTTCTACAGATAGAAAAGATGTTGAATGCTAAAAGTTGAATGGTAAGGTCTTGCACAAGGGTTTGTTAATGTTTGAGATGACCTGAAAGACAATGGATGGTATTTCTTACTTGTCTTATGACAATTTCAGAATCCCCATATACTTTGAAGTATTTGACATTTAATACTATGGCTTTATAAAGCCCTTGAATCAAGGCTTCATATTCTGTAGCACTGTTTGTGCACTCAAATTCTAGTCTACATAATAGCATGGTTTTCTCTCCATATGGATCAATTAAAATGCATCTTGCTCCTGCTCCATTACTAGATTTTGATCTATCGAAATATAATGAACAAAATAAAGATTTATCTATAGATTTAGCTACATATGTATCAGAAACATTAACAATTCGAGAAGAATCAGATTGTGAAAAAAATTCAATTTGTGAAATAAAATTATTTACAGAAAAGGGTGATTGTGGTGCAGTGAAATTCCCAAGGAATCATTTAACAGAATAACCTCCAAGGATATTGCTATTAAAAGCTACATGTTCATTTTCTTGTTCAAATTTTGTCACAGTATGGATCATGTGTTTTTCTCACTCGATTTTGATTTGATTTGGTTTCCCTTTATAGGGAAGCCACATATGTGAATAATCGGTTGCGATATAACCATTAAGCTTTGTAGACCAATCCCTACTTAAGACTAATCCATATAATTTAGGAATATTTGCGACCAAAATATCAATTCTTTGGAAAATTCTAGGATCATAAGATAATCGAATAGTAACTGAATTGATTTCTACTACAACTTGGACTTTAGAGCGATCGAATTGTACAATGTGAACTGCAGACTTTTGTGGTTCAATATTCAATTTTGCATAGACTCAAGTAGGCATTATATTAGAGGATGCTCCTGAATCTATCAAACAATTATGAAAATTCTTGTTATAGATTTCATAAGTCAAAATAAAAGGAGGTGTCTGAGAACTTTATCTTTCTCCAATAAGAACAGTGTCAGTGGCATATACTTTATCTGGTGGCTTACATGTTCCTTTAGCTGCGTTGGCAACTACACCGCTTGGTAGAGCAGCAATAGGTATTACATTTAATTCTTTCAATAGAAACTTTTGTTGATGTTTAAGTTTGCTGAGTTCATGTAAGGAAATGTTCACTCTAGTTTTCTTCATGTCTTCAACAATGTTATAATCCATAGGATTTGATACCACCAAAGTCTTAGATGTTGTTGTAGGAGGATTAGAAGATGACAGTTGATTTTGAGTGGGTAAGGGAGAAGTTTTCTTTACAGGGGATTTGTATTTGGTAAGTGGAGTTGTACTTTTCTTCTTAGGAACAAATTGAACACGATCCGCTGTAGATTTACTCCTTGTACTTACAGGCATGGCTTTTTGTTCACTGTCTGAGTTAGGGAGAATGAAATCCCACATCCCATGTAATTCAGCTATTTCCTCTCTTTATTCTTCTTCATCTAATACTGGAGGAGTATCTTCTTCTTCTTTCTCTTCTGATTCTGCATTAGAGATTGAATTAGGAGGTTTAGATTCAGCTTCATTTCTCTTGAAATTTCTGAATGGTCTCCTGGTAGAAGACTCTACCACTTGCTTTTTAATCTCGACCATCTCATTAGACATGGTTTTGAGAAATTTCTGTAAGCCTTCCATGTCATATGGATCTCTGGGTGTCTTCTTCTTTGAATCATCCTTAAAGATAACTTTCTTGGATTTTCTTTCTTCAATGGCATTTTTCTTATCCAAAGAAAAAATCCTTTTTTCCACTGCAATCGCTTCTTTCATGTTTTCAGCTAAAGTCGGTTTAGCAGCTCTATCAAAAAAATTGCTATATTTGAAGGCAGAGCTGTCATATAACATTCACTTTGGACCTACTCACTGGGCTTTGATTTTGTAGCGATTTTATTCAAGAGTTTATTGAATATGGAATTAAAATCTTTGATGGGTTCTGTCTTCAAATTGGAGAGATCGTTTATTAGGGTATCTATTGATCTATCATCTTCATATTTGGTTAAAAAATGCTCTTGGAAAATATCCAAACTTGTAATAGAACCTGAAGGTACTGAAAAATACCAAGATCCTGCTTCCCCTTGCAAAGTATAATGAAATAACATAACCACAACATCTTGATGTTCTATTTCATTCAAACCTACAAATAACATAAAGTTATTAATGTGTTCTTCTGCTTGTATACCAAGGTTAGGACTAAATTTAGCAGCCATTTTTCAGAATGGTTTGGT
This sequence comes from Pinus albicaulis, assembly GCA_034641835.2. Classification (NCBI taxonomy): domain Eukaryota; kingdom Viridiplantae; phylum Streptophyta; class Pinopsida; order Pinales; family Pinaceae; genus Pinus; species Pinus albicaulis. The sequence continues at coordinate 938,279,371 of CM076582.1, forward strand.
AAATCATGTAAAGGTGCAACCATTTCAATAACTCCTGGATTAGTCCATGGTCTTTGTGCCATTGTTGTGATGATGATTAAAGAACTAGAAGAGACAACTGGTGTTTGAGTAGTAACAATTGAAGGACTAGAAGAGACAACTGGTATTTGAGTAAATGTTGTTTAAGCAGATGTTAATGGAACAGATGATGTTTGGGCAGGTGATGTTTGAATAGCCGATGTTGAGACAACTGCACTTTTCTGAGTTGGGGTTTGGGAAATAGATGATGGAATCTGCGATCAAGAACTAATATCACTCTCTGATTCCAATGGGGTTTTTCTTGTTTTAACTCTACTAGGTAAAGGTAATTCTTTTGGAGGAATACCAAGTTTTTCACTCTGTAACCTAGTAAGAGGTTTGGAAGAAACAAATTGTGAAGTAACACTACCTTTAGATATTTTAGATACTTCTAATGATAATGAGAGCCCTTGCAGTTTATGGACTAAATCTTGTATTTCAGGGGATTCAAAAGGTTGATTATCTGATTGGTTTGAGACTTTGGTAGTGGGTGTTTGAATATCTCTATCAATTTCTTCCCTGGTGATTTGAGATGTGGAAGAAATTGAAGAAGGTGATGAGGGTAAATTTCTCTTAGAATGGCATGTAGATTTGGATTTATCAGCCATTCATAGCTTAACCCCTCCTTCTAGCACCAAAAATGTTGAGGCCTCGAAAATCGCTGGTTCAAACATTGGGGGAAAACCACCCTGTTGGAACCTTAAGACAACTCCTTTTATGTTTTGTGTGGTGGCTCCGACTGGATTTATAGGACCAGTTTCCTAATAACTAAATGGGTTGGTCATAGAATGATTGGATGAGTGGAAAATTGAACTAAAATGACTTAAGTAATCTATCTAATTTAATCTATAATTGATAAATAATTCTAAAACATAGCCTGGCTATCAAATATTAATACAACTTAAAGATTATTTAAATCAAATCAATAGCCATGAAAATGTATTATAATTTAACTTAAATATGCAGTATCAAATAATGATAACTCTGTTTAAGAAATTAAATAGAGTTATAATAACACATTGCATTCATCATTTTATATATCATTTCTATACAATGTGAAAGATGAAATATTTCTATACACTCAGAAATGATATGTATAAAGAAACATTTGTAAAGCAAGTACATATAAATGATAACAAATGTAAATAGAATATCTCATAACATAAGAAAAATAATAGTAAATTGATAGAAATACCAGATTCATCTTGATACTTTTCCAGATGCAATTCAATATCCAGATCCAGTGCTTCAATGTAAAACAAAATCTAAGGTATAGAAATGTAATTCTCAGAGGTAATTTTCCATAAACCACCATATGTGATCCTTTATAAAAATATAATAGTCAAAGGAGTACAAAAATGTAACATCTGAGTCAACAAATATTACAAATTCAGGACCCCTTTCTAAATGCATGAAAGGGGTTTAAATAGGAACTTAATAAAAAAAAATAACTAAAATTATTGCTACAATCTATCATCGGAAATCTAGAAATAGACTTGCGATATTAAAATGAAACCAATTCATTGATTTTCCCCTGCATTCAATGTGCCAAGGTGGCAAATTTTGAGCATATCTTTAACCTCCACTCGATGACTTAGCCTCTAATGTAAATAACTAGTGTACGTGGCATCTGAAAACACTGGAATGATACAATGAATGGCATTGCAAAGGCATTTAATTTCCATTTGCTGACTGTGTGGCTTGATTAGATATGTCCACATGATATCCCATGAAATTCCTTGAATTTTTCTGATTTGCTAATCTTTGTTGACTAATTCTTGTTTCCACCTGGTATCAGACTCCTTTACCCTTGGTAATTTACATGGAATACATTCTAAAATTAAATTGGTGGCATATAAGCTATCATTAACCAACTGTGTTATATTATTCATCATATTTCTGGCTCTTGATGTAGTTCTTTCTCCTTTTATCAACTCCTTTTCTCATTCAATAAACAGAATTTATTTGTGTCTTTCCTCAATCCTGGGAAGGTTTACATTCCGTCCTTTCTCTGAGTCTTCCCATGAAATAAATTTAGAAATTTTCTCATCTGCATGATCAAACTTTACCCTGAGGTTGATTCCTTCATCTATTAAAGATGATGTTATTTCACACAAGGGCTTGGATTGTGCTATCTTTTGACATAATTCATTCAACTTTTGAGATAGTATTTTGTTCATTTCAAGAGCTTCAGTTTTAAATTGATCTAGTTTAGGATAACCCCTAAATTTTTCCAATCTTTCTTGGAATACTTTCTCTTCCTCAGCCTTAGCAGCTTTCTCATTTTGCAATAGGGTCTGTAGTTGTGCCACCTCTTGAACTAGTTGTTCTTGCTTATTCAAGCCTTGTTCATCAAGCTTTTTCTTCTCAATGCCAAGCTGCTCTTCCAACTGTTTAGATCTGAGATTTTCATCTTGTAACTGTTGTTCCAACTGCATAATCTTTTGTTGATTTTCTGTTGATTGTCCCTCCAGCATAGCTATCTGTACTTCCTTTTGTTTCATCATTTGTGTGACTTACGAAGCGTTGTATATGTAGCTGCACTATAGGTGCCTGCATATTGGGATAATGTGGTGAGATCCTCTTAAGGATTCACCTCAGTATTTTTCCAGAAAATATTCATCAGTTCAACTTGTGATGTTGAAAGAGATTCATGGTCTGTTCTTATTATCTTCCCTTTGCTTCCTGACAATAGCCCTATGCTTAGGAGGAATATAAAAGAAATCTTGAGGAGGAATATCTTCTACTTTCAACACAATTTCTTTTGTACGATGCTCAGGGATGATTTCCATATCTTGATCTTTCAGAATGTCAACTTGAGGATTATTTTGTGATCCTATTTGTTGAACAAATTGTTCGTATTGATTTAGCAAATGGGAAGAAAAAATAATTTCAGTAGAATCCACCACATTCTCAGTGGTTCTTTCTCTTTCAAGTTGATTATTTGGCTTATTACCAATATCTCCCTTTTATGTCTGTACATTAGCTTCACTTCCTATATTTTCTTTCTCAACATGCACATTGGTCTCAATACTTGTACTTTCCTTCCCTATTTGAACTGTATTTCCTTTTCCAATAGGTTCATCTGTTTTACTGCCAGTATTCTCCTTTTTCACATTAGGCTTTCCACTTGTGCTTACATTTTCAGTATTTACATTTCCCTTGCTGGTAGATGTTTCTTTACCTGCTTTGTTGGCTGCATCTTCTTTTTTCTTCTACTTTGTTTCTATATTCTCAGATTCTTGCAGTATAATTCTTTACTGGTCAAGAGGAGCTTTCAGCAGTCTTTGACTTCTAAATAACATAAATTTATTCATATCCTCAGTCCGAAATTTAGATTTATTTAAGTCATATACATGGGGAAATTTATCAATAGAAACAAATAAATCATCAAAGTCATCGGGTTCATGCTCGAACTGAGAAATTGAAACTGAATTAGTGAAATCAAATTCTACTTTTCTTGGGTTACACTTCCTACCTACGACTATAGAGAGCTTAAGATCCCTTATTTTGATGACCTCCTTCTCAGCATGTGTGATGTTATTAAGTGTATAATTCCCACAGTGAAATGGAAAAGTAGGCCACATTAGTTTCTTGTTATTCTTAAGAGACCTCGGCATGCCTTCTACTATTAACTGGTAGGAGATTTCTTGTGCTAAAAGTTTGTCTGCGACATACATAGGTAAAATATGGGGCTCCACTATACTCCCAAATACTCTAACATAGGTAAATTTCTCTTCTCCAAACCAGTCGCCATTCTGGGATATATCATTCTTAGCTTTTTCAGAAAGTCGAGGAGGAAATTGGTTGAAAATGGTTTGATAGATAGGGATGCGGAAACCGTGACAAATTCTATAAACGTGGTTTTTAAACTACACCTTCCATAAGAGCTTATGGTAAATATGAATAGGAACGGGATCTTTGGGGGTTCATTTCCAACCAAGAATGGGAAATTCGGAATTAAAACATAGGGCATCTAAAATGTAGGCACAAAAGTAAAACGAGGTTGTGTTTTCTGTGTTTTTATCCTTTCTATACTCTAGGATTCTATTGGCTATCTTATCTGAAAGGATAACTTCCCAGTCCGTGATTTCAGAATTCACAGCAGAATGGAATAATGGTACCATTTGAATTCAAAATCTTGCTGAATTATCATTTCCAAATAGCCTACACATCATTGCGGTGGCATAAAAATATGGAGGTGATAGGAACTCCACGGAGTACATACCTGATGATTCATTTTTCTGCTTCTCTGGAGCTTTCCTCCATTCTATGATTGCCTCAGACTAAGTTTCATTTCTTGCAGCAAAATCCTTAATAAAAGCTTTGTTGTAGACCTTTTACGGATCTGCAATATGGTACATTGCCTTTATGTCCTCTTCTCTAAAAGACCTGAATATTGTTCCCACAGCTGAAACAAATGTTGTGTTTTGGATTGTGACATTATCTATCACCCACCGAATTACATCATAGTAAGGGAAAATGTTTGCCCGAGTTGCAATTCTATGAAGGAATGAATTTGCGAGCGCTTTAGGAGGAGTGTCAGAATCAGAATATGGGTCATCCTCGTCAAGGAATGTTGCCTTTACTTCAGTAACCTTAGGATTTTCTCTTTCAATCAGGTTATATACATCTTCCCTAGTCATTTTTCCAAGTCCCTAGCATGAAGTATCTGTTACCAGCTTGAGTTTCGTTGGTTTTTCTTTTGGTACTATGGGAATAGTAGTGAAATTTTTAGTGGTAGTAGCCTTTGCTTTCTTAGATCTCTTAGACATTTTGTCATCTGTTAATGTCTCACTTGCTTGGAGAACGAAAGGATTGGGTGCTCTATGGTTCTACACAGGATAAAAGCTCTCAGACGTGGTGAAAATACAATGAGGAGAATAGCTCATATGAAAATATTTATTTGTTATTTTCAATTTATTAACTTCGTGTTAAAACTTTAATGCCCTCTCTAAGAGTCACACTCACGCATTCAAAATAGAATCAATCATCATTACTCATTTTATTTTCTATTTATTAGTAAACGTACAATCGAAGATCGGCGTTTTTGGAATGAGAATAAAAAAATTCATTTTGAATTTTGCGATTGCGATGAATAAATCATATGCACAGTATAAAACAAACATAAAGATAAAGTATTGATTGCATCAAGAATTTTCAACAAGGATAAAAAATAACATATCATGATGTCTGTCGATTTCCGATTGCGATGATGGTATATCGCATCGACTATTTTCAAAGAAAGTAAGTTGTAAACGATATTCGCCGATTTTGCGATTGCGATGATAGTGGGGTCCATCGCATCGGAGTTTTTCAAAACAAATGTAAAAACTTAAAAACTTTGCAATTTCTGATTTGCGATGAAGGCCATCACATAGGAGTTTATAAAATAATTCCATGTAACATTGTTTCTCCGAAATGCAATTTGCGATTCATCACATCGCATCGGAGTTTTTCAAAACAAATGTAAAACTTTTAAGATATCTCTGATTTGCGATTGTGATTACTGTATGACATCGAACTTTGTTTAATATGAACACTTTATGTATTATGTTGATGTGATAAAAGGTTATATATTTCATTGGATCATGGATTTTCAATGTTTCATTTGTTTATAAGCACTTTGTGATTTATGAAACAATGGACTCTTTATTTGTTTTATTCAAAATGATCGGATTTCATCTAATTCTTTTATTCCTAAAAAGAAAAAGGGGACCTATTTCTGAATGATATCTCTTCTAAAAATTTGAAATGGGGAGGGTTGTTGTACTGTACAACACTACCACAAAATTTCCTAAAGCATCAGTGCAAGTCATTGTTTTTTCTAAGAAATTTACTATTGCATTTTGTTGTTCTAGCCAATCCATTCCAACTAGGAGTTGATAAGATCCCAAGTCAAGGATATTTAACTTGGAATCTATCATATACCCATTTAAATTTACACAATTTTGTGTAATTTATGCTTGACCTTCGTTTTTGTCATTGTAGCCAACTACACCAGCCAAGAGTGCTTAAATGTTTTTGTTTTTTGTTTACATTTTTCCACTATTTGTGGACTAATATAACTTCAACTAGCTCTTGGATCAACTAAAAAATACATAGGTTGGTGAGAGATGATACCTTTAATTTCAATCATATTTGATTGATGCTCAGCCTTTCTATATTTTAGTGTTGCAATGATCCAAGAAATGTTTCGAGCAATGTCATTTAGTGTGGTTTCTTCCCACAGTGCTTGAATGTTATGAATTATACGAGTGTTGTGTGAGCAGTCCCGCAACATGTGAGGCTCACCACATCCCAAAACTTTAAATGGTTATTTGGTATTTACCACAGTTTCTCACTTCATGTCCCCTTCCATGTCCTTGGAACCAGTGTCGGAATCGACAGTCTGATCTCAACACTCTTATTGAACCTTTTTCATTGGTGGTTTTTCCCAAAATTCTCCAGATAAGGTGGTTTGGATCTTTTTGAACATTCTTCGGCCTTCCCTTTTTCTTATTTTGATAATTTTTCAAATATCATTCATGCCTTTAAATTGTTGGTAACAGAGTCATGTTTTCCAAACAACCTCATGCACTGTTTTAGGATTATCAAATTCAAATATTTCTCTGTAAATAGTGTGCAAAAAGTTCATAAATCATTGTAATTTAGATTTTTCTTCCATTATATATGGCACATAGCGAAGTAGATTGGTGAACTTTGTCACAAATTCATCAATAGTGAGTTTTCAAAGCCTCATCTCATGAAATTGATTTTCTCTGTCATCATAATACCTCTCACTGATGTATCAATATTTGAATTTCTCTTGAAATTATTCCTATGAAATAAGATATTCATGAAGCAAGTGTATGATTTTGGTCTCTTCCCAGCAAAGTGTGGCTTTACCTTGCAATTGGTAAACTGTGAGTCTTTCTTTCAAATTACTTCTGTATTCATATACTCGGAAGTATTATATCATGTTAAGGAGCTAGGCTTCTAGACCCTCTTCATTCTCCCCATAAAATGTTGGAAGCTTAAGCTTGCGAAATTCCCCCTGCAACTCCTTTTTATTTTTGGACTTTGAATATGTTTCACCAGATTCTTCCCCAATCTCATACCTTTTGGAGTTGGGTTCATCTTAGTTCCTTTTCCTTTCTAGTTCCTCATCATGATGAATATATATTGAGGTTAATTCCCTTATCAACCTCTCTTTCTAATTTCTAGCTTGTAGTAAACATTCATTGCTAATCCTTAGCTAAATAATTTCCTCCTAAAATTTGTTGTCACCTCCTCATCCCTTAGTTCCACATACAACTCTACTTTGTCAAAGATGAAAACAATTGCAATGTTTCTGCACTTCAATCCGATTTACAAAACACAATTATCATTCATAAACAATGAATAAAATTACTTCATAACTTAAATTTTTATGACAGTAGAGTTTTTTTATGTGTTGGGACCCATAGGCCCACAGTTTTAACTTGGCTTCTCATACCACTTGTAACAACTCATTTTTTTTTTGAATACTATACTTCCCTTTAATCAATATTGATCCTCTTAACATTATCTCTGCTACTAATTAATTTAATTAATCCTTCTCCTTAATTGCATTACATAAGTCCACCTTAATCTTATGAAATATTATAACCTTCTTTTTCCACAGTAATCTAATCCTTGTTTACTTCCTCATTACATTATTACATTTATAAACACATTAATTCTTATCCCTTAATATATATCTACCATATAATTATCCCTTACCTCTATTACCCTATACTTCTAACTTGAATTACCTCTTTCATAATTAATTTAACTCACCATTACCATGCTCCCTACTTAATAAGTGATATAAAAATACCCTTAGCATATTCATAAGGTATGGTTATTACATCAATCCTAACACCAATTTTGGATGCAATAATTAAGTCTAAGGTAAGTACAGATTTTTTATGATACTAATTATTATTTTATATTAACATTACCCATGTATTGAATTGGCCCTCTACTAGACCTCCATGGGGCCCCTCCACGTGGGCTTCACATGGTCCTCTTGTACTTTTGAGGTGCCACTTGTACACTTGTTCTCTGGGTATTTCCTAATGAATTAATTTGAATATTAAATCTTTCTTTTAATTCTAGAACCTCAATTTTTCTGGGTTATTGGCCTATGAGCCAGTTCACTATTTGTGAACCCTTGGTCTAATTTTCGTTTGACCCAATTTTTTTTTGTTATTCCCTTGAACTTCATACCTTTGTAAATTTAAATGGGTTTATTGGCAACCTACCATTAGGCAGGCTATCTCTGTTTCTTGGCATTATGTATATTCACTGGCTGTATGAATTTGCCATGGAACTACTCACGACACCATTGTTTTTAGTTTTATTTTTCTTGGTAAGATAATACTCTATTGGGCGTATTACACTTTAGTTATTTACTTGAGTGTTTATTTTGTATGTCAACGACATTAAACATTAGACACTATGACTTTCTATATTTCCTACCATAACCTGTGTGTGCATTTAAGATATAAATTACGTAGTACATTTTTGTCTACTTATAGTGGCAAATTTTTATTTCTACGTAACTTTAGAAAAATAAATAAATAAATAAAAATAAAAATGAAAATAAAATTTCTTTATATTTAATTTCTCTTGTAGAGTGATATTTTGATTTAAAATTCTGGGTTTTCACTTTTATATCATAATTCCTTTTTTTGTTGTAGCTTACTTTGAGACTTGAGTTTTTGTTGTCTTTTGATTTATGAATCCAGTACAGAGATGGTTTTCCACTCATCTTAATTGTTTGTAAAATTTTATTCAAGGTACTTAATCTACAACGTTATATGTTTTTGGATTTGTTCACGACATATGTCGTCTTGAGACTGCGTGAGTAGTCATGAATTTTGCCTCTAATTTCTCACGCTACAGACAATACTTCTTTAGTTTATAAATATTTTGTTTTTATATTTTGTTCTAATGATACCTTTATTGGATGTCTACATTTATGTCAGTTATTCATTTTCCCTTCTATCATCTATCCTACATAGTATCCCAGTCTATGAGTCAAAGATAGGTGTAATTTCTATATTTATGTTTACATGCATTTATGAATTTCTGGCTATGAAACTGAGTCATTAGCCCTCTTCATTCATCTCTTCACATGTTCATAATGTTTAAATATTAATGAGGTATATGAATTTGTAATATATATATATATATATATATATATATATCAATTTGTATAGGCTTAATGTTAATACATATGTTTTTGTGGCTCTATGTTTTCCTTGTTTGTAAGGCATCTTAACACAATTGGTTTTCATTCTTTCTTTTTCCTTTCGTTCAAATGAATTTATATTTCCCTCGATATTGATATTATGATATATGACTATGAATACACTCTAAAGTTCCTGCAGTCATATTTTAATCGTTCATAAATTTTCATCAGCCACAAGGATTTCTAGGCATAATTGACACATAGGTACTCCCCATGCCTTATTTATTATTTAGAAATTGCTGAAGTATGCCTAACCTATCCTTAAGGTCAAATGCAGCCTCTTCATGCAACCTAAACTTATCATGAGGGTTTCATCATACCTTCTATGTTTTTTATTATTTTCTTATTTATGTAAATCATATTCACAAGGTATTAATCCTAGAATTCATTATTTGTTTTTCCATTTAAATTTTTCCATCTAATATGGGTAACCACTTACCGAGATTTCTTATTTTTTACTGAACTTGGAGCCACATGTTCTAGTATTTATCTCTTATAGGTTAGACCACTCCTAATTTATTCCTATTCAATATTCTTTACATTTAATCCATTGTAGTTGATTTCTAGTTTACTCACAGATCCATGTTTGTATGTGTAGGTGAAGAATAAAGCTTATGGAAGATTAGGCTTATGTAAAATACTTCTCAGTTATTATGTATATATTTGTTTCATATATATCCAATAGGATCTTACTTTAATAATACATCAATTTAAGTTCTAATGTCAACCTAATCTTATGCAATTTTTTCCTCACTTGAACTAATTTGACAGTTCATCAATCCCCTTCTGAGTTCGAGGTAACAGAGAAATCCCTTATTTCTCATGTCTGTTGCGGTACCATTCAGGATTTTATTACATGTACCTACTTCATCATTTTTACAATTTTATGCTAAGACAATACTGGTCTAGACATTATTACCTTTTGGTTTCAATGTATAATTTCCAAATTTGAAGAGTCCTGTAACATTTATGTCCTCAGCTCTTTTAAGAGGATTGGTATTTAACATTTTTTTATATGAATTTGAACCACTATAGACTTTTATGTTTCATATATTATGATGGTTTATCAATATATATATATATATATATATATATATATATATATATATATATATATATATATATATATATATATATATATATGTTTGGCATACATATCTTGCTATCTGAGTTATCCATTTGTTTAATATATTTTTTTTATTCGTGAGAATGTAAATGTCCTTTGTTTTACATTACAAGATGTAATTTATATCATCTTTTTTTTTTTTGCTGTAATATGATATTTGGTATGACTACAGCTATTTTTTCTAGCATGTCTATTTATGTCTTAATTTCGAAAGAGTTTAGTACTCTTTATTCACTATTACTAGTAATACTTTACAACTAAATTATGAAATTATACTTATTAATAAACATGAAATTTAGACCCCTTCTTGATTTTAGAAATTATATTTTTTTATCTAATAGAAGTTCCTAAGCCTGTGTAACAGTACTGAAGACTTAGCTATATTTACTTACAGATGAGACTTCTGTCAAATACACATAACAATATGGACCTTGTAAAATACACAATGAAGTATTTAACTAACATTGTAAAACTAAATCTAAGATTTCGGATACCAATGGAACCTGGAAGACACTTGTCCAACATATATATATATATATATATATATATATATATATATATATATATATATATATATATATATATATTATCAGACATATATCTAGAATTCAGATTCATTCTCAATCCCTAATAGTGGAATTTAATTATAGATTCAATGTAGGCATATATTAATAAAATCACATGAATGACATACCATTGTGTAAAGACTATTTTCCTCCCAACCACGAGCTTATTCCACATCTCTCCCCTGAGCAGAGACCTATGATCCCTAGTGTAGGCAACCCCTTTGTCACACTAGTGATGGATTATTTAAGCCTTATTTCCCTCAGCGTGTTTCCATAGAAGGGTCTCGTTATTATGGGATGCTATTTCTCATATCCTAGGCTTTTCTTCTTTTCTTTCCACAAAAGATTATTTTAAAACTAGTTTTTCCTGAACCAAGTTTTATTCCTACCTTTTCTTAGTAACTTTCCACTTGATTGAGTATTTTACTAGATTTTTATTTCCCATCTAATAAAATTATTTATTTAATTTTTCTCCTAGGATTTCTGGAGTGTTTTGGGAAAGTTTTGGATTCTAGTCCATCATCATGGACAAGAATTCCTAGTCTCCATTACTCTGTCTTTACACTAATAGTAATTCCACAATTATTTATTAATTTCAAAAATAACATGTTCATACATAATTATTCCCTAGGTCAACTTCAACCTTCGGATTATTTACTAAATATAAAAAGTGTAAATAGGGGTATTACAGTAAAACCCTCTGGACTCAAATTTTTTTCTCCTAATTAGCTTATAACTAAATGGTTTCCATCACTAACCATAAATGTATTTATCCTATTTATGATTTTATCATGCTTGCTATAGCTCAAAGTTACTTTAAAATTTACAAATTTTTCCTCTGTAGGGTCAGACTAATCTTCCTTATTTATTAGTCATTATTACACTTATCTTAATTACCTATCTTCTGTCATGCATCACCACATCACACATAAGCTGAATCCTTAAAATGTTTGGCATCATACTCCTTACGTAAATTATTTCCCAAAGGTGTTTGCTATTGTTATAATTTATTATTCATGGCTTCCGTATGCTTCGATCAAAGTGCTTATCTACAGTTGTTGTCCACTTCAAGAAGCACATACCCTCAAGTACTCGACCATCTAGCCTTTCTCCCATCAGTTGTAGGAAACTTGCCACGATCACCTGACCATCACACGACCTATCAGTACACCTCATATGGAGGGTGTATATCGCATACTCTAATCTAACGGTGGTCACAATATCTCCTCCAACCCTACCATGATTTCTTATTAATTCGAATTTATTCCACCAATCATTTATTTCAATCCATGCACACTTGTATGGTTTCTATACCCCATTAGTTGCAGAGCTGTGATTTGGAGGTATTCCTATCAAACCTTAAGGCCAACCTCCTGTCACACTAGCACCTTATTTGGTTCCAAAATTAGTGCCATCGGTTTGGGTTTCCTTGATCACACCTAGGGTTTTAATATATTTCCACTATATTTGCGTGCTTCGACTACCTTTGAGGATTTAATATAGTGCCACCAGGTCCAAATTGAGGTTGAAGGCACCGTAGCTGTGTCTAACACTTAAGTAATTTATCTCTAGAGAACTGATTATTCATTTCGAGTTATTCACTTTAATTTTTTTCTTTTTTCCATTAACCTTATCTAATTTCAATCATTTAGTTCTCGCTCGTTATCAAATACTATTTCCAATTTCACATGTGGATCAAAATTCATTAGAGTAAGCCCCTGGAAGAATTTTGGTATTGATTTATGGCCACCCTTATGGTTAGGTTTCCAACATCCCGTAAATAGGTAATAAATTCTTGAATTTATTGCCTCCATACATACAATTGTCATTTTACCATTTTCATTCATGTAAGTGTCTTACTTGTTGCCTTGTTGAGGTGTTTTGATGTTCATTCCAGATGCTTAGTTGGCAAGATGTGACTGGAATAGAGAGTTTTTCATTATGATGTTGAAATCATGTTCACTTACCCATGATACAGGGTAATGTTAAGGTTTTTAAATTTCACTATCTAAACTTATTATCTTATTTCCTATACTAGACTAATTTTAATGAAATTCCTAATCTGTAGTAGTGTCTTGAACAATTATGACATTTATCCCCAGGTATTCTTATATTTTAACCAACAGAGTTGGATCCCTTATATTTCTATGATTCCCAGGAAAATTTTAACTGATTTGGTTTTTTTCTTTTTCTTCAGGGTATGTTTTGTTTCCTTCTTTTGTGTTTGTAGCTTCCAAATTGAAGAAACTATTAACCACACACCCCTATTTTCAGGTGTAAATAAGTCAAGTCATTTCATCCAATATTTTGGTGTTGAGCTCCATTTCTCATTGCCTATGCTTGCTAAAGCATAGACTAAAAGTTGTAGTTTTTTATGGTCTCTAAATACTTTATTTTACAAAGAAATTTATTTAGTGATTTTTCCTTCTAGCACACGAAGTTTTTCATGCAACTGATTAGTCTCTCTGTTACATAATAGTATATGTGGATTGTGTTTATGTTTACATAGAATCTACTTCACGAACTATAAAAGTTTTGTGCTACAAAATGAAGACTCAGTTTCTAAGAACATCTAGAGGCTTAATGGGTCTTAGTACTAGTTGTTGTACATATATACACTAAATATTCCTTTGCAATTCCATATATCGTTGGTAAATTGTCACTATTTGTATAATATTATGGTATTCTTTTAAGTGTTAGAAAATGACTGAATTATAAAAAAATGATTGGTTCAATTTGTGTTGGTATGACTATAAATAAAATTTTCTGAGATTCATGAGTGTATATTTTGTGAATAATTTCACTCGTATATATTCCCAAATTGTGTGAGTATTTTTTTCCTTTGGTTAAGATCGTGACTCTGAAATTCCTTCTTAAATAAGTTTATGGCGACATATTTGGTGAGGGTTTGCCTCATATGGATTGATTCATGACTCTTAAGGTCCAAATATTTTTGCATGTGTCTTATGAATTCCGAGTTGACTTGTTGTTATCCTTATTTCTTTTATTACTTTCATGTAGAAGTTATATATTGTATGCATTCTAGCAACTCTTTAGTGATATCTCAATTAGAAGGGATCAATAGATTATTATATTTTATGCCCCAAATCTTGTTAATAGAATCCTTCCCTACTATTTTATCAAATAGATTTCCATCTTCCAAAAGATTTTGTGCTTATTTTATTTTATTTTGTTCTTGATCCCTATTTGATATTATTCACTCCATAATTACTTGAATGTTCTTCCAACGATATACATGTCCCTATGTGCATGTTTAATGCATGTCTATATCTCTTGCTTCATTTCTTTATGTGTACAGCTATTGTTCCTTAACAAATATGGCTCGGTACTGTCATAACTTGAAATATAATTGGATCTTCCTAGGATTAGGGAGTTAACTCAAGAAACTAATAACCAGACCTGATTTACACTACACTTGGTTTCATCTACCTGTAGTGTTTGACCTCTGCAATTTAATGTTAATAAAATTTTCAGTCAACACCATACCCATTAATTAAATCGTATCGATGTTATATGAATTCAAAAAGGCTAGCACAAAACAAAATCTTTAACTCAAAAAATATTATTACCTTTCCTAAAACCCAAATAATTAGGTATCCAATTTTTCTTTAGAATACTTATACACAGTTCATGCAGTTATATTTATAAGTCATTATCAAATATAAACTTACTCATTTAATTACATGAACATATAGTAGCATATGTAATATAATAACCAAACTACCCATTACAAAAATCATTACGTAACCATAACATGCTTCCTCGATAGTCAATAATTTTAAGTTTTCAATAGGTAAAAAATAAATATTAAATAAGTAATGATTTGATTCTCCAACATAAAATATTAATGATCCCATACATGATAAGTATGTACTTCAATAGAAATAAGTTTAAACTTCAATAACCAATTATCCAATACATGATAAACACTTTCTTCAATAAAAATTAACTTTAAACTTCAATAAACTCCAGTAGTCGAATTATTTGGAAAAGAAAAGTTTTCCTCCCAACCGTGAACCTTCTATTCTGGTTCGCCCCTTTGTTTAGATCTCTTTTCTTCCCAAATTCAACAACCTCTTGTTGTGATGGTGAAGGCATACTTATGCCTCATTTCCGTTAGCACACTTTCCTTAATGATGTCTCATTTTTTGGGTTTTTCCAATCCCCATAGCCTAATAATTTCCTTCTTTTATAGAAAAAAAGGACATTTTTTCTCATTTAAAGCTCTCTTTTTCCCATGCAATGCTTTATTCACCAATTCCCCAATGTTTTTTCCCCTCACTGGGTGATTTATTATATTTTTCTCTCCCAATATAGTTAATCACATAAATCTACTCCTGGGTATTTTTAAGAGTATTAGTTTGGGAAAATTTTTATTTCCATCCTTTTTATCCACATTGGAATCCAGATTGGAATAATGATATCACTAATTATATGTTCTTTCCAAGTTAATCCTCAAATTTTCTTCCATTAATATTATTCAAAATATATTAATTACATCATCATTATCATTCCACAAATTCAATTATGGATTCATTGCCATTACTAAAAATATTCCATCTACTTAAAATAAAATTCACATAAACCTTGGGGTGTTACAATGGCTTCCATATCCATTCAATCCAATAATAATAAAAAGTATAAAAATAAAATTAACATAAAATTAGGGGTATTACAATGGCTTCCATATCCATTCAATCCAATAATAATACAAACTATAAAAATAGTCACTATTTAAAAAGAAAAACATAGGTGTGTTACATATCCCCCTCATAAAAATAAGCATTGTCCTTGATGTTTTTCTTTCAATTCCCTTCCTCTTGGAACAATGTTGGAAATTCTTCATGTATCTTATCCTCCATCTCCTAGGTGGGCTCCTCTAGGGTAAATTTCTTTCACTAAACTTTATGTTTGAGTGATGGTTGAACTCAAGGGTAAAGTTTACTTTTTTTTCTAATCTATGTTTATTTCCTACCATGTTTAGACACATATTGAACATGTGCTTTCCATTTTCCTTCATGCACCCTGGAAAGGGTCATCACCCTGCACTCAATAAGGTTTTTGACATGCATTTGATAAGGTTAGCATCATCATTATAATATAACAACAGGAAAAATAGGTCATTTTTATACATTTTATCCATAAGATATGTCAAATGACATGGACACCATCCAATGTTTTCTTTTTCTTCAATATTTAAAAACGTGAAATTTCTAATTTCCTTTCATCCCATTTACCGATCAACAAAATGTTTTTAAAGGTCCAGTTACTTACCTTACTTCTCCTTATTAGTAAAAACTACTGGCATATCATACCAGATAATATTCAATGATATTTTTTTGATGTCATAATGTTAAATATGCATTGGTCATACATAACCAAAGTATAGAACAACCTCTTATCTCTACCACTTTGTTGATTATTATATTATTATGAATTCCACCCCAAAAGTGAAATTATTCAAGTCCCTCCTTACAATTTTACCACTCGTTTCATGCCATTTTATGAGCACAAAGATTAAAGTGTAAAATTATTAAGAGCTATAAATAAATAATTCACAATATCAATACAGATAATTAAGGAGTAGCTTGATATATTCAAATTTCCTCGTCAAACAATGCTTCAAATATTTATATCATTCCTTTAACTAACTTCATCGGGTTTCAGTTTGTCCTATATCTTAGGTTGGTAATGAAGTTGTAGTTATTTTTCTCTCATATATAACCATTACATCTTTTCCCTCTTGCATTATTATGCACATCAACTACTTTCACACACCTTATGTTCATGTCCTTATCTCGTCAGTTTTAGAACATATCTCTCTCTCACACACAGATATATATATATATTAGAAAAATATATTATAAAATATTTTCCTTTTTATGGTTTCACCCTTTAGCCATAAGATTTAACATTTTTTTGGGTTGTCTGATGTCAAATTTTCTTTTCACAATTCCACTACCATTCAACATCCACCTGTTTCATTGTTTTGTCCAACTACCTCAATTTCCTAATTTTTTTGTTAACTATCGATTTAATTAAATAATTAATCTATTTTTTCTATGGAACACACTTATAAAATAGACCATTTGGCCCAATTATCTATACTAATTTGTAATCCGTGTGTACTTGATACCTATTTTATCCTTTACGATTAAACCATAGAGAATTTATTTTCTTGTTTCAAGGTCTATCGCAGTTTTCTCTTTATAAATTATAGCTTTACCTATCTCTGACTAGATTTGATTTTTTCTAAATCCTTTCAACATTATTCCTAGATGCTCTCATGTTTTCCTAGTTCTTTGGATAACAAAAATGACATTATTATTTTTCTTTTCAATCTGAGAATCTCAAATTTATTTACTTTCTTTGTTATTTATATGATTATTTTTCTTTTAATCACAACTTATTCTGCTATTTTATTCCATCTTACATGAATATCACCTAGTCAATAGGCTTCTCACCTAGGTGACCATCGACTTATTATAAGTTATCCTCTTGTCAACCGATTTTGTTGCTTAGAACTTATTTTCTAGTTATCAAAATTATACATTTCGAACAAACTACCAATAATTCCTTATTGAAGTAGGTTTGAATCTAATATTTCCTCTTATGTCTCTCATTTTGACATTATGGATTATCTTTGCAAGTAGAAACATCATCTGTTGCTACATTCTTTTATGTGTAGGGTCATGGCTCCTCTATTGAAATTTTAGGTTTCTTTATGCTCAACCTACAGCACACTATTAATTATAGGGTTCATCCCTTCTCATTTGGTTCCATTAATTTAATATTTATTCAATGAATCTATAGAATAGGTGTGCATAAATCTGTTTGGAGATCATTCACACATAATAATACTTTTCATTCTCTATTTATTACTTTAAATTATATCTTTTGGATTCTCGTATTGTAATTTGAGTATAGTCATGTATATATTTCTTACATAGAATCTCAATTTATATTAGGAATTTCCTACTTCTTAAAATGCATTCAATGTGATATAGATAGTTTCCTATGCACAAAAATTTGTATGTAAGAATTATAAGTTCTGTTGAAGATAATGGAGAATCCTATATTAGTGTGAGCTGGTTCACGAGACCTTAGGATAGGAATTAGTTTCTATTTCTTAGCGTATGGTTCTAAATTCCCTAATACCTTGTATGCTATATAATGCTTGAAGTGTATTGAGAATGTAGAGCATTCTATAGAGCTAGACTCTCATGGTTCAGACTCTCTTTCATTTCCATAATACCTTGTATGCTATATAATGCTTGAACTGTATTGAGAATGTAGAGCATTTTGTAGAGCTAGACTCTACTGGTTTAGACTCTCTTTCATAGCGCTAACTAGTGGGAATTTTATCTATCAATTCAAAAATCTCATTTTATCATGTTGGCGAAGCTCCAGGGACAATTCATAGCCAAAGTGTTGTGATCCCTGCGAGTATGGAGGTGGTAGAGGAGAATCCACTTATGAATGAGTGGATTTTTTTTCGTCTTATTTTCGCTATAATGCATCGATTAGTGACATAAGGAAAATTAAATGTGGGTCCCCACTGCAGAGAACGATGTTGATCATCAAACACTTTCCATTTTTTGCATGCACATGGACAAATCTAGTTTTGTGGTGCGTTAAGGCACTAACATGGGAGAATTGAACAAAGTTTGTGTTAGCAGGCTGTCGTATGTAACATTGGTTGCGTTAGGGAACTCATATTAAAATTTAAGGGTTGAGAACTTCATATTAAAACCTTTATACGAGTTATTTGATTTAAGAGGGTCTTCCCTTACGTAAATCCTTTCTTTCAAAAATGGATTTTAATTAAAGAGTGATTTGTCCCTTGCGTGAAACATTTTGGTATTTTTCAAAGCATTTTTCTCATACACTCTCATACATGTATTTATTTTAAAAGAGCACATGAATTAATTCTTTCAAAGGGAATTTTTAATGATTCCTTTTGTGAGTGGATTTTTTTAATGACTTCTTTTATGAGTGGAGTTTTTAATAATTTTCTTTAAAAAAAAAATTGAAAAGTTATTTTTCAAAAAGGGATGATTGTTGATCCACTTAAGAACAAAGGTAATTTTTTGAGTGTTGAGGAGATCTGACAATAGATCTGAGCTAGTGGACACCACTGCTGACCGAATAATTTCGGTGAAAAGTCACCGATGAAGGGATCGAGTGAAAATTTGCTGATGAAGGAGGATATATGAAGCAGATATTGCTAGTGCAATGGATTCAAAAGCCTGTCACACTACATGAAAAAAAACCTGTTGGATTGATCACAGATCAGGTAGATCTATATCATAACATTATTTTCTATGAGGATCTGGGGTAGATCCATCAATTTTTTTTCCTGTAAAGGTTTTTTTTTAATCGTCAATATGAATAATGAAATCATCGAAACATACTTGAATGAGGGTAACAAACTTGATGGCTCCAATTACTCAAATTGGAAATTGAAGATGAATATTGTGTTAGAAGCGCAAAGTGCTTGGACGATTGCAAATGGGGATGAGTCGAAACGAGCAGCGGGAGTAGCATCGATCCTAGATTAGGAGAAGAGAGAAGGTAGATCAAAGACATTGCCGAAGATGTCAGTGAAAGACTCAATCATACCGCATATAAGAGAATGTAAATCAACAAGCGAAATATGGATATTATTGAAGGATTTGTATGATATGAGAAATAGAAATCTTCTTTAGTTCTTGAAGAGCAAGATTCTATCCAGAAATATGGAGGAAAATGAAGCAGTTTCTTCTTTCATATTGCCGATCAAAGATCTGAAGAAAAAATTGGAAGATATCAGTGAGATAGTTGCAGATGCATATTTGGACACGATTACCATGAATGGTATGACTGATGATTACCAAATGTTTATCACTTGGATAAGTTCGAGAGAGAAAATCCCAAAATTTGAAGAACTGACAGGAATATTAATGCAAGAAGAAGAAAAAAGATTGACTCTGAAACCATAGAGTGAAGATATCACACTAATTGCAAAGAAGAAATTCTTCAAAGGAAAAGGAACTCCATCACAGAAAAATGGAGGAAATCAAGAGAAATGACCGAATCAAACTCAAGGTATGTATCACAATAAAAATTACTTTGTAATTAAATTTTTTTATTGCGGAAAACTTAGTCATATGGCTAAGGAGTGCAGAAAGAAGAAATTTCATGAAGAACAATAGAGGCATAAGAGCCATGCAAGTCATTTCACAAATAATGACCACGTTCAGGACTTTAGATTGTTCATGGAATAATTTTATGAGAATTTCGATGCAAACATCTGGTATGTAGATTCGGGACCATCCACACATATGACAGGGAATAGAAAATGGTTTAAATATTTTAAAGAAATCAACAATGGAGCACAAGTCTACTTTGGTGATCATAGAAGTCATCAGATCAAAGGGTGTGGGATAATTTCTATTATGTTACCTAATTATGATGTCATATATATTCATAATGTAATGTATGTACCCAAAGTGACAAAGAATTTGATTTTTGTATCCATGATTATAAATCAGGATATCAGGGTAGAATATTTTAAGTCTAACTGTTATATTAAAGATCTGCTGGATGGGATGAAGACTATTGCTCCAGGAATTCGAACAGGATGTATGTATAAATTGGATGTGAGAACAAGACCAAATCAAGCTTTGACAACATCGAGTTTGACTACAGAAGAGCTATGGCACGAGAGACTTGGTCATATCAACTACAACGATTTGTTGTTACTTTAGAAAAAGGAATGGTAAGAGATATTAATCTATTAAAACAACTATATAATTATTTTTATTCTTGTGCATTATGAAAAATGCATAGAGAAGAATTCCTTGTTAGTGTAGAAAGGAAAAATAGAGACATACTTGAATTCGTGCACACTGACCTATGTGGACCCATGCAAACAAAGTAATTAGGATGTGCACTATATTTTCTACTATTTGTTGATGACTGCACAAAGTTTTCTTGGGTGAATTTTATGAGTAAGAAAAGCCACACATTTGAATACTTTAAGTAGTTCAGATACATGATTGAAAAGGAAACAGGGAATCACATAAATATTCTCTGCTCTGAGCAAGGGCGAGAATACAGGAAGGAGGAACTTACCAAGTATTGTAAATACCATGGTATATTACGAAAATTCACAGTACCCCATACTCCTCAACAAAACGGAGTAGCTGAAAGAAGGAATAGAACATTGTTGGAATGTGCTAGGAGCATGTTGAAAGGTAAGGATATTTTGAATGGTTTTTGGGTTGAAGCATTGAATACTGCAATTTATTTAAAATATAGGAGTCCTACTAGAAGTATAGAGTTTAAAACTCCTTTTGAAAAGTTATATGGATTCGAGCCTGCGGTAAAACATTTAAGAGTATTTGGGTATAAATAATTTTCCCGCATTCCAAAGGAAGATAGAAGAAAAATAGATTCAAAATCCACCAAATGTACCTTTGTAGGGTATTGTTCACAATTTAAAGCTTACAAACTATTTAGTCCCTCTACTCACAATATTTTTTTCAGTAGATATGTCATGTTCCATGAGTAGGTTTATGATGAATCTGATAAGCACAATGAGGAATGAGATATTCCGTTCTTCGTAGAAGGGAGTGAAGAAATAGGTAACAACCATGATCAATAGAAAAAGGCAGAAGCAGAGAATTTAGATATAGCAATCAAGCTGAGTCCGTCAAAGGAAATTCAGAATGGGTTGGAAGCTACACCAATGCACAAAACACAAGGTAGGCAGATTCATTTTCCTGCTAGATATAGAGAGAATTCCTTTATAACTAGTATGATGAATGTTGTTGAACCTTATAGTTATAGAGAAGCAAATCAATGTAGTGAATGGAAAACAACGATGGAACAGGAATATGAATCTATTCTAAAAAATAACACTTGGGAGTTGCTTGAACTTCCCAAAGGGAATAAAACAATAGGTTGTAAATGGTTGTATAAACCCAAGATTCATGCAGATGGAACCATACATAAATTAAAATTTAGATTGGTAGCAAAGGAGTATTAATGGAAAGAAGGCATTGAGTATGAAGAAATATTCCACCCCGTAGCTAAACTAAATATTATCAGAATGATGATTTCTTTAGCTACTAAGAAACATTGGATGATTCACCAACTAGATGTAAAATCTTCATTTTTAAATGGGGAATTAAAAGAGGAGGTCTACTTTGAGAGACCTGAGGGTTTTGTCTAGAAAGGGAAAGAAAATTTAGTTTTAAAATTAAAGAAATATTTTTTTGGACTGAAACAAGCACCCTAGTCATGGTATGAAAAGATTGATTCATTGTTTATGCAACATAGTTACAACAGAAGTAAAAATGACCCTAATCTGTAGACTGTGAAAGATGAAAAGGGGTGCATAGTGTTGGTTTCTTTGTATGTAGATGATCTAATTATTACAAGTGATGTTGTTGATCTAATAAAAGAAATCAAGCATCAAATGTCACAAGTGTTCGAAATGAAATACCTTGGTGAACTAAGATATTGTTTGGGTTTCGAGATCTGGAGTGTAATATTCCCAAATGTGAAAAGCATGAATATAGTGCAAAATGCTGGAACAATAGTGTAAAACATAATATAAAATAAAGAGGCCAATATGGATACCTTCTATTCATAATAACATCCGCAAAATATGCATAATAAATGGGCCATAAGATGTACAATAAGAAAGAACAATCCTCCAATAGACAAAATCCCTCAAAAGAGGTGTTGCTACTATATATAAAGAGATGGAGGGCTGCTACATCGCTATTTTAAAGGAACTACTACAAAAAATGATTACATAGTAGATCTAAGTCTGATATGTGCCTCAAAATATAGATCTAATATGGATTTGAGCACTATACAACCTCCTTTGAAGAACCGCTTAAGGGTTTTCAACAAAACACCATGTACAAGATGGGAATATAAGCCCTAACGCTGAAGATCCACTTCAAAATACAGATCTGGAAAGTGTGCCTGATCTGATATAAGAAATAATGCATCCTCCTCCAATAGATCTCCTAGATGAAAGGAAGATCTCCTTCACCAGCAAAGCTTCTCTCGAAATGGTGTGCAAAAAACACCCCGCAACTCCTCCTATAAAATAACGCAGATCTGGAGATAAACTTCTTTGTAGGGGAAAATAAATTAATGGCCTGAAGCCAAGATATGAAAATAAGCACAAGGACCTTCCTTAATATCCTCCCAATGGAAATCAAGCCTTCTCCGCTAAAAATAAGCATTGAAATGGCCCAAAGATGGTCTCCACTACTGCAACGTTCAAAACAACTCAACCCTCAATAGGATGTATGATGTAAATGAAAGATGAAGCTTGGCCTTAAGCCTGAAAGTGGAAAATTTAGTAAAATACTCTTGCAAGAGCTTCTCAATGGAAGAGTTGGGATTCCCGATTAGAAACACCCAGTGCTAAACAACACTCAATCTCAGCTAAATAGGTAGAGAAAGATATATGTCTAAATAGACCATATATTCGGAAATATCATATACATCAGCATAATAAATATGGCTGCCATCCTCTTCCTTTTATAAGATAATCCCCATACAATAATAGAACTACTTTCATGCAAAGCATGTCCATCTAAAATTGTGTTGTCTTTCATTGATGACCACTCCTGCATGACAATGTTGTTGATTTGGTCAGAGTTGACCCAGTCAAGGTGTTACAACCCCTTTTGACACCTATGGGTGCTCAATTAAGCTGCCAATATCTATCATTTTCACAATCCCATTGATTTATTCATTATTAAGGAGAATTTTGGACCTCCATTGTCCTCTTATTCATAAAACAAAGAAGCAACAGAAAATTTAATATTCCAACTAGCTCATGGCTAATTGGGAATATTACAGTCCTCCCTTCCCAAATGTTGCTTGTCCTCAAGAAACTGACAAGGTGAGTGCTGCAACTCTTCTCCTCCATCATTGGTGACATGAACATGTGATAAGCTTCCCTCATAAGATAAGTGTCTACCAATCCATCTCTCCATGAAATTCTCCTCTAAAGTTCTTATGAGATGAAAAAAATTCATCCCACAAGGAGACAATAGTTCCAATGAAACAAACATGGTTTGCCCAATGTTCTCCCTAAAACATGTGGCATAATTAACATGGAGAATATATCTCCCATAGGTCACATACATTCCTCCCATCCTCCCTCCAATCATTCATATAAAAATAATAAGTACATCATCAATGTATGAGATCAAAATTAAGTACATACAAACAAAAATTTGTAAAAATGAAGGTGGGTCATAGTCCCACATGTGGAACTAGCATAGTAAATCTCCTGACTGCAGCAGATAATTATATGCTAAGTGGTTTCCCCACCACTTAATTGCTTCCCAAGTCTTCTCACAATGGCTTAAAGTGTGAGATATGTTTTTTGCCTTCGGAGTGCACCCACCGTGATACAACATCTCCCTATGTCGTCTAAGGGAGTGGCCATGTTCAGAAATGTTTATGGCCCAAAGTTGGCCATGAATTTTATATGGAATAATGCTCCTCATTGGAGCTATGGCCTAGAAATACATGGTAAAGCAATGCTAGAAATCATCAAATGAAACATTATGTACATAAGCATGTTCCTTAGCAAAAATTTTGTTCATACAAATGGAGTTGTCCATAGATAGATCCTCATATCATTCCAAAAGAGGAAAGAGGTGGTTGTGATAACTGCCTCAGTAAGTTATGTCTCTCTTCCAACTCCACACGGTTCATGCATCTCTGAAAATGCTGATATATTTCCTCTTCAAAGCCTTCCCAAGTGTAACTCTCCATGATAGTGTTGTAGGCTCTCATGGAATAAATATGGCTGAAAAGGAAATATTCATAAGCCCTTCGTAGCAACTTCTCCTTGCGATTGGAGGCTCTAGATAAGAAGATCCTACCATGATAGTATATGGCATATTATTGGACTGAATATCCCTCTTCATGTAGCTGGTCATCAAGTATTATGCATATGAAAAGATCCATGGAATAATCCACCAACAGTTGGGATTTGCAATATCGATCTATCCTCCATAGTGACAGTGCTGATGATCTATCACAAATAACATATGTCATATGGCTTCCCTTCTCCTTGAAATCTCCCATGACAAAGGTATATGTTGGAAGGTTTCTATCCTTCCCAATATTCTCCTCCCACAACGCAAAATCTTTAATGAGAGTGGGTAATGATGATGTTGGGAGAATACCTCCCTCCTCCTTGAGTCCACCCAAGAATCTTAGCATTGTATTATGGTATTTTAATTCTCCCATTCCTCCCAGATCTATGAATGGTACATCGTGATGTGAGAGATATCTCACCAAATATGGATCAAGTGGCCTCCTCGATGGTTTAGCACAAGATAGTGATGTCTCATGGACCATTCTCATATGCATCATAGATGAGATCATCATATCCCTACTTCGACTGCGCAAATTCAACTCTGTTTCTTGTTTGGAATTTTTATGATATTTGGGTACCACTCTTAATGATGCAAGAGTCCCTATGATTAGAGAAATTCCTCCATCCTCACCCCCTGATGGTGGTGGTTCATTTCCTATTATTCAAATGCTATCACCCCTCTCTTGTTCTTCTTCTTCCTCATCCTAATCATCTAAGAAGACCTCTATGTAGTGTGCCTTTCTTGCTGCACATCTATGTGTAGGTGCCCAAGATTTTTGGCATGTGAAGCAAAGCTTCCTCCTCCTCAAATATCTTCGGACATCATCATCAAGAGGTTTTTTATTTTGGGTCTCCTTTGAAAGAGGATCCTTCTCATCTTTTCCCTTTGATGGAAAAGAGGGCTTATGCTAAAATTTTTCCTTTGCTTTTTGCAAGGCATCTTGAAGATCTCTAGCCCTTTCAATGGCATCTTGAAGAGTAGTGGGCTTGGTAGACTTAACCAGCCCATAAGAGGTTCATCTAACCCATCAATGAACATATAGACCCTTCTTGCTGCAACTAAATCAGGAACCATAACAGAAAGTCTCAAAAATTTAGAAATATAAGTTTCTAGATTACCTGATTGTTTTATCTTTGCAAGCCCCATGAATGGTGCTTCATGATATCCCTTCTATCAAACCTATCTACCAGCCTCCTTGTGAAATCTGAATGTGAGGTCACATGCGCATGAACCAATGTAGACAAGCCATGGAACCACCAATCATGTGCTTCACCCTCAAGGTGTAGCACTTCTATCTTAATGGCCTGTATTTTTGGAACTTTGTTTAACTCGAAGTAGATGTCAATATTTTCTACCCATGATTTGGCAGTGCATTTAAATGAACCATCAAAGTTGGGTAAGAAAAATCTGCCCATAAAGCGGTGTAGATCATGATTCTGAATGAATCCACCGCTTCTATTGTGATGTTTGGGTCTCCTATTGTCCTTGATTTGAAAAAATTCTTGAAAACTCAAGTGGTCCTTGAATCTCTGATTTTGAGACTCATACTCCATGAAATAGTCTTCAAGGGATTCTTTTTCTTGAAACCCTTCATTTCCCACTGCCAAGAATGTAGGCATTGTATAGTGTTGGGAAACTTATTGTTTCTGCCTTGGTTGATAACTCCAGTCATGATAAATGTCGAATCCTTCACCATGTGAAAAATCCTTTATATGATTCCTTGTATATATCCATCCTCGTCTCCTTTATTTCTCTATCAATGTCTTGCATATATTTGAGAATAATCTTAGCAAACTCTTTCTCTTCATCTTCTCCTCGAGATAAAGGAGCTTTATCCTTGTCTTATTTGTCATTTGTATAATCAAACTTCCAGTGTCTTATTATTTGATACTTCTTCTCTCTATCAATAAAAGGATATCCTTTTTAGATGACATATTGGATTTTGAAGATGCACAGGTTGTGCCAAGATTATGCTCTGATACCATTGTAATATTCCCAAATGGGAAAAGCAGGAATATAATGCAAAATGTTGGAAAAATAATGTAAATAATCATATAAAAGAAAGAGGCCCATATGGATACCTTATATTCATAATAAAAGTAGAAAAATATGCATAAGAAATTGTCCGTAAGATGTAAAATCAGAAAGAACAAGCCTCCAATGGACAAAATCCCTCAAAAGAGGTGTCACTACTATATATAAAGAGCTGGAAGGCTGCTATAGTGTTTTTTTAAAGGCACTTCTATAGAAAATAATTACACAGTAGATCTAAGGCTGATATATGCCTCAAAAGATAGATATAATACAGACCTGAGCACTATACAACCTCCTTTGAAGAACCCCTTATGGGTTTTCAGCAAAACACCATGTACAATATGGGGATCTAAGCCCTAGGGCTGAATATCCACTATAAAATACATATCGAGAAAGTGTGGCTGATTTGATATAAGAAATAATGCAGCCTCCTCTAATAGATCTCCTAGATGAAAGGAAGATCCCCTTCACCAACAAACCTTCTCTCCAAATAGTGTGCCAAAACCACCCTGCAACTCCTCCTACAAAATAACACAGATCTGGAAACAAACTGCGTTGTAGGGGAAAATAAATCAATGCCATGAAGCCAAGATATGACAATAAGCACAAGGGCCTTCCTTATTGTCCTCCCAATGGAAACGAAGCGTTCGCCACTAAAAATAAGCACTGAAATGACCCAAAGACGGTCTCCACTGCTGCAACCTCCAAAAAAACTCAACCCTCAATAGGATCTGCATTGTAAATGAAAGATGAAGCTTGGCCTTAAGCTTGAAAGGGGAAAATGTAGTACAAGACTCCTCCAAGAGCTTCTCAATGGAAGAGGTGGGATTCCCAATCAGGAGCACCCAGTGCTAAACACCACTCTATCTCAGCTAAACAACTAGAGAAAGATATATATCTAAACAGACCATATATTCCGAAATATCATATACATCAACATAATCAATATGGATGACATTCCCTTCCTTTTATAAGATATGAGCTCCCAAACCCTAAGCCCCATCCAATAATATCACTACTTCCATGCAAATAATCTCCATATAAAACTGCATTGTCGTTCACTGATTACCACCCCTCCATGACAGCGTTATTGATTTGCTCAAAGTTCACCCAATCAAGGTGTTCTAGCCCCTTTTCACACCTAAGGGTGCTCAATTAAGCTACCAAGTTCTATCCTTTTCACATTGGCACTGATTTATTCATTTTTAAGGAGAATTATGGACCTCTGTTGTCCTCTTATTCATAAAACAAAGTAGCAAAACAAAATTTAATATTCCAACTAGCTCATGGCTAATTGGGAATATTACATGGAGAGATTTAGGACAAACTTTTCTCTCCTTGGGTAATTAGGTTAGAGGTCAGCGGGAAATATTTAGGATGGATCAATGCAAGGCTGCAACAGTATAAATACAATAGAATATTAAACTTTAGAGTGAGGATAGCTCTAAAGAGGTAGATGTGACACTTTATAGATAGCTAGATGGGAGTTTAATCTACCTAACCACTACTAGACCAGATTTGGCTTATGCAGTCAGTGTGCTAAGTCAACAGATGTCCAAACCACTTTAGAGTCATTGGAATGCAGCGAAAGGTGTTTTAAGGTATATACAAGGAACTGTAGATATGGTATTATTTATATTTATGCTTCTGATGTTAGATTGACAGGATTTACAGATTCTTATTGGGTTGGAAATGTGGACGACCAAAGATCCATAACAGGTTATGCATTGAACATTGGATCCGGGGTGAGTACATGGAGCAGTAAAAAACATAACATAGTTTCCTTGTCTTCAGCGGAAGCAGAGTATCAAGCTATGTGTCCAGCATCATGTGAGGCAGTTTGGTTGTGGATACTTCTCTAGGATGTCGAGGAAGAACAAAGAGATGCAACAAAAATTAGATGCGACAACTAGAGTTCAATCGAACTTGCTAATAATCCAATGTTTCAAAATAACACTAAACACATTATTAGACAATTCCCCTTTGTCACGGAGAAAGTTCAATCAAAAGAAATCCTTCTTATGTATTGTAAAACGTGTGATAATGTTGCTGACATTTTCACCAAGCCTCTTGGAAAAATTAAGCTTGAAATGTTTAGGGAGATGTTAGGCATATTTGTGAACCCCTTCTCCATTAAGGGGGAGTGTTGAAGATAATGGAGAATCCTATATTAGTGTGAGTTGGTTCATGAGACCTTGGGAGAGGAATTAGTTTCTATTTCTTAGGGTATGGTTCTAACTTCCCTAAAACATTGTATGCTGTATAATTCTTGAAGTGTATTGAGAATGTAGAGCATTCTGCAGAGCCAGACTCTATTGGTTCAAACTATCTTTCGTAGAGATGACTAGTGGGATTTTTATTTATCAATTCAAACATCTCATTTTATCAAGTTCTCGTACCATTAACATTCTAAATTTACATATTTTCATCACTTTACTAGCCAAATAAGTCTTACCTGAACCTTTTTATCCACCTTATATCCTACTCGTACCAGAATACAAAGAAAGTTGCTATCCTCTTTTTCTCTTTCTCCATAGAATAGTAATATTTTTCATAATTTATATGTGACTATCAATTTTACTTTAATACTATTATGAATATATCCTAAGTTATTTATCTTTTCTTTTTCCATTTTCCTATTTTTTGGTTATGAAACAAAAATTCATTTATTATGACTTACTCAGTCGATTGTTACATTTGTTCCTTTTTTGTTTTCAAAGAAACTACATATCTTTCTATGTATTCTTGAATATCAATTGAATACATGCATTTCGAACAATTTTTTCCATCATTGCTATTATATCCTCACTCATTATATATCAAAATTTCTCTCTATTACCCCATATATTAAGACTCATCTCCAATTTAGGAGTCAAACACTAATATTTATGCTCTAATTTACATAATAGGTACATTCTCTACACATATTCTACACCTTATAGAATATTCTATTACATGATTTATGTCATTGTTAACAATGTCCATAAAATTATTTCATATAAACTCTACATTATAAAAGGATGTGAATTTTTGTTTCTCTCTCTGAGTCATGACTAGAGAGATGATCACATTGTTTCCCTACACAAGTCTTTGAATTTAATGTTTGAGGGTTCATCTTTCCCAAATAATTCTTTTGACTATAGAGCATACCAATCTAGCACGGAGAACTTAAAATAATAATAATAAATAAACAAATATCGTAGAAAACATTAATCAAAATTAAATTTCCATCATATTTGTATCAAACAACAATATACTCCAAAGAAATAACATTTCTAGCTTATATAACTAGATTATTTCTAGC
Organism: Pinus albicaulis; assembly: GCA_034641835.2. Lineage (NCBI taxonomy): Eukaryota > Viridiplantae > Streptophyta > Pinopsida > Pinales > Pinaceae > Pinus > Pinus albicaulis. The sequence continues at coordinate 938,309,648 of CM076582.1, forward strand.
TTATATAACTAGATTCTTCGTTTTATATAGATGGATTTATATAATATTTACTTTCATGATTATTTCAACTTGTGAATAAACATAAAATTTCTCATTAATACTGTGTTGGGTGTTCTTCATCTTTCCCTTTCTAAAATTGCATCTATGATATTTTTTCCTATCATTTTTATCGTCCATGTTGGAGTTCAGGTCTAGTTTAATATTGTATGCATTCAATAGTCTATTTACTATTATCATATACTACTGCTCTCTTCTACCTTACTATTCCTTCCACAACCTTTAGTATATTTCCACGCGTACTATTGTTACACCTCTGAAGCATAAATCACGTCTTCTATTATTTTATGCTTTTCTCAACTTAATCGTGACTGCAATGGATACAGAGGTCATATTTTTTTAAGAGGCTACTATATGTCTTTTTTGTTGAGATTGTAATGCTCAACACTAAAGAGATATACTTTTGGACAAGATTTAACAAGTCCTTCCATCCTTTTTTCTCATTTCTTGTATAATAATATTCCATTGTCTTTAGACCTGAATAAGTGCATGTATCAATCCTTGGATTCCATATTTTCCAAGTACAACGATAGCACTGACCCAAGATACTTTTTTCCTTTTTGGCCAAGCTATCGACTGCACGCCATTGTACGTTTGTCTCACCAATGTCAACATAGTTAATCCCATCCAAAAATTCCCTACTGATGGTGTATTTAAATGAACCATCACACTTCTGATCTCATTTAATCTTATTGGGTTTCCATAGAAACATTGTCAATTTTTAAATATGGTTTTGGCCCATAGGCCTTTAAGTTCCCAACTAATTTAAATTTTCTAAACAAACATTTCTGCAAAATATCTTAAGCTATTTTCTACAAAAATAAGTACAGTTGTGTGTTAAGACTCTCCATCATTTTTCACTTCTTTGTTTCCTTCTACTGTACCGTAATTCACTGAACAATTTCACATTTTATTTTCTAAATAATAAAATTGACAGTTCACTTTTTCACTATGGTTTTCCATTAAGCATAGCTTGGACGGACAGCTATGATACCATATGTAACATACCTAGTTTCATACACATAAAAATAATATTTCTTCTAACATTGATATAATTTTAATTTTATCCATACACTAAATTTTTACATATTGTTTATATATACTTAAATCTTAAGATGGTAATATCGTGATATTGTTTATATATACTTAAATATGAGGATCGTAATATCATGATTCTATTATTTATGATCCTTTATGTAACATTTATGATCCATGATGTTTCTTGTAATTTTTTTGTTCCATTTTGAGTACCGAAGGTTATTGTAGAGGTACTTAAACCTCCATATCAAATGGTTGTCTTTATCCCATTATGTCCATTGATGGCTCTACATGTATTATAAATGCTAATATATTTTGATGTATTTTGTCCAATAATGTGGTTAAATGATTTCCTCATACCCTGGTTTTCACATGGCTTATCCGACAGTACCTTGTATGGACGGTCAAGATTTGGGATTTTCATCCAACGAAAACCACTAAGTTAGGTTTTATCCGAAACCTTTCTCATTCCTCCTCGAAATTCAATTCTCTCTATGAGCTCGACCATGCGCCACTCTGCATGTTTGCAATATGTCTTCAGTTCTCTGTGAATTACATGTGTTTCTTCCTCGGTTAGTGTCCATCAACTTATTCATCAAGGAATCTCTGTTGAGAGGTTTGAATCTCACTCACGATTCAAATGTAATGCTTCGTCCTTATTTATTCGTGGGTTCTTTTACAATTACAATGTTGTATTTTGAGTTTAAATGTAGCCTTTCATTGAGGTTTATTATTATTTAGGAGAGAAATTGCGATTTGGGTCACATGCGATGACTGAGCTATTCCTGCATTTTACTTACTCCTCACACTGAGGATCCATGAGTTCTTGGATGTGTCAAACGATTTAATTTATATGTAAGATTTGCACATTCTGGAGCCTCTCTTATTCTTTCATGGTAGGTTATTTTTCCTTCTTAAACCATGCTTTCTCTTTATTAAAGGTTGCATGGGAATTTTGGATTTTCTCTCTACACTTGGTGTTGTATTCTACTGAGTAGTGTTGAAAAAATGTTGCAAGAAAGTCTTAATTTGACCTTTTCTTTGGTTAGATGGAGTAAAATCAATTTTCCACATCAACAAGAAAATTTGGACGAAGTTAACTAGATCGACATGGATACTGTAACTCAATTAACTCAAAAAATTTGAGTTAGAGGGCTCCGAGTTCAGTTATGCATATCTCATTGCTAAATTTTAATAATCCAATTCATTTATTTTCAGTTGTATTCAGTGAACTAACCTCGAACTGTTGATAGAGTCATTTGAAGTCCATTGATGTAGTCATACACAAGTCACTTGAAGGTTAGTTATGTAGTGGTACACTAGTCAGTTGAAGGTTAGTTGTGGTCAATCAATCTAAAATAGCTATTCCATGTACCAAATTCAATTTCCTTAGCTAAAGTGGAGATGAAAAAGCAGTTTAACATCAATTCTAGACTAGTCTTGAGACTATAGGTGTTGCATGAAATCAGTGATCAATCCTTGGGAATTGTCCAATAAATTTAGAGGAAATTCCTAAATAATAGGGGATAATTTCCTTAGTATTTGTTCAAGGAAATATGGGGCTTGGTGAGAAAATATTTGGCTAGGCGTTGGGGCTCATAGATTGCATTGCCGAGAAAGAATAATTATTCTATTTCATGTTGAGTTCAAAGTTGTAGCTAGAAATTGTAATAGTTTCTTAATTCAAATGATTAATGTAAAGACGCCTGAGAGGTTTTTCCTAGTTGGTTTCCCCTAGAAATCATTGTGTATTTGTGGCTTTCCTTATTGCATGTAAATGCATGTTGTTCTAAATTGTGAATTTCATGATGCAAAATTGTAGAGTATAATTGTGTCTCTCCTGTTTTAGTGTAAAATTTTGAGAAAATGCAATTTCTATCAAATTTCTAGATAGTATGAGGGTCGTGAATTCAAATTAGAACCAATATTTCGAATGCATTTCTCAAGAATTTCTATTTTGCAACTTAGTGCATCAATTTTTTCTTTAGGATCAAGAGAATGTCTTTAAATCGACTAATATTGGAGTATTCCTTGGAGGATAGCTTGGATTCCATAGCCTCGAAGGATTGAATGGAAGTAGTGCTTAATGAAAATGATGTGTTAGAATATATTAAAACTCATATTGAAAAACCTTAACAATGAGAGGCACAACAATTAGCCCAACGGATGAAGGATGTTGCGAAGGCTAGGAGATTTTTTCTAGAATGTGTGAGGCACCATGTGTTCTCAAATTTACATGGCAAAGATAAATCATCTACTATGTGGAAAAAAATGAGTGAGTTATCCGAAAATAGTAGTGACCATATAAAATTGGACTTGAAAGACAAACTTTCAAACATAAGGATGTAGAAGAATGATACTATTCAGTAGTATCTCTCTCGATTTATGCAAGTTTTTCATGAGCTTAGAGGGGTTTGGGTGAATGTTTCAAAAGATGAATTGGTAATCCTACCTCTTCTATTCCTTTCAAAATTCTCACATAACTACCATGACTCTCTGAATGGAAGGGAAACATTACCAAATTGGGAAAATTTGTGGCCTGACTTGGGTCAAAAAAAGTTCAGTAGAAATAACATAGATGGTACTTCATCTAGAGCATAGGATGAAGGTAATTTTTCCTTTTTTGGAAAGGGGGGAAGAAGGGAAAAGGGAAGAAGAACTAGAGAAATCTAGAATCTGGTCAAAATACTGGCAAGAGGAAAGACTTGAGAAAGATGAAGTGCTTCCACTATCTTCAATTCAAGCACAAGATGTCTGCACAACAATTCTATCAAGAAGCCTTCGGGGGGATAAATATTTGAAGCACTAGCTTCACAATTAGAATTATACTTCACCCTAATAGATTGCATGGCCAAAACTATTATGGGAAATGTGAAGTATCTTTATTCTACTGCCTTGTTCCGTATGAGAGGGCACGAGAACTTTTCTAGTGGCGTAGAGGAGAATGATCTCCATGTACATATAGAAATGGGGAAATGCTACAAGATTTTCTAATTTCATCTTTGATAGGGATAACTCCTCTCTTATTTGCCTCAAAGATGTTATGTTTGTAACAGAGCTGGAAAAATAATTTGATCTCTATAAGAGTTTTCAAGGATCGTGGCTATGATGCTATTTTTAGTAAAGGGATCCATTTAATTTAATTTTTTACTTTGTTTTCATTTATTTTATTACCTTATATTATTTTTATGATGGTGTTTAATATGCTTTCTTTCATTTATTTATTGGTTGTTTTTATTTTGAGGGTGGATGGTGTTTGTGATTTTCAATGTCTATTTTTATGGATTTTATTTTATAAAATGTGTAATATTTATTTTAATATTTCTTAACATCTATTTTTCCATTTATTAGAGGTTTTGACCTTGCATTTCACTTCATTTTATATATAGACAGTGTGTCTTCATTCTCCTAAAGATGAACTATATTTAGTAATTCCAAACAAGTCGATTCTATAACGTCTTGTGTGATTTCCCTAAAAATTTATTATAAAATAATATAAATGATTTATAACAATAAAACATAAATTGCTTTTAGAATATTATAGAATATTCTCTAAAAATTAAATTATTACTATCCACTTAATAATTATCTATAATTAAATTAATAATCAAAAAATCATTTTACAAAATAAACATACCTATAACCTAACAATATAAAATATTTAAAACAATAATACTTAAATTACAGCACTTTTTAGAAAATTATTAGTATATATTTCCATCTATATCTTACACAAATCCCTTATTATTTATACTTTTCCATTAATATATTGCGTGTAACAATTAATTGGGGAGAAAACAAGTAAGGGAAAATATCTTAACATCTACGTACAATGTTACTCATGTAAAAATTTGATGGTAAACAAGATGTAACTGAGTGTGCAGAACTGAAATGGTAAAGTATATATATCTGAAAATAAGCCGGGTGTGGTCTGAGAAGTTAATTATTTTTATATATCTCTTTCATGGACTAATAATTTTGATATAGATTTTTTTGGGAGGTGGACATTAAATGGAAAATAACGTTGTAATATAACTTAAGTAGGTTATTTAAGGTTTTGGATATTCTGGAATATCTATCCATTGTATTACAAATGGTTATGTTAACTAGACGAAGATAATAAAAAGACGGGATAGTTCACTCATTGGGCTTAAATTTTTTAAGATATAACTATGTGTGGGGCTGATTTCTTTTTCGATTTTAATTAAAAATCTATGTGATGTATTATTTCACTTCATAAGAATGTAGTTTATTAGACCAAGTTTATTGACAAATTGTTTTACTCTTTTTTAACAGAGCAGGCTCGCTTTAGGTCTTCTAAAATGGAGACTTAAAGGGCATTCACTGAATGTGTGCTTTGGCTGACTATGTTTGGATCATGACAAATGATGGTAAAGAAGTAGTTACATGCTCTTGAAAGATTGTCTGGAATAGGTGCATCGGAGAGAGGAAGTACATTGGCAAAGAAATATTCAACGAATGAGTGATTTGGTTCTCTATCTTTAAAGTAAGGAGGGTTCGTGGTAAAGAAAGGGTTGGATGTTGTTTTACATCATTTGCTCAATAACCTGGTCAATGAGAAAGAATGTTGAAACTCAGATAAATAAGTGTTCCATAGTACCTCGAGTTGGATTCTGTGGGGATTATTTGTTTCCAAACGATTAATGAGCTCTATGTTGGAGGTAAAGGAGTGTTATATACCACAAGAATAAAGGAGTGCCATATCCCCCTCATCCACCCCATGTAAAATACTCCAATGCACTGATTCGCTTGCATGCATTTGTGTTATCAAAATGATGTCAAATACGGCTGGGTCTATGAGTTCGCCACTCCAAATCCATATTACAATTATACTAGTCCAGGTGACGATACGATTTTAAAAACTTAATGATACACATTTTATTTAACAAGGAGGAGTGGGCGAAAGCACTGTAATGATTGAATAAATTAGTGACCGAGAAAAGAAAAATAGTGCAATGAAAGTAACCATAGAACGGACGAGTAATTTGGGAAAAGAAAAACGGAAGATAACTTTCCAATCAGCCACCGAATGATAAAAAGAAATAAAAAACTGACGAAAATAGCCTTTCAACAAGCACATGAAAAACTTACGTTATAAGATTTGTTGAAGTCGAAATTAATTGATTTATTATATTCACCATGGTAGCATAGATTGGAATAGGATATATAGATTTATTAACATTGATTTGTTAGTTTTTGTTAATTTTCATAGGTAGCATATACAGGAATAGGATAGATACATTTATTAATTTTGATTTTAAAACTTACGTGATAAGATTTGTTGAAGTCGAAATTGATTGATGTATTATATTCACCATGGTAGCATAGATTGTAATAGTATATATAGATTCATTAACATTGGTTTGTTAATTTTTGTTAATTTTGATAGGTAGCATATATTGGAATAGGATAGATTCATTTATTAATTTTGATTTTGATAAGTAGATTTAGTGATTGTGATTGCATTGAGGTATACTCTACATTTTAGTATGGGGGAGATGTGTAGGAGTTAGATGTAATGTAATAAAGATTGTATGTTCAATATTTTTTTACATGTTTTATCTTAATTTAATTTTATAGCATTTTTAAATTTAATCTAAAAGGAAAAAGGTATTGGAGAGACCATTATGTGGTAGGTCTCACATAAACCAGTCAACATGTAAAGGTAAACATAGAGGTAAATGTAATGTTTAACATTTAACATTTGTAATCGGACCTATTTAAAGATCAATCTAATTATTATTATGTATAAACACAATATAAATTTAAGTATTGAGGAGTTTACCTAGCGCATTATATTATATATCATTTTTGGGGATTCAATTGTGTTACATAAGTCATTCATCTATGACCATTTCCATGAGCAGTATTGGGTATCATCCTTTGGGATTCAACTCAGTTACATGAGTCATTCATCTATGACCATTTCCATGAGAGGTAGTCCTAAAAGACTAATGTCACTCATTAAATTAGGTGATGCTCACAAGCGTGAAAAAGTGAGATTAAAACTATTGAAATGAATCACATACCGTCAATCATCACTATTGGGGCTTGCACCCGATAACCAAGCCTTCCTAAGAGGTCACCCATCCCAGATTGCCACAAACTCAAGTGCGCTTAACTATGGAGTTTTTCTCACAATCAAGCCTACTTAGGTTGCTACCCCATTTTCAAAACCTTAACAAGTATTGTGCCTCATTAACCATTCAAGTAGAGCTCCCTTCACTCTTTCTATTTAAGTATTGAGGAGTTTTCGTAGTGCATTATATTAGATATCATTTTTTTGGATTCAACTGTGTTAAGTAAGTCAGTCATCTATGACCATTTCCATGAGAGGTAGTTGTAACTGAATAATTTGTCATGATTTTTGAGTAGTCCACTTAACGCTCATTTCATCGCTTGATTCTCACAAGGGTGAAGAATTGGTATTGAAACTAGTGAAATGAATCACATAGCGTCAATAATCACTTTCGGGCCTCACACCCAATAACCAGAACATCCGAGGAGGTCACCCATCCCAGATCACCTCTCGCTCAAGCATATGTAGCTGTGGAGTTTTTCCCACAGTCAAACCCACTTAGCTTGCTACACCATTTGTAGAAGCTTAGAAATTATTTTTCCTCATGAACCATTCCATTAGAGCTCCCTTCACTCTTTGTATTTAAGTATTGAGGGGTTTCTGCAATGTATTACATTAGATATCTTTTTTTGTGATTCAACTACGTTAAGTGAATCGTTCATCTATGACGATTTCCATGAGAGGTAGCCTTAACTGACTAATTTCTCATGATTTTTGAATAGTCTAGTTACCACTCATTACATGAGGTGATGCTCACATAGGTTAAGTAGTGGGATTGAAACTAGTGAAATGAATCACATAGTGTCAATCTTCATTTCCAGGGATTGCACCTCGTAACGAGGAATTCCCACGAGGTCACCCATCTCAGATCGCTTCTACCTCAAGCATGCTTACCTGTGGATTTTTTCCCACAATCAAGCCCGCTTAGTCTGCTACCCCATTTTCAAAACCTTACAAATTATTGTGTCTCATGAACTATTACAGTAGATATACCTTCACTTTTTGTATTTAAGTATTGAAGGGTTTCTACAATGCATTATATTAGATATCGTTTTTTGGGATTCAATTGTGTTAATTAATTCATTCATCTATGACCATTTGGATGAGAGGTAGTCGTAACTGAAAAATATCTCATGATGTTTTAATAGTCCACTTATCACTCATTGCATTGGGTGATGCTCGCAGGGGTGAAGAACTGGGATTAAAACTAGTGAAATGAATCACGTAGCCCCGAAAGTGATGATTAACGCTATGTGATTCATTCCACTAGTTTCAATCCCACTTCTTCACCCCTGTGAGCATGACCTGATACAATGAGAGATAAGTGGACTACTAAAAAATTATGATAAATTAGTGAGTTACGACTACCTCTCATGGAAATGGTCATAGATGAATGACTTAGTTAACGTAGTTGAATCCCCAAAAAATGTACCTAATACACTGCGAAAACCCCTTAATAATTAAATAGAAAGAGTGAAGGGAGATATACTTGAATGGTTCATGAGGCACAATGATTGCTAATTTTTTGGAAATGGGATAGCAAGCTAAGTGGGCCTCATTGTGGGAAAACTACATATTTATTCATGCTTGAGCAAGAGATAATATGGGATGGGTAACCTCCTATAATGTTCTCATTACTAGGTGCAAGCCCCAGAAGTGATGATTGACACGATGATATTCATTTCACTAGTTTCAATCCCACTTCTTCACCCCTTCACTACTTTCAATCTCACTTCTTCACCCCTTTAAGCATCACCAGATGCAATTAGTTACACTAGTAAATAAAATAAAAAATATAAATAAACCACATGTATCTCGTAAATAAATAAAACCTATTTTTATACTTACTCCAGAGATGTGTTAAATAAATAAAAATACAAATAAACTAAATGCATGATAAATAAATAAAACCCATATTTATATTTACTCCATAAAACTTTTTATATTTACAAAAACCAAAAAAAAGGTTTTATATAGGTGAAGCCTATGGGTCAGATACCATTTTAATAATATGGGCTAAATACCATGGCCAAATACAATATTTATAAAATAAGGTATGGTAAATAAATAAAAATATATCAAATAGAATTATAAATGGACCTCTAATTATATACCAAGCCTATGGAAAAATACCATGGTAAATCAAAGAGGCATGGTAAATAAATAAAATATAAGTAACTGTGAGGTGTGATAAATAAATAAATCCTCTTTTTATATTTACTTCATAATCCTCCTTATATTTAAATAAAAATAATAAAAAAAAAAAATTTGTTTAGGTGAAGCTCATGGGCCAAATACCATGCAAGAAAAAAGTTATTGTAAACCCCAATATTAATATTAAAATATTATTGTTATTATTATTATTGATATTATTATATTCATATCAATATATTATAATAATAATAATATTAAATATAATAAATTATGATTAATACAATATTTAATTTGTATGTTATAATATATATTAATATATCATGATATACACTAACTATACATATATATGGGAGGGAATAAGAAAGACATACAATTATAGAGGTGGAGAGATAGGGGGAGTCAAACAGGAGAGATGGAGGTAAAATGAAGGAGAGATGAGAAAATGAATGAAGAGAGAGACAGAGGGAGAGGAGTGATATTGGTAGATAAGGGTAAGAGAGGGAGAGGGAGACACACATATTGAAGGGGGGGAGAGAGAATGAGAGAAGTAGGGAGATATTGGGAGGATTGGAGGGTCCAGAGTGAGATATAGAGAGATATGGGGGAATAGAGAGGGAGGTGGGAGAGAAAGGGAGATAGAGGGGGGAAAAGAGAGAGGGCGTGAAAGAGAGTAGGAGAGAGGAAGATATAAAAATATGGAGTTGGAGGGGGAAATAGGTAGTGAAGAAGAAAGACACAGAGAGTCAGAAGTGGAGAGAGAGGGGGTCTGACAAGGGAGATATGGATAGAGAGTTTGTATGTTTAGCGTTGATATATATATATATATATATATATATATATATATAAGGAGATATGGAGAAAAGGGGGAAATAAGGAGAGTGGGAGGGATATAGTAATATAGCTTGAGAGAGGGACGAAGGGGAGAGAGAGGATTAAAGAGAGTGAGATAGAGAGAAAGAGAGAGAGGATTGAAGAGAAAATATATATATATATATAGCGAGAGAGAGAGCAATGGGGGAAGAGAGAGGGAGGCACGAGATAAATGGAGAGAGAGGAAGGCTAAGACAGAGGATTTTAGAGAGGGGAAGAGAATGATGGGGGAAGAGATAGGATTGCAGGGAAACCAAACATACAGAAAGAGAGAGAGAGAGAGAATTATGGGGGGAGAGAGGGGGAGGTACGAGATAAAGGGAGAGAGAGGAAGGATGAGAGAGAGGAGGAGGGAGGGATAGAGAATGAGATACAGAGGGATAGAGATATGGAGTTGTTTGGGGAGAGGTGGGGGGAGGAAGAAAGAAATAAAGAGAGAGAGTGAGAAGGGAGAGGTGGAGAGAGGGTGTATCTGTTTTGGGGTGAGATAAAGAGACAAATAAGGAGAGATGGAGAAATAATGTGTATGTTTTAGACTGAGACATAGAGATAAATAAGGAGAGATGGAGATAATGGGGAGATGGAGATAATGAGGAGAGAAGGAGAGAGGGAGGGATATAGTAATATATATGGAGGGTGAAGTGTGAGAGAGAGGTAGGAGAGAAAGTAAGAGAGAGGAATTAAGAGAGAGGATATGAGAGAGTGGTGAGAGGGAGGGAAAGAGAGATCAATTTCGAGGGGTAGAGAAAGGGAGGTAAGAAGAAAGACATAGAGAGAGAGAGGAAGGTGGGGAGAGAGAGGGAGTGATAAGGAAAATGGAGAGCGAGGGAGAGATAACAACAAGAAGAAAGAGAGAGAAGCAAGGGAGAGGGAGAGAAGGGTAAGAGAGAGATAGAGAGAGAGAGAGGGATAGATAGATATATTGGAGAACGAAAGTGTATTTTTTAGGGGTGATATAGAGAGAGAGAAGGAGATAGATATTTATGGAAGGAGAAGAGAGGGAAGAAAAGAGAGATGGAGAGAGGGAGGGAGGGACATAAATATTGATAGATATGGACTGAGAGAGTGTATTTTTTTTGGGGTGGGTGAGATAGAGATATGAAAAAGAAACAAATATGGAGGGATATATACGTATCGAAGGAGGGCAGATATAGGGAAGAAGATTTCTTACATTAAATGCATTGATTTCAGTGTATATGGTGATTTCTAATGCTATTTGATTACTTGCGTGAGATGCAAAGATTTTAGTGTAGATGTTATTTCTCACGATATTTGATTTCTTGCACTAGATGAATTGATTTCAATGTAGATGATTTCTAATCTTATTTGATTGCTTCCACTAAATGCATTGATTTAAGTGTAGATGGTGATCTATATTCCTATTTCATTGCTTTCACTAGATGCATTGATTTTATTGTGGATATTGATTTTTAATTATAATTGAGTTCTTGAATTAGATGCATTAATTTCAATGTATATTATTTCTAATCCTATTTTATTGCTTGCACTAAATGCATTGATTCCTGTGCAGATGTTGGATTCTAATCCTATTTGATTTCTTGCACAAATGCATTGATTCTTGTGTAGATGTTGGTTTCTAATCCTATTTGCTTACTTGCACTAAATGAATAGATTTGAGTGTAGATGTTGGCTTCTAATCTTATTGATTGTTCGCATTAGATGCATTGAATTCAATGTAGAAATTTTTTTCTAATATAATTTAATTGTTTGCACTAGATGCATCGATTTCACTGTAGATGTTGATTTTTTATTTCATGTAATTGGATTTATGATCGTATAGTAATTTTAAAGTGATTGGATTAACAATACGCATTGATTTCAGTGTAACCACAAAAAAGTATTGGAAATGTACATTGATTATGTGTTATAGTAATTCAAACTATCAGTATTGGAGAGAAAGAGCGACAAGGTATGATGTTTACTACAACAACCCAAGATAAAGATTTAAATCGGTTAAAACTTCAGTTGTCGTTCTGATATAATCGATATGAGAATATGACAGAACTAACAAGGGTGACATTAAGAATAGTAGCAAAAAATAGTTTGAGATTGATCACAATAAAGACTATTTGTAATTCGTTACTTTCTTATTATTCACATTTTCCATCATTCAACATTATTACATTGTCACTTTGCATTCAAAATTTTTATTTCATCATTTTCATCATTAAATTTATTAACAATATTTATCATCTCAACAGAAGGTAACTAAAAAAGTTAACATTAAAATGAGAAGATTAATCTCAGACATATTTATCATATTTAAAATGATTATATTAATATTAGATTTATTTACATATCATTTATAAAATTAATCATAGATGAATGCCTTTCAGATTAATCACATCATTAGGATTTGGTCGATGTTTCGAACTAACTAATGTGGTTCATCCTCAGCACAATGAGTGAAACCGACCTAGATCCATCTTATCTTTGAATCTATCAAGTGTCTAGATGGATAAAATATCTGGAAGTGCAAGCATTTCATCAAGTTTTGCACTAAAAAAAATGTTTGCACCTCGAGAGATTTGATGTCTCTCGCTTGATAGATTAGGAGTTAAGATGGATCTAAGCTACTGTAACCATATTTAAACTTAATTAATAAGCACATACAAACTTAATACTTACAAGAAACTTACAAGAAAACAAAATTTATTATCATTGATATTCACCCCATTTTACCCTAGATATTATTAGCTTATAAATAGACTTTGTTACAATACCATGGGCCAATAGCATGGTTTGTGATCCATACTGGATCCCTAAAAGAAAAAACTCATTTCAAAATCGAAATATTTTATTTTCATTTTATTAATTAAGTCTAAAAGAAAAGAGTATTAGAGAGATATTGGTATGTACCATAACCCAATATGGTAGCGATGTTGTGATGCAATGTTTAACATTTTTAGTAATTAAAATAACATAAAATAAAAATTAAATTAAATTAAAGAAAAATATCATTTCAACTCAGTAGAAATAAAATAAAATAAAATAAAAATAATAATTAAATAATAATAAAAATTCAAATTACCTATAGTATTGAGAACTAGTGGTATTGACCCTTGCTGTTCATGTGGAATGTAGCCTATTTGAAGAGAAAAATTAAACCAGCCTAGATACCTCTTAACTCCTAATTCCCAATATACCATCTTTTTAGAGTGAAAGGAGATTTGATCCCTCTAAATCTGAGTAAATCAGGAATTAAGATAGATTTAGACTAGTTTATTAAGAAAAAATTATTAATTTCGATAATAAACCTAAAATACATTACATTGATGTGATTTCATAAGCTGAAAAGTCAAAACATTTAGGATCTAAATGGTGCGTAAAACTAAATTGAAATTCGCGACACTTTTGTGGTTTGGAAAATAAGAGTGTCTTATAGTTTTATATAAAAGCGGGATGGTTTAACCTTTAGGTCGGGCAAATTATAAAAAGAGAGAGTGTAAAATCATGATGGAGTTATCTAAAATTACCGAGGCACAAAAATCATGTGCCCAAAATGTCCTGCCTAGTAGATAAAGGTAGACACTATTGCACACTTAACTGCAGCATCTATAAAGAATTGAACTTCATGACATTGATGGAATAAGAGGTCAGATGATCAGACACTATAGGTTACGAAATAAATATGTTCAATTGATTCATCCACATATTTTAGACAGGTTTAACCAGTCAAATTCATACCTGCAACTGCCGACGAAGAATACCATTCATCTCAAATTCAGGAGAGAGATCAATTCAAATTCTGATATCATGTTTTCTATTGGCACAACTGGAACCTGCAATGATCCTTCTGTTCATGTTGGAATAACTAGAATCTGATTTTCTGGAGAACTGTTAGTTAAGGAATCCCAAGTCAATGGAAATTTTTTCCACTGACACGTCCGTCCGCACATCAGAATCTCTCCAATCTGGTTTTCTTGGGGACTGTTAGGTAAGGAATGTTTCCAATATGATTTTCCACTGACACGTCTGTCTGCAAGTGAATGCCAATTTGTTTAGCCTCAACCATGTTGAAAGTCAGAATGTTGGGTAATGAATTTTATGTGAATGTCAATTCTTTTGGCCTCATACAATTATGTCAAATTTTATGATTCCTTCTCGATACTACAATTTATTGACTGTGTGATATGGAAAGGAGTTGACTGTGTGATATGGAAAGGAGTTGTTTTTAGTACGATTTTTTGGAGTTTCAGGTGTTTGAATCCGGTGAAACAAATTGAGGTGAAATCTTGATTTTTGTTATTTAAACTGATTTTTTTACTATATATGGATTTGAGGACCTTTAAAAACTCCTAGGTCACTTTGATTGTGCAAGGTTACCCATCAAATTTCTATTTTCACTAAATTCCTGCGGAAATTTAGAGAAATTAAACCGGAAAAAACTACCGTAAAAACCTTCAAAAAATTGCATTATAGACTACTGCATATGGAAAAGTAAACATCATCATCAACACAAAAGCATTTTCTTCGCGAGCCCTTACAAAGATGTTATTTTACACGAAATAAAATGATTTTTTTTCTCTTTATATAAAATCTAGTAATTGCTTCGCGAGCCCTTACTGAGATGCTATTTTACAGGAAATAAAATGATTTTTTTTCTCTTTATTTAAAATCTAGTAATCGTACTTTTAGGGTTTACGATAAGGTTTTCAACAAGTTATCACTGGTCTAATTTTGAATGGGAATGGCTAGTTTACTCAATGTGTGATTTTCATGGCTTTTAAATAGCCAAATTTCATAGCGGTAATTAATTTTTAAATTAATTTTGGAATATAATTTGTATTAAAAATAAAATCTGGAGGTCATTTAGGGAAACATGATATCTTTTGGATAATATAAGTTTCTACCTTTAATTGTCTAAACTAGTTTTATGGGTGATAAGGATGAGTTGCTTGTGTTGAATGTAAACCAAAGCCACTTTAATAATTTTACCACTCTTTTCCTTGAGAACTTTATGACTTTGCCCGTGTAAGCATTGAAGTTGTATGTGGATTTCCTGAGTGAAGGATGAGCCCATGCTGTCTATGTTGTAAACACACAAGGGAAGGACATGAAAATAAGAAGGTGTGGGAAGAGAAAGCAGGGGAGAGAGGTGGTTAAAGAAATTGAATTTTCCATAGAATGAAAGAAAATCATATGCACAATAGCGAGAGTGCTCAAGAGAAACAATGTTCGAGAGAGCCTTTATGGTGTGATTGGGAGATTATTCCCTGCATTCTAGTGTAACCTACTATGTATATCAGTGTTGGATTTGGCCAAGAAGGTTCATTGGAGATATTGATTCACTTGGTGTTTGCCTTGGGGCTGAAAAGTGACCCTTAAACTCAGGTCATACTCTTAGACTAAGAAAAACCTTCATTAAACTTCAGGTGAATCACTATGATTGATTTTTTAGAGATAGATACCGTTGTTATGGTGCTTAATCTATGAGAAAAATTGACAAACTAGCTAGATAGTTGACTTATCCTCTCGAATCGTTGTTTGAGTAATTATTTGTGTGAATTCCCTTGAGCACTTAATTCCTTTGACTCTTAATCCAACTTGGGGGTGGTTAGATACAAGAAGGATTCTAATGTACATTTTTTATGGTTAGGTGAAGAGTTGAAGTTCCTCCCTCCATTACCATTTGTTCCAAGTTATTCACATAAGTATTCTTTCCTATGCATGTTGGACTATAGATTATGATATGCCTTATTATACTTATTAGTAATGATTGATCTAGTGTCATTTATGTAAAAATGTGTTATTCACTATCAAATCATGGTTGAACATGTAACTTGTATATCTGTGGTGATTATGAGTTGATTGACTTATGTGAATGCATCCTTCTTTGTCATCGCCAAGTTGTATGATATCTCCCTAACTCGTTATCTAAAATCACTCAGGACTAATTTGCGATTTCGTAAATTTTAGTTATCTTTAAACAATTATATGCATGGGAAGCTTATTGTTGCGACAATTTTTGTGGGGGATCTCATTAGTAGTTAACTCTATGTGTTTTGTATATGGATTACTTCTATGTATGGAAGGTTTTTGATATCTTTGTTGGGTCATAGTGTGTGTTTTTTTAATCTTTCATTATAGTTATGATAATGTTATGGATTTATGTGCTTCTATTACCTTAATGGTTACAAATTTATTCACATGAATATGCATGGTTATTTGATATGTTTTAGCTAACACTTTATGGCATGTGATTTGTATAATCTAACATTTTTTGAGTATCATTAGACTCCCTCTTTAGAGGAGAGAGTAATTAGTTTCTTATATGAATTTTTTCAAGTCTATGAGGGGCTTGGAGGCCCCCATGTTTGTCGATATTTTTATAAAGAGGAGTTGTTCTCATAGTCATTAATTGTTACTTGATGTGCTTAGCTACATGGTTGTAGTGTGTGATTTTTAATGTATGATATCATGTGAGGTAAACAATGTCATTTGGTGTAATGTATGGTATAAGAGTAGATGTGAAAGTGTTTGTTCGGGAACCATTATATGGTGTACTATGATCTTGTGTATGAGTTTACCAAGTAGTATTAGATATGGCTTAGCTTGTTTTATTGTATGATAATATGGATGTTTATGGGTTCATTGATTTTATTATGGTTATGTATAATGTCTAAAACTTTTAGTGTTTAAATGACAACCTCATTCTTGTGTAATTTGGTGCTTTCAGCAACGTACTTCTTCAAGGAAAACTCTCGTTGAGTCCCTTGAAGTTTTAGAATTTATGAGTTTGAGTATTGAGGAAATCATAACAATATAGAAGTTTGGATAAATTTTTGGCAAGGCCTTGTATTTGGGGCTAAATATTTTATGGATTGACAAATTTATATGTATATGTAGGCATCCAACTAGCCAACGCTTATGCATTATTTGAAAAGTATCATATTCAAATGGAACTAGATTTTGGGGGAAGAAAAAAGTATCTAGGATGGTCCCTACATGGGTAAATATTTGCACAAAAGTGAATTGAAATGTAGAATTTCCTGGAAGGGCCTCACTTGGGAAAACATTTGAGCAAGGATAGATTTAGGTGTAGGCCCTACATGGGTGGATATTTACAAAAACTTGGGTTGAGGTGCAGTGTAGTCAGGATGGGTCTTGCTTCAGAAAACATTTGAAATGAGTCAGATTTGACTAGTGTAAAGTATAAATTATATGGGTTGGGTTTCGCATAGTGGAATAATTTTGTTGCACTGAATTCTGTTGAATGCATGTAATATCTCGTTTCGGGGATATCTCTAAAACACGACAAACTCCAACCAGAGATAGATTGGGAGGGAATTTAACGGATATTTAACCTCCAAAAAGAGGATGAGATCTGGAGGCTACCTGGTCCTTTCTAGACTTTGTCTATAGAGCTTCTTGAAGAATCCCACTCAAAAGCTTTGATACCACTGTAATATCCCAAAATCAGGGATTCAACAAGACATCAACTTTATAATGGTATTTCTATGATGAATAAGATTAGAATACATGTTTAGAACATAAATACATCATATTGAACTACATCATCCACTTTGATTCAGATTTACAATCCAAAGGATGGGGAAAATCAGCAATTTACGGACCAAAAAGATTAATATCAGAGATTTGCATAAAACAAATTGATGGGGATGGTTGGATCAGTTAGATTAGGTCATGAGGGACCTATGATCCGAATTTCAGATCAAACTAATCATTATAGATAAGTTAAACAATTCCTCCTTTCCCGACTACTCTAAAAAACCCTGATTTCCCATGACTTTGCTAAACAGAAATTTATGAATACTATGACAGCGTAATTCCTATTATGGATGCTACAAAATATGATGGAATATGACTGATATATAGCTTATATTGATCAAATAGCATAGAAATAGAGGTTTAACTTCTTTTACACAAAGAAAATGGCACCCGGCAAGGGTTCCTGGCAATTTATATGTACCAAAAGTACGACTGCAGAAAATAACACAGTATAATACAAATCAGCATTAAAAATGACTGAATATGATAATATAAACTCAGATAAATTAGGGCAGAAAAGCTATAACCCTTATAAGAAAAAATACATCAATCTTCCAAGGGATTGGCTGAAATATACAAAATGACAAAAATGCCAGAGTTGCTGCATAGCAGCTGCAACTAAAATATGGAACTAAGTAGAGAAGGCCAAATATGATGAAAAATCTGAAGTAAACCTCCTCCAATGTATCTCCTAAGTGGAAGGTTGATCCTTACACTTAAGATCCCACACTCCAATCAATCTGTAAAACCCTGCAGCAAATGCACTATGAAAATAATGCAGCTATTGGAGCAAACTGCGCAGTAGGGGAAAAAATATGTGTTGGCCTGATTCCAAGATCTGAAAATAAGCCCTCAAACTTCCAAACTGATCCTCCAAAGGCAAGAAAGACTCCCCTTCTAAAAAAAAAGCAATGGAAGTGGTGTTGTCGAGTCTCCACGGCAACACCCTACAACATAGTATTATGCTGCTGCAGCAATAACACTGTCCTGGAGGAAGATGCTTTGGTCTCGAGCCAAAATAATGATGGGACAACCTCACCCGAGAAGGCACTCGAAGTCCCCCGGGGCTGAGGGTGAGATCTCTGAACGGAGACACTCGGTGCACTAAACAGTGCTGCAGACTAGTTAAACAACCAGCGTGCTCAAGAAGTCGAGATGACCAACTCAATATCATAAACATATGCATGAATGGCAATAGCTCTCCTCCCCTCCATTTATATAGCAATTGGAGAGTCCTCATGG
Source organism: Pinus albicaulis (assembly GCA_034641835.2). NCBI lineage: Eukaryota > Viridiplantae > Streptophyta > Pinopsida > Pinales > Pinaceae > Pinus > Pinus albicaulis. The sequence goes on from CM076582.1 coordinate 938,328,642, forward strand.
GCCCTTCTTCTAGAACCTTCCCTTCCTCTAGAAGCTTCCCTCCTACGTTGTCATGTAGTGCTTTCCAACTCATACCCTGTGCTAGTTGACATGGTAAAACCTCTTTGAAAATATCTCCTTTCACACATGAGGGTGTGAAATCTGGTTCCATGGCTGATCCCTTTTCACAATAGAGGGATTTTATTTATGTTTTTATTTTCCTTGGGCCTCCTTACCCAATTATTCATCTCCTAAATGAGTTTAGACAAAATTTAATGTTCCAATTTATTGAAGAAAAAATTTGGACCATTACAATCCTCCCCTCCCAAATGTTGCTTGTCCCCAGGCAACTGCAAGAATAGAACTGAAGCATCTCCACTCAAGGCATAGAGTCTGGAATATAATGACGAACATCTCCCTCATTTGGATCGTCCATCCCCTAGCAATCATCCAAACAAAATGAGTCACCTCCCAACAAGGCAACTCCTGAAAATCTCCTTCCACCTCAGGCTCTGGTAATGAAGGTGGGCTAAAAATCTGAACTTGGAAAGCATCATAGCTTACCCCATGTTGTCCTTCTCTCCACTCATGACAAGTGTAGAGTGTATGCTGATCCTGGGCTGCAAAATTATTGCCCTCCAATGGCAAAGTGAAGAACAATCCTCCAAAGAAGGCTCCTCCAACAATGAAGAACAAGCTGGCCCAAAGCAATCCATCCATGAAGAATAGGACATGGTAATCATGGAACATCCTAATGAGAGGTTTTCTGAACGTTTTACATGATTATACATGATGCAAACAATTTCTCACAAGGATACAGTGTAGTCTCATCCACTGCAACTTCAAAAAATTACATGGCAAGCAATGTCCATGTTTCATCACATCTACTAAAGGATAGTAAATGCCTACATGTAACAACAATATTACATGATCAAGCACTTTCCCATGGCTGTAAAATGGATGAATATCAATCTTATGGCCCACCTAAAAAGAGAACAAACATTTGGTTGTGGTGGCCATATCTCCTCTCATGCTCCCATTAGAACCTGTAGTGCAAAAACTGTGAGAATTGTTCCCACTCACGGACACATCCAGCTCATGTGTCTCCCTCCTAATCAAGCCTCCCATACAAATATCATCTATATCAGCAAATGAAGACATGATCAGCAGAAAAATAAAGAAAATGCTGAAGGTTGCAAGTGATGCAAGAAGCTACCAACAACTTTCCCCGTAGTGACAACGCAATTTTACAAGTTGTTGCTTGATAAGAGTACATGGAAAAATGTTTCTTTATACATGGTTAATAATGCATGTATTTATATGATACATGCTATAGTGCAACAAATGAAAATACATGTAGTGATAAAATATTTTCCCAAGGCCACAAAATATATGGTTGCCTCCATCATGTATATTGGCCCAATACAATTCATGGAGCAATTTGACGAGCTTGCCCTCTTGTGAAGCAATCCACTGCATAAGAATGGTAAGAGTGTGAAAATCAATGAATGTATAAACAAACTTCTCACCATATGGTAGAATTAATATGGTACATGGGTCCATACATGAGTCCTTCATAGTGTTTTGGCATGCTGTGAAGAATAATGAACCATGTGCTGCAAAAAGATAATCCTCCTTATGCTTGAAAACCCAAGTCAAGAAGAATATGCCATAGATGTCTCTATCATCATTACCTCCTCTTTTTTCATTAAGTGAAAAAAATATGAAGTGATCCTGGGACCTATGGGTTATGGATCCACCATATCTCTGCTGGGCACACTTCGTCCATAAGTCTTTACTCCAAGGTGACAATGTTGTGAGCTTATGAAAATAAGCTCCTGTCAATACACAACTATGTTCTTTGACATGCTCCCTGTCAAATATTCTTCCAATAATGCTGCAAAAAATGTCGAATACTTCCCAAGATGGAAGTGCTTCCCAATCATCACCAAAGACCAAGGAGATAGTGCCATCCCCTCTTCCTGCAACATCATACAAAGTGTGAGAGCAAATCTTCCCTTTCTCTCCCAAGCAAAGTAACAAAGTATTTTGCTGCCTCCTCATACTTCCATCATACAACTCATGTGATGAAGATACATCAACATCATGCATCCATTCTCTATGCTACTCAATGATGCAAGTATCCTTCAATATTTTCTCCATCCTCCTACTCTTAGGAAGATTGTTTGCCAAGTGATGGCCAAACTCTTTCAAGAGTAACCAGGGCAGCCAAGCCTCCTTCTACCCAGTATCATAGATCTGCAGGTAGCTTCCTAGCTCCTTGCTCATCAACCACATCCACTCAATCACCTGTGGATTCCTCCTTCTTCCCCTCATCTTGGTACTCCTCCCATGAGGGCTACCATCCTCCCAAATCAGATTCCTGTCTTTGCATTTTATGGGATTTTCAAATGTAATCTTCTCAAGGATCAATGAGACTGTATCAAGAATAAAATAGGTGGTAGGTAAAAACCTCCCTTCATGATGTGTATGGCTCAAGGGATTTCCAACACAAGCATGAGAGATGTTATCCATCCTAAGATGTCCTCCATCTTCTATCTGTTCTTGTGAGAAGGGGAGAAAACCATTGCATTCAATGGTGTGTCGAAGTGCATCTCCAATGAGATATCTCCTTGAGACCTCCCTTTCATCCATAGTCTCTCAAAACCAATGAGGTCTTGGATCTGAAAGTAGAAGTTCCTCTTTGAGCTAAGAGGAGCTCATTGATAAAGTTTCATCTTGAAGGAAGAAAAGGTTTCTTACTCCAAGATGTCTACCATCTATCTTCAAGGCTTTAAACCCCAAACTCCAATGTGATGTACAATCCAACAATGGCTCATGAGAATGATGGTTTGATTCCTTCTTGAGTGTTTCCATGTTGCACAATGCAGTGCAACCAAGCTACTCTATAGTAGCAATGAGATTTGACTCTTGGTCATGCAAAAGTAAATCTCCACATTGATCAAAAGAATTTGCTGCAATAATGGAATGTGGAAATCTTTTCATACCTTGATGTGCATTTGGAACTTCTTATAGGGCTACAAGAGTCCCTTCCTCAAAAGTGTTGGTTGCCCCACACTGTTGATGCATGTGGCTAATCCTCCATTAATGGGACAACGTTATCACAAGCTTTCTCAAGAGGTGATGTGATCTCTTCTTTCTTTTTACTTTCTCCATCAAAGGTTTGGATCAAACTTTGAGTGAAATCTATAAAAGTCTTCACCTTTGCATGGCTCAAGTGGCTGCACCATTAATCATAGGCTTCACCCTCCAAATGCATCGCTGAGATTTCAACAGCTTCTTTACCTGCTACAGGATGTAGTAGGAAAAATGCCTCCAACTTTCTCACCCAAGTTCTTGCATTAGATGACCCATCAAAGGTAGACAACAACAATCTATTGCCTTTGATTTATTTTCTGCTGCATGGCCTCTTCTCTTCCTTCAACTGGATGAAATGAGGAAAATCTAGAGTCTCCCTGAAGGCTCTAGGTTGAGATCTATACTACACAAGGTAATCACTGAGAATCTGATGATCCAAATATCTTCCATGCTCAATATATTCTTCTTGATGAGAATAGGAAGCGCATGTTACTTTCTCTTCTTTTTCTTCAATCTTCTTGACCTCCTCAAAGGTGGATGCATTTACTCTGGATCTGAAAATAGATGAGAATAAGTTCATCCTTTTCAATGTTCTGATCTTCTTGGGCTTAGACTCACAGGGATCAGTGGATCCCTCATACATGGGAAAAGGTGACCTCCCAGTGGTATGCTTCAACTTTGAACTCTCCATGCTAGATCCCCCATTGTTCCATTCACTTTCATCCTGCTTGAGCTGACAGTAATCTTTGAAAGGAAAAGCTTCTCTGAAGTTTTCCCCCATGGACTGCCATTTACGAAAATAGTCTCCAAAGGGTATATGATCATGCTGCCTCCATTTCCCACTCATTACTGGAGGTAAGAATGTAGGCATTGTGATCCTGGTTGGCCTAATGAAGGCTGGTGAATGTTGGTCACACTGTTGTGAGATCCCCATATTTGTCACCTCTATGGCCTCTGGTGGGTAAGATTCTACCTACCCTCTCTATTCATAGAAAAATTTTCCCACGGTTTCTCTTTCGGTGTCATAGATAACTAGCTCCACAGGCTGAGCCAGAACTATGCTTTGATACCACTATAATATCTTGTTTCGGGGATATCTCTAAAACACAGCAAACTCCAACCAGAGATAGAATAGGAGGGAATTTACTAGATATTTCACCTCTGAAAAGAGGATGAGATATGGAGGCTACCTGGCCCTTTCCGGACTCTATCTATAGAGCTGCTTGAAGAATCCCACTCAAAAGCTTTGATACCACTGTAATATCCCAAAATCAGGGATTCAACAAGACATCAACTATATAACGGTATTGATATGATGAATAAGCTTAGAATCGGTGTGAGGAACATAAATACAGCATATTGAACTACAACAGCCACTTTGATTTAGATTTGCAATGCAAAGGATGGGGAAAATCAGCAATTTAGGCACCAAAAAGCTTAATATCAGAGATTTCCATAAAAAAATGGGATGGGGACGGTTGGATATTTTAGCTTAGGTCAAGAGGTACCTATTATATTAATTTAATCTCAAAATAAGCATTCCATCTAAGTTAAACAGTTCCTCCTTTCCCGACTAGTCTAAAAAACCCTGATTTCCCATGACTTTGCTAAACAGAAATTTCTGAATACTATGAGAGCGTAATTCCTATTAGGGATGCTACAAAATATGATTGAATATGACTAATATATATCTTATATTGATCAAATAGTATATAAATATAGGTTTAACCTCTTTTACACAAAGAAAAGGGCACCCGGCAAGGGTTTCCGACAATTTATATGTACCAAAAGTAGGACTGCAGAAAATAACGTAGTCTACTACAAATCTGCATTAACATGACTGAATATGATAATATCAGCTCATATAAATTAGGGGAGAAAAGCTCTAACCCTTATAAGCAAAAATACATCAATCTTCTAAGGGATTGGCTGAAATATACAAAATGACAAAAATGTCGGAGTTGCTAGGCAGCAGTTGCAACTCAAATCTGGAACTAAGTAGAGAAGGCTGAAGATGATGAACAATCTGAAGTATACCTCCTCCAATGGATCTCCTAAGTGGAAGGCTGATCCTTACACTTGAGATCCCACCCTCCAATCAATCTGCAAAACCCCGCAGCAAATGCACTATGAAAATAACGTAGCTATTGGAGAAAACTACACATTAGGGGTAAAAATATGTGTTGGCCTGATGCCAAGATCTGAAAATAAGCCCTCGAGCTTCCAAACTGATTCTCCAAAGGCAAGAAAGACTCCCCCTCTGAAAAACAGGCAATGGAAGTGGTGTTGTGGAGTCTCCACGACAACACCCTACAACACAATATTATGTTGTTGCAGCAATAACATTGTCCTGGAGGATGATGCTTCGGTCTCGAGCCAAAATAATGATGGGACAACCTCACACGTGCAGGAACTCAAATTCCCCCAGGGCTGAGGGTGAGATCTCCGAACGGAGACACTCGGTGCACTAAACAGTGCTGCAGACTAGTTAAACAACCAACGTGCTCAAGAAGTCGAGATGACCAACTAAATATCATAAACATATGCATGAATGGAAATAGCTCTCCTCCCCGCCATTTATATAGAAATTGGAGACTCCTCATGGGCCCTTCCTCTAGAAGCTTCCCTCCTACGTTGTCATGTAGTGCTTTCCAACTCATACCCTGCTCTGGTTGACTTGGTCAAACCTCTTTGCAAATATCTCCTTTCATACATGAGGGTGTGAAATTTGGTTCCATGGCTGATCCCTTTTCATACTAGAGGGATTTTATTTATGTTTTTATTATCCTTGGGCCTCCTTACCCAATTATTCATCTCCTAAATGAGTTTAGACAAAATTTAATGTTCCAATTTATTGAAGAAAAAATTTGGAACATTACAATGCACGAAAGTCTAGGAGTCTAGGGGATATGATAGAGTGCAAATTTTGGTGCACCCATATTTTTCCCATAACCACATATAACGTAATATCATTGAATTTTAAATAGGGGTGAGACACTCTCATACCTTCCAACTATGATGAGGTGTAAAGGGCCACGAATGCATGAATGCATGACACTTAGGTGTTCTGTGTGATGTGGTGGGTTTAAAGGTGATTTTGAAGAGAAACTTGCGTCATACGTTGGTGCCACATGGATATGCCTTATTTATGTGGTAAGAGTTAATTAGAAAAAAATTAAAAGGGCTTAAATTTCAATTCGGGTGTCAGATTGGGATAAAATTTATATGGGATGTAACCTTTCGGCAACCTCAGTGTAATGTTGTTACTTATGTTTGGTTTTAATAAAATTGGAAATAAAGGAATTTTTAACCCAACCATTTTCATAAAAAACATGAGGGCCATGTTTATTATAATGTAACGCCTTCCACAACCCAACTGAGTACAAGAGGGTAGGAAGTAGTGTTACAAAGTGGAATCAGAATTCTTAGGTTCAACATTCAAATAAATTGGGACATGGAAAAGAAATTTAGAATCAAATTTGATGTTAAACATTGAATCTATCTAGGCTTGAGTAGAAAAATTTATTTAGGTTTAAAACAAATATCTATGCATGAATCTATACTTATCAAAAAATATTTTGTTGTATATATAAATACAATTATATTTCTTGAATATTTTTTTGACTTTGACGTAACAAGATAAATAGGTAAGACAAACATTAAGGATGTCGACTAGATTCCCTAGAACATCCCAACAAAATTGTAAAGGTTAATGGATGAGTGATGTAGCCATAATTATAGGAGGAAATATCTTAAATTATCGACTATTAGTTTAATATTATTGTTTAATGTTATGATAAGTTGTCATAAGATGATGAATAATAACATAGGAAGGATAAATTACAAGAGATGAAATAGTTCAAAGATGCATGTCTATTGAAAAAATGTAAAATATTGATATTCTATATGGATGAAAATATGTTACGTGCATACAATAATGGATGTGCATGCATAAATAATTAAAGTAGTCTATTTATATGACTAATGTGGTTAATCATGAACATGTAACTAGGAATTGTTTAAAACATGATTTGCAAGCTAATTAAGTTGTTGCATATAGTCTTGCAGGATCAATATTATGGGGGATAAGGTGTTGATGAGATAATGGTACATGTGGCACCTATGCTGGATGATACCCATGTCGTGATAGTATTCTGAGTGTATTTCTCCTTGGGTTTCCTTTAGGAAGGCCAAATCCCTAAAGGAAGGAGTCTAGTGACATATGTTTCAAAATAATAAGTTTCTTACCAATCGATGTTTTTATCTAGATAAATGTTTTGTGAATTATTGGTTATTACTCTTGAATTTTATGCACACGTAAAGTATTGTCTGAATGAATAACTAAGTGAATGACATGACTATATTCTTAGGATATTGCATGAATGAGTGATCATTTTCTAAGAAAATTATACTAAATTAATGTATTCAAACAATTGATATGAACATGAGTATAAGGGGAGGGACCCCCTAGCTATTGCAAGGAAGAAAATCTCATGCAAAATCTAGAAACCTGAATACTAGATCTCAGTGAGTTGATTTTGTTGTGGACAGATGAATGATGTGTAGAGGGTATTTTTTTTGTTCATTTGATGTTATTGTTGGCTCCATATTATTTTTTTTTCCTTGTTGAATTTTAGCATGGTAGTGCTACGTTATCTTTTGTCGTTTTTCTATTTTGGTACTCTTTTGTTTCTCATTCTCTCTTCTTCCCCTTTGTGGTTTGGTTTTCGTTGGTATGTTGGGTGTGGAAAAGGAAAGAAAAGGAACTCATGGAGAAGATCTAGAAAAAACACAAAGAAGTCAAAACCCTAACAAGGCCCTGTGTATATGATAAATGTTGACATGAGACAAAAAAAAAGATAAGAAAAAAAATACGTGGACCTGGGTACGTCCACATGAACAAAATAGACAGGGACATGAAAACTATAACAATAGCATGAGAATTCTGTTGTCGTAACTGAAACTATGCCTGACTGATAGATATTATATATTTTATGGATATTAGAAATATGGAAAATTAAAAAACGGTATGCTATTTAGTTGTAATTAATGTAGTAAGGTTATTTAATGGATTCCACATCATGTGGGAGAACCATTGCAAATGTGTGCAAGAATGACCTCTTGTTGATCAACACCGTTGTTAATGTGAGTATGTTTTATAACTTTGCTGTGGGCATGAATGAAAATGATAAAGGCTAGAAATCAGCATTGAATTCATAGCATGAAACATGTGAAGGAATTTCATGTGATTGGAAAATTAATATGCACATCATTGGGAGCACGAATGAATACATGTTCAAACCAAATGTAAATGAAAATTAATTTATGACGTTCTCATACAAACCTATAAATTAATGAACGGATGATTCTTTGACTAATGTGTAATGATAAAATTTTAGGAATTTTTGAGTATTGGAGGAGTAGGAATGTTATCAACCAAATGGTCCCTTCAAAAGCCTTCAATTAAAATTTCCAGTAATGACTTCCAAATAAATAATCCAAGCATTAAGCCGAGGTAAAAAGGGTAAAGGAAAGGAATTGGGTAATAATTCCATCACTAAATTTGAAACCTATTGTTTCAAATTTATGTATTTGAAATGAATACCAATAAATACTATGGTTGAGGGAGGAAGCCTTCAATCTGAAAATATAGCAATGAATTTCATAAACCATTTAAAATTAAATGGAGAATTAAACTATTCACGATTTTAATGAGAACTGTCCCTCATTTGTAACTCATTATTCTATTGTACTAGAATCTTAATTGAATTATGAAATTATTAGGATAAATGTGATGCACATGTATCGTTCAATGAAATTGTCATTTCCATTTAATTTAATTTAGTTGGAGTGATGGAATTATTATGAGTACAATAATTATGAGATCACTTTAGGATGTTATGAATTTTTGCAATGAAAATATTCTATATCTAATCGCTCACATGTGTTGGGTGATTGAAATATTTGACTGTAGGAAGAGTGTTGGAATGGGGTGTCAGAACAAAGCCACCATGAAAAATTAACACCACCTACAAAGGACCCCAAAAACATGAAAAGACATATCTCATGCCTATGCGGTTAGGTTTTTCAATGAAGAAAAGCCTGGAAATTAAAATTATTGATTTGAAATTTTTGAGTATTTTCAATGGGAAACTAAATTTTGTAACAAAGCATAAATTATGGATCATGAACATTATTAAGATAATTTCATATGGAATTTCAGTTTCTGCCATTTCATTTATCTCATGCGAACAATTCATAACTAATACCTTTACTGTAAAATACCATGAGTATTGAAGTGAAGCATGCCATACTTGTAATTTTCCATAAGACTACATGAAATTTTCATTAGAGCATGCAAAATTGACAATCAGTTATAACACTATTGAATACATCACATGGTAAAGCCATGGTACATCTAAACTACCTCGTATGGTGGTTGCCTAGGCCTAGATATATGATGATATTGGAGGTGTGATGGTAAAACCTTTGATAAGTATACTACTCCGTATGGTGGATTATTAGGCCTAAAGGTGTGTTGATATTGGTGGTGTCATAATAAAACCTTTGGACATGTATACTACCCTATATGTGGGTTTCCTGGACCTAGAAGTGTGATGATATTAGAAGTCTGATGATACTCGTGTAAACATATGACTACGTTGATGGTATATGCCCACACTAACTGGGAGGTGAGTGAGAATGGGGTTGTTGTTTGGAGCTATTAAAAAATACGGTGTGGAGAAATATATCTTCCAGTGACTTATTTCATTGATGATGAGACTAATCAGTGAGATCGACTTGATGACAAATTTGTATGAAAATATTGTGTGGAGAATAATATCCACTATTGAGGGTTTCCCTTGGTGGTAAAACTACTGAATGAGTTGGAATTGATGATGGAGCTATACGAAAGGACTGTGTGGAGCAGTATATCCACAACTGAGCACTTTCCTTTCTAGTGAAACTACTCAAAGACTACTTAGTAGCTTGAGAAATTTTATGCTATTGATTCTTATAGTTCCTAATAGGTGGGAAGCTATGTGCTTTAGATTCATGTGATCTAGATTTGAAGATGGAGCTTGCTGAAGACTGTGTGGAAATAGGAAACACTAAATATTTAATGTTTTTGTGAAATCACTCAGCACTCGTCAGCCCATTGAAAAATGAGTAACTACATCTACGTAAGTATCAACTACTAGTTTGAACAATATATATTTCTTTATTTAAGCTATAATTTGAATTGATTTAAAATTTTATGCGTATCCCAATAAAGAATCTACTAATGAAAGTGTGGATTAATTTTCTTTAAATTTTTTATGATTTATTTCATAACACTCATGTCCTTAGTATGTAGGTGAATGAATAAACTGCCTAGCAAAAATATATGGGTTGGATATAAAGAAAAAATTATCAACTTAATAATATCACAGTGCACAAAAAAGCAAAATCGAGTTGAATACCTTCAGTAGTAGGCCATTTTCATGGCACTAAAACCCTGTGATATGCATATACCTCCACGAGATATGCCATGACAAACAAATTATGTTGTTAAAGAGAGAGAGACTCATTCATTGGCTATGAATAACTTCCTATGCGACGAACCATTCAAAAGGAATGGATGGCTTGAAGGATTCAGGAAGAAGAGAAGGGGATGCTTGAAATTAAAATTTGAGTTACTAAATAAAATTTTAAACTAGAATTAACCTTTTTTAAAAGAATAATGTGCATAATCATAAGAATAAAAAATGAATTGGGTGTGTGCTAGGAAGAAATTCACAGATATAATACATATTCTAAAATAAAGAAATTTTAATTGAAAAGTATGAGTTCAACAATACAAAAAAAAAATATACCACTTACCAATGAAGAGGGAAAAGTACTCTCTGATAGAGAACCTAGACGAAGATATTCTTGTTGTGACATGAATCTCTTTGTCACATAAAATCAAAATCGAATCTGTATGTATAAATCAAATTTATACAAGTTTGAGAAAAGAAAATTATACGACAAAGGGATATACTTATAATTACATTGAAATCCGTATTGACATATATAATTCTATTATATATAATTTTCACAATGTAATATAAAAATTAGGACTTCGTAGAACATAAATTTAATTTTCAAAGTCGTAATAGAGAGGGTATGAAAAAACCCAAAATCATAAAATTGGGGAAATTTCCCAATTTCGAAAGAAAAAGAAGTTATCTGGAAAATCGAGGAATGTAATCACAATAAATCAATGAACTCATTCATTAACATGAAACCGAGGAACCAATGCACATGGTTCAAATAGAACCACTCGTGAAGTTCATTACTATCCATACAAACTTGAAACTCGTCGAAAAACTAAAATGTAGAGTAATCCAATTAAGAAACGGAAAGTATTCAATTCAGAAATAAATTATATGAATTTGAGGAGATTCTTATATCATGAAAATCATCTTATACTAATGAAAACCTAAAATAAAATCATAGAGTTGAAGCTCTGAAGTGGACATAATGAAAAAAAATACTCGGAATTTGTCGGCAAGAAAAAATAATTACCTCGTTCTGTGGCTGCGGGCAATACTCTGAAAAAAATTGGGATGTTGAAAGGAGTCCAACGTAATGTAATTCCTATAAAAAATAATTATAATCCAATATTAAAAATCCAGAAAGGGATTGAAAATTCTCCATAGATACAATAAGCTAAGAGAAATGGAAAATGATAAACAAAGTGCACAAATAAACTGAGAATTCTTACCTGAATGACAAGTTTAGCACGCTGAACTGAGAACAGAACCGTAATTTCTACCTTCCAATGAGATTATATAGAAGAGCATAACAATATAGAGGACAAAAGAGTAACATTCTTGTCACTTTCATAGAAATTCATGTGAAGAACCGTGGATATTTTTTTTTGTGTGCTCTGTTCACTCTAGTGAAAAATCGAAAAAATGGAAACCGCAAATGAAACTATGAAACCCTAAGCATAGTCATTCAATGAATGGCGAAAGTCAGGTTCATCAAAATCATTGTTACAAGGCCATATCGGCCCAACAAGTGTCAATCAACTGTATTTAGCCCATGTGATAATCAGCCGAGAAGGTACTACAAATAAATGGGTCATAAAATCAAAACGCTAAGATGTAAATGGAATATGGGTAAAATCCCATCACTCATAAATTTGGCTATCAAAAGTCTGAAACGAAGTTAAACACCACCATTAAACTATGCAATTTCGAATGGAGAAATGTAATGGGAATCCCACAATATACCATACGATTTATAAATACAATGAAAACCTTACAAAATACATTAAAGGTCGGTGGTATGAACCTATGTTAAAGTGAGGCGAATTATATATATATATATATATATCGTTGACCTTTATTTAAGTTATATGTGTTGTTAGGTAGGATAGATATATTAAGTGAAAAATCGCAAGATATGGTAATATACAGGCAATTCCTATACCAGAAAGGAATAATATCTTACAGTAGGATGACATTTATTCTTTGGATAACAAGAATAGTTGTTAGAAATATATAAATAGAAAAATAAAAATTGAAAGTTATAGTTGTAGAATTATTCCAAAATTACAACTAAATTAAGTTAGAATATGATGAGGAAAACTAATAATAACAACAAGGGGTTGTAAATAGATTTAAATTTCCTAGGACAACTAGGTAAGCTAAAATAAGTAAGAGGAAGTCCTATGTATATAAATGAAGTAGAAAATTGAAAAATTCTTGGAGATGAAGGTATTTTATAAATCAACATAAAGAATAATTTATAAGACAGAGTTGAGAATGGGATAAATACATCCAAGACAGAAAACCGACTTTACACATTTAGTATGACAGAAAATTGGGGATATGTTGGAAAAAACCACTGATCACAACTAGAATTAACATAAAAAAGAATTTTGTTTTTTGGGTTAGTTGGAGTTGTTACAAATGGTATTAGAGCCCATATTGAAAAATCTGGGCTTATGTGTCCCAGCACAGGAAGAGAAATTATGTTGTGATAAATTTTTTTATTTTTTTATTTTTTTTTTGTCAATACAAAATTAATTTTGTGTACGTGATTGAAGAGAAAAAAAAGTTACAGTTGTTTTTGGGATGAGTGAGCCCCACCAGATCCAAATTCTCAATTGCTAAAAATGATAAGGAATATGCAGCACGAAGTGACTTAGATAAGGACTAGCAATGAACGGTTGTTGCAGGCCAGTAATGAGCAAGAGAGATTGATAAGGAAATTAACCTCTAGGACTAGTCATCAAAGTGGAGACCAAACATGAAAGAGAAAGGAAATAGATTCCAACTTAGAAGGGCCTGAGTGGGAATAATATGGATCCAAATTGAGAAAGAAAAAGAAGTTGCAGGGGGAGTTCCATAAGATCAAACTTCAACCTTTGATGGGAAAAAGGAAGAGGATGTAGAATCATGGATCGTGAACATCGTCAAATACTTCTAGGTATATGAATACTGAAGTAATTTGAAAGCCATTTGCAAGGTAAAACCACTCTTTGGTGGGAAGAGAAAAAAATTGTACACATGCTTGATGAAAAACCTGTTACATGGGAAGAGTTTCAAGAGAAATTAAAATCTAGTTACCATAGCGAGAGGTACTATGATGATAGAGAAAAGGAATTTCATGAGCTGAGACTTGGAAACCTCACTATTGATGAGTTTGTTACAAAATTTACAAATTTACTTCCCTATGTGGCTTACATAAGGGAAGAAAAGGCCAAAGTACAGCTGTTTCTAAATTTTCTACCTACCATCTACAAAGAAAGAATTGAATTTTATAATCCTAAAATAATGGATGAAGATGTTCAAAAAGATAGACTATGATACCAACAATTTAAAGGCATAAATGATCAGTTGAAAAATTGCAGAATAAAGAGAAAGGGAAAGGGGATTCAAGCATAAAAAGATCAAAACCAGCCTTCTAAAAAAGTTTGGAAAAACGACCAGTGAAATTTTTTTAATAAGGGTGGGGAAAACCAGACAGCACATTCCCACATTATTTCCAAGCCAATGGAAACTAAAAAAAAGAAGAGAAGGATTGGTAAAAATGAAATAACCATTAAAATGATAGGGATGTGGAGAGCTTCACATGTTACAGGACTTCCCACACAACACTCGAGTAATTCAGAATATTCAGGGAGTACGAGAAGAAACTACAGTAAATGACATTGCACGCAATATTCCTCGTACCAGTGCTGCCTTAGAAGACAGACAGCTTGAACAACAGTCAACAATGATAAAAATTGAAGGTATGATTGCTAACCAAACTGTTTCTTTTATAATAGATCCAGGATAAAATTTAAGTTATATCAGCCTCCAGATAGTAGAAAAATATAAGCTAAAATCAGAAAAATTTCAGAAAGCTTCGCAAGAAAAAGTATAGTAATCTGAAATTGCAATATGTAAAATTTCAAGAAAAAGTACAGTAATCTGAAATTGTAGGATATGCGCTAAATCAACAAGGATTGATCATCTACAATAAAAGACTGTATATTCCTAATGTAACATATTTAAAATGGGAAATATTAGATGGATACCACAAGAGACCTTATGCAGGTCATCATGGTTATCAAAAGATTATTTTAGCATTGAGGAAAAACATGTTTTGCCCATGCATGAAGAAATGCGTAGTTGATTATTTGACAAGCTATTTGGAATTCCAACAAGTAGAATTACAACATTAGCATCCTACAGGACTACTTAATCCTCTCCCTATTCCAGAATGGAAGTGGGAAGTGGTTTCAATAGACATCATTACCGGATTTCGATGTACTAAGTATCAACATGACTCTATAACAGTGGTAGTGAACACTCTAACTAAAGCAACAAAAATTTTTCCGGTGTAATATACTTTTGGCACAACACGTGGAAAATGTATTGATGAAAGAAATTGTTAAACTCCATGGGGTTACAATAATGATTATCTCTAATAGAGATGCCAAATTTACATCAGCGTTTTGGAAATCTCTGTTTGGACAAATGGGTACAAAGTTGAGCTTCACTACCGCTTACCATCCTCAAACACATGGACAGACTGAGAGAACCAATCAAATCTTGAAGGACATGTTGTGCATGTACGTGATGGACTGACCCACTAAGTGGGAATATTTTCTGCATTTGGAAGAGTTTTCTTATAATAATAGTTATCAAGCTTCAATTAAGATGAGTCCTTTTGAAGCTTTGTATGGCAGAAAATGGCACACTCCACTCAGTTGGATCCAACCAGAGGACAAGTTAATCCTTGGGCCAGATGCACTACATGAAATGGAGAAAACTGTGAAAAGAATTGAGAAAAATATTAAAGTAGCTCAAGATCGTCAAAAGAGTTATGCAGACAAGAAAAAAATTCACAAAGAATTCAAAGTCAGAGATCATTTTTATTTAAGGATTATGCCTCACAAAAGTACATTGTATGTCAATAGTTGTGCAAAGTTAGCACCACGCTACTGCAAACCATTTGAGGTTTTGGAGAGAGTGGGGCCTGTATCTTACAGATTGGATCTACATATTCATATTAAAGTTCATAATGTTTTTCAGGTTTTCTTATTAAAGAAGTATATACATGACCCTACTCATGTGATTTACCGGACTCTTATACAGGTGGAAAGAGAAGAGGAATTCCTTCGAAAGCCATATCATATAGTGGAGCGAGAATAAATCGTACTCTGAAATAGACCAGTAGCTTGGGTGAAAGTGCAGTAGAGGCACTTTACGCCTCAAGAAGCTACTTAGGAGAGAGAAGATGATATGAAAGAAAAAAATCCATCATTGTTTAAGGAATAAACATAAATAATTGCAACACCGAGGACAGTATTTTGTTTTTAGAGGGGAAGTATATAATATCCATATTTTTCCACTTTTGTAGATAGTTAATAATCCTAAAAGCCATGTAGAGCTAAGGGAAAACTATATGTGGCCATATTATTTTGGAAATAAGTAAATGAATGTGAATTTTTATTATTGTGTAAAGACTAGAGTAAATTGGGGACCTAGATTTCAAATCCATGATGATGGAGTAGAATCCTTAGACTTTCCCAAAATTCTATAAAAAATCTTCGGAGAAAAATAAAATAAGATTAAAATTATTATATGGGATAAAATAATATAATAAAAGCCCGAGTAAAGTGGAAAGTTACTGAGAAGAGGTGAGAATAAAATTAGAAAGAGGAAAAGCTAGTTTTAAAATAAGCTTTCGTGGAAAAAATAAAAGCAAAGCCTTGGCTAAGGGAAACAACATCCGAAAATAATTGAACATAGTTACGTAAATATGTTGAGTGAAGGAAATCTTAAATCAACTATTCCTAGCAAGACAAAAGGGTTGTCTTGACTAAGGAAGGATTGGTCTCTTCTCTAGGGAGAGCTGTGGAATAAGCTCAAGGTTGGGAGCAAATAGTCATTACAAGAGTGGTATGCACATCCTGTGAAGTTTTTATGTTTCATATTTTTGTTAATATTTATCTAATTTTGATGTGGAATTTAGAAAAAATAGTATTTTTATAAATTTTGGCTTGAAGTTCCGTATATCAAATTATTTAAATTATCTGTATTGTACTGTGGTTAGTTTAGAAAATTTAAGTGTCATATTTATTTGACAGAGATTAAAAATAGAGGAGTACAGTTAATATTTTTGTGCTATTACATAGACTAAATTGAATTTAGGGTCAAACAGACAAAATATCTAAACCCTGAGTAAGGGTAAAAATCTATTGTTTAAGTCCATCTAAATATCTGAATTTTCATTAAAAATTTACAATATATGTACTAGCAAATGAAATACAATTGAACTATAATAATATGAGACAATATGAAGCAAAAATGAAATTATAAAAAAAATATAGTTTAGCTATACATAATGAATATAAATACATATCTAAATGATGAACATACAATTCATATTTACACTTTAAAAAGAAATATAGACTATTGTCATATAGAAATTATCTTATGTTCTATGCATATTAAGATTAATTCACACAGTCATAAACATGTAATGTAGAAAAAGGTAAAAAAATACTTAGTTACATGTATCATTCCTTTTCAATTATAATCCTCTAGTGTAAATGAGGATAAAACTTGTTTATCGACCTTCCAAATATAAATTTGTTATTCAAAAATTTAATTACAAATTAATCTAGGCCATCCATCATAACTCAAAGTACAATGTATGAAGATGAATTTTGTAAATTGGACAGAATGGTGGCGGAGCCTCCAATTCTATGTTGACTGGCTTGAAAGAGGTGAAAGTGAGCGTCATGTACTTTGATTGTTGATCTCAAAGAATGCTATTAGATAATGAAATAAATTGTACAAACTAAAACAAGCATAGAGATCACAGTTAGAAAAATAAATGAACGAAAATGAAAAGGAAAATATATAAATTGGACATGTAATAACAATGCCTGTTAAATTCACTTTAGGTTGGATGTTTCTTCCTCTACATTCAATCAATAGATCTTTATGTATAAGAAGATAAATAGAACATAAGTAGTTATGTGACTTTAAACAAAAGCAAAATTTGGAAAACTCGATACTGCCTGAGTGAAGAGGTGTACTAAAGAGAAATAGTAATTGACATAGTTGCGGAAGACTATGTGAATCTGGAAAATGGATTCCATATTTGATATAGAAAGAAATTTTTATAAACTAAGTAAATAATTGAATTCTGGAAGAATTTTTTCAATCTCAATTACTCTAAATGTACTGGGTAATAAGACTCTAAAAATAGAAATTTGAAAATGTAAGTAGTGGTAACTTAAATTCTGAATACTATATTAAATAGTCAAAACTCTCAAGTACAAAGTTAAATTGAATATTAGTGAAAAATTTAATTTTTTTGTATAGTCTTAGAGAAAAATATCACATTTTACTAATTCTCTTTTATACAGAGAATTGAATAGAAAATAAAGAGTACCATATAACAAGGAAAAACAAATGGAAATGGTAATCTTAAGGTTAATAAATTAACGAATATATAAACAAAGGAGCTAAGTGGAAAATCGAATGAATCTTAATATGATTACATAATTAAAATCTAGTACAAATCTCAAAGAAGGGAAGGCACAAATAATTATATTACAGAGAATACAAAATTGGTACGTTTATAAAAACTTAAATAGTTCAACAATCAGAGAATTAATTCCCAAAATCAAACTAATAACAATTCAGAGATATAATACGTATTCTGAAATAAATAAATTTGAATTGCAAAGTATGATTTCAGCAATACAAAAAAAATAAACCACTTACCAACGCAAGGGAAAAATTATTCTCTGGTGGAGAACGTACACGAAGAGATTCTTGTTGCAACATGAATCTCACTGTCACATAAAATCAAAATCGAATCTATATGTATAAAACAAACTGATACAAGTTTGAGAAAAAAAAATTATATGATTGAGGGATATACTTTTAATTTCAGTGAAAGCCATATTGACATATGTAATTCTATTATATATCAATTTCACAACATAATAGAAAAATTGGTGCTACATAGAATAGGAATTTCATTTGCAAAGTCGTGATAGAGAGGGTATGAAAAAACCAAGAATCGTGAAATTAGGGAAATTTCCCAATTCCAGAAGAAAACGAAACTATCTCGAAAATTCGAGGAATTTAATGAAAATAAATCGATGAACTAATTCATTAACACGAAACGGACGAGTTAAATAAACATGGTTCGAATAGAACCACTCATGAAATTCATTACTATCCATAAAAACTTGAAATTCGTAGAAGAACTAAAATGTACACTAAGACAATTATGAAACCACAAGTCTACAATTTAGAAATGAATTATATGAATTTGAGGAAATTCGTATAAAATGAAAATTGTATAAGAATAACGAAAACCTGAAATACAATCATAGGGTTGAAAATTTTAAGTAGACATAACCAAAACAAAATAATGGGAAATTGTGGGAAGGAATAAAGTAATCACTTCATTCTCTAGCCGTGAGCAATACTCTGAAAACAATGGGGATGTTCACAGGATTTCAATGCAATGTAACTCCTGTAAAAAATAATTATAATCCAATATTAAAAATCCAGAAAGGGATTGAAAATTATCCATATATACAATAAGCTAAGAGAAATGAAGAATGATAAAGACAGTGCAAAAATAAATTGAGAATTATTCCATGAACGACAAGTTTAGCACGTTAACTTGAAAAAATAACCATAATTTCTTCCTTCCTCTGATATGATACATAAGAGAATAATAATAGAGAGGAAACAAGAGTAACATTCTCATCATTTTCATAGCAATTCATGGTAAGAACTCTTGAGAATTGTTCCTCTGTGCTCTGTTCACTCCAGTGAAAAATTGGAAAAATGAAAAATGGAAATGAAACTATGAAACCCTAAGCATATTCATTCAAAGCATGGAGAAAGTCATATTAATTACAACTGTTATTACAAGGTGATATTAACCTTTCACGTGTCCCTCGACTGTATTAAGCCCATGTGATAATAAGGTGATAAAGTACTATAAATAAATGGGTTATAAAATGGAAACGATAAGGTGTAAATGGAGTATTTGTAAAATCACATCGCTCATAAATTCGGCTATCAAGATTCTACAATTGAGTTAAACACCACCATTAAACTATGCAATTTCGAATGGAGAAATGTAATGGGAATTCCATAATATATCAAATGATTTATAAATACAATGCAAACCATACAAAATATATTAAAGGCCACTGGTATGAACCTATGTTACAGTGAGGAGAATTAAGATGATATATATATATATATATATATATATATATATATATAATTTCTTTGAGTTATATGTGTTGTTAGGTAGGATAGATATTTAAGTGAAAAATCATAAGGTATAGTAATATGTCGTGAATTCATATACCACAAAGGAATAATATCCTGGTGTAGGATGACAATTATTCTTTGGATAGCAAGAATTGCAATTAGAAATATATAAGTAGAAAAATATAACTTTAAAGTTATAAGCGTAGAATTATTCCAAAATTATAACTAAAGTAAGCTATAATATGATGAGTAAAATTAATAATAACAAGAAGGGGTTGTAAATATATCTAAATTTCCCAGGACAACTAGGTATCCTAAAATAATTAAGAGGAAGTCCTATGCATATAAATGAAGTATAAAATTGAAAAAGTCATGGAAATGAAGGTATCTTATAAATTAACATAAAGAATAATTTATAAGATGGAGTTGAGAGTGGGATAAATACAACCAAGATAGAAACCCGACTTTATAAAGTATAATTTATAAGATGGAGTTGAGAGTGGGATAAATACAACCAAGATAGAAACCCGACTTTACACTTTGAGTATGACATAAAGTTGAGGAATATATCAGAAAAGACCATTAATCACAACCAAAATTACTATAAAAAGAAAAAAAATGGGTTAGTTAGAGTTTTTACATGTGTGAAGGAGACTGAAAACAAAGTATATGCATAGATGTGGGAAAACACAAGATAAATAGTGTTTCAGAGACCCATTTTGGTGTGAATGGGAGATCAATCCTTGCATTATGGCATGACCTAGTTTGTCTGTCGATGTTTGATTTGGTCGAGAAGGATAAGTGGAGATATTGATTCACTAAGAGCTTTCCTTAGGGTTGAAAAACCACCCTTAAACTAATATCATACTCCCAAGCTCAGAAAAAAGATCATTGAACTTTGGGTGAATCCCTATCATTTATTTCTGATAGATACAGAGATTCATTATGGTTCTCACTACCCAGTAGCGATTGAAAAATCATCTATATAGTAGACTCCTATTGAATAGATGCTTAACATATTATTGGTTTGAATTACCTTTATCAATTAATTCCTTAGACTCTCGATCTAGATCTAGGATGGTCAGTAGCGAGAGAGCCTACTTGGCCTATGTTTGGGTGGTGAGTTAAAGTCTCCCCCTGAGTTTCCAACCATTCCAAGTTATTTATATAAGTTTTCTTAGTTGTGAATATTAGACTATAAGATGTGATATGCCTTACTGGTTTTATGTATAATGAATAATTTAGTGTCATTTACGTAAAAATGCCTTATTCACCATCTAATCGTGGTTTACCATATTACTTTATATCTATGGTGATTATAATTAGTTTTAGTTACGTTTATGCATCATTCTTATGCATTTCCAAGTTGTTTGATATGTCAATGACTAGTTTTGTAAAGTAACTTAGGGCTAATCTTTGATTTCATAAGTGCTAGTTAGTTATAGTTATAAGAATGGGAAGCTCAATATTGTGACCTTGTTTTTTGGTGATATAATTATTAGTTAAATATATGTTCTATGTGTATGGACTAGTTATACCTCTGAAATGTAGTGTTGATCTATGTATGATCAATTTACTAAGTTCTTTGATTTATATGACTTCATGGCCATGATAACATTATGGCTATTATCCAAATGGTTATAGATTTATTTGTACAAATATGTGAGGTCCCTATAATACTACTATAGCTCCTTATTATTGTTATTCTTATGTTGATGTAGTCCCCATATTTTTATTATTGTGCCCTATAGGTATAGCCCCATTATTATTATTGTGTGCCCATGTTGTCCAAATATTGTTATATTGTGACCCCTTAGACTCATATATATAGAAGCCAGGTCTTTTCATTTGTATCATCAAAGGATTATTAATTTATGTAATATAAAGGAAGTTTCCCCTTCAAAGAGGCCGACTTAGAATTCATTGCGCTATTTTTCTTCTATTTGTTTGTTGTTTTTAAAACATTTGGAATTAGAGCTTTGGATTTTAGGGCTTCGCTGTTGCAAACAACCATCTTGGAATTTTTACTATAATGATTTTTTTACAAAGGTTAAGTAGCTGAAATTTTTACCACAAGAATAAGAAATCATGAGGATATTCATGTAGAAATATCATATCTTGGTTCTCTATATCTTGGAGATATGATCTGAGTAAGTTAGGGTTTCTGCAGGCTCTATAGTTTCACTTGAAACAAGTGCCTGAGGTAAAATCATCATAAATTTCATTTTAGAAATTGGATTTGAATTATATAAAAAGTAGCCAAAATCATACAAAATTTAGTTTCTTGTGTATCAATTTTAGAGCTCAAGGTCAAAACAATGACACATGGTATGTCGTACAAGTTTTCTCTACTGAACTGGCCCATAATTAGGTCATTGTGGGAGATTGGGCATAAATTTATCTTCAAGAATCCAAATTAGGTTTGACCAGTGGAATTTGAAATAAGACTTGAAGGGATACTTCAGGACCATATTTTAGATATTTGGGATCCAAAATTATAGAGTTACAAGATTTCAATATCAAGCTCCTAAAAACAAGAAAAATGGGTGAAAAATCATTTGGAAGCGATTCAAAGGTAATAATGAATCATAGATATCAATATTGAGTTCTAAATTCCTCCAAAGAATAATTCCACACCCATTAAGCCCTCGAAAATCTCTAATATGACATGTTAATAGGAAGAATTATAGCTGATATCTCAAAATTACAGGACCAAGTGCAACAAATTTCACTCTCAGATAGAACAACAAAAAACGAACTAGAAGCTAAGATGGATGGTTTCAAGGATGGAATGAACATCATGGAAGCTGAGATAGATGGTATAGAAGGAATCATGGAATATTTGAAGAAATACATAACAGATTTGAAGGAAGGTTTGGAAATGTTGCTACAAGAAAAGCTTCCTAATGGTGAAAAGGTAGTAGAGGAAACTCGTGATGACAACAAAATAAATATTAACCATGATTTCATAGACTCTAATGTTGGATGGAAGACCCACCATATTCCAAAGATTGATATGACTAATTTTGATGGAAAGGATCCCTTCACATGGATACTATAGATGGAGCAATACTTTGATCTCCATAATTTGAAAAACACGCAAAAGGTATGCATTGCAACTTTATATCTTGAACCCAATACATTTGTATAGAATCTATAGCTTTACTCTCATAAGAAAATATTCACTTGGTCAATTTTTACAAAATAAATGATATCACATTATGAGGATACAAAGTGAAACACCTTCTTTAGCCAATTGATAAATATCAGACATAATGGTTCAATGGTGGAGCACATTGAGAAATTCAAAAAATTGTGACGCAGCCTCACCAGCTGAAAGTCACTCCAATGGAGGGATTGTCAACAACTATGTGGCCCTGTCAGCATTTCTCTTTGATGAACCCCGCTCTTCAATCGACGTGGCCTATTTTCTTTTTCTCTGAATTTATTTTTCAATTTCAAAGAAATTGACAAACAAACATATACACTACCTTTTGATGTTATATTATATTTTCCGACCTGATATTTCACCTCCGGCCTTATAGACAAAGTTATAACTTTGTATTAATACGCTTCCTTTTTAAATCAAATGACTTTACAACAGATATTTTGTTCGGCCCCACATATATAAATGATTTTCCAATCAACTTTTCGCGGCGTACCTTAATTAACCTCTGCGCTCATTCATTAGACTTCGCACATCTTCGGCAAACAGTCACCATCCGATCGCCTTTGCCGAGATCAACGGCTTGTGTGCATTTCACGTGGCATCCAACGTCGATCTTTAACGCGCATGGGAATAGGTTAATGGGTGGTTTTGCGGAGGTACACCTTTCCATGCGTTGACTCCCCTATGGAATCGCTCCTCGACCCAGAATACCGCCTCCGCACCAAAAGCGGTACGAAATGGGGCAATCCACCTTTGCGATTCCGCTTCCAGTTTTGCTACAGTGATTTACCAAGGTTAAGTCAGGGTTGTGTTCTCCTATGTGGTTCCTTGTTTATTAACCCCGGGTCTAATCTCCGGTTGGGGAATTCAATTACACAGCAAATGAAATTCTTCTTTATATGGGAATCTCCCCAACATTAAATGGATTCCACAATCACTATTTCACTGCACAGGCCTCGCCTGCGGTGGGATAATTTCACAGGGTTATCCAACGATTCACTAGAATTCAAGACAAGGAACGGAATTATTAATACACCATTGCCTCGTAATCAAACAAATCTCCACACAGTTAACATTTCAAGACAATTAGACAACCAACAGGACTGAAATTCATTCAATTGGAAGCAATCGGCAATGCACAAAGTTTTATTGCGGAATCTCTATTCTATTCTTCTTCTCCCCCCTCTGTACATCCGAAGGATACAATTATATACATTACAGAGTGACTCTTTGGTTCCTTAGTGAGGATCGTTTTGAAAAATCAACAGTCTAACTACAATAATTCAATTAACTGAAATATGAAAGCTAGGCTAACTGAGCTATTCAACTTCCTATGACTCTAATTAATCTAAATAATACAATCAGCTAAGGTGTTGACACCTAGCTGTAACAATGCAAATTTTTTCAAACCCTCCTGGCCACAACATGTGGAAAAACTCCTACATTGCTGGCTAGTGTCCAATGCCACTGCATCAGACTCCTGAGGGAAATCTTCTTCATGGGCTCCTGTCCATGAGTTCTTCCACTTATCTTCCTATCTTCTGCAACATTTCTTCAGCCATACAAGTAGCATCTTCCTATGGCTTGTCCTTCCATTTGATCAAGTACTGAAATTACTCTCATCCTCTGGTCCTTCTGAACACTCTCTTGTCCAATATCCTCTCTAGTTGCAATGACTGTGCTGGAGGTAGCTGCTCCTTCCACTCAATCTATTCCGTGTCTGCTGATCTTTCTTCTACACCATCATCTTCATACTTGTAAAAATCCGCAACATTAAAAATGGGAGATATTCCAACATCAGGAGGTAATTGAATCTCATAAGAATTTGCAGAAAACTTCCTAAGTATCTTGCACAGCCCAATATTTTTTAACTTCAGTTTACTATACTGCTTCTTTGGGAACCTCTCCTTTCTCAAGTGTGCCAAAACCTGATCTCCTACTTCAAAAGGAACTTCCTTTTTGCTCAAGTCTACTCTGCTTTTGTATTTGATGCCGCAGCCTTGTAATTTCTGTTTCACTT
Source organism: Pinus albicaulis (assembly GCA_034641835.2). NCBI lineage: Eukaryota > Viridiplantae > Streptophyta > Pinopsida > Pinales > Pinaceae > Pinus > Pinus albicaulis. The sequence continues at coordinate 938,353,696 of CM076582.1, forward strand.
GTTCATGTATGGCCTGGATCTTTGAAGCAAACTCTTCACCATTTGCACTCCTTAGCTCTGCTCTTCCCATATTTCTTAATTCTAATATTCCTCTGGGATGCATTCCGTAAACAATACAGAATGGAATATGTCCTGTGATCCTATTTTGTGAATCATTATATGCATATTCTGCCTGGGGAAAATATGATCCCACTGCTTGGGATGCTCTCCTGCAAGACTCCTCAATAAATTTCCCGAACTTCTATTCACTACCTCAGTTTGTCCATCAGTGTGAGGATGATAAGCTGAGCTAAAACTTAGTTTGGAACCAATTTTCTTCCACAGTGTCCTCCAAAAATGACCCACAAACCTAGTATCTCTGTCTGAAACAATACTCTTGGGAAACCCATGCAATCTAACAACTTCCTTGAAGAACAAGTTAGCAACATGGGTGGCATCACTAGTTTTGTAACATGGAATAAAATGTGCCATTTTGGAGAGTCTGTCCACCACAACAAAGACTGCATCATTCCCTCTCTGAGTCTTGGGAAATCCTAGAACAAAATCCATACTCACCATGTCTCAAGGCCTATCCGCAATAGGCAAGGGAGTGTACAATCCTGCATTCTGGCTCCTTCCTTTAGCATACTGACAGATTTTTCAATTCTTCACAAACTTGTCCACTTCTGATCTCATCTTGGGCCAGAAATAAAAGTGACTCAGCTACTCATAAGTCTTATCAGTACCAAAGTGTCCAGCAAGTCCACCACTATGCTTCTCTTTGATCAAATTTTCTCTCATGGAACATTTTGGTACACACAGTTGGTTCTTTCTAAATAACAAGTCTTCCTACATAAAATAATCCAATCACTGGCTTCTATCTATTAGGATAGGGTTACTGCATGCCTCAAATGCTTCTTTAAAATCAAGATCTGTTTTATACAATTCCTTAAGAAAATCAAATCCTACAACCTCAAAATTATTTTCTTGAACAAGCAAGTGCCTCCTACTCAAAGCATAAGCTACTTTATTGGCTTGGCCACTTATATGTTTCAAAACAAAATTAAAACCTTGAAGATATTCAACCCATTTAGCATTCTTTTGTTTCAACTTGGGCTGCTGTACAATATACTGCAAAGCATGATTGTCAGAATATAACACAAATTCCCTGGACATCAAGTAATGTCTCCACTTCTTCAGTGCCTGAACAATTGCATAGAATTCCTTCTCATAAGAGGAATAATTTCTTCTGGTATCATTCAAATTTTCACTGAAATAGGCTACAGGCCTATCATCCTGACTCAAAACAGCTCCAATGGCTTCTCCACTGGCATCACATTTTACTTGAAATGGTTTAGTAAAATCAGGCAGAATCAAAACAGGCTTCTCTGTTATCTTTTGCTTAAATAGTTTAAAACTTCTTTCTGCTTCAGCAGTCCACTTAAATGGATGTTTTCTCTTCTTTATGGTCTCAATTATGGGTGCATTAATCTTACTGAAGTTTCTTATAAACTTTCTATAAAAACCAGCAAGTCCATGGAAACTTCTCACCTCAAAGACATTACTGGGTGAAGGCCACTCCACAATTGCCTTAACCTTTTCTGGGTCCATCTTCAATCCTTCTGCAGAAACAAAAAAACCCAAATACACCAACTCTTCCTTCATTAATGAGCATTTCTTCAATTTTATCAGCAGTTTCTCCTGGTGCAGATTCCTCAAGACATGATTAAGATGCCTTAAATGTTATTCTTTAGTTCTGCTGAAAACTAATATATCATCCAAATACACTATCACAAATTTACCAATGAATTCTTTCAATACCTCATTCATAAATCTCATAAAAGTGCTTGGTGCATTTGATAACCCAAAAGGCATTACCATCCATTCATACAATCCTTCATTCGTTTTGAAGGCAGTTTTCCACTCATCACCCTCTCTTATTCTGATCTGATGGTATCCACTCTTTAAGTCTATTTTCGCGAAATATTTAGCACCACTCAAACAGTCCATTAAATCTTCAATTCTGGGTAAAGGGAATCTATACCTAATTGTGATCTTATTGATTTCCCTGGAATTAGTACACATCCTCCAGCCTCCATCTTTCTTTGGGCTCAAAACAGCTGGTACTGCACATGGACTCAGACTTTCTCTGATCAGTCCTTTGTCCACCAACTCGTGCACTTGTCTCCTGATTTCCTCATTTTCCTTGGGATTCATTCTGTAGGCTGCCTTATTTGGCAGATTTGAACCAGGGATAAAATCTATCTGATGGCTGATCTTCCTCACAGGTGGCAGCTCATCAGGTAAATCATCCACAGCAATGTCACAGTAACCATCTAACATCTCTTGTATCTCTACTCGTAAATCAGAAATCCTTGTAGAAGTAAGAACTACTTTAGGCTTGCAAACTAAAGCAAAGCTTACCTCTTCTTCTTCTATCTGCTGCAAATATTCTTTCTCGCTCAGCAACAAGGTCTTTGGATCAGTCACTCTGCTGGATGGCTCTCCTTCTTCCATGGGTATCAATGTATGATGTACCCTATCTTTGAAGAACTTGTAAGTGTTCTTATTGCCATCATGCACTGCTACTCTGTAAAAATGCCAAGGTCTACCCAGCAGTATATGACACACATCCATGGGCATTACATCACACAAAAATTTGTCCTTGTATTTTCCCATTTGCAGCTCTATCTCGCATTGTTTTTTCACAACCAACTGGTGCCCTTTATGCAGCCAGGACACCCTGTAGGGAGTTGGATGCTCCCTTGTCTTCGGCTTCAAATTTTCTATTACCTCAGTGGAAACCAGATTTTCTGTGCTGCCACTATCAATGACTAGCTGACAACATTTCCCTTGGACTTTGTAGATGCTCCTAAACAAAGTCTTCCTTTGTGCAGGCTCAGCGACTTATTTAGCTTGCATCAACGGGACCTTATTTACCACTAAGGATTCTCCCCTCTCTGGAAGAATTTCTTCTTCAATTTCTGCCTCTTTTTCAGCCTGGGAAACAACAACATTTCTTGGACCAGTACCCACATTCTCTGGACACTCATAGTGCTTATGTCCTACTCCCTGGAATCTATAACACCTCAACTCTCTGCCTCTGCCTTTGTCTCCTCTTCCTCTTCCTCTGTAAGAACCCCTTCTGCCCCTTGCATCATCCTCTATAGATGCATTCTTAGGTGAGCTATTGTCAGCTCCATTCCTGGGTGTAGGATTTCCTCTACCACCCTGACTTCCCTTCCCACGGAAAGTACCTCTCTTCTTGGCAGAATGTTTTCTCAGGAGTTTCTCCTCTGCTTTCAAGGCCATCTAATAGGCCTCTTCCACTGTCTTAGGAGACAGAAGACCAATCTCATCTTGGATATCCAGTTGGAGACCATTCACATATCTGGCAGTCTTCTCTGGTGTATCTTGAAATTGCCCAGCTATTATGCTCACTCTGTAGAATTCCTCTGTGTATTCCTTTACTGTCAGCAACCTTTGTCTTAGGTTCTGCATTTGGTTTTACAATGTTAGTTGGTAATCACTAGGTAAGAATTTACCTTTCAATTTGGCCATCATTCTGGTCCAGTTCTTGATAGGTTGCTTGCCAACTCTCCTCATTTCTTCCTGCATTCCATCCCACCAAAGTGCAGCATGTCCTTTTAGCTTTGCCACTGCAAACTTGACCTTTTCATCTTCACTTATATCTTCATAATTGAAGCATTTTTTCATTTCATTCATCCAGTCTACTAGTTATTCTGGATTTAGTCCCCCTGCATAGCTCGACACTTCAATTCTGGGCTTAACTGCAGACCCCAAAACAGTCCTAAGGAGCCTCATGTCAAGAGGAATTTCCACATTTTCTTCTGCTTCTTCTGTCTCAGGTTCACTGATGTCTTCAGGATCTCTGGGCTTTCTTCGCTCCATGGCATCTATTCTGGCCTCGACCCTATGCAACATCCCCAACACCTCAGCATTGGAAACATGTCTTCTTCTGCCAGCACCTCTTCCAACTTGGACTGCCATGTGAGCAAAACAACATCAGACTGGCTCCGATACCACAAATTTACGCAACCTCACCAGCTGAAAGTCACTCCAATGGAGGGACTGTCAACAACTATGTGGCCCTGTCAGCATTTCTCTTTGATGAACCGCACTCTTCAATCCACGTGGCCTATTTTATTTTTCTCTGAATTTATTTGTCAATTTCAGAGAAACTGACAAACAAACATATACACTACCTTCTGATGTTATATTATATTTTCCGACTTGATATTTCACCTCCGCCCTTATAGCCAAAGTTATAACTTTGTATTAATACGGTTCCTTTTTAAATCAAATGACTTTACAACAGATCTTTGGTTCGGCCCCACATATATAAACGATTGTCCAATCAACTGTTCGCAACGTACCTTAATTAACCTCTGGGCTCGTTCATTACACTTCGCACATCTTCGGCAAACAGTCACCGTTTGATCGCCTTTGCCCAGATCAACGGCTTGCGTGCATTTCGCACGGCGTCCAACGTCGATCTTTAATGCGTGGGGGAATAGGTTAACAGGTGGTTTTGCAGAGGTACACCTTGCCACACGTCAAATCCCCTATGGAATCGCTCCTCGACCCATAATACCATCTCTGCACCAAAAGCGGTGCGAAATGGGGCAATCCACCTTTGCGATTCCACTTCTGGTTTTGCTACAATGCTTTACCAAGGTTAAGTCGGGGTTGTGTTCTCCTATGTGGTTCCTCATTTATTAACCATGGATCTAATCTCTGGTTGGGGAATTCAATTACACAGAAAATGAAATTCTTCTTTATACGGGAATCTCCCCAACATTAAACAGATTCCACAATCACTATTTCATTGCACAGGCCTCGCCTACGGTGGGATAATTTCACAGGGTTATCCAACGATTCACAGGAATTCAAGACAGGGAACGGAACTCTTAATACACCATTTCCTCGTAATCAAACAAATCTCCACACAGTTAACATTTCAAGACAATTAGACAACCAACAGGACTGAAATTCATTCAATTGGAAGTAATCGGCAATGCACAAAGTTTTATTGCAGAATCTATATTCTATTCTTTTTCTCCCCCCCCCTGTACATCTGAAGGATATAATTATATACATTACAGAGTGACTCTTCGGTTCCTCAATGAGGACCATTTTGAAAAATCAACAGTCTAACTACAATAATTCAATTAACTGAAATATGACAGCTAGGCTAACTGTGCTATTCGACTTCCTATGACTCTAATTAATCTAAATAATACAATCAGCTAAGGTGTTGACACCTAGCTGTAACAATTCGAATGTTTTCAAACCCTCCTAGCCACAACATGTGGACAAAACTCCTACATTGCTGGCTAGTGTCCAATGCCCCTGCATAAAATTGAATATAAGGGTAAAGTATATTCCACGGGATCACAAGATTGATGTCTTAATGGGGACTTTAAAGGATAACATACAACATGAGGTTTGCCTTTGGGAACTTGATTAATTGAAGAAGGCATTTAGGTTGGAAAGAAAAATTGAAAGAAAAACTATGGCAACAAGGAAGCCTACCACTCACAACTATAAAGATGGAGGTGTTGCTACTCCTAGACTTCCACAACCTACATTGCTGAAACCACAACAATTGGAAGAAAAAAAATAAAAAGGGCTTTTCTATAGTTGTGATATAAAATACACTAAAGGTCATAAGTGTACTGAGACGAAATAATTTTAGATATATTTTGAAGAGGATGAAGAAAAGGAATACAAAAATTCAAAAGAAGATGATATACACCATGAACCAATCATAGAGGAAGAAGAAATGAATCTGACCACATCATGTAATGCATTGGCAGGAATTACCACTTCTAAAACACTCAATATAGAAGAAAGTATCAAGAAAAAAAATGTAATAGCACTGATTGATTGAGGTAGTACCCATAATTTTATTCATTAAAAGGTAGCCAAGGAATTGAATTGCTTCCTATACCCAACACCAAAGTGTCAAGTGATCTTTGAAAATGAAGGAACCATAAATTTCTCTGGAAAGTGCCATAATAGAAAGCTAACCATCGGAAAATATGTAATGAATAGTCCCATTCTCTCCATTCCAAGGGTTTAATATGCAGAAAAAATCAGAAAAAACTTCAAACTGAGCATCTATGCAGTTTTTTTAGAGTTTTTAGGTTTAAACAGGTTGTACATTGAATGTTGGTCAAGTCAGAGGGAAGGTAGTTTTGCACAGGGAGGAGAAAACCATCAATGGTTTATCGCACAAGCTAGGAGTGGTAAGTGGTATATTTGGATCGTATGCAATCCAATCTCTTATCGCGGCATGGAGGAGAGAGAATAGGGTTAAACCACCCATTTCGCATGTTTGAAATTGATTATTCTCGACACTATTGAAATTGCGATATCGCATATGGATCATTGGATTGGGTTAAGACGATGCGAACGGCTGAGATATGGCAGAGTAATGGTTTGATGGATGGGGTGTGGGGCCCAGGAAACTATATGTGATGGGGTTGGTTAATACGTTTAAACGTAGTTTAAATGTATAAACTAGTGTTTTAATGTGACAGGGAGAATATGTGAATTTACACAGTAAATGTATGATATTCATGTGTATTTTGAAGGAGGGTTATATTATATATAACATGTTTTCTACCCTTTGGGGTATAGCAGGATAATATTTAGCTCATGGGAATTAAAACTATAGTTTTAAATGTTATTAAATGGGTTTGGGATATTTAAATAAATGAGTTAATATATATACGGGAAAGGGTATCTATAAGGGAATTAATACATTAAATTAAAGTCAATATGAAATGAATATGAAATGAGAGGAAATAGATATAATATCAACTAAGAAAAGTGTAAAATTGGCATTTGAGCACAATAGTGGTCCCATTTTAAACATTTACACATAATACTTAGGATAAATTGTATTTTGTGGGTTTTTTAATGTTTTTTTCATGGAATGAGATTAGTTAAGGGTGGTTTTACGTTCTCTAGAAAAAAGGCATTTTAACTTAGGAAAAGGGATTATATTTGTAAAAGGGTGATTATATTGAGGAAATGAGTTTTTATGAATCGAATATAGTACTTTTTACCAATCAGTCACTAAGCCTTGGGTCTGGTCCCAGCAAAAGTCAGAGAAATGCTCTGAACCTCTTTAACTAAAGGTTTTGAATACTGGAATATTGTGGGGGAGGGTAAATTAGCAATTTTCTAGATGATGTTATATCTACATGCCTTGGACAACTTCTTTCTACCTACCAATCATTATTCTGACATTTTTTTTATTATTTGTATGGGTGCATTTAAGCTTGCAACCCTAAATCCATTTTTTCTTTTAAAGCATGAAACTATCTAATTCTAACCTTATTTCATCTCAGGGCTCAGATTAAACTGTTGATCCTCTCATTTATTCTCTAACTATCTATTGATTTGTCAATTTTAAACTGTTTCACATATCTTTATTCTCTATCTACGAACATGAAATTTAAAAACTGACAAATTTAAGATTAAATTGTTTAACTGATCATGGATTATGGCATTTTGAAGAAGCTGCACATAATAATTATTTTTTGCAGTAAAAGTAAAAGTAGTGGCATTTTGACTTGCATCACTTTCATGTCTTATTCTTATCTCTTTTTTCTTTAGGGGTTCATTTTTTCTATTCTTTTTTATCTTTTATTTTCAAGTACTTTGATTTTTCTTTTAGGAATTTTACCGTCTTTTCATTTTTTATTATTTTCAAATATGGGAAAAGAACTTGTAGAAAGAAAGTTATGTACATATTTACAAGACTAGTCATAGTCAATTCAAAAATTATGAACCCCATTATTATAGGACCCTAACAGTGGCTCCACATGGGGATGACCTTTCCCGATGAAATGTCAAGAACTTTGAGACTAGTAGCCTTTAAATTTTTACTGTATTGACCTTGTCAAATGTAGTCTCAGCTCTGCAATTATTTCATACTTATGATATTTTACCTCTCAAAGCTTAGGGCCTTCTCTTTGGGCTTCAACTTTGTTACGAAAACGTCCAATCCAATCTAAAATCTGCAATGTTATGTACAATGGATAAAGAAAACAAAGTTAAATATTGGTTATTTCTGAAGAGTAGTAGTGCTTCAGCATTCTGCCATTGACTGGTCCACCTAGAAGATATGATCCATCAATTTCTTTCAAAAAGAAGGGATTGTTACCTCTGTAACCATAAATAACATAAGGTCCTTTCCATAGGAAATCAAATTTTCCATGTTTACCTTTCTCTTCTCTCCTTGTATCCCATTTTAACACTTTTTCACCAATGTAGGAATCATCTTCTTTACTCTTTTTTTCAAAAAATTTCTTTATCTTATCTTGGATAACTTGAGACTTAAGATAAACCTCTTCTCTTGTTTTCTTCAAGTTAATGGTTTGGTTAATCCTTATTTTAATGTCATTGGTCTTAACTTGTAATTATTCGATTATCTTCATTACTGGCACTCCTAAGGAAGATGGAAAAGCAACATCCATTAGATAAAAAATTTGATAATGGGATGTAGAAATATATTTTTTGGTGGTAATTTTATCTACCCATAAGGCAATAACTAACCTCTTGTTCCAAGTCTTCTTCTTATCTTCTAGTAATTTCTTGATATTTTTCACAAGGCTCTTATTGGAAGATTCAGCAAGGAAATTACCTTGAGTGTAATATGCATTAGGATGGCCAAGGGTAATGTGGTACTTATGGAAAAATTCAATCATATTTCTGGATTTTAATGCCGTTGCATTGTCAGTGATAATATTTTGGGGGCATCCAATTCTTGAAAGCATGTTGCTTTCCAAAAAGGAGATAATGACAGTGTCAGTGGCTTGCCTCGAAGGTATAGCTTATATCCACTTAGTAAAATAATTAGCCACTGTCATAATACACTTATGTTAGGCTGAGGATGAGGGTGAATTTCACCAATGAATTCAAGACCCCATTGTTGAAAAGGCATTTCTATTGAGATGGGTTTTAAGGGCAAGGGTAACATATTTTTCTTCCCATCAAATATCTGACACTTGTGACAGGAGGTGACATACGTTTTTACATCTGCAAACAAAGTAGCCCAGTAAAAACCATCTCTCAGGATTTTGTTAGCAGTAGTCTTCTAGTAGATATGTCCTCCACATTCTCCTACATGAAATTCTTCTAAAATTTTGTCAGCTTCTTCTTTTAGCAAACAATTCAATAAAATTCCACTATGAACTTTCCAAAAAACTACATTTTCTAATATAAAAAATCTTACTAACTTTAGTATTAAGAATATATCTTTTTTTCTTCATAATCCAGGAGTAGCTTGTAAGTTTAGTAATACAAATATAATATCTACATACCATGGTGAGTCTGAAAAGGCTTCATTGATCTCTGCAGTCGCCATATCTTCCTAATCATCTACTTGGGCTATAAAGTTTATGTCTAAACCATGACAATTTGATCCAGCCATGAGTTTGGCTAAACCTTGGCATTTTATGAGTTTAGTGGGTTTTATTTCTATGTCATATTCCAAAATTGTAGCAATCCACTTGCCTCTTTTACCATCAAGCCCATTCTTTGTAAGAATGTCCTTTACAACTACATTTGGAACATAGGCAATGATGTATGAATAAAGAATGTACACTCTGAAATATTTGATGGCTTTCACTAAGGCTAGTGCTTGCTTCTCCATTATATTGTACTTCAAAGTGGCATCTCTAAGTGATTTTTTAAAGAAAGCTATGGGTTGCTCATAGCCCTGGTTGTTTTTCTATATTGAAACTACAACAATAGTGTGTTTTGAAGCAAATGAGAAAATGATGAAATCTTTTTTAAAGTCAGGACTTATAAGGAATGCATTTTTTGTTAAGGCTTGTTTAATAGATTCAAATGATTTCTTGGCCTCAATATTCCATTTAATAACTGACTCATTTTTCATCATATTGTTAAGTTCTCTCATTATTTCAGCTAAATTTGATATGAATCTTCTAAGAAAATTAATTTTACCTAGAAAAACTTGTAACTCTTTTATGTTCCTAGAAGGATTAATGTTAAGTATGACTTCTATTCTAGAAAGGTCTATTCTAGTTCCCTCTTAAGATATAATGTGTCAAAGTAACTTACCTTATTCTAATCCAAATAAAGTTTTTTGAGGGTTTAAAGAGATGCCAACTTTCCTGCATTTAAGAAAGACTTGCCTAAGATGGTCTAAATGTTCATAATCAGACTTTGAAAATATAGTAATGTCATCTATATAAATTACTAATAATTCATGACTTTCCTTTGCAAAGGCTATATCCATAGCTCTTTGAAAAGTGTCTTATGCATTCAATAGACTAAAAGGAATTTTTACATACATAAAAGTTCCCCATGGAGTAGGAAAAGTAGTTTTAGCTTGGTTTTCTGATTGGACTAAAATTTGGTTATACCCTGAAAATCAATCTGAAACGGAAATCATAGAAGAACCAACTACCCTTTGTAAAATTTGATCCAACTTTGGTAAAGGATAATTATCCTTTAAGGATGCCTTGTTTAGATTTCTAAAATCAACACATAATATAATTTCTCCTGTCGTTTTTCCTGGTGGGAGCTAGATTAGAAACCCAATCAGAATATATGGTTGGTGCAATTATTTGGGCATCGTACATTCGTTTTACCTCTTTTTCAATTAAAGGCATAAAAACAAGGTTGATCCTTCTTAAATTTTGCTTAAAAGGTTTTTGGTATTCTTTTATAGGAATTTTGTATTGTATTATACTTGTGTCATAGGATTTTAGGTCCTCATAACTCCAGGCAAAAACATCCTAAAATTCCTTAAAAAGAGATGTATTTTTATTTTTCTTGCTGAGGTAAAGATTTTGAAAGTTTAATCATCTTAGGATTTAACTTTGTGCCTCTGTTACATTCCTCAATATCAGATCTAAGTGGCTCCATTTTGGGTTTTCTAGCAATATCATTTAAGTCAAATAAATCTTATAAAGGGGTTAAGCCTTTTGGTAAGAAATTGTCTTTAACATTTAAAATATCAGATCCATCATAAATTATCTCTACAATCTCCACCCTTTCTAATTTATCTATGTTTGATTGACTAAATTTAGTAGGTTTAACCAAACTTAAATTATTTACATCTATGTTATTCAAATCAATTTCACTATCTAAATTCTGATCTAATGTACAATCTGTGTCTATTTTCAGTTCTAAAATTCACCTTCATTGTTCATAAAATGGTAAATTTTTTCATCTTGTGTGAAAAGTTTCCAATATTTAAGATTATCTGGAATTATTGGTCTATGTTTGACTTCTGCAGTATATTTACGATTTGGCTGAAATGGTAAATTACAAGTACTAGCAAAAGCTGCTAGACAATGATCCTGTATGTTTTGCTTTCTTGGTATAACAGAAAAATTACATTCCAACAGTTCATATATCAAATCCAACATAGTTTCTCTATATAGGCTTAATCTCGGATTATAAACAAAATATTCTCCCTTTATCTGTTTTACAATCAACTCTGAGTCTCCCATAATTAATATTCTTTTACCTCCTAAATTTCTGGTAATCTGCAGTCCGAAAATGAGGGCTTCATACTCAGCCATGTTGTTGCTACATTTAAAATTCAGTCTAAAATCATGGCCTTCTGGATGATTATTTTCCATATTAGTCATCCAAACTCCTGCTCCTGCTCCTACTTTATTAACTGATCCATCAAAATCTAGGTGGCATAATGATTCATGAAAAATATTTTCATTGTCTTGTGCTTTGTTTTTCTCCTTTAGTTCAGTTTTGATTTCAATATCAGTTTCAAAGTTGCATAAGATGAATGAGTCCATGTCAGTAGGTGTAGTGTAAATTAGGTAATTTCTTGGTCTTTCCACACTACTCACCATATATTTCATCAATGTTTCTCTATATAGTTTCTTTGGTTTGCCAAAAACTAATATTGTTGCATATGATATAACTAATTGTAGAGATCCCTGTCATTTTTCTCCCCATGAGAGAGATAAGAGAATTCGATACTTGGGAGGGATATCAGCTACTGCAATGTCCATGAGTATGCTTTTACCAGGATATTGAGCTAATGTGACACACAAATATTTAGTCAAACATAGTCATTTCACTTTGCCTGAATCAAATTAAAAGAGATCTTTGTAAGGTTTTGTGATGTCTAAGTTCAGGGTTTCCATTATTTATTTTGGCATTAAATTGTGTGAATCCCTTGAATCTAGCATTGCATTGTGTAATATTTGATCATGAATAGTTCAGCTAAAGCAAAATGGTGGAAATGATCCATCTTGGTGTTTTTCATTAACATCAAGACAAAAAGTCAACTCTGGTTGATCATCATTCAAGTTTACTGTGTCTTCTCCATCATTCATGTTTAAGGCTTCAGTGATAGTTTTTTTGTACAAATCATGTTTTACCAATTCTATTAAATGAATTGGTATTTTTAATTTTGCAATTTTAGCTTGAATATTAAATGGAGGTTGTGATTTTGCAAGATGGATTATTTCTTCTTTAGTAACTGTAGTTTGAGTAGGTTTGTCTTGTTTTTCTACATTTATCTTTTCATTTTCAGTTTGTGTTTCTAATGTCTTACTATTTTTAGTTTTCTTTTCTAGGACAGTTTGAGAAGTAGATGTTTTGTAGATTTTGCACTTTCAGAAGTTGTTTTAGCAGTAGCATCTTTTGGATCAACTGATTTCAGATCAGCAGTAGGTGTTTTGGAATCTAAATTTGTTGGTTTAGCAGAATTAGTTGTTTTTACACTAGCATATTTTTGTGAATTTGTTGATGTTTGGAAAACCTCATCTGTTATGTCAAAAATCTTAGGACTGGGTGAAATTTTGGGGATAGAAATTTTTTGGCATGAATTAGAGTTTTTATTATTTTCCCTAGGGAGAATCCGTAGAACTTTTGTAGTGGGAGTTTCTATTGTTTTCTTAGTTTGTGTTTGTGAAGATTTCTTAGTAGAAGGCTCTGTGTTTTTCTTGCTTCTAAGGTTATATTGATTACGATTTCATTGATTGCAAATTCATAACCATGTTTATAGTCAAATGATTCACCTTAATCTAATTGAGGTTGTTGCAGTTCAAATAAATCTTGGTCTTCCTGAGTAAGAAAGATCGTGTTATCATCATTTATACCCATTATATTTATGGTGTCTTCATAATCATCATGCTATTGAGAGCTTTCAGCATAACTCTCCTAAAATGGTTTTCTTATTATTTGATCAGGTGCCGATTCTTTAGATTTTCCTGTGTTTGTATTTTTCCTGAAGTTGGGATTTCTAATTTTTTGTTCATTATCCCATTTTGGTCTCCTTTCTATATTATCTAATCTATCCATCATTCTCTCTAAATTTTTAGCTAATTGATCTATCTTTACATCTGAACTAGATGCGTCTTCTTTTATGGTTACTATCCTCTCATTTCTTAATCTAGCTTTTTTACCCAATATATCTACCTCTACATTAACAACATCTGTTTGCATTCGCTCTAAAGTATCAACATTTCTCTCTCTCAACTGATAGGCTATGTATGTATAAAATCCATCAGGGAATTTGAGTAGGAAAGAGTCTGGAGTGGGTTTGAGATTATCAGGGATTGAATTATAAACACTGTTGTATCTAGTGCAATAATCTTTGACTATTTTATTAGGAGTTATTTTCATAGCATCAAATTCATATAATATTTGGAGTGGATTTTTATTCCTTTCCCATTTATTCAAAAATAATCTATGAAAAACTGCTAAATCAACAATACTACCAGGATTTAGACCTTTAAACCATTTTTTAACCTCCCCAATTAATTTTTGAGAAAAGTGTCTCATTTTTACATCAGAATCATCTATTTCATGAAGCTCAAAATAATCAGTCTTATTATTAATATGTTGTTGGGAAGTATAATGAGTGGTTTCATCAAATTGAGGTATTTTACTTTCGTAATCCTAAGGCATGTCATGTAACTGTGCTGGAAGGACCAAGGGAGCATACCTAGCAGTCATGGCTTCAATTCTAGCTTGGCTAGGAGGTAAGTTGGAAGTGTTTGGGGAAGAACTAGAAGTACTAGATGATGTAGTTAAAGAAGTGGCTGATGATTATTTGAATGTAAGATGATGTACTAGAAAATGTGGTTGAAGAACTAAAAGGTGAAGTTGGGATACTAGAGGATGAAACTGGGATATATGAATAATTAGTTGGAAATGAGACTGATGTGTTGGAAAATGCAAAGATAAACTAGTGGATGGATTTGAGGTGGTGGAAGATGGAAATCATACTCTAGGTTGGAATGGTTGTTTAGGAATAAATGGATTTGTAGAGTGAAGTGTGGTGGAAATAATGGATGATGTAGTGGTAAAAAGAGATGAACCTAAAGATTCTAGAATGTTGGCGTCTAACTGAGAATTAGGGGGCTTAGGTGTATACGCTGATAAGGAAGCTAATTCAACTGAATGTTCAATAAGGGATACATATATTTCCTTAATAATAGTAGCATTTATTTCATCAAGTTTATCATAAGCTTCAAATATTTTTGATTCAGAATCTACTGAAACAGTTTCCTTCTTTGTTTCAAGAAATGAAATAAATTCAAGATCTATAACAACACTATTTAAGTCACTTTCTAATTTATTTCTCAATCAAGAATGATCAAAATTTAAGTCAAACTCTATGTCTTGTGTACTCACTAAATTTTTTGGAAGGGAATTTTCTCTAACTAAGGAAACTTGATTACCGAAATATTCTACTTGTTTATTCTTTTTTCTAATTCTGTCTGGATTGTCTACTATAGCAACAAGTTGAGGATCTGGATTTGACCTAGTATAGTAGATTCTTCTAGAATCCAGAATTACAATTTTTTATGAAAGGATACTCACAAATTTTAAATAGTCTTAAGGTAAAAGGATAATGAAAAATATTTCCTTTAAGACCTATTTAAAGAGGAGGATTCGTTAGTTCCCGAGTGGAGTCACCAGTATGTTATCACTCTAATAATTCTCAAGTTGTGATATTTTGATTTTTATTTTAAATAACATTAGAGGTAACCAAAGGCCTACTTTTAGACTCTAGGATCTAGCCTTACTAGGGTTCAGAGAGGGCTCTCTCTATAAGATTTCACTTTCTTTTATGTTTGATTTTAGGCTAGTTATATTGGAAAATTTGGTCTTGATATTTGGTTTGGTTTGGTGGGAAAAATAACTTAATGAAGCGGATAGTGGTAGATATATTTTTCCATTGGGAAAATGGGGTCAATCTGTCAAGCAGATAGGTTAGGATCAAGGTCTAAAGTCAAATATTTTGAGGGCAAGATCGTAGAGTCATTAAGATATTTGAGGCTGATTGGTGAAGTGGTTTAATTGGGATAAACAGGAATCAAGTATTCTTTGATCCGGATGAGTGAAGAGGATAAAGGGCATTCAAAAGAGGGAACAATTAAGGGTTCCCTACTTTGGAAATCAGCAGAAAAAATCAAAATTAAAACCAATAAATAACAGAGTGCTTTTAACAAATTCCGATATATCACTTCCCGATTTCACAATAAAATTTAGAACACATTTAAGTATGAATGGAAAACATAAGAAGATTTAACAAATAACAATAGAGAGTACTTCACCTGAGTAGCCCAACCCATGAATCCTGAAACATGATGCTTTATTAATTTCATCCATCCTGCTGACTTGAAACTTAGTAACAAAAATATTGATTATAGAAATCTTCAGCGATTTATTCCACCGTAATACTTCAAAGGATGAAGTATTTATACAAAAATGTTTACAAAATATCCTAGAAAAATCATAGGAATTTTCTAAGGAAAACAAAATATCTTTTACACAAATATAGTGACAGCAGCTTAACAACTATCAAGTTGTCCTATTTATTCAAATAAAATAGAAATGATGTTTAGATTTAAGAGTAGTTGGTTGTTGTGCTGTCTTCAATGTTGGCAAAAGATCTTTTAATATCTTTTGAAACTCTACCTTTTCATTTGATACTTTTTTTTATATATACTTTAACCATTGATACTCTTTCATCTGTTTGTAGGACTTTTTTACTACTGTAAATTCTGTTTTTACTGTGTAAAAACAACAATCTGTTTTTCTTCATCTTTCACTATAAAAATGTCGTTTACAACAAATCAGTAAGTTTCTGCCAAAATTCTTCACCGAGTAACTTGATCTTGGTAATTTTTCTGTAATTGTCATCATCCTATGTGTACCTAAAAAAAGTTGGTTTGACCACAAAGAGATACTTTATTTCATGCTACAAATAAAACAAATCTTCACTTCTTTTGTGCAACACCATGCCTGTAGGTACTCCTTGCCAATCTTCCTTTTTTACCTGTTCTTTGAAAAAATCTTTGATATTCTTGTTGTAATCCTCTTGCTTCATTAATTTGTCATTCAAAACGAGAATATTTGGCAAGCCTTTTTTCCTTAATCTGTCAAATTTTACCATAAATCTAGTTATGGCCAAATCCATGTTTTGGCACTTCTCTTCAAGTTGCTTCATCAAATTTTTCTTTGTAATTACCTTTCTCACTTCAAAAATTGTTTTAGTTCTATCATTTATGCCTATCTCATCCAATTCTTGTTCTTTTTGGTGTTGATAAATTTGATTGTTTCTAGGGCCTTTTCAGGTTTGGCACCTAGTTCTTCCTTTATTTTCACAATTTCTTCTTTTGCTACTTTAAGCAAGTCCTTTTGTTCATAAATTACCTGAATTGAAGGCTAGGTATCATTGATTGACTCAATGATCTTGGACCACAACTGATTTTTTATGAAAGCCATTGGTTCTTTCAAAGTTGACTCTGCTTCAACTTTCTTCAAATGTTCACTTGCCCTTTTGGCTTTCTGCTCCTCACTTTTAGCATTGATTTGGTCTAATTTCTTAGCATCTTCCAAGTTCTTAATTTTTTATTTCAACCTATTGATCTAATTAGTCTATATAGACATCTCCTCCATATCTTTAATGAGATTTCTTGATTCATGTGTTTGTTTCACTACTGATGTAGATGATTCTGTAGCTGAAGTAGTGGAAGATGTCATTGGCACAGCTATAGCCAATGAGACTTTTGGTGCCAATTCTTCAGCTAAGGTTGAAGTAACCACTTTAGTTACCATGAGGATGACTGTAGGAGGAACACTTTGAGTTTTAGTTGTTTCTTTCTCTTGGGAAATCTTGTCCATTTCTATCTCCATGTCTTTGATCTATGATGTCATTTGTTGTATGAGATTCATCATATCATCTTTATAGTTTGCCTCTTGCAGAATTTATTTATCTTGTGGATATTCTTTTGGTGGAAGCTTTAGTTGCTTTCTAAGTGCTGTTATGTCATCATTTTTCTTCTTTATCATTTCTTCTATAGCTTTTACATTCTTAGGTTCATACCCTACTTCAATAACCAGTTCTTCTCAAGACTTGATTCTAGTGTCTTTAGCATATGAGGATTCTTTTTCAATCATAATCTGATCCCTCATGTTTATAACAATTTTTTAAATCTTTTGGGCACTCATTGCCTTTTTTTCCATAGTTGAATATAGCATCTCTGAAGTTTGTCTATGAAATTCAATCTTATCTAATGAATGGATGCTCTCTACAGGCACTTCAAAGTCAAGCTTCTTGTAATCGGTAGTTTTTTTTGGTGTCTTGGCTTTTGGTTGAAGTACTGACATTATCAATTTCTTGTTTGAATAATCAAAATCTGACAGAAGCCTGTTTTGGATTCCTGGAGTTTTCTTTAAATACTGTGAGTAAATCTCATTTTTTATTTCCTCATCCTTGGCTTTTATCTGATTATATTTCTCTTTGATGTCTAAGTTTTTATCCTTTGCTTGTTGTGAGGAGTATTATTCCATGCTTTTATGTTTTTCAATCACCTGTATGTTAGAATTAGCGGGCTACTAGTCTTCTTCAATCATTGTTGTAGTCTCCATGTTTTTCTGTAAAATGTCTTCATATGGAAACTCAATTGTCTATTTTTCCTTGTCCACTAGATTTATTTTTGGTTTCTTATTATATTTGAGCTTGAATCTTGTTTCTGTTGTTGTTTCAGCTATATAGGTGCCTTATTCTTTGACAATTTTTGTAGTTTTGTCTTCTTGATTTACAGTTTT
This sequence comes from Pinus albicaulis, assembly GCA_034641835.2. Taxonomy (NCBI): domain Eukaryota; kingdom Viridiplantae; phylum Streptophyta; class Pinopsida; order Pinales; family Pinaceae; genus Pinus; species Pinus albicaulis. The sequence goes on from CM076582.1 coordinate 938,371,783, forward strand.
CAAAGTGTGACTAGTATCACCTTGTTTAACTGTTTCTATCAAGGTATTATCCAACCACTCCATTTGATTAGCAAAATTTTCAATATCAAGCCTTTTATCATGGATATAAGGGGTCAATTTTCATTTTACACTCATCTTACTAAGTATCCATGAGGATCATAATTCCACAAGAAACTTTCTTCAAATTTATATTCCAACAATTGTTTTGTTGTCTCTGTACCTGCATCCCTGTGATTGAAAATGAAGGGTCCTACCTGGTTCTTCAACTTCAATTGAATCTTATTTTTGGTAGCTCAAAATTTTTTAGACTCTGAATTGAGAATTTCTCTTATGTACTCCAAGGAAAAAAACTCTCATGGGCAAGTATTTTGGAAATTTAAATGGCAGAAGGTTACATCCATAGACTCTAATCTCTGTATGATTCTAGTAGAGGTACCAATCTCCAGTTCTGATTTGTTCTAATAGTTGTAACACTTTATTTATCTTATTGCTTATTCTTGGCTATACTTTTTTTGTAGGAATGTTTATCAGTGCATGAAAAAAACAATCTATGAAATCCACATAAGTGAATTATGTTGATTCTTTTCTGGTTAGGGATGTCCAGAAAATGATTGACAATGGATTACCTTTTACATCCAATTTTTGAAGAGTAATTGGGAATTTATCTGCTTGGAAGTAGAGAAACATGTGAAAGAGGAAGGAGGTATACCTTAATACTCCTTCATTAGGAAGTTTGACAAGCTGATCATGGATATTATTAGCAATATACTCAACATAGTTGAAAATGATAGAAGGGGGTTGACCAGGTACAAAAGTAGATAGAAAAACAAGAATTGATTCATCTGTGTTCTCATCAGTAAAGTAACCTAGGAGGAAAGACAACATTAAGATGCCATGTCTTGATCCTTCAGGAAACTTGGAGGTTGAATAAGGAGGATTAATCTTTGGGATCTCAACATATGAAAGCATGAATAGTTGAAATATTTGAAATCTTTTTGGGAAGTCTAAATCCAGATATACCTTTCTAAGGGCCTCTATAGATAATGGGACTGCAATAAGATCTAGTTTAAGCTGAAGCATTAGATTTATAGACTCTCTAGTAATGGTGAATAATACTTTTTTGTTAGAATCAACCATAGCTCTTTGGTCAAGGGAATAGTAGGTTTGACATAGCCTAATTACTTCTAGACACTGACGAGTATGTCGAACTACATACTTAGGTAAATTGGATTCACAAATCTGAACTTCATCTACTTGATCTAATGGTTTTTCAAGACTCCAGCAGCGGAGGTCTAGAAGATTAAATTCAATGACTGGATTAGCTATTTTGTAATCAACATCAGCTAAGGGTGTATGCTCAACATCTACAATAGGAGGTTGTAGTTGGTTTACAACAATGGTGTTTTTAGAGGCCATCACTGGGTTTGATTTTGACAAATTTGGCCTTATGAATGTAAAAAAACATTTTTTTTAGGCTTTTTATACTCTTTTGTAAGCTTAAGTATTTACAGAAGGTATTTCTGGTTTCACAGAGGTCTTTTGAATAGAAAAAGGGTAAAATTGTTAGGTCCCTATATTACTAGTATAGTCCCTTATTTTTGTTATTTTAACCCCCTTATTGTTATTGTTGTAGCCCTGTAACCCCCATATTGTTATTATTGCTCCCTTACATTATTATTGTTAGGCCGACTAGGATTACATTCTGGCCCCATCGACTCCTATATATAGAAAGGAGGTTTTTCATTTGTATCATCCAATAATTATTCATTCTTGTAATTTATTGGAGGTTTCCCCCTCGAAGTGGCTTATTTATAAAGAGTTGATATCTCTTTTCTTCTATTTTTGGGGCTGGTTTCAGAACATTTCGTATCAGAGATTTCGATTCTAGGGTTTCGCTGCTCCAAATAGGTCATTGTGACATTTTCACTATAATGTTTTTTATATGAAGGCTCAGAAGCTGAAATTTTTAGAGCGCAAAGCCTAAATCCTGAAGAAAATAGTCGAAAAATTTCATATCTTGGTTCGTAATACTGGCGGATATATGATCTGTGGAAGTTAGGGCTTTTTCAGGCTCCTAAATTTCATCTCAAAGAGGTGATCGTGGGAAAATATTTATAACTCTTTCTCTTAGCATCGGATTCGAATTCTGTAATAAGTGGCCAGAAGTACAAGAACTATAGTTTCCTATCTATCAATTTTGGAACCAAAGGATCAAACACTGACACATGGAAATTCGTACAAGTTTGCTCTACTGAACTAGTCCATAATTAGGTCATTGTGGGAGATTGGACATAACTTTTCCTTGAAGAATCAAAATCAGGTCAAACCCATGCCATTCAAAAGAGGATTTGAAGTGCTACCGCAGAGCCAAATTTTAGATATTGAAGATCCAAAATCATTGAGATAATTCAATTTCAATATCGAGCTCCTCAAAACCAAGAAAAAAGTGTGTATTTTTTTTTTCCCGAATTGCATAAGTCTTGTTTGAAGAATCAATTTGAATTGATTCCAAGGGCATATTTTAGAATAGATATCAGTATTGAGTTCTAAAATTCCCCCTAAAAATAATTCAACACCCATAAAGCCTTCAAAAGGCTCTACTATGGGTCATGAAGATGAAGAAATGCAACATGACATATCAAAATTACAAGAGAAAATGCAACAAATTTCTCTCTCGCATGGACGTTTTGAAGAAAGACATGGAAAATAAGATGGATGGTTTGAAGAAAGGCATGGAATATAATATGGATGACATGGAAGCTAAGATTGATTAAAAAATGGAAAAAATGAAGAATGATCTAAAAGAAGAAATGGAAGCTTTCACAAAGTTGTTACAAGAAATATTTCCTAACGGTGAAAAGATAGTAGAGGAAACTCATGATGAGAACAAAATAAATTTTAATCGTGATTTCATAAACTTTACTGTTGGATGAAAGAACCACCATATTCCAAAAATGTATATGAGGAAGTTTGATGGCGAGGATGCCATAACATGGATACTACAGATAGAGAAATATTTTGATCTCAATAATGTGCAAAACACACAAAAGGTATGCATTGAAACTTTACATTTAGAGAAAAATACATTTGTATGGTATCGATGGCTTTGCTTCCGTAAAACAATTATCACTTGGTCAATTTTTATGGAGGAAATGATAGCACATTATGAGGATACAAAGAGAAACTTTTTCTTTAGCCAATTGATAAATCTAAAACAAAAGGGTTCAATGGGGGAGAACATTGAAGACTTCCAAAAATTGAATATAAGGGTAACTGATATTCCAAAGGACCACAAGATTGATGTCTTCATAGGGACTTTAAAGGATAAAATACAACATGAAGTTCGCATTTGGGAACTTGATTCATCATAGAAGACATTTAGGTTGGTAGGAAAAATTGACTGTAAAATTATGGCAACAAGGAAGCCTACCACTCACATCTATAAATATGAAAGTGTTGCTACTCCTAGACTTCCACAACCTACATGGTTGACACCACAACAATTGGAAGAAAAAAGAGCAAAAGGGCCTTGCTGCAATTGTGATAGAAAATTCACTAAAGGTCATAAGTGTGCTGAGAAGAAATTATTTTACATAGATTGTGAAGAGGAGGAAGAAAATGAATAAGAAACTTCAAAAGCAGAGGATATACACTAGGAATAAACTCTAGAAGAAGAAGAAATGAGTCTGACCATATGATGCAATGTATTGGCAGGAATTACCACTCCTCAAAATCTCAAGATAGAAGGACATATAAAGAAGAAAAAGGTAATATTTTTATTGATTCGGGTAGTACCCATCATTTAATTCATTGTAAGGTAGCCAAGGAATTGAATTGTTTCCTATACCCAGCACCAGAATGTCAAGTGATGGTTGCAAATGGAGGAACTATAAACTGTTTGGGAAAATGCCATAATATGAAGCTAGCCATGGGGGAATATGTATTGAATAGTCCAATGCTTTCCATCCTAATGGGAGGTGTTGATGTTGTACTAGAGTACAATGGTTACAATCTTTTGGGATGGTAGCTTTTAATTTTGAAGAACTTTTCTTGAAATTTTTTTCGGAAGGAAAGGAAATCAAATGACGGGGTATCATAGGGAAGATAGGAAATATAATAAGCTCTAATGTCATGACAAAGATTTTGAAGAAAGAAAAATGATGCGTAATTGCACAATTATTCTCACTAGAAGTTCCAACATCAAAATCATCTATTTCTCCATATCTCCAAAAAGTCTTGGACAATAATTCCATGGTGTTTGATACTCCCAAAGGACTCCCAACTATTCGTGATCATAATCATGCTATTCATTTGATTTCAGGAAGTGTTCCTCCAAACACAAGGCCTTACAGATATCTTTATGTCCAAAACAGTGAAATTGAACGAATGATTGCAAAAATGTTAGAGGTCGGTATAATTCAACTTAGTTAAAGTTCTTTCTCTACCCCAGTAGTATTTATGCACAAGAAATATGGATCATAGCGCATGTGTCCTCATTATAGGGAGCTCAATAAGCTCAATATTAAAGATAAATTTCCCATTCATGTGATTGATGAATTATTGGATGAATTACATGGAGCAATTTGTTTTACCAAGTTGGATCTTCATTCTGGATATCATCAAATTAGAATGAAGACTGAAGATATTCTGAAAACAGCATTTCGAACTCATGAGGGTCATTATGAATTTTTTATCATGCTTTTTGGCCTTACCAACGAACCTTCTACATTTCAAGGGTTGATGAATTCCATTTTCAAACCTTTCCTTAGAAAATGTGTGCTAGTATTTTTTAATGATATACTAATCTATAGCGGGTCTTGGAAGGATCGTGTTCAACAAGTTGACAGGGTGCTCAAACTATTGGAGGAGAAACAATTATATGAAAAAACATCCAAATGTTTCTTTAGAGTAAAACGGGTGGAATATCCGAGTCATATTGTATGTCAGGAGGGTGTTAAGGTAGACCCTAACAAAATTAAAGCCATTAAGGAATGAAAAGTCCCCACAACCATAAAGTAGTGGCACGGATTTCTCGGGTTAACAAGGTATTATAGCAAGTTTGTTAAGGATTATGGGAGAATAACAACACCTCTAACAACATTATTGAAGAAAGATGCATTTTCATGGACTCCTGAAGCAACTAAGGTCTTTGAACATCTTAAAGAGGAAATGTGCCTAGCACCAGTCTTAGCTATGCCAGACTTCAAAAAAACCTTTATTGGGGAATGTGATGCCTTAGGAAATGGAATTGGTGTTGTTTTAATGAAAGAAGGAAGGTCCACTGCTTTTGAAAGTCGTTCAATAAAAGGAAAGTATTTACAAAAGGCTACTTATGAGAAGGAAATTTTGGCAATACTACATGCACTAAAAAAATGGAGACCTTACCTAATGGGAAGACACTTCAAGGTAAAAACTGATCATGATAGTCTTAAACATTTTTTTGAACAAAGACTATCTTCAAAAGAGCAGCAAAAATGGGTCACAAAAATATTTTGTTATGACTTTGAAATAATCTACAAAAAAGGGAAGCTAAATGTTGTTGCAAATGCACTCTCAATAAAGGATGAAGAGGTGGAAGCATTCATTTGTGCCATTTCTATTATCCAACCAGATTGGATAACCGAAGCAAGGGATGAAAGGAAGAAGGACGAAGAAATGTGGACACTCATTCAAAATTTGATGCAAGATCCTAGTACATTTGATAAATTCAGTTGGAAAAATGATTCCTTATGGTACAAATATTGCTTATATATTTGCAAGAATTCCCAACTAAAACAAAATATTATTTTGGAATTGCACACTTCTCCTTTAGGACAACACTCGGGATTTTTAAAAACTTACCACAAATTGAAGAAAGATTTTTTTTGGGATGGCCTTAAATCTGATATTCAAAATTTTGTGGCTGAATGTTTGGTTTGCCAGCAAAATAAAGTTGAGACCATTAAGACCCGAGGTCTTCTACAACCTTTATCCATTCCAAGTCAACGTTGGGAGGATATTTAAATGGATTTTATCATAGGTTTACCTAAATCCAAAGGAGGGATTGCCATCATGGTGGTAGTTGATAGTCTTACCATGTATGCACACTTTTTTGCATTATCTCATCCATTTAAAGCAAGCATAGTTGCTACTAGATTTATGGAAACAATTCAAAAGCTACATGGAAACCCAAAGATTATTGTAAGTGACAGAGATCCCATTTTTACAGGAAATTTTTGGACATAATTATTTTCTTGTTTGGGTACTCAACAAGCTCATAGATCATCTTATCATCCTCAATCCGATGGTCAAACAGAGATAGTGAATAAATGTTTGGAAGGATATCTTCATTTTTTTGTATCTGATAAGCAAGCACAATGGGTCAAGTGGTTACCTCTCGCTGAATGGTGGTATAACACTTCCTTCCATGTTGCAGCAAAAATGACCCTATTTATGGCACTTTATGGATATCATCCACCTTCCATCACATCATCATTAAGGGAAAATTATAGGGTTCAAGTAGTGGAGGATCACATCGAGCATCAACAAGAAGTTCTCCAACTCTTAAAGGATAACCTAAATTTGGCACAAAATTGAATGAAACAACAGGTACATCAACATCGCAGTGGGAGAAGTATTAATGTGGGAGACTGGGTATTTTTATGGCTACAAACATACAAAAAAATGTCCCTGAAGCAAGCTAAGAATGATAATAAATTATTGCCAATGTACTATGGTCCTTACAAGGTGTTGCAAAAGATTGGTACTATGGCATACAAATTGGATCTTCCTACTTCTTCGCGAGTGCATCCAGTTTTCCACGTTTCATGCTTAAAAAATGTTATAGGGGACAAACTTTTAGTTCAAACAATATGGCCAGAACTTGATGAGGAAGGAAAAAGCATATTGGAACCTGAAGTAGTCACAGAAACAATAAATCGATAGCTACGAAATCGATCAATTTCAGAGTATCTCATTAAATGGAAGAACTTACACACTGAACATTCTACATGGGAGGATTAGAATTTTATACAAAAACATCCAGAGCTACTCAAGCGTTGAGGACAACACTTTTTTGAAGGATAGGAGCATGTTAGGTCCCTATATTGCTAGTATAGTCCCTTATTGTTGTTATTGTAACCCCCTTATTGTTATTGATATTCCCCTATAACCCCCATATTGTTATTATTGTGCCCTTACATTATTATTTTTAGGTCGGCTAGGATTACATTGTGGCCCCAAGGACTCCTACATATAGAAAGGACCTTTTTTCATCTGTATCATCCAAGAATTTTTCATTCATGTAACGTATTGGAGGTTTCCCCCTCAAAGTGACTTATTTCTAATTCGTTGATATCTCTTTTCTTCTATTTTTAGAGCTAGTTTCACAACCAAAATTAGGCTTTCTTTTTTTTTTAAACTTTCAATTTGGTTTCAAACTTGGTCTTGAAACTCTTTTACAGACTCGAAAAATGTACAACAAGGGTTTTGTTGTTCTTTTTGGATAAACTGGACTAAAAACAACTTAATTCATGCATAAAAAGGTTTCTTATTTTTTTGCAAAGTGTTTGAATTAGTCAGGTGTTCCTAAGATCTACAACAAGGCTTAAAATATCTTCAATTTTTATTAAAACAAGTTACAGTATTCAAAATTGGGGTTTCATTAAGGTTTTACATCAAATACATTCTCTCAGGGAAAATACAAGTCTTTCTCTAGATAAATAGGCTTCACAAGGTTCAAATTGACAGAAATGGCTCTTTTTTATGATGTAAGGTTATTTTCTTGAAGAATACATGTTTTTTCAGGTATTAGGTCTTGAAACAGGTTTGGAAAGGCGTCAAAGGGCTTTTGGAAGCCACTAAAGTCCTTTGAAGTAAAAATGGAGGTTTCAGGCAGTCTTAGCAGCAATTTACTAGTTTTTTCTCATTCTTTGGGTGTAAAAATGGAGTACAACGCTTGCTTTTTTAGTCGAAAGGGGTTAATATGCAGAAAAAATTAGAAAAAACTTAAAACTGAGCATATATGCAATTTTTTAGAGTTTTTAGGTTTAAATAGGTTCTGCATTAAATGCAGGTCAAGTCAGAGGGAAGGTTGTTTAGTGTCAGGAGGAGAAAACCATCAGTGGTTTATCGTACAAGCTAGGAGTGATAAGTGGTTTATTTGGATCAAATGCGATTCAATATCTTATCATCGTGTCAAGAAGAGAGAATAGGGTTAAACCACCCATTTCACAAGTTTCAAATTGATTATTTTCGGTGCTAATGAAGTTGCGATATTGCATATGGATCGTTGGATTAGGTTAGGCCAATCCGAATGGCTGAGATTGGGCGGAGTAATTGTTTGACGGATGGGGCATGGGGCCCGAGAAATTATATGTGGAGGGGTTGGTTAATACTTTTATATGTATAAACTAATGTTTTAATGTGACAGACGGAATATGAGAATTTACACAGTAAATGTGTGATATTCATGTGTATTGCGAAGGCGGGTTATATTATATATCACATGTATTTTAACCTTTGGGGGATAGCGGGATAATATTTAGCACATGGGAATTAAAACTATATGTTTAAACGTTATTAAATTGGTTTGGGATATTTAAATAAATGAGTTAATATATCTACGGGAAAGGGTATTTATAAGGGAATTAATACATTAAATTAAAGTCAATCTGAAATGAATATGAAATGAGCGGAAATACATATAATATCAACTAAGAAAAGTGTAAAATTGGCATTCGAGCACAATAATGGTCCCATTTTAAACATTTGCACATAATACTTAGGATAAATTGTATTTTTTAGTTTTTTGAATGTTTTTTGCATGGAATGAGATTAGTTAAGGGGGGTTTTACTTTCTCTAAGAAAAAAATGAATTTTAACTTAGGAAAAGGGATTTTATTTGGAAAAGGGTGATTATGTTGAGGAAATTGGTTTTTATGAAGGGAATCTAGTACTTTTTACCAACCAGTCATTAAGCCTTGGGTCTAGTCCCAACAAAATTCAGAGAAATGCTCTGAGCCTCTTTAACTGAAGGTTTTGAATACTAGAATATTGTGGGGAAGGGGAAATTAGTAATTTTCCAGATGATGTTTTATTTACATCCATTGTACAATTTCTTTCTACCTACCCATAATTATTCTAACATTTTTTTTATTATTTGTATGGGTGCATTTAAGCTTGCAACCCTAAGTCCATCTTTTCTTTTAAAGCAAGAAACTATCTAATTCTAACCTTATTTCATCTGAGCGCTCAGATTAAACTATTGAGCTCCTTATTTATTCTCTAACTATCTACTGGTTTGTCAACTTTATATTGTTTGACATATCTTTATTCTCTATCTATGAACATGAAATTTAAAGAATGACAAAGTTAAGATTAAACTATTTAAATCATCATGGATTATGGCATTTTGACCAAGCTGCACATAATCATTATCTTTTGCAGTAAAATTAAAAGTAGTGGCTTTTTGACTTGCATCACTTTCATGTCTTATTATTATCTCTTTTTTCTTTTGGGGTTCATTTTTTCTATTTTTTTTAATCTTTTCTTCTCAAGTCCTTTGATCTTTCTTTTAGGACTTTTAGCCTCTTTTCATTTTTTATTATTTTCAAATATGGGAATACAACTTGCAAAAATTAAGTATGTACATATTTACAAGACTAATCATAGTCAATTAAAAAATTATGAACCCTATTATTATAGGACCCTAACACAAACAATTTTTGTAGACCTTGACGAGGAAGGAAAAATATTGTTGGAACCTGAAGCATTAATGGAAACAAGAACTCGACAGTTACAAAATCGATCAGTTTAATAATATCTTATCAAGTGGAAGAAGTTTCCCAGTGAATATTCGACATGGGTGGATGACAATTTTATACAAAACAATCCAGGACTACTGAAGCATTGATGACAACACTTGTTTGAAGGACAGGGGCATGTTAGGTCCCCATAATACTAGTGTATCCCCTTATTATTGTTAGTGTAGCCATATTATTGTTATTGGTGTTCCCATGTAGTCCCCATATTCTTATTATTGTGCCCCATAGGTATATCCCCATTATTATTGTTGTTGTGCCTATGTGGTCCCCATATTTTTATATTGTGACCCCTTAGAATCCCATATATATAATGTTGGTTTTTTAGTTTTTATCATACAAGAATTCTTTATTTATGTAATGTAAAGGAGGTTTCCCCTCGAAGAGGCTGATTTATAAGTCGTTGATCTATATTTTATTCTATTTGTGAGTAGGTTTCATAAAAAGAGATGCATGGTTTCTTCTTATGTTTGCGCTAACCTATTATTATATTTGATTTATATAATAAATTTTTTTATGGAAATCATGGTTCATTTCCTTAAGAAAGGTTATATACAATCTCTTCAGAGGATAAAGTAATTAGATGCTTATGTGAATATTTTTAAGTCTATGGGGGTCTTGGAGGTCTATGTGTTTGTGGATATGTTTATCAAGAGAATGATTTGTTGGAATGTGCTAACTGTTGAGATGGATGGTTTGAATCAATAGTATTATGTTTTATTAAGATTTAATAAATTTCTTTCTGGTTATTGAGTCAAAACATACATTAACCCATTAATAGATTATATCATATAGAAAAAGAATGAGAACCATAAAATATATTGAATAAACATACATAACTGGCCACAAGATATTTCTGGTGGAAAACCCCCTTCACTTAAAAAATCACCCTTTTTATTTCTATGTTACTCAAATAACTTTATTAATAATCAAGTAATTCAACTACATATAATATGAAAATGTCTACAAATAATTTGGAACTTTGATCTTCATTTCTTCCAAAAAGCCACCATGACCAATGGGCCTCCCCCAACTGTGATTAGACTTATGAAGAACCATGTTCTATGTACATAATTATGTAGAGCCCCCAATCCATCCTTTTATGAGAACCTTGTTTCATTATTTTTTAGACTGTAGTCAATCTGAATTGTTCAATTGGAACAAAATTCCAACTTCTCTTCTCATTAGCTCAAAATAAATATAACAACACAATCCAATATTGTGTTGAAAAATATTCTCTCGATCCCGCTTTGCTTTCACATCCACTCTAAAATATGAACTATGTCAACATACATAATAAATTCAATAATACATCAAAGTCATCACAACATCCATCATCTCATCACTCTCACAACCACAATCTTCTCTCATCATGTCAATGCTCACAAGCATGCATCTCACTCACAGCTTCTACAAAATACCCATCCATACAACAACATAAGTATTATCATGTCTAAAATTGACATAGAATAGGAATACAAACAAAATAGGATGATGCTCTTCCAATCATCATGTATAACATGATTGAAACATAATAGTTGCAACCAAAAAATGTTAGCCATAAATCTCTACACATATATTATTTGTTGCATGTCTACATTATTCACTTTGTCACTTTGTTTGATGAATTCCATCATATGCCTCTCCATCATTAACACTGCAAGTAGGTAACCATCACTCTTTCCTCTTTCTCTCTGTAGGGTCCTTACTCTCAGTCATGACCTATGTCATCAAATATGTGTCACTCTATCCTCTTCCTCTCGGCAAAGTTATGCCTCTCTCTAAAAGGAGAATGTGGCCATTCATCCAACCGCATTATTGTCAATTTCTTGGGTATAAATATGTTACCACTAATTTTATAATAAATCGGGTAAATGATCAAGTTACACCAAATCAAAAACTATAATCAAACCTTCCTTCAATTACCATAGAAAAAAATAATGGTTTTCCAATGTTCTTTCTCTTTTTCTCACCTTATAGACCACAACACACCCTTCACCTTCGGAAAAATTGTTGCATTGAGGTGTAACAAAAATATTCTTCAAAAAACATGAGTTACTAACATAGGTTATATTTAGGTAGGCCTATTTACCATGATTTTAGCCCATTTTATGTATCTAATCATCTACAAAATTCAAGAACTTGTTCATGCATGTCCTCAATCACCTCCTAAGCATGCGTGACCTCCTAAAAAATATCAAAACCCTATTATATCTCCTCCAAACCTTATACAATAAGTAAAGGCATAATCATAAGGCACTAACACCTCTACATTAGTAAACACATTAGTGATAACTCATCTCTTAATGAGCACAAAGCATGGGGACCTTAAACATTAGTTTGAAATCAATTCCAACCAACAACACCATATAATAAAATCCATTCCAACAATATCCCCCTTTTGCCTAAATGGAAGCTCCATGTGGTCCAACCAACTGACCTCTCAAAAAAATATCTCCTCACTCTCTCTCCCCCTTTGAAATCGATGGAAAATTTCTAAAGTAACTAATGGAATCAACACTCTATCTATTATCCATGGACACTAGTAGGATCTTTACGATCAATAGAACCTCTCACTCCTGTATAGGTGCATGACAAGGAGTACTAGCAACACGAACTCTCTCTCTCCTGGAGTAGCAATAAAAACTCTCCATGAATATATCTATGCTAGCAGTAGCAATGTCAATCAATAGCTCCAACTGCACCAATCTAACTCTCAAACCAAAATATCAACAATATATATATGACTATCAACATCCACATCTAATTAAAAAACACACACTACACTTTCTCTCCTAGATAATGTCATCATCATCCCGCAACAATTCCTTCTCACCATATGCAAATAATTTTCAAAACCTTAGCCAGCGAGGTATAAGGATGTGAAAAATTAATATAAGGATCCTTGGGGAGAATACATGACTCACACATGACACTTCCTATCACTATCTAATGACATCATAACATATAAATGACAACTATGAAATGGCATACAAGGCTAAAATAATAACATCCATAAGCGCATATGTGTGTTTGGTCCATCCCTCATCAATGGATACTAGGCACCAAATATACTCTCTCTAAGTACATGGCTGTAAAATTAATACAAGGTTGTAATATTACTATAATATGACATGCACCAGCCAAATCATGGTTTTAATAGCACTAGAAACATATAATAACACAACCTTAACATTATCCATTGGCCTACAGATGGCATACACTCAACCATACTTTCATACCATCACTATAAGACACTTATGTCAACAAAAAAATGATGAAAGAATAGGAATGTGTGCACTCATAACAAAGAAATTTACGTCCTCATTATGCACACAACCATCCTCTTGCCTTAACTAGATCCATATGTATGAGAGAAAACATCCTCTAGCAAAAAATTTTGTGATTGAAACAGTAACCAATCAGCAAAAAATGTATGATAAAAAAAAGATATAACATCTATCTATCTATCTATCTATCTATCTGTATATATATATATATATATATATATATATATATATGTCCATGACAAAAAATGAGAATCACATAGCTCCAACCTATACCAGCAACATCTATTCTCTAATAAAATAATAAAGGAAGCCAACAAATATCCTCTCATAACAAACCCAAATCAACAGAAGCCTCAATTATCATGGCAACAAGTCATAGTAATATGAGGTAACAAATTTGATCAACATATCCTCCAACTAATGTTTATCATATCACCATGAACAAAATCAATGACATAAGAATATTTCCAACAATGTTAAGAAGTAATAAATATTGAAAAATAATGTAAATTTCACCACAAGAATTATCAATAGCCATATAAATAGTCACCATATTTTCTTGAATCATAAATATCTATCATAAGCAACATAAGGATACTGATAGTAATTATTCTCCTCAAAGGTCCCAATGAAAAAGACATAGGTGAGTAATCATGGAAACATTGTGACCGGTGAAAAATCAACCAAAAATCTTGATGGCTAGAACATAACATCACATGTGTCCAATCTGATCAAGACTTAGAAACCATAACCATATTCTCTCTAGGTAATCAATTATAAATATTGCCACACAAACCCTATGAGTTTCATCCATAATGTACATTATTAATTTTATGTTCCATAGTGACCAAAGAAACACCATATATCTGCAATATGAATATCATTATATGCAAATAATAAAAACCCTCCTTGTAGCAACAATATTGACCAATCATTAGCTCTAAAGGTATGCCCTTCATAACCACAATGTGGATGACCATACTCCTGGAAACACCAAGGTTAGATAAATGCATGGCATAAAAAACTTATTTAAAACAACCACCTTGCATCTTAACCAATAATTGATCCAGGTTTCCATAAATATACCAATATGTGCCCCCTTCATATGAGCCATCTCTAAATGAATCTCAGAATCAACAACTTTCAGTGCTACAAATTCATCACCATCATCTGCAACAAAATTCTCATACAAACTTTCCAATATGGAAGCACCTATAATGATCTATATGTAACATATACTGAATATAATTTTTGTGTATGATACCATGAAAGGCTAAGTTTTTAGTGGGATTATTTGGCTCATCCATTCTCCTCCATATTTTTATATGTTGAACTTTAACATGCAAATCACCTTCCCTTTTCTTGTGTGGTTTTCCTTGCATGAATTTATCCCTCTAATTAGATTTTGTATAACACATTGTAAGCTTCCAATCCGTGACCTTATGGCCCACATTATCATAAACATAACATCTAATGTGTCAAACAAATTATGGAAAAGGTTATGATGTTTTAGTGATCTAATTTTTACTCCTTGCTCATAGAACACACAATCAACAACTTTATGACCAAAATAATTACATAAGTAGAAATGCCCATAAAATAAAATTTATATCTGAAAAGTGATGGGATTTCTCTTCCTTTACTGACTACTTAATATTTCTCCTTGTTTGGCTTCTTGGTTTTCTTAAAATTATTTTTCCTCTTGTTTCTCCAATTGTTTAAAATGCGCCAAAAATTTCGATAGCGAAAACACCTTACATTTCTCATATTTTTCATTGGCACATTCTTTGGCCGTCGATTTTGATGTCAGTTTCCTTCGTTTCTACTGGAAGTTCCTGTTTTGGGTTCTTCAAATGTTACCTTGTATTCTCTCTGTAGACTATATTTTCTTTCTTCTATTTCTACTTTTAGATTCTCACAGTTGTTAATCTGATCTTTGAGTTGGGTGCCATTATCCTCTTTAGTTCTCCTTTCTTCCTCCAACTAATTTTGAATATCATAAATTTTTCTTTCAATGCATGTTGTCTCTCATCAAGAATTTCAAAATTTGTATTCAAATCTTTGTTTTCCAATCTGAGTTTCTCAATCAATCTTGTTGAATCTTTGTTTTCGATTTCTAGGGTCACTAATATCCTAAACTCTTCATTTCCACATTCTTACACTAGAAATAAATCTTCCTCACCTCTTAAGGAATCTAGTTGAAAACTCTTATTATCATATTATTCAATTATCCTAAAATCATCGTCACTAGACAAACATAAGAAACTAGATCTTGATGAGTAAAAACACTTCTCATCGTACCTTTTCGTGGGAGAAAATAAATTCTAGATTTCGTAGCGTTTTTCTCTTGATTACAAAAATTATTATTCTAATAATATCTCCTCTTGTTCTTGGCCATGTTCTCATGATCTACACTCAAGCGATCAAGCTTCATTGAGAGAACCCAACCCTGATACCAATTGTTGGAAATGTGATCACTACTGAGAGAGGGGGTGGGTGAATCAATAATGATAGGGTTTATTAATATTCAATACTTTTTTCCAGATTACTGTTTCACAACATACATTAACCCATCAATAGATTAGATCATATAGAAAAACACATGAGAACCATAAAAACCACCAAATAATAATGAAAAACAGGACACAAGATATTTTTGGTGGAAAACCCTCCCCCGGTCAAAAACTACCCTTGTTGTTGTTGTGTTGCCCAAAAAATTTCATTAATCATCAACAAATCCAATTACATAAATATAAAAATGGCTACTAACAGCTTGGAAATATTGATATTTATCTCCTCGAGGTTGGTCTTTCAATGATCATAAATTGAATGATGACTTGGCAATTCTTCTGAATTTGTTATGTCTATCAAATGATGGTATTTGTTCTTTAGACACAAAGCTAAGGTTGAAATTTCTAGGGGAGCAAAAAACTCTAATGTTTTAGAAACAACCTCTAATCATTGTGTTTCTTTAACCACTAATTTAGTTTTAGGCTTCATTATCTTGAAGGCCATATGAAATAGGAGGTATCATATAAAAAAATAAATTGTCCACCTCACTCGATAGTAAGACCAGTAATTCCATATATGGTGGTTAATTATATATAGAATCCAAACCCCACTCCCAGTAAAAAAAACACTTGCCTTCCCCCAAAACAGACATACCAAAATAGTGAGACTCAGTTGAATGACAGAGAACTTAGTGAACCACACCCACCTTCTAGGTGTTAGGACCCTCAGGATGGCCAATTACCTCAATTATATGGGTAACAATAGAAAAACCAAGGTCACATATGGAGATGATGAGGGGAAAATGGACCTGGAGAGTATGGAAGATACCAAAATTCAACCAAAGATAAAAACTAAGTCCTTCCCACCCATAGAAATAAACCATAAATATGATTTTAGTGATAAGGAGATGACTTAAGAGTGCATAATTCCAACCATTGAGATGAATTTCTATGATATTTAAGCTACAAACATAAATATACTCCTCACACAATATTCATGCTAATCATAGAATGAAAAACATGTAAAAAAATTATTTTCTCTGATAAAGTCCTAAGAAATATGTCATAGAAAGAAACAGTTCAACGGATCCAAAGTAATACTGATAATAAAGGTTGAATTATGAATAAGGAAGTGCAACCAGAATATAAAAATCTTAACGGATAGTATAATGCGTGTAATTAACATAAACAGGAAAGAAGGACTAGATTCCACAACTCAACTCTGGAGGATTTTTAGCGCATTAAATCCTCCACATGTAGCCACTCATCCTCCTCACCACATGCATGCCAAACTGATGAATCAAACTCGATGTCACCTTCCAAACATAAATAGAAATTACGAGATTCAAACTATACATCCTTCGCTTCCATACTGAAATTAGAATAACCAAAATTTCCAAACTCCAATAATTATATCTTCACATGTAGTTTCTGGTGTGGGGTGGCCATGCGACCCTTTAATTCAATATAATTTATCATCTCACGTTACGGACTATGCTGGGATCCCTTGCCCAACTACACACCCCACCATGGAATCTAAACTGATACTTTAAAAATAATTAATATAAAAGAAAACATATATTTATTTTTAAAACCATGTAACCAGATTCTTAACCATGAAAATTTATTCCCATTTTACTCTACAGATTCTTAATCTAAAGAGGCTTGGTTAGGATACCATAGTGTATCAATACCACATGCCCAAAATTCTATAGTGAAACTGCCAATAGAAAAGTGTAAAACTAAAAAGCACAAATTAGAAGAAGGAAATGCAAAGTCTCTCATGAAGAAACTCAATGGAAGCTTATCTGAAGCTAAAGAAAAGAGAAGAAACATTGATTGAGATAGTATCACACTTATTTATCTCACATTTTTTTAATTAATCAACTTAATTAAAAAAATAAAAATTACATAACTACTTTGAAGAAAAATCTCAATCCTTGATTTGGGAAGAGTGCCAAAAAGATTATAGAATATTTTGGGGAAGTTAAATTTCTACCATCCACTTAATTATTATTTATAATTAAATTAAAATTATAGAAATCATCTTAGAAAATAAAGAATAAAACTTAAATTACAACAATTTTAAAAATACTCTTAAAATATATACGTCTCTCTTTATCTTACATAAATCCATTATCATTTATATTGTTTCCAATAATATATAGATTGCATGTAACAATTAATTGGAGAGAAAACAACTAAGGGAAAATATCTCAACATCTAGGTGAAATGTAACTCTGGTAGAAATTTGATGGCTAACCATATGTAACTGAGTGTGCAAAAGTTGAATGGTAAATTATATCTAAAAATGAGTTGGGTGTGATATGAGAAGTCAATTATTTTAATTTATCTTTTTTATGGATTAATAATTCTGATAAATTTTAGTTGTGAGGTGGATATTAATTGGAAAATAAGGTTGTAATGTAAGTATAGTAGATTATTGGAGGTATTGGATGTTGTGGAATTTCTATAAATTGTATTACAAATGGTGATGTTGACAACACGAAGATAATAGAAATACTGGATAGTTTATTCATTGGACTTAAAAATTTTAAGATATATCTATATGAAAGGTTTAAAATTTTCAATATCGAACTATATGAGGGGCTGATTTCTTTTTCTATTTCAATTAAAAACATATGTTACATATTATTTCACTTCATAAGAATGTAGTTTATTAGAGAATGTTTATTGACTTTCGTGGAATTATTTGTTGCAAATTGTTTTACTCTTTTTTAATAGAGCAAGCCTACATTAGGTCTTCTAAAATGCAGATTTAAAAGGAAGTCAATGAATGTGTAATTTGGTTGACTATGGTAAAGAAATTTTTACATGTTCTGCTTTTGAAATTTTTACTCGAAGCGGTGCATAGGAGGGAGGATGCACATCTGGGACGAAATATTCAATGAATGAGTGATTTGGTTCACAATATTTAAAGTAAGGAGGGTTCCTACTAAAGAATCTGTTGGGTGCTTTTTGCATCGTTTGCTCAGTAATGTAAGTATTTGGTCCAAAATTCCTTGGTCAATGTAATCCTATTCACAGTGAGAAATAATGTTCAAAATCAGATAAAATTACGTTTCATAGTGCCTCGAGTTGGATTTTGTGATTATTATATGTTTCCAAACGACTACTGAGATTTATGTTGAAGGTAAAGGAGTGCTATATACCACATACTGAGCTTGAACTAGAGGATTAAGGGACTGCTATATCCCATTAATCCATGCCATGTAAAAGAATCCAATGCACTAGTTCGCTTGCATGCATTTATGTTATCCAAATGATGTCAAACAGGGCTGGGTGTAAGGATTCACTCTTCCAAATCCATATTACAATGATACTAGTCCTTCGAGTGATGAGAAGGTTTTAAAAACTTAATGATACACATTCTATTTAACAACAGGGAGAAGACATTGTAATGATTGAATGAATTAGTGACCCATAAAATAAAATTAGTGCAATGAAAGTAACCATAGAACGACTGAGTAATTTGAGAAAAGAAATAGAACGATTGAGTGATTTGAGAAATGAAAAACATAAGAGGACCTTCCAACCAGCCACTAAATGATAAAACAAATAAACAAACTAAATGAAATATATTTTCAAGAAGCACATGAAAAAATTATGTTATAAGATTTGTTGAATTTATGAGTAATATATTGATTAGGTTTGACTACAATCAGTATGTGTGGTCCCATAGATGTGAATAGGATAGATGGATTTATTAACTTTGATTTGTTAATTTTTATAGGTAGATGGACGTCACACATCTTGTTTTTATGGATCTTTGAGAAAATTGATAGCTTGGCCATATACAATAAGATACTCACATAGAACTCCATACGTAATTTGGATGGCAATGGATTCTCCCCACGATTCTGGGATAATTCGAGCAATACTGATTATCATTTTTATTATCCACTACACAAGTACACAAGTAGAAGTGAGGTGATCGAGCTGATAGTAAATATTGGGCTCCGAGAGAGAACAATTCGGAGAACTAATCAGTGACGGATAGATGCACCGTTGGAGCATGAGTGACCTTACAGACTACTAGCAGTGACTAGGAAGGTGCAGAAGATGGGATAGAAAATATTTGGTTTGGTCGAAGTGAAAAATATGAACTTGTTAAACAGGCTTTGGCAGTGTCTTATGATATTACTACAGAATCATGAAGAACAGGGAAGGTCGGAGACAATCTCAGATGATAAATCTGCACAGTATTTCAAGTGTTGTCAGTTTTTTCTTATAAGAAGACCATACAAGACCATGAAAGTCCAATAGTGTGATAGTTATTGGAATATTGGATTTTTCTTATGATTTTATTGTGCCCAATGATTCTCATGGTGACATTTCCTTCTGTATAATGTTCTTACAGGGCTCAAAGGTCTTGGATCAATTGTTCGGGTACTATTTTATCCTTTTTCTATCCCTTAGGTGATGTTTATCCTTAATTGATGATGTGATTTTCTTTCGAGACTATACCCAGGTGACAATGTCTTCATATTTCTGTGCACCCTGGTACTCAGCATTACTTCTGGATTGCACAGGTTGTTTCTCTGGTTTTTCTGGCTGGTGGGGATGGGATTGAGAGATCATTTTATTTTAAATTTTATCTTCGGGATGGAGATAAGGCTGACATTGGCACGGAGTGTAATATTACTCTATTCTCTTGAATTTAGCTTTCCTTAATTACTCATACGTATGCTTCTTTATTTATGAGGTAGCATCTTATGCATTTTTTGTTATCTAGGAGTGGTAAGCAAATCATAGAATGGATGGTTTTGTTTTCACTTCATTAAATATGAGGATGTGGGCGAGGTATTAAGAATGCCATGGGTATTTGGTCAGCTTTTCTTGGTGCTTCGTCACTACAATGCGGGTTTTCATCCTTCTAAGAATGACCCCAGAAACCACCTCCTTTGGGTCAAACTGCCTAGATTACCTCCACAATTTTGGTCTATCCAAGTATTAACTGAAATTGGGAACAACATAAGAATATGTCATTTTGTAGATTCAAAGTGCATTGGAGTGTTCGAGAAGCGGGTGGCATGGCTTCTGGTTGAGGTTACTTTTAGCAGAGGATTACTTGCCGACATATATCCTAGAATGGGGAGAGGTGGTATACCGACATGAATTAGAATATTGGTAAACCCCTTTTCAGTGTCAACTCTGGCACGAGATGGGACATATAATGCATGTTTATCATCTATGGAGAGGGGATTACACCACTAATATCTCAATATATGCATGGAGACAGAATGTTGATGATGTTGGACACGATGTTCTGCGATACAAACCAAATTTCTCGCAGACTCTGCCTCTCTCTCTGGGTAAGTCGAATCCTATACTCCCTCTTCCCTCTAGTGAACTTGTTAATTTGGTGATTGGGGTAGATGAGTCTATTTATGGTGGTGGTCCGTGTCATTCTAGTGTACCTAATTCTCATTCAGGAGGGGGGAATATTCAGGGTCACTCGAATTACTGTCTTGAGATGTCGTTGGCTATGGGGAGGATTCTTCTTCCCGTACCTAACCTACCTTCGTCTGCGAACTATCATCATAAGAATCGTATCATACCTATTTTCAATTCCCCAACCTTTCTCTCCTCCTTGCCTGCTCCTCCCCAACCATCTTCCATGCGTGATTATCCTCCTTTATCCCCTCAAAATTGTATCGAGAGTAACTTGGAACTCCTGCTTCTTGATCCAGATGCTCAACTGGCCCCTTTAAAGGTTGAAAGTGGTATGTCGTCATCCCCGCCCATTTCTATTAGCCTGTCATCGATCTCAAATGTCACCATTAGGAAAGGGAAGGACAGACACCAGGTGAAGAACAAGTCGATTGAAGTGTCGGCCCAAGACACAAATTTTCTATCTAGTAATTTTAGAGACGTCCCAATTTCTTAGGCTATTGACAGGGTCTTTAGAGCACTGGTACCCTCATCTACTATCCCATGATGTTGATCTTCTCTTTGAACTTATGGGAGTCTGGGAGATGAGACAAGTGTGTATCTCTTTGGGAGTTCTTTAAGTGCTTAAATCCTAACATGATCTTCATACAAGAAACTATGCAGTCGGCTCACCATTCACTCTCTTTCTTTCGTGTCATGCTTCGAGCATGGCATATGGTGGCGAAAGACATAGAGGGTAGATTTGAAGGCTTGGCTGCGAGATGGGATCCTAGATGGAATACTATGAAGGCATTTAGTTTTTTTGGCGGGATCATTTTGACTGGTTATTTTACATGTTTTTGATAAAGAGTTCATCTCATCAATATGTATTCCCCGTATCATTATAGACTTAATTTCTAGAAAATTATGGAGGGTTGTTGCATTCTTCTAGTGGACTATTCCATAGTTGTAGGTGATTTCAATTTTACCCTTCATGTGGGTGAGATGCGGGGATACTGGAGAAGAATTGATCCTATGTCTGGTTACCTCATAGATTTATTCAGTGAAGCAGATATTTGTGATATCAATTTGGAAAACAATTTCCTAGCCTAGTTGAATGGAAGAAATGGTTCTGAGTTTATAGGAAAAAGGGTCGATAAATTTTTGGTTCTGATCATCCTTCTGTCACAGATGGGAAGTCATAATGCGAGGGTTGAATAAATCATCATTTCAAATCACAGACCAATTACCCTTGAGTGGCGTTTTCAAAAAAGACTGGGAGGTTACCCTTTCAAATTCAGTAGGGTGTGCCTTCATGATTTAAATTTTAATAACTTGGTAAGAGTAGATTTAGACTTGATTTGGATGATATTATTTATCATAAGAGTTCACAAGCTTGATAATTGGAGCAATTATATTCAAATTAGTAATGAGAATTACATAACCAATAACAAAATTAACTATTGAAATGGAGGATTAAGATATCAAGCAGAGAAAAGATCCATTTGCATTGGAATGGTGGTCCGGGGACTACTAACAAAGCTAAAATTATGGCCCTATGGGGTGGACTTCTTGCTGCAGTCAACATGGAATTGACAGAGGTTCATATATATGGAGATTCTAAGCTTATTATTGGTTGCATCATTGGTCGTCTTCATATGAACATCTCGTACATACACGGTTGGCTCAGGGGGACACAAAGATTATGGCACAGATTGGGCAATCCTCCTATCTCTCACATTTATAGAGAAAACAATATGAGAGCTGACGGTCTTTCTAAAAAAGGGATCAATTCAGTTTTTGGGATTATGCAGGTGGTACATTTCAGGGATGGGACACAAATCTGGAAATCTTCTATTCCAATGCCATAATACACTGTCTATATCTATGGAGTGTTGGATCTGTCAATTTTCATGCTACGTTTTTTTACATTTCATATACTCTGGTAATTTTGTTGCTAAATCTGTCTGTTACTTTTGGTTTATACCTTTCCATGTGAATATACACCCTTTTCTTCATACAAGCGAGCCTGTAGATGCTCACATTTCAAGCGAGCCTATTTCAATTGATTAACAAGCGAGCCGGGTTAACATTTTATCATCTCAAGCGAGCCTGCATTACTTTACACATATTCTCCTTGTAAGGGAGCCTCCTCATAATGTGTTCAGATGCATAATGTTCGTAT
The DNA here is from genome assembly GCA_034641835.2 of Pinus albicaulis. Taxonomy (NCBI): domain Eukaryota; kingdom Viridiplantae; phylum Streptophyta; class Pinopsida; order Pinales; family Pinaceae; genus Pinus; species Pinus albicaulis. The sequence continues at coordinate 938,394,962 of CM076582.1, forward strand.
TATCCATACTACTTCGTAGCTGATACAACAAGCGAGCTAGAATTTTGATTCAATCAAGCGAGCCAGCTTATTATTTTTTCTCAAGCAACATTCATCAATTCTCCTTCATCTGGATAGCTGAAACATCAAGCGAGCCTAAATTAGTACAATCTACTCTTCTGCTAGGTTCAGATAGGAAGGTATATAAGTATGATTGGTTTAGATTAAGATAATAACCTTAGATTAATCTTTCCCATAGAATAGGAGGATCAGGTTCTACAGGAATATAATGTTCAATTGGTACATGACAGCATATATGGACTGGAATATTGAATGGTGTGGCCAATTGCTCCCAGTAATTGTGATCCCATCATGGTTTTTGTTTTGACTTATTTCTTTCTTAGAAGCTATCCTAATATCACTATGGCGATTTGGATCGAGATTTTCTCATCTATTCAGAGGAGGATGTAATGTTTGACATATGAACTGTTAATTAATACAACATTTTTTTCTTTCTGGAAAAAAATAAATGGAGGATTGGGTACCCATAGCATTGTTGCAATTCCTTTGTGTGATTATTGATCTCCACTTCGATTATTTTCATCTACATTCTCTATTCAATGAGATTACCCATGGGATAGGTAATTTCAGGGATCAATTCCATGTATCAACTATGCATATGTAACATAAAATTTTTAAGGCCCTTATTTTCTTAATGTGAAGTTGGGTTACACTTTTTGCCCTTTTTTGAGAAAAAAAACTTTCATTTTTTTTCTGTTCTTCAACTTTATGAAAGCCAAAACAATTTCTCTGTCTAGAATTTCATTTTGCGATAAAAATAAAAGTTTTCAAAAAATTTATTAGCTTTCTATTACTTTCTTTTTGGAATTCTTTTATACGCATTTGATATGTCAACTTACCGTTTCTTTGAGTGTGTGTTTTTTAAGAATCAAAGGATTCATAAGAAGTCATGTTAATACGCACTGTTGTATTCTTTGAAACTTTGTGTTTTTGAGAAACAAAATGTGTTACAACAATATAGACAGAGTCTACTTCGGTTTCGTTATATTTACAAAGCCAACAAATGCAAATCATATTTACTAGAATTTTTTAACTAGTCCAATATGAAAAAACTGCATATTTTGAATATGTTTCGTGACACATGAAATTTCTTAACATATAACTTATAAACTAAAAATATAAAAACTACCCATTACAGACAACAGACCAATGTAATGCAACATAATTTTTTCAATTTTTTTTACAGTGTATTTTGGAAGATACAGGATTTGATTTCACTGAATCATAATGACCTTCAGAAATTGTTTGCACCCATTTTATTACAAAATTAATTAAAATTAGTAAATATTTATGAAATTCCATAAAAGTTATATTTCCTTAAAGTAGATTGAATTTTGAAAATGCTTGTCTTGGTTTCGAGAGTTAATTCAGAATGTTTCATGGAGTTTAATCAGTCCAAAGTTGAAGATATGTATTCAGAGCTTTGCTCTACGTAATTGCTGACATGTTAGTTCAGCCGAACTCTTAAAAAAAGTTTGGCCGAATTGTTTTTTGCACCAATAGCCCGTCAAGTCTAACAACATAAAAGTTCAACCGAATTTTTCTATACAAGTTCGGCCAAAATTTTACCTGACTTTCCATCGGTCAGAAAATATCACGAAGCCCCTCCAAAAACACATTTCACGACAATATAAATTGTCATGAAATAATTCATTATTTTTGCATATTTTTTGCACATTTGGTTTGATTTTACAAATTCCTTGGTCTGATTTTGCAAAGAATTGTTTTAGGTTTAAGGACTTTTCTTGGAGGTACATTTAAAGGATATTTTTACAAAGGATTTTTTTGGGTTTAAAAACTTTTCTTGGAGGTACATTCAAAGAACATTTCATTCAAAGAACATTTCTTGGAGGTAGGTGATACATTTTTTGGATGTTTTTTGGGCTTCATTTTTTTTTTGAAGGTATGGATTTGGGCTTAATTTTCATTGTTTTTGAAGGTATGGATTTGGGCTTAATTTTCATTGTTTTTAGAGGTTTGGACTTAATTTTCAAAGGGCTCTTTTTAGGCTTACTTGCGAAAGGACTCTTTTTAGGGTTAATATTCAAAGGATATTTTTTGGAAGTATTTTTTAAGGTGATATTTTTTTAGAGGCTTTTTTGAAGTATTTTTTAAAGTGACATTTTTTAAGAAGTTGGAATTAATTTTCAATGGAAATTTTTTCGAGGCATTTTTTGAAGTGACATTTTCTTAGAGTATGTGTTTTGGGGTGAAGTAAATCTTTTATAATGATTTTTTAAAACAAGTTTTTGTCTAATTTTTTAAATGAATTTTTTTTGTAGGTCTTGGAAGGAAATATTTTGAGTGTCATTTCATTTTTATAAGACATTTTTTTCTCAGATTTTTTAAAGTAAGTGTTTTGGATTGAAGTATGTATTTTTTGCAAAAATATTAAAATGAGTTTTTTTAAATTAAATATTTTGTGATTTCTTTTTTAATTGAGTTTTTGTCTAAATTTTTGAAGGAAATTTTTTAAACTTCATACTCTATTATCATGGGAAATTGAAGAAATTGTACGAAAAAATATGATAAAAAAAAAAGACCCCGAGGAATGTAGAGAAGAGATGAGACAATCTCGCAAAAGAAAGAGAGAAGCACTCTCAAATATTGAAGGTGAAAATCAACCTCAACTAGAAGTTGAAGCAGGTATGTAAATGTAAATATTACGAATTTGATATATTTAAAATTTTCCTAGTGTAAAATGTGAAGCTTAATTTTTATTTGATGAACTAATTTGAAAAATATTTTGCAATGTAAACAGAGAGAGATATTCCGCAAAACATTGATGATGAGATACAAAATTTTGAAAGAGAAAGTGAAAGAGATATTGAACCAATGATTTAAGATGGTGAAAATGTTGAAAAAAATTCAAGTGAAGAAATTGAATCACAAGGTATATATATATATATATATATATATATATATATATATATATATATATATATATGTTGAACACATGCATGTGTTATTGAAATTATACATATCTATTAATTTAATTATTTATTGAATATGTAAACTTATTGTGTACTATTCATTCAAATATGTACAGATGAAATCAATGTCGATGATGAGATGTTAAAAATTTTTGACACTCAGACATATGGAGATAAAAGAGCTGACCATATTATACGATATCATGTTAACTGCATTTTTGATACCTACTTCATAAAGGAAAATATGAAAGTTCAAGCCCAAACATTGAAAAGTCTCCTATCATTAAGGAAATTAAATGAAGCTACGACTTTATTGGGTATTCAAAAATCAACAAAAGATAAAAAAATGAAGGAATACATGATACAAAATATAAATAGTGCTATATATTCAATTAGAAGATCTAGATAGAAAAATGTTTTAGTTGTACGTAGATTAATACATATGGTAATGGTTTCATCAAGTACTAAAGATAATCTCTTGGTAAAATCTATGGCACGAGCATTAGGAACCTCACGAAAAAATTTGCACAAACATAAGAAATTTCGGATGCAAATAGATGTAAATGATGAACTCACTTGTTGGAGAGCTATTTGTAGGAAACCATACAAAGATAGACTTGGAGAAAATGTTAAAAAAATAATATATGAATATTGGAAGAAAAATTCATGTGTTTTTCCAAATGCAAAGTTTGTGATGCGAAGAAGAATAGCACGAAATTACTATGAAGAATGTGAAAAAAAATTCTTAGAAACCACTCAGATAGAGTTGTTAAACAATTTCAAAGAAGAGAATCGTGAAATTCATGTCTCAATCAATGATTTTTTTCAACAAAAACCATGGTATGTAAAACCTATCACCATACGTGACACTTGTTGTTGTTGTTATCATGTGGAATTTGAGTTATATTATGACACATTCCTTAATTTTGGTACAACATTTTGGAAAGATTCACCTCCTTCCACTATCCATGATTTCATATCTCAAATTCTATGTGAAATATAAAGAGATGAAATATTTTATGAAAAGAAATGTGTTGGTGGTAAAAAATGCAATGATTGTGGAAATTTGACTAAATTTCAAACAAAAATTGTATTGATATACATGTTTAATCATTTTCCAACATGAAAGTGAAATGGAAGAGATATGAATATATCCATACATCGATTCAAGTTGCAAATAGTGCTAAAAGAATTGAATTACGAGAAGAAGAATTCTTTTTGATAGATTTTTTGACAAATTTTGGGGCAAAAATTTATAAATACACCAAGAATTCCCATAGAGCTCGATGGCAAGACTTGCATTTCAAAAAATCCTGTAAGGTTTTTCCACCAGGGACAATTTTGTCAGTAATTGATTTTGTAGAAAACTACATGTTTATTCCTCAAAAAGAAATTGAGAGTGAATACTATCATTCTGACCAAGTATCCATGCACGTCCATATTCCATATAGACATGCTGAAAAAAATGTCGAACATATAGAAAGAACAAGTGAAAATCCACATGTTATTAAAGAATATCACTTTCATATCAGTGACGATCATATACATGATACATATTTTGTACAAAACTGTTTTGGAAAGATTTATGACTCCTTGGAAAGTCGTGGAATAACATTCAATGAATATTGGATATGGTCAGATGGATGCACAAGTCAATTCAAATCTGCACGATCATTCTTTTGGTTGTGTTGTTTTCAGAAGAAAACCTGCATCAAACATTGTTTGAATTTCTTTGAGACTATCCATGGAAAATGGGAACATGATGGTGCAGGGGTATGCATAAAACGCGCACTTTGAAGATATCAAATGAATGCCTCTGCAAGCCACCTTTTGGACGCTAAATAAGTTGTTCAATGGTGCATCACTGCTATAAGCCATGAGACTAACTGATCAAGGGATGTGCGAATGTACATTCAGACATTCTCACCAGACATTCCTCGTTTTACTCCTTGTCCCCTTTTCTTCAGAGTTCCAAATTTGTTATTCTGAAATCGAATACTTGGAAGACAACGTCCACCCTCGAAGAACCAGAACAGTGCCTCCTTTACAATCCAGGTATGACTGGTAATTTTTCATTTTATCACTCTACATATCTGATATTTTTATTTGATCAGCTTGAGTTCTTTTTTTTTAATCTCAAATTCTTTGGCTAAGTAGCATCATAGATATATTATATTCTTTTTTGGTTTTCTGTTTTTAACTTTTTTTTAACTCATTTTCATTTCTGCATATTCTGTTGATCGCCTTGTGGCAAGTAGTAGCAAATCGGGTCAAGGGCTTGCCCTCATCAAATTTGTGAGGTAATATACCATACTACCCCATCTTGATGTTTCGATTTCTGAATTGCAGTTGAAATAATAGTTAAAACCTTGCTACTTTTAGTTTCGTTTTTAGTTTATCTTCCTGAAACTCTTCACCATGATGTTTCTCCCATCTAACTTAACATAGATGAGGAATATTGTCTCTTTGAATATTTCTCAACTTAATTCTACAACTTGAACTCGGCTTTAGGTACTTATGACCTCGGAGTCAAATTCAAATATGCGTTATTATCTTTTATCCCAATTTTTTTATTTTTTTATTTATTTATTTTTTATTTATTTATTTATTTATTTTTATGTTTTTTTATATATGCCACAGCTTTCTTTCTCTCAGACCATTTTGCCTAAAAACTAACGCTCGGTCATTTGTATTTTTAGGTGAGGTTCTTTGGATATTTTTCCCATTTCAACATCTTATTTATGCTTTACAACTACCCAAGGTATATTCGTGATCTGTTTCTTTTTTCATTCAAGTTATTCCCCAAGGTTGGGAGAAATTCGATACTACGAATCTGACTTGATTTCATAATTGATTGTATAAGTTTAAACTTCGGAATGGGTTTTCAAAGCCATTCAGTAATTATGTATTAAGAACTAGAACACCGTATTGGATTTGACCTGTGGCATACACTATTACATGTTCTATGTAAAATAATTTAGTTTCACATAGTTTCTCTTGGTCAATTATAGATATATATATATATATATATATATATATATATCTTTTCTTTCTATTTTTTCATTTTTAATTTGAAAAAATATATATTTTATAATTTTCGATGTTAAAAACCTTAAGCCTTCAATTTATTTATAGCCGCCCTTTTTGTATCATATGGGTTTGTCCAAATTGGATGATTTTCAGAGACTTTATATACATAAATTGAATTTGAATTATGCAGGGCAGTTGCTTTCACTGTATTTTTCTTAGTCCCAACAATAGGATAAGAATCATATTAAAAGATCATATTGTATATTATCATGAATAGGTGTGACTAAAATTGATTTACTGGATCTATTGATTTTATTCATACATATTATAAAAATAATATATCGATGGACCTATATTGTTTTTCTCAGCAATTAAAATTTTCACACAATTATTTTTGTCACTTTATTTCATGACTAAATACTACTGTTCCTTTCTCTTTCTGGGTTTCTATCATGTCTATGCATATCAGCTATGAAAATTCAAAATAGAATTGCAGGTATCGAGATATAGTTAGCATTATTATAATGGTTTTACATTGACATTACAGATGTCTTTATACTATAATGCCATCTCGTTAGAGCATAATATATCCAGAAATCCTTCAGTTTTCTCAACAAGGGTTTATCCAGTGTTATGATAAAGGAAATATCAACTATAATGTTCAGATTTCTCTCACTTACTTTCAACGTTTTGAGTTAATTTTATTCATAATCATATACAGCTATTTTATAATCATTTTCCAGAAATGGTTCAAACATCTAACATGGTAATAACTCGTCTGCGAGCTACTGATCTCCAGATTTAAACCTAACCAAGTTTTAGACATTCTGGTATATGGTTTTCGTCAGATTTAATTCCATACAACTGTACAGATTTGCTGAAATTCTTCACTATTAAAGTCTGGTCAATGTATGTTTTTTATTAAATAACTTAGCCTATCAAAATTTAAGTGACTAATTTAAAACAATACTTTAGTTACACATAAGCAATAACTTTTGAATTAGATTAGCTTTGTGTGCACACCAGTTTATTAGACAAGTCCTCCCAACCATAGAGTTTTTTCTCTCCCGAACTCACCCCCAAGATGAGATCAATTTCTCCCAGTGACAGACAACCCTTTGTCTTTCATGGAGTAGCTTACTTAAGCCATGCTTTCCCCAATATTGTTTCTAAATTCTGCGTCTTGAATTTCCAGGATGCTTTCTTCCTATTTTTTCCCAGGCTTCCCTCAATGAGGTACTTTAAAGTTGTCTTTTCCACTTTTCCAGCTTTTCTACCTCTTCCTAATCACTTTCCTCTTCACCGGGGAAATTAGATTTTTCTCGTCCAATCTAATTTAGTAAGATTCCTTTCAAGGTTTTCTGAAAGGTTTTTGGGAAAGTCTAACTTTATTCATATCCTCATGGATCAAGGTTTTAGGATCTCCAAACTCATTCTAGTCATAGTGCACACATAATTATTTTCTTTTTATTTATTTATAAATATTTAATAAATCCGCACATTTTTTCTCCATTGGGGTCCACTTCCCCTTTGGATTTGTTCAAATGTCAAATTAAAAACATAGAAATGTGGGGTGTTACACATTCCCCCTCTAAAAAAAAACACCGTCCTCAGTGTTGGCAAAATAACTTTAAACAGTTTGCTATAAAAATAGTGATGGATAATTTTCCATCATCTCAGTTTCTTTTTCCTAGGTAGCTTCTTCAGCAGTAAAGTGCTTCCATTACACTTTTACTCTAGATATCTTCCGATTCCGTAGTTCAATTTCTTCCCACTCCAAGATTTGAAGCAGCTCTAGAAGGAATTCGCCTTTTGGTTCCACCTGAATCACATTCCAATCAATAACATGAGCATAATCATGTACATATTTTTTCAATAAAAACACATGAAACACATAATGAACTTTAACATACATGGGTAAGGCCAGTTTATAGGCTACTGGTCCCACTCTTTCCAGTACTTCAAAGGGTCCACAGTATCTAGGAGCTAATTTTTCACAACTACCAGTGTACAAAGTGCTCCTTTTGGGCTTAATCCGCAGATACACATGATCACCCACATTGAACTCTTAGTGAACTCTCTTCTTATCTACATAGCTTTTATGCCGATCCTAGGCTGTCTTGATATTTTTCTGAATATTTTTGACAATTATTTACATTTCCTGCAAAGTGTCTAGCCCAAGCACTAATTTATCTTTAGGTTGGCTCTAGCTTAAAGGAGTGTGACATTTCCTTCCATAAAGTGCTTCAAATGGACTCATTTTTATGGAAGTTTGATAGCTGTTGTTATAGGTGAATTGTACTAAATGTATGTAGTCTACCCATTTAGTTGGCCTATCCATCACATACATCCTTAGCATATGCTCTAGAATTTTATTTGTTCTCTCGGTTTGACCATCCATTTGAGGGTGATAGGTGGTACTAAAGTTTAATTTAGTGCCCATTCCCCCAAACAAACTTTTCCAAAAGGCTGCAGTGAACTTGGCATCTCTATCTGAAATAATCATTTTAGGGACCCCATGTAGCCTTACTATCTCTTTCATGAACACATTTGCTACTTGGGTTGTTCCAAAGGTAGATTGAACAGGTATGAAATGTGCAGCCTTCGTAAAAGTATCTACTACTACAATCAAAGAGTCATGCTGATATTTGGTTCTTGGCAACCTGGTGATGAAGTCCATAGAAACAATTTCCTATTTCCATTCTGAAATTAGTAAAGGATTTAGCAGTACAACTGGATGCTGATGTTCAAATTTTACTAGTTGGCACTCCATGCATCTGGCTAGGTAGCTTGCTACATCCTTTTTCAAAGCCGTGAGTAGTTTCTGATATCCAGGATGTCTAGCGTAAGGTTGTTTATGATATTCATCTAGAATTTCCTTTTTCAAAGAATCTACATTGGGGATGTGCAATCTTTCTCTATAACAAATCAGTCCCTTCTGATTTTGTGTATACCCCTTCATTCCCTTTTTCAGCATTTGAATTTGCAGTTTTTCATAGCTGGGATCTTGATCTGCTACCTCTTTAACTAATCCTTCTAAGTCAAAGTTAGCACTACTCCCAATGCTGATTATATTTTGGCAAGCATTTCTGCTTAGGGCATCAACGATTTTGTTTTCTTTTCCTTTTATATGTTTTATTTCCATGTCAAATTCCTTCAAAAAAGACAGCCATCTGGCTTGTCTAACATTCAAATCTATTTGAGTGAAGAAATACTTTAGGCTGATATGATTTGTCATAAAAATAAATTTCTTTCCTAAAAGATAGTGTCCCCACATCTTGAGTGTGTGAATTACAACAACCAACTCAAGATCATACACAGTGTAATTATGTTCATGTTTCTTAAGTTTTCTAGATTCATAAGCAATAACAGAATTTTCTTGCAATAATACTCCCCCTAATCCCTCTCCACACGCATCAGTACATACTATATACTCCTTATCAGGACTTGTGATCTTCAGAATAGGTGTTGTTGTAAGTTTTAATTTTAGTTTTTCAAAGCTATGCTGGCATTTTTTTGTCCATTCAAATTTTGTACCTTTACTTTGAAATTAAGTTATGGGATAGGCTAAAGCGGAAAATATTTCCACAAACCTTCTGTAGTACCCCGCGATCCCCATAAACGATCTACCAATGATACATCATTAGGCACATGCCATTCTCTAATAGATTTTATCTTGTCAAGGTCAACAACCAATCCTCGTTCGGAGATTATATGCCCTAAATATTGAATTTTATCCTTATAAAATTCACATTTGCTAAACTTGGAATACAACTCATTCTTCTTAAGAGTCTGCAACATGATTCTCAGGTGTTCCTTAAGCTTTTCCTCACTTTTTGAATAGATTAAAATATCATCAATAAATACTAGTACAAACTTATCTAATTATTTATTCAAGACACTATTCATTAAGCACATAAAAGTGGTAGGTGCATTTGTCAACCCGAATGGTAGGACTACAAATTCATAGTGTCCATACCAGTTTCAAAATGTTGTTTTGCTGATATCTTCATCTTTAATTCTTAACTGGTGATAACTCATTCTTAAATCAATCTTAGAAAACACAGAGGCTTCCCTAAATTGATCAAAGAGGTCATCTATTCGGGGTAATGGATACCTGTTTTTAATAGTCAACTTATTTATTTGACAATAGTCAATGCACATTTTGAATGTACCATCCTTTTTTTTTTACAAACAGCACCAGCGCTCCACAAGGAGACACACTCGGTCTGATGTAACCCTTGTCCAACAATTCTTGTAATTGCATTTTCAACTCCATTAGTTCCGGGGGACTCATTCTGTAAGGGGCTCTAGAGACTGGAGTGGCCCCAGGTTCTAAGTCAATTGTGAAATTGATTTATCTCTTGGGGGGGAACATCAGGAATTTCATCTGGAAAGACGTTTTTAAATTCTCTGATCACTGGTAAGGAGTCTAACAAGTTTTCCTTAGATTGTTGTCCTAATTCTTCAACATGTACAACATTTACTTGATATCCATTTCTAGTAGTTATTTTCAATTAAAGGGCTGAGATTTGTCTTACAGAGATGGGTTTCGATTTTCCTTTGATTATGAATGGTTTTCCGTGTTTATCAATGCAGTGTAAAATTTTATCCCAACAATTCATCATGGCTTTTCTCTTTTCCAGCCAGTCCATTCCTATCAGTAAATCATAGGAACCTAATGGAAAAATGTTTATATTTACTTTTATTTGATAATCATTCAATTTAATGGTTGTTTAAGGTAACTTATGAGTCACCTTTCGTTTGGTACAAGTAGCTAACTCGACCAACCAAGACTGCTAAAACTTCTATGTTCTGAGTTTACGTTTTTCTACAACTTGTGCACTAATATAACTCAAAGAAGCACCTGGGTCAATTAAAATTGTAACAGATTGGTCAACGATCATACCTTCCATCTCGAACATTGTATACTAATGTTCTTCTTGCTGGTTTTCTAAGGCTGCACTAATAGTGGGAATGTTCCTTGCTACATCATTTACTGTACTGGCTTCTCGCAATACTTAAAATGTTTGAATATTTCGATGTGGATAGTCCCTCAATAAATGAGGCTCTCCACAACCCCTACAATTCAAAGGCTCCATCATTTTAACAGTTCCTTCCTTCTTATTATTCCCATCTATTTTTTTTTAACCAATTTGAGATTTAGTAGTTTGACTTTCATTTGTTTTGTTAAATTTCTTTCGCTGATGGTTCCTACCAAAGTTCTTCAAAGAAGCTAGTTTCTATTTCTTTCCTTTGAATTCACCCTTGTTTTTCTAGCTCTTCGCTTGCTCAATCTTTCCCCTAAACTGCTAGTAGCATCATCTGGCTTTCCTCACTACTTTTTCCATTATTTTTGGATTATCGAACTCTATTTTCTCCTTGTACACAGTAGGCAAATAGTTCAAAAATCTCTGTACCTTTGCCTTATCTTCACAGATATAAGGAACATATCGTAATAGGTTTGTGAACTTGGTGACAAACTCATCTATGGTGAGCTGTCCAAATTTGAGTTCAAGAAACTCTTTTTCCTTGTCATCGTAGTAGCGTTCGTTCAAATATCGATTTTTGAACTTGACTTGAAAATCTTCCCAAGTCATTTTTTTCTCACTAATGGTGTGAACCATATTTTTTTCCTCCCACCATAAGGTAGCCTTACCTTGCAATTGATAAATAGTCATCCTTGCCCTTAAGTTACTTTCATATTCGTAAACCTGAAAGTACTCAATCATATTCAGAATCCATGCCTCAGTATCTTCTTCCTTCTCTCCATAATAGGAGGGAGGTTTTATTTTCCCGAATTCACATTGTAATTCCTTCTTATATCTAGACTTATATCTATTGGTATCATCTTCCTCATAATCATCTGAGAAATTGACCCTTCCTTTTCTCTTTCTTCCCGAACCTTCACCTTCTTGGCTGTTCCGCGAAGTCAGTTCTCTTATGAGTTTTTCTTGCTCCTCACTGGCTAAAGATAGACTATGATTCTGTCTTTTAAGCTATTGTGCCATATCTCATTGCATTTTATTCAACATATCCATCAAGGGAGCATTGGGATTTGGCGTGTTTTCTCCACCACCCATATCTACATACAGTTTGTCCTCTTCAGCCATGTTCTACAGCTATTCTTTTCAATTCCTTTTCCACTGTACAGTAAAACAACATCAGCAATATTTTTAAAATTCATAAAAATTATAGTAGCATATATTTCTTGTGTGAGCACATGAACTACCCAGTTTTTCAACTTTGATACCATTTGTAACACCTCTCATACAATTTTCTTCTTCTTTCTATTAGTTATATCCTCTACTATTGTTATAGTTGTTTACTATCTTTTGACAAGTTCTATATATATATATATATATATATAACTTATCTTTCCACCACTACGAAATAACATTGGAATATACCAAACTCTCAACTGTTAATGATAGATTTCCTTCAACAATAGCACATTTGTTTCTTTCTTCTTTCTTCCTTTGCAATATATATATATATATATATATATATATATATATATATATATATATTAGAAAGTATTATCATTTCCCTATGTCCCCTTTTATTAATAAGGAAATATTTGCATAACTCATTAAAGTTATTAAGAATGAATCAATTTCAATGCATTTCAATGAATAATTATTGATTTAACTGTAATTCCATTGTATAAATTACAATTCCTTTTCTGGTCTAATATTCCACTTACACCATCAACTTATATAAACTAGGTTATTGCGATATTATATTACACATTCCCTTAAATTAGGCAATGTCCATAACTCATACAATGGGAACCGTTCGATTTCTAAATCATAGTTTACCCCTTCTAAATTTATAAGGTGTCTACGGTCAAAGTTTTCTATAATAAAAAGTAATACTTCTTATCCTTAACTCCCTTCCTCCTCATATCTCACCTTTTGCAATAATTCATATCACGGCTAAGACCATAGTTTATAAAAATTTAGATTACAATAATACATTAAAATTTATTACATAACATATGACAAGTAAGGTTTTCCATTTGATACCTTAGTGTAATGGAAACTGAATGCTAATCGATGGTTATCGAAAAGAACTTTTATTAAGTTGTTGTTATTCCATGAATTGTCATGACCTACCCCTTAACATACAACTAACTCTTTTTATAATTTCAGCTCCCATTCATAAATTCAGCTCATGCTACCTTTCCTCGAGCCCCAGAAATTTTACAGAGGCAGACATTGCCATAAATCTACCTGGCCTGCACCTTTATGCTTCCTACCATCAACATAGCTCTATCGTACCATTCCACTTGGTTCTTTGGTATATAGAAATTTGAACCATGGATCCGCGTGAGGTGTTATAATCCATTGACAACTATTCGGTCTAGATTGAATATGGTATAACCCATACTGATGTTGATTACAATGTTCGTTTAAGGTTTTCGAAAAACAAGATTTCATTTCTTTTTCTACCCACTTACCATACACGAGAAGTTTATACCTTTTGCATTATTATAGTTTTTCATTTAACATATCCAATATTTCTCTAATAATTATTCTGAAAATCCAAATCGATGATACCACGTTAAAGTATTCATAACGCTATTCCTCATCGACCTTTCGGATTTAAAATTTTATCTTGCTAACTCCTCTTAGTTTATATCCTTAATAATTATTGAAAGTCAGCACCCTTACGAAATTTTTCATTGAAATTACAGGTTTATGAAGCTCTTTATTATTTACCATTAATTCGATCCTACTCAAATAACTCCCACCAACTCCCTATTGAAGCTGGAGTCAGATAGAACCTGCTTCCAATTCATAACCAATTTTTTGAACCCCAAGCCTAATCTTTGAAATGGACAAATATTTTGTTTTTCTTCTGGAGTATTGAATTCTCCAACTTTAAGTAGTGAGTACCACTTCATGTGATAGCCAACTCTACAAATCCCAAGCAGTGGATCCGAGGGATCCTACCCAATCGATTGACACTTGTAGCATCGAGATCGACTAGGGTTTATTCTTCCAAAATTTCAATTTAAAACCTCTTACCAGACATTCCTCGTTTTACTCCTTGCCCCTTTTTTTCTTAGAGTTTCAAATTTGTTATTCTGAAATCGAATACTTGGAAGACAGTGTCCACCCTCGAAGAAATAGAACGGTGCCTCCCTCACAATCCAGGTATGACTAGTAATTTTTCATTTTATCACTCTGCATATCTAATATTTTTATTTGATCAGCTTGAGTTTTTTTTTTCCCTCGAATTTTTTGGCTAAGTAGCATCATAGATATATTCTATTCTTTTCTGGTTTTCCGTTTTTAACTTGTTTTAAGTCATTTTCATTTTTGCATATTCTCCTGATCCCCTTGTGACAAGTAGTAGAAAATTGGGTCAAAGGATTGTCCTCATCGAATTTGTGAGGTAATATACCATACTACCCCATCCCAATGTTCCAATTTCTGAATTGCAGTTGAAATAATAGCTAAAACCTTGCTACTTTTAGTTTCATTTTTAATTTATCTTCCTAAAACTCTTCACTGTGATGTTTCTCCCCTATGACTTAACATAGGTGAGGAATATTGGCTCTTTGAAGATTTATCTACTTAATTTAGCAACTTGAACTTGGCTTCGTGTACTTATGACCTAGGAGTCGAATTCAACTATGCATTATTATCTTTTATCCCAAATTTTTTTTTATTTTTTTTTTATACTACAACTTTCTTTCTCTAAGACCATTTTGCCTAAAAACTAATGCTTAGTCATTTGTATCTGCAGGTGAGGGTCTTTGGAGATTTTTCCCATTTCAACATCTTTATGCTTTGCAACTGCCCAAGGTATATTCATGATCTATTATTTTTTTTATTCAGATTATTCCCCAAGGTTGGGCGAAATTTGATAGTACGAATCCGACTTGATTTCATAATTTATTATATAAGTTTAAACTTTGGAATGGGTTTTCAAAACCATTCGGTAATTCTGTATTAAGAACTAGAACACCGTATTGGATTTGACCTGCGGCATACAGTATTTCATGTTCTATGTCAAATAATTTAGTTTCACATAGTTTCTCTTGGTCAATTATATATATATATATCTCTTTTCTTGATATTTTTTCATTTTTAAGTTGAAACGATATATATTTTATAATTTTCGGTGTTAAAAACCTTAAGCCTTCAATTTATTTATAGCCACCCTTTTTTTATCATATGGGTTTGCCAAAATTGGATGATATTCAGAGACTTTATATACATAAATTGAATTTGAATTATGCAGGGCAGTTGGTTTCACTATATTTTTCTGAGTCCCAACAAAAGGATAAGAATCATATTAAAAGATCAGATTGTATATTATCATGAATAGGTGCGACTAAAATTGATTACTGGATCTATTGATTTTATTCATACAGATTATAAAAAGAATATATTGATGTACCTATATTTTTTTTTCAGCAATTAAAATTTTCACACAATTATTTTCGTTACTTTATTTCATTACTAAATACTATTGTTCCTTTCTCTTTATGGGTTTCTATCATGTCTATGCATATCAGCTATGAAAAATCAAAATAGAATTGCAGGTACCAACATATAGTTAGCATAATTATAATGTTTTACAATGTCATTACAGATGTCTTTGTACTATAGTTCCATCTCGTTAGAGCATAATATATCCAAAAATACTTTAGTTTTCTCAACAAGGGTTTATCCAGTGTTACAATAAAAGAAATATCGGCTATAACGTTCAGATTTCTCTCACCTACTTTCAACGTTTTGAGTTAATTTTATTCATAATCATATACAACTATTTTATAATCATTTTTCTAGAAATGGTTCAAACATCTAACATAGTAATAACTCATCTGCAAGGTACCAATCTCCAGATTTAAACCTACCCAGGTTTTAAACATTCTGGTATATGGTTTTCATTAGATTTAATTCCATACAACTTTATAGATTTGCAGAAATTCTGCATTGTTAAAGTCTCTTCAATGTATGTTTTTGATTGAATAACTCAGCCTATAAAAATTTAAGTAACTAATTAAAAACAATACTTTAGTTACACATAAGCAATAAATTTTGAATTAGATTAGCTCTATGTGCATACTAGTTTATTAGACTAGTCCTCTGAACCATAGAGTTCGCTCTCCCGAAATTAGCCCTGAGCTGAGATCAATTTCTCCCAGTGACAGACAACCCTTTGTCTGTCATGGAGCAGCTTACTTAAGCCATGCTTTCCCCAAGCTTGTTTCTAAATTTTCTGTCCAGAATTTCCAAGATGCTTTCTTCCTATTTTTGCCTAGGCTTCCCTTAATGAGGTACTTAAAAGCTGCATTTTCTGCTTTTCCATCTTTTCCACCTCTTACCAATTACTTTCCTCTTCATTGGGGAAATTAGATTTTTCTCTCCCAATCTAATTTAGTAAGATTACTTTCAAGGTTTTCTGAAATGTTTTTGGGAGATTCTAACCTTATTGATATCCTCATGCATCAAGGTTTTAGGATCTCCAATCTCATTCTATTCATAGTGCACAAATAATTATTTTATTTTTATTTATTTATAAATATTTAATAAATCCAGACATTGTTTCTCGATTGGGGTCCACTTCCCCTTTGGATTTGTTCAAATTTCAAATTAAAAGCATAGAAATTTGGGGTGTTACATTCTGCCTACTTTTCCATTGGCCAGAAAATTTCGCATAGCCCCTCCAAAAAAAACATTTCACGGCAATATAAATTGTTGTGAAATCATTCATAATTTTCGCACATTTTCGCACATTTCACACATTTCGCCTGATAATAATTTTTGCACATTTCACACACAATATCTAAGGGGGAGAATAGATAAAAGGAAGTAATAAAAAGAGTAACAAAAAGCATATGACTGTGTCAATAATTTGAAGTATTCAAGAAAGATAACAAAGGACCATCAAAATTGAGTGCAATATCTATATGATTGTGTCAATAATTTGATAATTTGAAGTAGTCAATAAAGATAACAAAGGACCATCAAAATTGAGTGCAATATCTACGTGGGAGAGTACACAATATCTAAGGGGGACAATACAATATAAGGAAAGAATAAAAAGAGTAACAAGAAGCATATGATTGTGTCAATAATTTGGAGTAGTCATGAAATATAACAAAGGACGATCATGAAATTCAAATTGAAAGATCAAGTAGTCTTCTTCATGAAGAAGAAGCATTAACTAGGTTCATCATTTAAAGGGTTAATTTTTTAATGAAAAAATTTATGAATAATATGGAATGAATCAGTGTACATTATGATCAATATTATATTTAAATGACATTTGATCTATGAATAAAAAATAAAATGAGATCATCTCTTCATATATATATATATATATATATATATGTGTGTGTGTAAGAGAGAAATAAAAAGCAAAGGTAATTCCACGAAGCCTAAAGGAGCATGCCCTAATACATTAAATTATGTCTTAATACATTAAATTATGTTTAGTTTCTAGAAGCATTAATCATGAAGAGTCATGAGATCCACATTTCGACCATACTATTTGCAAGTTAAAGGAGCATGTCATAATACATTATTATGTTTGGTTTCTAGAAGCATTAATCATGAAGATTCATGAGATCCACATTTCCATCATATTATTTTCTAGTTCACATTTCCATCATGCTATTTGCAAGTTCTATATGAATATATGTAGTCTAATAACTAATTAGCAAGTTGTGATGTCCTAATACATTATTATGTTTGGTTTCCATCATACTATTTGCAAGTTCTTTATGAAGAGATGTAGTCTAATAACTATACAGTATAGCCCATATAACATATAACAACCTTTGACAGTATGAGCAAAGAGTCAAAAAACAGAGAGGCCTCCCAGCAGTTCCACTGTTCATCAAGGTAAGCAACATAATATCGGAAGTGAAACAATGACACTATTGAACATATGTGAATTTAGATATTAAATTGACATTTATTGCAAATGACATGTGCATGGCTTATCTTAAAGTTTGACTTAAAAATTTTATGGTAGAATTCACATCTAAAACAAATGGGAGGAAGCCTTTAGTTTTGGGAGAAATGACACATGTACACATTTTACCTTAAAGTGGTCTTGTTTTATGGATATTCAAATGAAAAACTTCGATTTAGATCTATTCCAAAGATTTACTGCAGGGGCATTTACTAGATATGTCACCTTTCATAAAAGATGAGATCCAGAGGCTGCCTAGCCCTTTACAGACTCTGCCTATAGAACTTGTAGAGGTTATGAAATTTACATTGAAAAATTTATAGAACTTTTAGAATTTAAGAAATTTACATTGACAAATTTACTTGTAGAAATTTACATTGACAACATATAGAGGTTCAACTAGGCTTGTGAAAAGTACAAGTGGAAAATATATAATTCTACTTAGAAGAGTCTTTGGTTTAATGGTTAAGCAAGAAAGAGTCTTTACTTTCTCTATCTAGAGTACAAGTGGAATACATAGTAGTTTCTTCCTTTTGAGTGTTTTGGATGAAATGGGCTTTACAAGATATTAAGGTAAATTTCTTTTTGAGTGAGTAGAAGTGGAATACATAGTAGTTACTTCTTTTTGAGTGTTTTGGATGAAATGGGCTCTACAAGATATTAAGGTAAATTTATTTTTGACTGTTTTGGATGAAATGGGCTCTACAAGATATTAAGGTAAGGTAAATTTCTTTTTGAGTGTTTTGGATGAAATGGGCTCTACAAGATATTAAGGTAAATCTATATATCTATTAAGTGTTTCAATAGAAGTGTAATAAAAATTTCAAAAATAAAATATTCTACTTCCTTCAATCACTATTTACATATCATCATAAAGTACCACTTCCTCACACAACAAGTCTTTGAGAAAATAGTGAAGATGGAATACATACCCACACAGCCTCCTGTTAGAGAAGCATTTGAATATGTGAGAAACAAATTAGGAATTTTTCTTGTAAATTATCTTGTTAGAGAACAATTTGAACATGTTAGAAACAAGTTAGGGATAGTTCTTGTAAATTATTGTCACTTATTTGACTTCAAAAGAAGAGCCTATGAAATTGAGTGCAATATCTATGTGGGAAAGTACACAATATCTAAGGAGGAGAATACAATATATTTTACTTCAAAAGAAGAGTCTATGAAATTGAGTGCAATATCTAACAAGAAGAATTTGAATATGTGAGAAAAAAATTAGGAATAGTTCTTGTAAATTATCTTGTTAGAGAATAATTTGAACATGTGAGAAACAAATTAGGGATAGTTCTTGTAAATTATTATCACTTATTTGAATTCAAAAGAAGAGCCTATGAAATTGAGTGCAATATATATGTGGGAGAGTACACAATATCTAAGGGGGAGAATAGATATATGAAAGGAATAAAAACAGTAACAAAAAGTATATGATTGTGTTAATAATTTGAAGTAGTCAAGAAAGATAACAAAGGACCATCAAAATTGAGTGCAATATCTATGTGGCAGAGTACACAATATCTAAGTGGGAGAATACAATATAAGGAAGGAATAAAAAGAGTAACAATAAGCATATGATTGTGTCAATAATTTGAAGTAGTCAAGAAAGATAAAAAAGTAGTCAAGAAATATAACACAGGACCATCATCAAATTCAAATTGGAAGATCAAGTAGTCTTCTTCATGAAAAAGAAGCATTAACTAGGTTCATCATTTAAAGGGTTCATTCTTTAATGAAACAGTTTATGAATAATATGGAACGAATCATTGTACATTATGATAAATATTGTATTTAAATGACATTTTATCTATGAATAAAACATAAATGGGATCATCTCTTCATAGATATATGTGTGTAAGAGAGAAATAAAAAGCAAAGGTAATTCCACCAATCCTAAAGGAGCATGTCCTAATACATTAAATTATGTCCTAATACAAGTAGTCTTCTTCATGAAGAAGAAGCATTAACTAGGTTCATCATTTAAAGGGCTCATTTTTTAATGAAAAAATTTATGAATAATATGGAATGAATCATTTTACATTATGATAAATATTGTATTTAAATGACATTTGATCTATGAATAAAAAATAAAATGGGATCATCTCTTCATATATATATGTGTGTGTGTGTGTAAGAGTGAAATAAAAAGAAAAGGTAACTCCACCAAGCCTAAAGGAGCATGTCCTAATACATTAAATTATGTTTGGTTTCTAGAAGCATTAATCATGAAGAGTCATGAGATCCACATTTCCATCATACTATTTGCAAGTTCACATTTCCATCATGCTATTTGCAAGCTCTAGATGAAGTTATGTAGTCTAATAACTAATTAGAAAGTTGTGATGTCATAATATATTATTATGTTTGGTTTCCATCATACTATTTGCAAGTTCTATATGAAGATATGTAGTCTAATAACTATACAGTCTAGCCCATATAACATATAACAACCTTTGACAATATGAGCAAAGAGTCAAAAAATAGAGAGGCCTCCCAACAGAGCTCCACCTGTTCATCAAGGTAATTAACATAATATCGGAAGTGAAATAGTGACACCACTAAACATATGTGAATTTAGAATGATTTCAACTGTTTTTTCAAAGGAGAAAAAACCTTGTTTCATATATTTATAACAGTTCATATACAAAATCCTCTTAATATACCCATAACAGGTTATCAAGTATAAAAGATCAGATTCTGCCTCATACAGAAATACATCCAAAAAAGACAATATGTAGTCACATTATAGCAGTAGATCATTCTAGTTTAATCATTCTTCATGTAAAAAGAAGTACCCTTCACCCTCATATTCCTAATTATGGCCATTTAGCTACAGTCTATCCACACCAATGATTACAAAAAATAGTAAAAGTTGCACATTCCAGCGTTGAGGAATCGAGAGAAGGCTCAGTAACAACATAAGCTTAACAGTGGTGGTAAACTTCCATACATAGGTGGAGAATTAGCCAGAGAAGATGAAATTGATGGATCCACAGGAACTGTAACAACTGCAGCAACCGAATGCATATCATACTACCAGAAATTCAACATACACCATACAGAAAAAAGTAATGAAATTCAAAGCATACTTATGGCCATTTAGCTACATTCTATCTGTTATCACTCAGGTTTTCCTAGAAGTTGTGTAAGAGGAAAGTATACCCGAGGTAACCACAAACCAACCTTTAGATGCAGAATCTAGCCAATCTGCATCCAGAGAGGGCTCTCTCTTTATGATTTATCTTTTTTCTTAGAATGTTTTAGGCTAGTTATAGATCCAAGATGTTTGTTTTGAAAAATGGTGGAATCCTTAAACTAAGGGCAAGGTTGAAAGTTTTCAGTCCATTGGGCTATGGAGTCAAAGGATGGCTTTACTGGATTTCTATTCTAAACACAAGATGGTGTTACAGAGCAAGATAGCTAGACAGAGAACAATCCTTAAAATTTAAAGTGGATGGAATGATCTTGAAGAGATGAAAGGCAGCTAAGAATCTTTCACCATGTTCAAAAGAAAGAAATGAGATGACTACAAACAAAGAGAAATGAAGAATTCTTTATTATAGTAATAAACAATGTTTAAATTAGCAAAGCAAGAGCATTTAAGAATTCATGCTTATAACCAATTTAGAGGAAAACATTAAGAACAATCACATCTGAAATCAGAGTACAATTAAGTAAATTATGATTCAATCTTTTATGTAAATTATTCAGAAATGGACATAATGATATTATAAACTAATATAAAACTTTAGACAAAGGGTAGAAAGACTTATTGAACTGTAGTCCAACACATGAATCCTGCAACAAGTCCAGTGCTTCAAATCGTCATCCAGTAAGCCATGAATAAATTTCTCCAAAATGCTTTTATTCCGAAAATCTCAATGTTACAGCAGAGTAATAGAATCCACCCTCAATACTCTCTTTGAGAGTTTATTTATACACAAAATAATTTGAAACAATCTTACACTATCCTAGCCAATAATCTAGGGTGGCTAAGGAATAATTTACAAATAAACAGGAGACAAATGGTCTCGTGGATAGAATAATAGGTAACTTCTGATGTGTTGTTTCCTTTCTTTGTGGATGTGCTGGAGGTAAGTGCTGAAATAGGGCTCGGTGCTGTCCCTTGGAGTAATTTTTTAGCTTGTTTGACACTCTTTGTCTTTACGGATACTCTTTAACCTGTTCAACTGATACTCTTTCATCTGTGCTCATTTTTACCTTTCACATAATAGTAAAGGATAAAATTCTCATGCTGAAGATAATTTTCATAGAATTTCCAATAAGTCTCTCCACCATTGATCGTCTAGTATCATAGTCCTTTTGAGTTTTCTCAATGTCTCATCTGCTTCTGTGAGTTTGTAAAATGTGGGCTCATTAGGAAACAGATACTTTATTTCATGTTCAAGATGAAATAAGTTCCTCAATCTATCATAGATATTTCTCCCTGTTGGTAATGTTGCTTCTGGCAAACTGGTAGAACAAGCAGTTGTATTTTGAGCATGAGCATTTATTTTCTTTACATAGGTTTCCAAGTCCATTATTTGATCCTCTGAGAGCATAGGACTTGGTAACCCACTGTCTAACAAAGCTTGAAATTTTTCTCTGAAAATATTGATATCAACCAAAATATCTGCGCACTTCCTTTCTAAATTCTGCATGAAAGTTCTTTTGATGAAAACTATCTTTATTTCCAAAACTGTGCCGGTCCTGTCCTCAATCCCTAATACTGCAAGCTGTTGCTTTGTCCGGGTGTTCAAAAATTGAATAAGCTGATTAGCCTGCTCAGGCCTGCCTCTTAATTCATTTCATGTCCTGTATATTTCTTCTTGGGCTATTTTAACTAAATCATTTTGTTCAAAAATAGCTTGAATAGAGGGCCAAATACCCTTTATTAACTCAATGATACTACCCCAAAGAATTCCATTTATTTCCTTTAAAGGCTTTTCTAATGATAGATCTTTTTCCAAAGCCTGAACCAATTTTTCTAATATTTTTATTTCCCTGGTGTTGTCAGCAACTGTCTTTTTAGATGTATCATATTTCTCTTCCAATTTTACTAATTGCAATTTTGTGGTTTGAAGTTCTGTGACCCTTAGCTGTAAACTTTCCATTTGTTTTATCAATTCATCAGAACTTAAACCAGAAGTGTTTACCTGGGCTGGCTGTGTTTGCTGACCTGTTGTTGTAGTACCTGTGGTTGATGTTTGCCTGATAGTTTCTTGTTCCTGCAAAGCTTGTTCCAATTCCTTCTCCGTTTCACTTAGTCGCTCAGTCATATTTAGGAGCAACTCCATTATTTCTTCCTGTGAATTCCCCTTTAGAACTTCTTGGGTCTGAGGGTGCCTTGAGGCTGGTAATTTTAGCTGCTTTCTCAGTGCAGCTATGTCATCATCTTTCTTCTTTATTAATGCCTCAATACTTTTAATGTCTTTGGGGTTGTGACCCAAGCTAATGATTATGTCTTATAGAGACTTTATTCTATTATCTTTGGCCTGAGAAGAGGCCTTCTCAATTTGCAATTGAGCACTTGTGTTATTCAAAGAATCTTGCAGTGTTAGAGCTACCATGGCTTTATTGGTCAGAGTGGAATAGACCATTTCCCCAGTTTGTCGGTGTAGCTCTATCTAGTCCAGAGGATGAATTTCCTTTGCCAGAACCTCAAAATTTGTTCTGATGTAGTCAGCTGCAGCAATGGGTTTTGGCACCTTTGACTTGAAGTGGCTCATTATCATTTTGCCTTGTGACATGTCAAATGCTGACATTAGCCTTTCTTGATTATGGGGAGCCATTTTCATATATTGATCATATACCTTCATTTTTAATGGATCATTCTTTGCTTTAATATTAATGAAGGTTCTTTTAATATCCCCTGTATTTGTTTTTGGTGGTCTGAAAGAGGATACCTCAGTACTCAATTGCTTTTGTAAAGCTTTTCCTTTGTGTCCTGTGTTTGTTTCACTAACTGTGCCAGTTAGTTGACTGTCTTCCCTCCCATCATCAAACACTTCATCTATGATTTCCACATCTGGAAGTGGATCTGATTTATGTTTTTTGGGTTGATGTATTCCTGAAGGCTCTTTAGGAGGTGTGGTATCTGGAACTTTCCTTTTCCTTCCTATTTCCACATTTGATGGAGTTTGTAACTATGGAACTTGTGGATGATTTACCTGAGTGGGAGAAACCTGTGATTGTTCAGGTGCTTTGGAAGTTTGTGGTTTCTCTGCCATGACCAAAGTTTCAATGACCTGGATTTCAGGTTCCTTTCCTTTGCCCTTTGGTTCTGCTGCAACTGATGAACTGCTTTCCTGTAATGTCTGCTGTAGAGTTGCTGCTGAAGAAGTGCCAATTTGGGGTACCTGCACTTGACCACAAGATTATAGGTCATACTTCTTCTCGAGATCTTTCATAATTTTGTTCATTTTATCAGCTTTACTTTCTTCCTCAACAAGTGTTCCTTCAACCCATTCATCTTGATTGGCATATTGTTCTAGTTCAGGAATCTTGTGGTGTATATAAGGGGATGATTTATTCTTTAATCTCTTTTCACAAATAAATCCAAATGGGTCATAAGGAACCCAACGAAAAGTTCTTTGGAACTTTCTTTGTAATATATTTTCTGCTTCTCTCTCCGCCTCCCTAGAGTTGCAGATGAAAGGACCTAATTGACTCTTGATCCTTAATTGAGCTTTCTTCTTCACACTACAAAAATGGATCACATCTGAATTATTCATTTGCCTGAAATATTCCAAGGCAAAAATCCTCATGGGCACATATCTTGGTAACTTGAATGGATGTAATTCACATCCATAAATTCTGATGACTGTATGGTTTTGATACAAATACCAATCTCCAACTTTAGAAGTCCTTGAAAGTTGCAAGGTCTTTTTTATTTCATTACTGAGCCTTGGGGGAGGGATTCCTGTTAACAAAGTTGTTGCAGGATATACAAACTGATCAATGAACTTAGTGTAGGAATAGGGAGAATCAGGGGAAGAATGAATTATGGGGGACCAAA
Source organism: Pinus albicaulis (assembly GCA_034641835.2). Lineage (NCBI taxonomy): Eukaryota > Viridiplantae > Streptophyta > Pinopsida > Pinales > Pinaceae > Pinus > Pinus albicaulis. Next base: position 938,419,955 of record CM076582.1, read on the forward strand.
ATATGAATGACCTGGGATTTCCCTTGGCATCAAGCTTTTTAACAGGGAAAGGGAACTTTTCTGACTGATAGAAGATAATGAGATGATAAATAACTAAGGAATATTTGAAAACTTTCTCATCATCTAGCCTCATGAACTGATCATGGATCTTATTGGCTATGAAAGAGGCAAAGTCATATTTAACTTCAGGAGGCTGCCCAGGAGTAAAGATAGAAAGTAAAACCAGTGTTATTTCATCCACATATTCACTGGTGTTGAATCCCAAGACAAAAGATATCATATTTATGATGAGCCTTCCCAATTTATTGAAATAATAAAAACCATAGGGAGGAGACCCCTTAGGTTGATGTTCAGGCAACATGAAATTCTGGCACATGGTTTTTAGCTTTTCTGGGGTTAATTGCCTAGTCTTCTCAATCAATTCTTCCATAGACAACGGTGCTAGTTCTTGTTCTGGTTCAAAGTGTAGCATTGCATTGATAGCCTGGGGAGTAATAGGAAACAGAACACTCTGATCAGGAGCTATTACAGCCCTTTCAGCGGGATCATAGTTTGAATGGCAATAATGGATGATTTCTGGGAAAAAAATGACCGAAGGGATGAGATACCTTGGGATATTGGATTCCCACAACTCTATAAGATCTTCCCCCTTTGAGTATTCGTCTCTGCAGCGACAATAACTCAGAAGGGGACTTTCATCAAAATGCAAGTCTTTAATTTGGAAATCTTTATCTACCAAAGGTAAATATTCCAACTCACGGTGAGGGGCATTCAGTGGAGTTATATTTAAAGCTGTCGGGGCCTCCATTTTGGTTCTTGTGGATTCAAAATGGAGGTTTCTGGTTTTCTTCACAGGCCGGGCGTGATTTCTAAAATGAAGGAAATTAGCACAAATGCAGTTTCAGGGAGCAATTGAACAGTTTTAAAACCTCTGGGGAAGATCTCAGTGATGAGTTTTAATCACTAATTCAGCGAAAAACAAAGAAAACAGAGTTTTTCTTGCAGTTCGGGGCAGAATAGGATAAATATCTATTCTTGGAAGAAAGCTGGTTCTTAACAGGTAACAGGCGGTAACAGGAGGACGCTTGAACGCAGGTCTGGCAGATTTATGGAGCGAAATTGAATGGAACAGTGGATTTCAATGAAAATTCGAAAACCGTAGCAGAGAGCACAGTCGCGTTTAATAACGAAAATAACGGAAAAAACATGAAAATTGGCTTTATTTACAAGTTTAAAGGGTTTTTTAGTTTTTCGAGGAGTGACGTCATCAACGTACGGGCTGACGTATGGTGGAGGGGCCGGGCGGTAAGTGGTAAGTCCCCGCACTGCTTATGAGCAAAAGCGGTATTAACCACGAGGGCAGCGATTCCACAAAGTTATTGACGCGTGGACGGGTGACTAGTCAAATACCACCAATCCCCCGCTGGTTAAAGTTCTTACAAAGGATGGGTAGCGGGATTAACGTGGAGCGTTGATCTGCGGAGGAGCGATCCGACGGTTAAAGAAACGGAAAGATAATGGGATAGTTATTGCGCGGGCCCGACGGGGTTTTAAATGCCATTAACTTTATTAATCTCCCCGAGGGTCGTCTGATAGGCGGAAGAGTATGGTTATTAATTAATTTATATAATTAATTAATCCCACAGTGATAAAGGAAATAGGGGTCGCGGTGGGGTTAAAACGTCGGATGAAATGCCAGGTGGATGAGCCACGTTGGCGCGGGATTTTCCAAAGTTTAGTTTCGAAAATAAAACTTCGGGTTTTATTTATATTTTTGGGTTTAAACATACATATCGTATGTTTAAAGTTTTATTTTTCATATGTGTTTTATTATATGATAAATTAATTAATATAATTAACTTACCATAGGGGTGGGATTATTATATAAAGATATAATTTAACCAAAGGGCTTATATAGTGGGTTTTTATTTGAATGCACGGGGAAATAATTACTTTGGTTAAACTTTATAATAGAGGGGTTTTTTGGGGTATTTATAAAAAAGGAGTTATATACTTAGGATAGGGCATTTCACTAGAGATTTAGTAAATAGAGTTAAACATTAATATGACAAAGGGACAAGGGAACTCAAAATATTTTGCACATCTAAGAAAGTGATAACTTCTGAAGTATTTAGCAATATCTCATCTTCCACACTTAAACTTAGAATAGTAAGTTATTTTGAGGGATTTTTATGGAATTTGTCATAGTTTTCCTAAGAAAAATGGGATTTTACTTAGGACAAGGTTAAAGGTGAATGATTATAATGATGAATTATCTAGAGTACTTAGGTCTTTTTGATCATTAGGCCGAGGGTCTGGTCCCTCCAAAAGTCAAGGAAATGCCTTGAGCCCTTTTGATCTCTAAACACCTTAGTACTTTGGGGGAAATTAGTAAAACTTTTAAGGGGAAAGTGATGAGGGAAGTTAATGAGTTTGACTTTGCTTGCTGTGATTTTCCAGTGTATTTACTGCTTTAGTATTTGTGATGAAAGTAAAGGATCAAAAACATGTAGCAGCATCATTCATCAGATAACACTTTGCAGCACCATCTACCTACCCTATCTACTTAACACTACCATTTTCTCTTCTTTATTAGGGTGCATTTAGAGTTGCAAACCCTTTTAAATTTTTCTTTTTACAAGGCAAATCTATCTAATTCTACCCTTATTACATCCAAGGGCTTAGATTAAACTGTTGAGCACCTCTTATTAACTCTACCTATCTACTTATCTGCCAAGATTAAACTGTTTGGACAGATATTTATTCTCTAATCTACAACATGAAATTGAAATATGAGTAAGCCCAGTTTAAATAGTTTGACTTATTCATGAATTGTGGCAAAGGTTTGACAAGCTGCACACAATTTCTTTATTACAAAAATGAAATAGCAGTGGCATTTGGATTTGCACACTTTCCTTGGTCTATTTTTTGTTAGGGGTTCATTTCTTCCACTTTTTTTTGACCATTTTATTTTTCTTACCCTTTGATTTTTCTTTTAGGGTATACCCTCTTTACATTTTTTAAATTATTTGATTTTTTGGTTTTTTTCAAGAATATGGAACACCTTTGCTCAAGAAAGAAGGTTTGAACATATTCCATAGTTCAATCAAGACAATCATGAAAAATGAAACCTATTGGTATAGGAGACTAACACTATCCACACCATCAGTGTTTACAAAAAATACTAAAGGTTACACATTCCAGCATTAAGGAATCGAGAGAAGGCTCAGTAATAGCATAAGGTTAACAGGGGTGGTAAAATCCCATGCACAGGTGGAGAATCAGCTGGAACGGATGAAATTGATGGATCCACAGGAACAGTAAGCTTTATACCTTAGGAGTACTTGTCATAATTTCATACATGAACTACGAGACCTAGTGTGATCTCCTGATCGGATTCGGCCTTCGATCCTTCGCTCATGCGAAAATGCTATTTTCCCGGCTCGAATACGAGTAAGAGTAGACCTTTTTCTTATAGCAAGATATTCGTCTGGCTCAACCGGTGAACTGGTGGGGGATTTCTGGAGACAGTGAATCTAAATCATATTACATATGTCATAACAATTTAGTGGAAGGTGGTTTGTTTGATCAGCAGCATTGGGTAGGCATATTTCTCCTCAGTGGGGGAGGGTGGGGGTCATTCTAAATCATAGCCATAGGAAAAAAGGAATAGTCCTGTCAAATATAACATTCAATGTGAGGAGTGGAGCCAAGAATCTGACACTAAAAACGAGGTAGGGGAATTTGGGAAGACCAATGATGATATCAAGCTAATTACTGATGAACAACTGGTGGCACAGATCAAGGGAAGGACCATTGTAACAGATCATTATTGAAAGACCATTCTTCTATTCATCGAGCAGATATCAGGGCCTTCCTTATCCATAAAAAAAAAATATATATTTATACACTAAGATAACATTCCATAGCTAAAAAAATTTAATTATACTTAAGTCTGCAATCGTAAAACATATAAGCTGCACAAGAGAAAAAAAATATGGCTTATATATTGTGCTAAAAACGTTTAATTATACTTAGTCTACAATCATAAGACAAAGAAGCTGCACGAAAGAAAAAAAACACGGCTTATATATTGTGCCATCTAGAGCCAGATAAACCCAGAATTACATTCAAACTTGATCTAAACTTCCATGCATAAGTGGAGAATCAGCAACAGAAAGAGCTACTTACGTGGTATTTCACTTGACGTCACCACAGATAATCACCAATACAGCGAAAGCAGCCCCAGACCAGCAGCAGCGTTGCAACAATTCAATGAACAGAACAGAAACACAAAACATGCGAAGAAACAGAGCAAAGAAACAAAAACGTGGGAAACAAATAAACTTTGTGGGCGATATATTTATAAGAAATCGTTTGGCCGAACTATTTTAAGAGTAAATGTTTGGCCGAACTTTTGTTGCCGATTTTCCCATCTCCGGAAAAAATTTTGTTTGCACACATTGTGAGTGTGACATCAATCTAAATGGAAGAACGAGTTCATTCGAGCTTTTTCATAAAGTTCGGCCAAACTATTGCCGAAAAAAATTTTCCGCCCCCTATTCTTAGAAAAGTGTAACCCAACTTCAAATTTCCGCCCTTATCTGAACCTTATTTTGCTAGAAAGCCAAATTTCTACCACAAACTTTTGAATATCAGATTTAAGGCTATGCCAAAAAAATTATTTCTTCACCCCGTGTTAAGATTCTAAAAATCCTGAGTGTCCTCCTAAGGGAGATCTGTGAAATTCCAAAAGAACATTTTTTTTTAGCTGGGAATAATTACAAATATATAAGCGATATTTGTACCATAAGGAATCATTTTTCCAACAAAATGTATTAGATGTACTAGGATGTTGCTGAAAAAATTGAATGAGAGTCCACACTTATTCACCCTTCTTCTATTCATCCCTTGTTTCGGTTATCCAATCTGGTCGAATAATAGAAATGGCACAAAGCAATGCTTCCATCTCTTCATCCTTTCTTGAGAGCGCATCTGCAACAACATTTAGCTTCCATTTTTTGTAGGTGATTCCAAAGTCATAACCCAACATATTTGTGACCCATTTTTATTGCTCTTCTGAAGATAGCCTTTGTTGTAAAAAGTATTTAAGATTACCATGATCATTTTTTACCTTGAATTGTCTTCACATTAGGTAAGGTCACCATTTCTTTAGTGCACGTAGTATTGCCAACATTTCCTTCTCATAAATAGCTTTATGTAAATACTTTCCTTTGGTTGGATGACTTTAAAAATAAATGGGTCTTTATTATTGCATTAAAACCCCACCAATTCTATTTCCTGAGGCATCATATTCCACAATAAAGCTTTCTGTGATGTCTAGTGTAGCTAAGACCAGTGCTAGGTACATTGCCCCTTTAAGATGATCAGAGACCTTATTTGCTTCAAGAGTCAATGAAAATGCATATTTCTTCAATAATGTTGTTAGAGGTGCTCGTATTCTCCCATAATTCTTACCAAAATTGAGATAATACCCTATTAACCTGAGCAATCCTCAGAACTGCTTTATGGTTGTGGGGACTTTCCATTCCTTAATGGATTTAATTTTGTTAGGGTCTACCTTAACACCCTCGTGAGATACAATATCACCCAGATATTCCACCTCTATTACTCTAGAGAAACATTTTGAGGTTTTTGTATATAATTGTTTCTCTTCAAATAGTTTGAGCACCTTGTCAACATGTTGAACATGATTGTTCCAAAACCTGTTGTATATTAGTATATCATCAAAAAATACTAACACAAATTTTCTAAGGAAGGGTTTGGAAATGGAATTCATGAACCCTTGAAATGTAGAAGCTTCATTGGTAAGGCCAAAAGGCATGACCAAAAATTCATATAACCCTCATGAGTTCGAAATGTTTTTTTTAGAATATCTTTAGTCTTCATTCTAATTTGATGATATCCTGAATGAAGATCCAACTTGGTAAAATAAATTTCTCCATGTAATTCATCCAATAATTCACCAATCACGGGAACAGAAAATTTATCTTTAATAGTGAGCTTATTTAGCTCCCTATAATCCAGAAACATGCACCATGATCCATCCTTCTTGTGCACCAATTCTACTACAGTAGGGAAAGAACTTTCACAAGGTTGAATTATACAAGCCTCTAACATTTTTGAAATCATACGTTCAGTTTCCCTATTCTGGAAATAAGGATATATATAAGGCATGATGTTTGGAGGAACACTTCCTGGAATCAAATGAAGATTATGATCATGATCATGAATAGTTGGGAGTCCTTTGGGAGCTTCAAACACCTTGGAATGATTGTCCAAGGGTTTTTGAGATCTAGAGAAATAGATGATTTTGATGTTGGAACTTCTAGTGAGCATGATCGTACAATTATGCCTCATTGTTATTTCTTCAGAATCTTTGTCATGACATTAGAGCTTATTATTTATATCGGCTTCTGTGCGATACACTGTAATTCAACTTCCTTTCTTTATGAAGAAAATTCAAGAAAAGTTCTGGAAAATTAAAAGATACCATCCCCAAATATTGTAACCATTATACTCCTAGTACAACATCAGCATCTCCCATTATAATGGAAAGCATTGGACTATTCAATACATATTCCCCCATGGTTAGCTTGATATTATGTAATTTTCTGGAGAAATTTATATTTCCTCCATTTTCAACCATCACTTGACATTCTGGTGTTGGGTATAGGAAGCAATTCAATTCCTTGGCTACCTTACAATGAACAAAATTATTGGTACTACCCAAATCAATCAACACTATTACCTTTTTCTTCTTGATATGTCCTTCTATATTGAGAGTTTGAGGAGTGGTAATTCCTCCCAATGCAGTACATGATATGGTAAGACTCATTTCATCTTTCTCTAGGGTTGGTTCCTGGTGTATATTCTCCTTTTTTGAAGTTTCTTGTTCATTTTATTCCTCCTATTCACAATCTATGTAAAATAATTACTTCTCAACACACCTCTTACCTTTAGTGTATTTCCTATCACAATTGTAGAAAAGCCCTTTTTCTCTTTTTTCTTCCAATTGGTGTGTTGTTAACCTTGTAGGTTGTAGAAGTTTATAAGTAGCGATACTTCCATCTTTATAGATGTGAGCAGTAGGCTTCCTTGTTGCCATAATTTTACATTCAATTTTTATTTGCAACCTAAATGCCTTCTACAATGAATCAGATTCCCAAAGGTGAACCTCATGTTGGATGTTATCCTTTAAAGTCCTTATAAATACATCAATCCTATATTCCTCTGGAATATCAGTTACCCTTATATTCAATTTTTTGAAGTAGGAAATGTGCTCCACCACAGAACCCTTTTGTTTGAGATATATCAATTGGCTAAAGAATGTGTTTCTCTTCATATCCTCATAATGTGTTATCATTTCCTTTCTAAAAATTGACCAAGTGATAGTTTATTTACGGGAGAAAAGCCATCGATACCATACAAATGTATTTTGTTCTAAATATAAAGTTGTAATGCGTACATTTTGTGTTTTTTTCACATTATCAAGATCAAAAAATTACTCCACATGTAGTATCCATGTTACGAGATCCTTGCCATCAAAATTCTTCATTTCGATCTTTGGAATATGGTGGGTCTTCAATCCAACATTAGAGATTATCCAATCATGATTAACATTTGTTTTTTTCTCATCATGAGTTTCCTCTACTACCTTTTCACCATTAGGAATCATTTATTGTATCAACTTTGTCAAATGTTCCTTCAAACCTTCCATGTGTTCTTTTACATCATCCTTCATGTCTTCCATGTTTTCTTTCATTTTTTGTTCTATACCATCGATCTTAGCTTCCGTTCATTTCTTCAAACCATCCATATTAGCTTCCACGCCTTTCTTCAAACCAACCATATTAGGTTCCATGCCCTTCTTCAAACCATCCATCTTAGCTTCCATGTCTTTCTTCAAAACTTCCATTTCATTTTTTGTTGCTCTTTGCAAGAGATAAATTTGATGCACTTGATCTTGTAATTTTGAAATATCATGTTGAACTTCTTCATCTTCATGAGTCATAGTAAAGTATTTTGAGGGCTTAATGGGTGTTGAAATATTTTTATGGGGAATTTTAGAACCCAATATTAATATATATGCTTCAATATGCCCTTGGAAACCCTTCAAACTGACTTTTGAAACAACACTGATGTAATTTGAAAAATAATAGACACCTTTTTCTTTCTTTTGAGGAGCTCGATGTTGAAACTGAATTATCTCTGTGATTTTGGATCTTAAATATTTGATAGTAGCCCTCTGAAGCTTATTTCAAATGCCATAGGTCTAACCTGATTTGGATGACTCAAGAAAAAGTTATGCCCAATCTCCGACAATGACCTAATTATGGACTAGTTCAGGAAAGAAAAATTATACGGTGTGCCACATGTCATTAATTTCTCCTTCCGCTCTGAAATTGATACACACGAAAATATAGTCCATTTGATTTTGGCCACTTTTTATAGAAATCCAATCCGATGCTCAGAGAGAGACTTATGACGATTTTCCCAAGGTCACCTCTTTTATATGAAATTTAGGAGCCTGCAAAAACCCTAAGTTCCACATATAATATCTCTGAAAATATTGTGAAACAAGATCTAAAATTTTTACATGATGTTCCTTAGGATTTCGGCTTCGCGTGGTCAGAATTTTATCTTCTGAACCTTTGTAGAAAAAATGTTTTAACGAAAATTCCACGATGACTGGTTTGGAGCAGCAAGACCCTAGAATTCAAAGCTCTGATACCAAATGTTATCAATCCAGCTCCAAAAATAGAATAAAAGAGAGATCAACACCTTAGAAATAAGCCACTTCGAGGGGGAAACCTTCTTTACATCACATAAATGAAAAATTATTCTATGATACAAATGACAAAACCTCCTTTCCGTATATAGGAGTCCATGGGGTCACAATATAATCCTAGCCATCCTACCAATAAAAATTTAAGGGCACAATAATAGCAATATGGGGGTTATAAGGGTACAAAAACAAAAATAAGGGGGCAATACTACTAAAAATAAGGGAATACAATAGTAATATAGGGACCTAACATGTTATGATGGAATTAGTTGGTCATAGGAAGTGTCATGAGTGAGCCATATGTTCTCTCCAAGGAGCCTTATATTCATTTTTCACATCCTTATACCTCGCTAGCTAAGGTTTGGAAAATTATTTGCATATGGTCAGAAGGAAATTCTTGTAGGATTATGATGATATGGTCTATGAGAGAAAGTCTAGTGTGTATTTTTAATTATATGTGGATGTTGATGGTCATATATATTTTGTTGCTATTTTAGTTTAAGTGTGAGATTGGTATAGTTTGAGCTATTGATTGAGCTTATCACTCCTAGCATACATCTAGTCATGGAGAGTTGTTATTGAAACTATGGGAGAGATAGAGTTCATATTGCTGGTACTTCTTGTCATGCACCCATAAATGAGTGAGAGGTTTTGTTGCTCGTGAACATCAAACTAGTATCCATGGATAATCAATAGAGTGTTGATTCCATTAATTATATTAGACCTTTTCCATTGATGTAAAAGGGGGGGGATAGAGTAAGGAGGCCCTTTTCTCAGAGGTCAGCCAGTTGGATCAGATGGGGTTTCCATTAATGTGAAAGAGGGATATTTTTGGAATGGATTTTGCTATGTGGTTTTTTTGGCTCGAATTCATGTCAGCCTTATTTTTAAGGTCCTCATAATTTGTGCTCATCAAGAGATGAGTTATCAGTGATGTGTTGACTATTTTTGAGATGTTACTGCCTTATGATGGCACCTTTAATTACTGTATAAGAGTTGGAAGAGATATGACAGGGTTTGGAGATTTTGTACAAGGTATTGTAGGTTTAAGAGGTGGTTAAGGACATGAACGAACAAGTTCTAGAAGTTTGGAGATGATTAGATGCAGAAAAGGGGCTAAAATTATGTTAACTCGGGCTACCTAAAGACAACCTGCATTAGTAACTTATTTTTTGTGAAGAATAGTTGTGTTACCCCTCAATATAACACTTTTTCGAAAGGTGAAGGATGTGTTATGGTCTATAGGGTGATAAAAAGAGAAAAAAAAAGGAAAACCATTATTTTTTCCTATTGTAACTGAAGGAGGGTTTGATCAGAGTTTTTTATTGGGTGTAACTTGATAATTTACCTAGTTTATTATAAAATTATAGTGCACATATATTTACACCAAATAAATTGACAATAATGTGATTGGATGAAGGAGCACATTATCCTTTTAGAGAGAGGCACAAATTTAATAAGAGGAAGAGGATAGAGTGATGGATATTTGATGACAGAGGTCATGACAGGGAGTAAGGACCCTGTAGAGAGGAAGAGGAAAGCGTGATGGTAATCTACTTTCAGTGTTAATTATAGAGATGCATATGATGGAGTTCATCCAACAAAGAGACAAATTCCATAATGCATACATGCAACAAATCATATATGTGTGTAGACTGATGGAAAACTGTTTGTGGTTGCAACTATTGTGTTTCAATTTTGTTCTACATGATGATTGAAAGAGCATCATCCTATTTTGTTTCTATGCATATTGTATGTAAATTGTAGACATGATAGTACTTATGATGTTGTGTGGATGGGTATTTTGTATAAGGTGTCAGTGAAATGTATGCTTGCGAGCATTCATATGATGAGAGAATATTGTGGCTATGTGAGAGAAGAGATGATTGATGTTGTGATGATTTTGAGGTTATTATGTGCTCAAGTGAGGTTATCCTTTAAGAGTTGGAGAACATTTTGTTGATGCTCGATGTGATCCTCCATTGCTTGAACCTTATAATTGTCTCTTAAAGATGATGTGATGGACGGTGGATGATATACATAAAGTTCCATAAAGGGGGAATTTTTGCTACAGTATGGAAGGGAGTGTTATACCACAATTTAGCTAGAGGTAACCACTTTCACCATGTTGTTTGTTAATCATATACAAAGAAATGAAGATATCCTTCCAGAGATATTTTTACTATCTCAGTTTTTCGATAATATTGAGGATGATATGATGATCTATAAGCTAATTGAGTACCCAACCAAGAAAATAATTCCTTCCAAAAATTTCCTGTAAAAATGGGATCTCTTTCGCTTAAAATAATCATTGGGTTTCCATGTAGATTTTGAATTTTTTCGATAAATCTAATAGCAATTGTATTGGCTTTAAATGGATGAGATAATGCACAGATGTGTGCATACCTGGGAATTCTACCAATTACCACCATGATGATAGTATTTCATTCTGACTTGGGTAAATCTGTGATAAAATCCATTGAAACCTCCTCTCAAAGTTGACTTGGAATGGATACAGGTCGTAACAGACCTGAGGTCTTAATTATCTCAACTTTATTTTGTTGGAAAACCAAACATTGAGACATAAAATTTTAAATATCAGATTGAAGGCACTCCCAAAAACTTCCTTCTTGACCCTGTGGTAATTTTTTAAAAACCCTCAGTGCCATCATAAGCGATATGTGTCCAATTACAAAAGAATTAGTTGAGAATTCTTAAAAAGATAGAAACGATATTTATACCCCTAATGAATCCTTTTTCAAACTAAATGTTTCATATGTACTGGGATCTTGCTACCAATTTTGAATGAGTGTCCATAGCTCTTCTTAATTATTCCACTCATCACTTTCTTCAGTTATCTATTCATGTTGGATAATATAAATGACACAAAGAAATGCTTCCAGATCCTCATCCTTTCTAAAGAGTGCATCTGCAACAACATTTTTCTTCGCTATTTTGCAGATGATTTCAAAGTCATAACCCAACATCTTTGTGACCGAATTTTTCTTCTCTTCTGAATATAATATTTGTTCCAAAAAATATTTAAGACTATCATGATTCCTTTTTACCCTAAATTGTCTTCCTATAAGGTAAGGTCTCTATTTCTTTAGTGCATGTAGTATTTCCAACCTTTCCTTCTTATAGATAGGTTTTTGTAAATACTTTCCTTTTTATTAGATGACTTTCATTTCTTTAATGGGTCTTCCTTCTCACATTAAAACTACACCAATTTATTTTCCTGAGGTATCCCAATCCACAGTAAAAAAAATTGTGAACTCTGACGTATCAAAGACCTCTACTTGGAAAATTTCCTCTTTAAGATGTTCAAAGGCCTTAGTTGGTTCCAGAGTCCAAGAAAATACATATTTCTTTAGTAATAATGTTAGAGGTGTGTATATTCTCAAATAATTGTTAACAAAATTGGGATAATACCCAGTTAACCCGAGAAATCCACGAAGATGCTTTATGGTTGTGGGGATTTTCCATTCCTTAATGGATTTAATTTTGTTAGGGTCTACCTTAACACCCTCATGAGATACAAAATGACCCAAATATTCCACATCCTCTAATCCAAAGAAACATTTGTATTTTTTTTCACATAATTTTTTCTCCTGCAATAGTTTGAGCACATTTTCAACATGTTGAACATGATCCCTCCAACACTTGTTGTAGATTCGTATATCATCAAAAAATACTAACAAAAATTTTCTAAGGAAGGGATTGAAAATGGAATTCATCAAACCTTGAAATATGGAAGGTGCATTAGTAAGGCCAAAAGGCATGACCAAAAATTCATAATGACCCTCATGAGTTATGAATATTCTTTTTCAAATGTCCTCACTCTTCATTCTAATCTAATGATATCGAGAAAGAACATCGAGCTTGGTGAAGTAAATTGCTCCATGTAATTCATCCAATAATTAATCAATGAAAAGGATGGGAAATATATCTTTAATAGTGAGCTTATTGAGCTCCATATAATCTGGACAAATATGCCATGATCCAACCTTCTTGTGCACCAATACTACTAGAGCAAAGAAAGAACCTTTACTAGGTTCAGTTATACCAACCTCTCCAATTTATATAACCATACATTCAATCTCATTGTTTTGAGCATAACAATGTCTATAAGTCCTGATGTTTGGAGGAACACTTCCTAGAATCAAATGAATAATGTGATCATGATCACGAATAGGTGGGATTCATTTGGTAGTCTCAAACACCTTCAAACGATTGTCTAAGACTTTTTGGAGATCTGGAGAAATAGATGTTTTGATGTTTGAACCTCTAGTGAGCATAATTGTGAAATTATATGCCTCATTGTTATTTCTTCATAATATTTTTCATGAAATTAGGGCTGATTATATTTCCCGTATTCCCTATGATATCTCGTAATTCAAATTTCTTTCCTTCTGAGAAAAATAAATAAAAGTTATTGAAAATTAAAAGCTACCATCCCAAAACATTGTAACCATTGTAATCCTAGTACAGCATCAACACCACCAATCGGAATGGAGAGAATTGGACTATTCAATACATATTCCGCCATGGTTAGGTTGATATTATGACACTTTCAAATGAAATTTATGGTTCCTCCATGTGCAACAATCACTTGACACTCTTGTGTTTGGTATAGGAAGAAATTATATTCTTTGACTACCTTACAATGAATAATATTTTGGGTACTACCAAAATCAATCAGCACTATTATATTTTTCTTCTTGATATGTCCTTCTACCTTGAGAGTTTAAGGACTAGTAATTCCTTCTAATGCATTACAAGATATGGTTGGATTCATTTTGTCTTAATATATGGTTAGTTCTTGGTGTATATCCTCTTCTTTTGAAGTTTATTTTTCCTTTTTTTCATCCTCTTCAAAATCTATGTAAAATAATTTCCTCTTGGTACACTTATGACCTTTAGTGTATTTTCTATCCTAACTATAACAAATTCCTTCTGCTCGTTTTTCTTCCAATTTTTGTGGTGTCAACCTTGTAGGTTGTGGAAGTATAGGAGTAGAAACATTTCCATCTTTATAGTTTCCAGTGGTAAGCTTCCTTGTCACCATAATTTTTCTTTCAAACTTTCTTCTCAACCTAAATCCCTTCTCCAATTAATCAGGTTCCCAAAGGCGAACCTCATGTTGGATGTTATCATTTAATACTATGAATACCTCAATCTTGTGCTCCTCTAGAATATCATTTACCCTTATATTCAATTTTTGGATGTCCTCAATGTGCTCTACCATTGAACACTTTTGTTTGAGTTTTATCAATTGGATAAAGAATGTGTTTCTCTTTGTATCCTCATAATGTGCTATCATTTCCTCCACAAAAATTGACCAAGTGAAGATTTTTTTATGAGAGAAAAGCCACCAATGTCATACAAATGTATTGGGTTCTAAAAATAGAGTTGAAATGCGTAACGTTTATGTGTTTTCACATTATGGAGATCAAAGTATTGCTCCATCTGTAGTATCCATGTTACGGGATCCTTGCCATCAAAATTCCTCATATCAGTATCTGGAATATGGTGTATCTTCAATCCAATAATATATTCTATGAAATCATGGTTAACATCTATTTTTTTCTCATTATGAGTTTCCTCTACTACCTTTTTTCCATTAGGAATATTTACTTTTAGCAACCTTTCCAAAACATCCTTCAAATATTCCATGTTGCATTCTATACCATCTATCTTAGCTTCCATGACATTCATTCCATACTTCAAACCATCCATCTTAGCTTCTAGTTCATTTTTGGTTGTTTTATGTGAGTGAAATTTGTTGCACTTGGTCCTGTAATTTTCAGATATCGTGCTACAATTCTTCCTCTTCATGTGTAATAGTAGAGATTTATGAGGGATTAATTGGAGTAGAATTCTTTTTTTGAGGAATTTTGGAACTCAATATTGATATATATGCTTCAAGATTGCCCTGGAATCACTTCAAACTGATTTTTCAAACAAACGTTATGCGATTTTTTTAAAACATACACAAATTTGTATTTCTTTTAACTCTACCATTTTGGATCTGAAATATTTGAAATATGGTTCTAAGGTATCACTTTGAGTCTTCTTTCCAATGCCACATGCCATACCTAATTTGGGTTCTTGAAGATAAAGTTATGCCCAATCTCCCACAATCACCTAATTATGGGTTGGTTCACTACAAAGAGCTTGTATGACGTACCATGTGTCACTATTTTGACCTTCAGCTCTAAAATTGATACACAATAAACTAAAGTTAGTGTGATTTTAGCTACTTTTTACAGAATTCCAATCTGATTTTTGAAAGAAAATTTTTGACGATGTTCCCTCGTCCACCTCTTTGAGATGAAATTCTGGAGCTTGCAAAAATCATAACTTCCTCATATCATATCTCCAAAACTATAGCGAACCAAGATATGATATTTTTACATGGAGTTCCTCAGGATTTATTCTTCTCATTGTAAATATTTGAGCTTCTGGAACCAGCTCACAAATAGAAGAAAATATAACTCAACGACTTATAAGTCAGCCTGTTAGAAGTGGAAACCTCCTTTATATTACATAAATGAATAATTTTTGGATGATACAAATGAAAAATCCTACCTTCTATTTATATGAGTCTAAGGGGTCACAATATAACAATATTGGGACCACATGGGTACAACAATAATAATAATGGGGCCAGGGGACACAAATTTCTATGATATTTTTTCTGAGTCCAGGAGTATGATCTAAGTTTAAGGGTGGTTTTTCAACCTTAAGGAAAGCAGCGAGTGAAACAATATATCCACTGAACCTTATCGACCAAATCCAACATCAAAAGACACATTAGTTGATGCCACAATGCATGCAATGATCTCCCATTCAGACCAAAAATGGTCTCTACAACATTATTTATCATGTGTGCTCCGACATCTATGCATATGCTTTTCTTTCTCTCCTTCGCACACAACTACTTTCACCTCATATTTCCCCTATGTTCTCAACTTGTTCCCTCTTTTCTTCATGTCATTTTCCTTCCTATTAATGTCCCGAACACATGCCAAAATAACAAGGATAATATGGGCTCATCCTTCACTCAGACGACCCATACATAATTTTAGTGCTTACACTAATAGGGACACTAGTATTAGGGAGATAGGTGGTAAAATAAATGAAGTGGATTTGGTTTACACTCAACACATGAAATTGCTCCTCATCATGCTCTTCATCCATGTCCACTCTTCCATCTCATCCATATTTTATGTTTTCACGTAATGTCATATAAACCAATACACAACATGAAATTTACATGAGGGCTAGAAAAAAGGGTTCGATAGGGCTAAAAAAAAGGGTTTGATAGTCCCCACCACCTTAGAGGAACATCATCCATGGTGTTACGTAAACATAATAGAAAATAAATCCATGAGATTTACATTTACACCTCTCTACATCAATGACATATTCCATGTTCTTATTTTCCACTTGAGAAATGTCCTTCATTTTTCATATTCTAGTTTCCTTTAGACTTCCTAGCATTCTGACACATTTAAGATTACTATTTGGATTATCCTAAGGAATTCCATAGGAAACATACTCAACTCATTGCTTCCTATGACACACCCATTTAATTTTTTACCTTGATGAGTTTGCACATTATTCTTTGAAAAAAGGTTCACTCAAGTTTACACTTTTATGTAGTCACACACCATTTAAGTTAAAGCATCCCCTTCTCCACTTCCTCAATCCTTCAAGCCATCAATTCCTTGTGAAGTATTTCTTGAAAAATAATTTATTCATAGCTAATAAATCGCTCTTCATCGCTTTAATAACATATTTTTATTTTTCATGGGATATCTCATGGAGGTAAATGCATATCATAGGGTTTTAGTGTCACCAAAATAGCCTACTCCCGAAGGTATTCAACTCCATTTTGTTTTTACTGTACACTATGATATTATTAAGTCATTAATTTTTTCTTCATAGCCAACCCATAAGCACATGAGTCTTATGATTTAAATCATAAAAAAATTAAAGTAAATTAAGCCATAGTTTCATTAGTAGATTCTTTATTAAGATAACCATAAAATTTTAAATCAATTAAAATTACAACTTAATAAAGAAATATATATTATTCAAACTAGTAGTTGATACATACCTATGTAGTTACTTATTCTTCCTTGGGCTCACAAGTGCTGAGTGACTTCACAAAAACATTAAATATTTAGTGTTTCCTAGTTCCAAACGGTCTTTAGCTAGATCCATATTCAAATATGGCTCACAGGAATCCAAAGCACATAGTGTCTCCACCTATTAGGAACTATAAGAATCCATAGCACAAAATTTCTCCAGCTACTAAGCACTCTTTGAGAAATTTCACTAGAAAGGAAAGTTCTCAAGGGTAAATATACTACTCTACATAATCTTTTTGTATAGCCCCATCCTCAATTCCAACTCATTGAGTAGTTTTACCACCAAGGGAAGCACTCAGCAGTTGATATACTTCTCCAAACAATATTTTCATATATATTTTTCATCAAGTCGATCTCACTAATTAATATCATCACCAACGGAAAAACTCACTAGTATATATACTTCTCCACACAGTTTTTTCTTATAGATACAAAGAACACCCCTACTCTCAGTCTCCTCCCCGTTAGTGTGGGCATCTACCACTAAGGTAGTCATATGTTGACATGAGTATCATCACACCTCTAGGAACAAGAAACCCACATATAGGGTAGTATACATGTCCAAAGGTTTTGTTATTACACCACCAATGTCAATGCACCTTTGGATCTAGTAATCTACCATACAGAGTAGTCTACCTATCCAAGGTTTTACCATCACACCTCCAATATCATCAAATATCTAGGCATAGGCTACCACCATATGAGGTAATCTTGATGTCCAAGGCTTTACCGCGTGATGTATTCAATAGCCATATAACTGATTTCCAATTTTGCATGCTCTAATGACAAGTGCATGTAGTCTTATGGAAAAGTACAATTAAGTCATCCTTCACTCCAATAATCATGGTATCTTATAGTCAAGGTATCAGTTATGACTTGTTCCCATGAGATAAATGAAGTGCCATGAATTGAAATTCCATATGAAAGTATCTTAATAATCTTCATGTTCCATGATTTAGCCTTTCTCACAAAATTTAGTTTCCCATTGAATATTCTCAAAAATTTCAAGACAAGGATTTTCATTTCCCAATTTTTCTTCATACAAAAACCTAATCTCATAGATATGAGATCTTTTTATTGTCATGTTGTTGGGCTCCTTTGTAAGTGGTGTTGATTTTTCATGGTGGCTTTGGTCTAACACCTCATTCCAACACTATCCATACAGTGAGATCCTTTGATCACCCAACACTGGTGAGTGCTTAAATATACAATATTTTCATTGCGAAAATTCATAACATCCTAAAGTGAGATCATAGTTATTGTACTCATAATAATTCTATCACTCCAACTAAATTAAAATAAATGGAAATTACACTTTCATTGAACGAGACATGTGCATCACATTTATCCAAAGAATTTCATAATGCAATTAATATTTTTGTCCAATATAATAATGAGCTACAAATGAGGGATGCTTCTCTCTAAAATCATGAATATTTTTATTCTCCATTTCATTTTGCATGGTTTACAATATTCATTGCAATATTTTCGTATTGAAGGCTTCCTCCTTAAACCATAGTATTCCTTGCTATTCATGGAATATACATAAATTTCAAACAATAGTTTTCAATTTCAGTTGATGAAATTATTACACAATTCCTTTCTTTTACCCTTTTTACCTCAGCTTAATGCTTGGACTATTTATTTGGATGGCATTAATAGAAATTTTTTTTGAAGTCTTTTGAAGGTTTATAACATTAGTACTCCTCGAATACTCAAAAATTCCTAAGATGGTATTATGATGACATATTAATCATAAAACCATCCATTCATTTATTTATAGATTTTTATGAAAATATCATAAATGAATTTTCATTTATATTTGGTTCCAACATGTATTCATTCGTGCTCCCAATCTTGTGCATAGAAATTTTAGAAGCACATGTAATTCCTTTACATGTTCCATACTATAAATACACTTTCAATCTCTTGCCTTCATCATTTTCAATCATGCACAAAACAAAGGTCAAAAGCATACTCACATTAACAATGGTGTTGATCAACAAGAGGTCGTTCTTGCACACTTTCCCAATGTTTCCCCCACATGATGTGTAATCCATTAAATAACCTCACTGCGTCACTAAAATCATGGAAAGTGAAAAATTGATTTACATAACATTTACAAAATCATAATATTTTAGAATATTAATCACTTATCTTCCTACAATGATAGTTCTCAACACATGACCTTTCCAACTAAATAGCATCACCATACCATTATTTATTTTTCTCATATTTCTAATGTCCATGAAATATAGAATATATATTACTCATGCATAGTTTTAGCAATGAAAACTTCCTTCTGATGATATTTTCATAGTTTTCATGTCCCTGTCTATTTTGTTCATGTTGACCTAGCCAAGTCCACTTAGTTGTTTTCCTATCTTTTTATGTCTCATGTTGCCATTTATCTTCTGCACAGGGTCTATTCAGGGTTTTTACTTCTAGTTGTGTTTTTTTTAGCTCTTATCCATGAGTTCCTTTTCTTTCATTTTCAAGGCCCAACATACCAACGAAAACCAAACCACAAAGGGACAGAAGAGAGAATGAAAAACAAATAAGTACCAAAATAGAAACACAACAAAAGTTAAAGTAGCATGGCCATGCTAAAATTCAAGAAGGAAACAAAAATAATATGAAGCAAACAATAACATCAGAGGCAGAAAAAAAATTACCCTCTACACATCATTCATCAGCCCACAACAAACTCAACCCATTAAGATCTAGTGTTCAAATTTTTGGAGTTTGCATGAGATTTTCTTCCTTGCAAAAGCTAGGGGGACACTCCCCTTACATTCATGTGCATATAAGTTGTTTGAATACATTAATTTAGTATAATTTTCTTAGAAAATGATCATTTCTTCATGAAATATCCTAACCATATACTCATCTCATGCACTTAATTATTCATTGAAACAATACTTTATGTGTGCATAAATTCAATAGTAAAAATAAATAATTCTCAGAACACTTATTTATAGAAAACCATTGATTGGTAACAAACCTCTTATTTTGAAACACATGCCACTACACTCCTTCTTTCAGGGAGTTGGCCTTTCTGAAGGAAACCCAAGGGAAATTCCATCACAACACTATCAAGAAATGCATATCATCATACATAGGTGCCACATGTATCATTATCTCATCAACACCTTACCTCCCATAGTATTGATCCTGCAAGACTACATGCAACACCTTCATTTCCTTCCAAATCATGCTGTCAAACAATTCCTAGTTACATGCTCGTGATTAACCATATTAGCCATCTAAATATACCACTTTAATTCTTTATGCATGCACATCCATTATGGTATGAACGTAACATATATTCATGCATATAGAATATCCTTATTTTATATTAATTCAATAGACATGCATACTTGAACAATTTCATCTCTTGTAATTTAATATTCCTATGTTATTATTCATCAGCTTCTAAAAAACTATGATAACATTAATCAATAGTATTAAAATAATAAGAGATAAGTTAACAGATTCCCACCTATAGTTATGGTTTCATCACTCAGCCATTAACCTTTACAATTTTTTGGGATGTTCTAGGGAATCTAGTGGAAATCCTTAATATTTATCTTGTTACATCAAACTAAAAAAAACTATTCAAGAAATATAATTGTATTTGTATATAGAGAAAAATATTTTTTCGTAATTATACATGCATGCATAGATATTTGTTTTAAAACCTCATTTATTTTTTATACTCAAGCCCAACTATATTCAATGTTGAACCTTGAATTTGATTCTAAATTTCTCTTCCATGGTCAAATCAATCTGAGTGTGTAACTTAGGAGCTCTTCTACCACTTTGTAACACTCCTTCTTATACCATTGTAATTAGTCGAGTTGTAGAAGGTGTTACATTATAATAAACCTGATCCTCAATTTTTTATGAAAACGGTTGGGTTAAAAAATTCTTCTATTTTCAAATTTATTAAAACAAAACATAACTACCATCATTAGACTCGGCTTGTCGAAATGTTTCATCTGATATAAATTTTAGTCCAATCTAACACCTCAATTGAAATTTAAGCCCTTTTAAAGTTTGTCTAATTAAATCTTACCACATCAATAAGACATAGCCATGTGACACCAATGTGTGACCCAAGCGTCTCTTCTAAATCACCTTCAAAACCAACACATAACCCACAACACCTAGGTTTCATGCATTCATGCATTTGTGGCCCTTTACACTTCATTTTAGTTGGAAGGTATCAAACCGTCTCACCTCTATTTGCAATTTAATGATATTACGTTATATATGGTTTGGGGGAAAATTCAGGTGCACCAAAATTTTCACTCTATCATATCCCCCAGACTCCTAGACTCCTTTGCATTCAAAAAAATTCAATTAAACATAGTTATTCCACCATGTGAGGCCCACCCGATATCATTTATATTTTAAACTATTCAAATCCGACTCTTTCCAAATGTTCACCCAAGCGGGACCCATCCCGACTACATTGCACTTCAACCTAATCTTGTGTAAATATCCACCCATGTAGGTCCTACAGTTAAATCCATCCTTGCTCAAATTTTGTCCCAAGTGAGGCCCTTCCAAGATATTCTACACTTCAATTCAGTTTTGCACAAATATTTACCCATGTCGGGACCATCCGAGATACTTTGTGCTTCATCCAAAATCTAGTTTAATTTGAATATGATAATTTTCAAATAATTGATTATTGTTGGTTGGTTCGATGCCCAGATATCCAGATTCATTTGCTGTTCCATAAAATAATTAGTCCCAAATACAATGACTTTCCAAAACTCTATCCAAACCTGGATACAGTTACGATGTCCTCAATACTCAAACTCATAAATTCTAAAACTTCGAGGGACTCAACAAAATTTTTCCTTGAAGAAGTACGTTTCTGTTGTGGAGGTAAATCCCCTCTGCTGATAGAGGTGATCCCTACTAGCCCAGACTGGGTCTAGCAACAATCGTTCACGCTACAGTGCAGGTTCCTAATTGCAAATAAACCAACAAGCGATGTAGGCTTACCTCGAATCCAATGCTGTTGCTTGTAGAAGAGGTAGCGATCCCATTCCTTAGCTTTGGCAGATCATGATCCCCATGATCTCCATGATGGACACCTGCACGTGCAAGAAACAAAACAAACGCAAGCGTAAAATCCAATAGATGCAACTATATGTCAGTCAGAAAGGACAGAACTCATCTTCATAAACAATAACAAGAGTGGAACCATAACCAATAGTCGCTTATTATTAATCAATCAAAGGAAAATTACAACCAAGTTCTGACACTGAATTCTCCTTCATAGGGTCGCCAGCAGAACACGTCTCGAAAAGCCTGTCAAGGATGGGACAAACCTCTCTCTTCGGATCTTGACAATAGTCTCCTTGCTTAGATTCGGCCTTAAGGGAATTATGGAGGCTCTTGTAGCATAAGGCTCTTGGGAATTTGGGAACTTGAAGACTAGCTTGCAATGGAGATGGGCAAGCTTTTATAGATGGAGTAAGGGGATTTGAGATCCCTATAATCATGGGATTGGCCCTATCATCAAGGAAGCCTCCATGAGAGGTGGCAAACCACTTCCTCTCTATGGAGATCTCTAGCCAAACCTCCCAACTCAAGATAGATACCAGTTCATGAATTGGTTAGGATGAAACTTCTGCCATTTATTTTTAAAAAACACTCCTTAAATTGGTTGGCACAAGTGCGACTCTAGGACAGAGTGCCAATTGGCGCAACCTATTTGAAGGATTTTCCCCATTGGCGCGGGTACTGAACTGTCTTCCTGCACCAATGCAAAAAGGGATATTTTTAGGGTTTTTCACAAGGAGATGTCTTCAGGGAAATGAAATTACATGTTCAGAGGGATGTCATGAAAGTGATTTCAAGGCATGTCACTGCTCACAGGTCACAGAATGAGCCCTCTAATGTGCGGGACAGGGATTGCAGGGACAGTGACAGATTACTGTGTAACAAATGCCCCCTAAAGCATGAGGCCCGAGAGACAGAGAGGGGTGAAATGCTTTACTAGAACGTGTCCAACCGAAAACTCCGCCATCAGAAAACCTGCGTAGAGAGGTACAACTGATATCTCAAATACATGATATATATGCGGTATGGGCGTAGCCATCCATAATAGAGTATACAATAATCTGGATCCAAGGCATGGACACAGCCATCTAGTGAGGATCGATAAATAGACTCAGGTATGGTCACAGCCATCCAGTAAGTGAGTCATGTAATCAATCATCCACAAAATCGCAGCGTGGATTACAACAGACACAATCCAGGGTCTTGTGCTCCATCTCGACCCGAACACATTACAAGTCCAAGCATGTGAATAAATGGGCTGAAGTCAAACATGCGAGAACATCGTCTGATTACCAGCAAATGATGAAAGATGTTAACAGACATGAGAGGTACCACCATTAATGCCAATGGTCCTCAAGGTACTACAGGTACAATCTACGGCATGTGAATCAATGAGTTGGCGTCAAACACCAGTAGAATCACTCGATCGGAGGTCAATGATGAAAAACTCGCGTCGAATGCGAAGAGCCTGCCATTGAGGCATGCAGGCTCCAAGGCACCAGAAGGGAGTCTCTAGATCAGCTTCCTGGATAATGAGCTGAAGTCGACAGGAAGTGACCACAATCGAAGGTGGGCCATAATGTTTCCCACATCATCAACACGAGACAAAGGAACATAATGTTTTTTGTGAATCAGGATCAGATGAGAATCAAAGGGAGGTTGATACTTGCAGAGGTCAACTTCTCTTGAACATATAAACGACACGACAGTGAGTTTGGCAGCATTTGACATCAACGGATCAAAGGTCATGGCAACGAGGCAAAGAGCAGATGAGAGGTCAGAAGGATCACCCAAACCCACGGAGGCAAGTGAAAATGAGATGAGATGTCCCCAACCCAACACGAATGCAGACAAGTGCCATGTTCAAGAGCGACATACTGCCAACACGACAACGATGCTGGTTCCATTTTTTCCCTGCCATTTCTAGCCAGTACCCCAATTATTTTTGACAACAAGCTTGAAGGGGATAGCATATGCTTGTGATATAAGTCCGTCCTAGTACGTTTAACGAGCCCTAGGAAGGAGAGACTCGAGAAATGTCATTATGACTAAATCCGATGTCATCAGGGTTTAACAAGTCTAACAAAGGAAGAACTCGGTGTCTTTTCATGTTTAGAGAGTTTGAAAAGACAGCTGGAAAGTAAACTCCAATGGTCCCTTTTCGTAAATAGTTCCTCAGATCCGAAAAGGTAGAAAACTACGTCTAAGAAATCATCCTAGTCGTGATAGGCTAGGGTATTCCTTTTTCGTAAATAATCTATCCCAGCCCAAAAAAGGGGTAAACGTATACTGGGGAGATATCGCTTCGCAACCACTTTAATGAGATCGAAACGATAAGAAACTCGGCAATATTTTCAGTTTTAAAGAGTCAGAAAAGAGCTGAAAGGTGACTCCTCCTGGAGGAACGAGTGGTATAAAGGGTAGCAGCTGGTTCCGGTAATGTTGGAATTGCTCAGAACAAGTAAAGGTCAAGAGGCTAGCTAACAAGACCGCTCATCGCAGCGGTTCCTCAGGAATGGGTAGAACAACCAAGTGAAGGCATATGATCGGCCAAGCAGATAGTGACGATGCAGTGAGAAAACCAAGGCTCATCTGGCAAAGACAGGTTGATAAGATGGCAATCACAAGAGGTAAAATGGGAAAGGTTTTATTTTTACACAAGCTTGAAATCAGGAAACTCTGCTTGAGGTTGGTTTCATTTTTACACAAGCTTGAAACAAAGATAAACTATGCTTTCTAAACCAGTTTCATTTTTACACAAGCTTGAAACAGAAATAAACTATGCTTTAAAAAGTAAGCATGCCCCTAGCATGGTGACTCAATTCGAGGTACATGCCCCCCAAGCTTCAATCCATATGAAAGGCAGATGGAGTGAAGGTTCAAGTTACGAGATCAAGAGACCGACTCGACTGGGATTTTACGAGATCTTATCAAAGACTCAAATTGAACAAGAAAGTGTTTCATTGTTTTAACGAGGTTGACACATTAAAAGAACTACCCTCAGATGACCTTGTTTCATTTTTTAAGGAGCTTGACACAAGAAAACGAATTGTTCTCCGACCAGCTTGTTTCATTTTTTAAGGAGCTTCACACAAGAAAATGAACTATGCTCCGACAAACTTGTTTCATTTTTTAAGGAGCTTGACACAGGAAAAGAACCATGCTCCGACCAAACCCAGTTATAATGAACAAGAGGTCATCACTTCCAAGAGTTCCACTCCCGATGGAAGGAAAACATCCTGGAAGTCAGGACCCAATGCCCCCAGCACCTGATGCACGATGGCATCATCACTGAGTATAGGCACGGAGTAGGTAGCCACATAGTTGACCTGCGGTGGGGCAGATACAACAGGTGGATAAAAACCAGGAAGGGATGATGGCAAGCCAGCTACCACATCAGGACCAAAGAATGAAATCTAATCAATGGTCACGATCCATCCTTCATGTGGAAAACAGACCACACGAAAAAGGGAGGAGACAAGCACTCCCATGGAATAGGTGTAATCATGCCCCAAGAGCAGATTGAAATCCAAGGGGCCTGGAACAACCATAACATCCATATGGATGGTTTTACCTCCCAAAGTAACAGGTAACCTTGGAAGGATCCCCAATGGTTGACTCGTTCTTCTGTTAAACACCAATAGATTCTGCGTAACAGGTGCAAGCGGCGGTGAAATGAAATCTTGCCAAGTAGTTGACGATATAACAGTAACAAATGCGCCTTCATCTATAATGGTGCTGGGTACGACCAGACCAAAAGCCTGTACTGTGATGTCGAAAGGCACATAAGATGGAAGGCGGTATCCTGTAAATTGATTCCAATCAAAGGAAGTGACCAAACTACTTGGAGGGGCTACCATCGAACCAAGATGGTTTTCCCTTGGTGTTACGAAAGAAGAAGGAGCATCCTCCACGACCTCCATCTCGAAGGCGGGAGTAGTATCCTCCGGGACCTCCATCACGGGAGGTGGAGGAGCAAATTATTGAGGTATGGGGATAGGAGAATCTTTCTCCAAGTCCGAGGAATCTGAAGAAACAAGAAGAACCCGAGGGGGGTGAGATCCACTCTCAATGGAAAAGACCTGGTGCACTGTAGACGGGGCCAGTTCAACCGATCCCACGACCAATGGTTGGTCGGGAACGGATTCCTGAATGGGAATTTTTGAGGGAGTGGGATCCACCAAGGATGACTCTTGACCAATCATAGGGTCAGCTGGTGGAGGACTCAAAGAAAGCCGATTATACCCAGCTGGAAGGCATGGTGTAGAACTGGTTGAGTTGTCCAAAACTCGCTTGGCTTCATCCATATACGAACAAAGGTGAATGGCATGGTGCCCTTCACACAACTTACAGGGATTGGTGAGCTTACCCTGCTTCTTAGGAGCCTTACCAGCAACAGCTGAAGACGTGCCCCCAACTTGACTCCAAGAAGCCAAAGGCAATGGCGGACGACCGTTGGACCATACTTCGAGAACCTTGGTAATGCCAGGGTAGTCTCGAAGAAGATGGTCTCCCGTGCACAACATGCAAGGGAACTTGACTTTGCGCGGAGGGTTGGAAGGTTTATCAAGAGGAGGTGCTTCAGAGGCAGTAGCTGTAGCTTTAGCCTCTCTCTTATCAGACTTCTTCTTCTTTGTCTTCTTCTTCTTCTTATTAGCCACCTGGTTACTCGAATCCAAACTTTCACCAGGCGAAGTAGAAGAGGAGGATGCAGAAACAGGCAAAGAAAGGGATAGGTCCACCTTAGAATCAACATGATGTTGTTCAGGCGGAGGAACTAACTGAACAGTAGCTGAGACATTTGGAACTACAAAGGTTGAGAACAACCAAACAGGCAACCCAACAGTTAACCCAGGAAGGGATAATGTTGCCATATAAGGAGCACCAACATTTCCAAAAAGAGGAAAATGACCAAGATTCCCATCGGAGGGGATTCCTTGGTTGGTGAACTCCGAAAAAGTTGCCATCAACAACTCAAAACCGCACATGGGCTAAAAACCAAGGCACACAATCAAACGGCCAACAAGAAAATTCTAACAAGGCATGTGATCGCAGGTGATTTATTTTACCACATTGAAACTTAGAAACTTCACCGTTTCATGTTTTAAGAGTTGAGAAACGAATGAAAGTTGACTCTATCTCTTTCAGTTTTGAAGCAAGAGTGAAAGGACAAGTGCTTGGTGATCTTTTAAAATTTAAGGAGTCAGATAACATCAAAATGACTGCTCAGGAATGTTAGGCAAAGGGTCTACCAAATAACCGTGATCTGCAATATACACCTTGGTTTCAAAATGAAAGAGAAATCAACCAAGGACTTAACGTACGTGGAGGAAATCTCCCCGAATGTTGTGTCTGGTGTATCACGGGTATAGGGCGGCAGACTCGGCTTCCTACGGATAAAGGATAGAAACCTAGTGGGGTCTCCCTTTATATACTCGACTGTACAGGGAGCACAAGTCCGTACTAGTGTTGTCTAAAGCCAAGAGGCGAACGAAAGCTACTAGGTTTAAGACTCCGAAACACGTCTCTAGCCTAGACCACTAAATGTGTTTCGTTAGATTTCAATCCTGCCTTAGTGTAAATTGAGTAAATTTTAAAGTTTATCTTCAATTACGTTTCAGTTTTCAGGCCCTAGCGAATGTAATGTCTCAAAATCTCCTAAATGCACTCTATATGCCACAGTATATCATTTCATTCGATGAAAGTTATTTATGAGAGAGTTGAGAGCTTTTCACACCATAACGAAATGAACAGAAGACAACCAATGATATCTCTAATGCAGCTAATGAAAACTAAAAAGCCTTTCGTTCAAAGTTACCGATCACTAATAACATCGAAAAGATCTAATCCACATTAACTAATGAAGAGCAAAAGAGATTTTTTTTTTATATTTTCAATATTTCAGAGCAAAATGCGCTAAAAAATTAAAAGTAATGCAAGAGAAATTTGAGAAATGATCACAAGAGAGAAAAAAAAATCAAATTGCACTCAATGAAAACGTACAATCAGACCTCAAATCAGCGAAAAAGTCCCTCAAAACAAAAAGAATCCCAAAGACTCCAAATGAGCCGTGTAATCTAGGCCTAAAACGAGACAAGGCGGAATTCAAATGAAGAAGGAAATAATCACTCAAACAATGCAATGAGACAATAGAAAACCACCAAACGAATGCAAAGAAGCGATCACAAGGTTGACTGAACCGATAGAAATTGAAAAACTCCCAAGGGAGGCTCGACACAAAATAGCACCTAGATGACCTAGCGCTAGAATGCAAAATCGATGGAAATGGGCAAACAACCAAAGGATGTAGGTAACAGTCAGTCAATAAAGGCTCCAAAACACTCAAATAGTGGACAAATCAGGACCAAACACACAGATCAGGCTCAGGAAGCTCAGAACTGAGCAAAACCTAGTACCTCTCAGGATTGGCACGACTGTGAGGCTGAAACTAGCACCAGAAATGAATTGGCGTGGGTGATACACAAGCAACCTATGCCAATGGGCACGACTGTCAAGCTAAAAAGTGCACCAGTTGAGTTTCCCAGTCAAAAATAAAAAAGAGCAATCCAACAAGCAGACCAGTGATGACCAAGCTATCAAAAACCCAAATTCACAGAAAGAACCAACCCAAAACAGCTGATCAAGCAAGGAGGATCGAGAATCGACCGAAAAGACAAGACAATGCTCCAAGTGTTCAGTTTACAAACTAAACTAGAGGTTGACTGAAGCAGCTTTGATCTACTTCGCAATTGCAGAGAAAAAGCGGTTCGAAGGCTATCTGGCCAACTTCAGGCTCCATCTATAACTTATAAAACGAACAACAACAAGCTAACGATCCCCAATGGAGTCGCCAATTTGTTGTGGAGGTAAATCCCCTCTGGGGACAGAGGCGATCCCTACTAGCCCAAACCGGGTCTAGCAACAATCGTTCACGCTATAGTGTAGGTTCCTAATTGCAAATAAACCAACTAGCGATGTAGGCTTACCTGGAATCCAACGCTATTGCTTGTAGAAGAGGTAGTGCTCCCGTTCCTTAGCTCTGGTAGATCACGATCCCCACGATCTCCGTGATGGACACCTGCATGCGCAAGAAACAAAACAAACGCAAGTGTAAAATCCAGTAGATGCAACTATATGTTAGTCAGAAAGGACATAACTCATCATCATAAACAATAACAAGAGTGGAACCATAACCAATAGTCGCTTATTATTATTCAATGAAAGGAAAATTACAGCCAAGTTCTAACGCTGAATTCTCCTTCGGAGGGTTGCCAGCAGAACACGTCTCGAAAAGCCTGTCAAGGATGGGAAAAACCTCTCTCTTCGGATCTTGACAATAATCTCCTTACTTAGATTCGGCCTTAAGGGAATTATGGAGGCTCTTGCAGCATAAGGCTCTTGGGAATTTGGCAACTTGAAGACTAGCTTGCAATGGAGATGGGCAAGATTTTATAGATGGAGGAAGGGGAGTTGAGATCCCTATAATCATGGGATTGGCCCTATCATCAAGGAAGCTTCCATGAGAGGTGGCAAACCACTTCCTCTCTATGGAGATCCGTAGCCAAACCTCCCAACTCAAGATAGATACCAGTTCATGAATTGGTTAGGATGAAACTTCCGCCATTTATTTTTTAAAAACACTCCTTACATTGGCTGGCGCGAGTGCGACTCTGGGACAGAGCGCCAATTGGCACGACCTCTTTGAAGGATTTTCCCCATTGGCGCGGGTACTGAACTGTCTGCCCGCGCCAATGCAAAAAGGGCCATTTTTAGGGTTTTTCACAAGGAGATGTCTTCAGGGAAATGAAAGTACATGTTCAGAGGGATGTCATGAAAGTGATTTCAAGGCATTTCACTGCTCACAAGTCATGGAATGAGCCCTCCAATGTGCGCGACGGGGATTGCAGGGACGGTGACAAATTACTGTGTAACAGTTTCTCAAATCACGAAATTCTACAAGAATGAAACTGTCATTTAAACACTAAACATTTTAAACATTATACATTACCATAATAAAATAAATTGACCCATAAACATCCCTATTATCATACAGTAAAACAAGCCAAGCCATAGCTAATACTACTCGGTAAACTTATACACCAGAACATGATAGTACAACACATAATGGTTCCCGAACAAACACTTTCATATCTACTCTTATACCATACATTACGCCAAATGATACCATTTACTTCACATCATATCATACATTGAAAATCACACACTACCACCATGTAGCTAAGAACATCATGTAATAATTAATGACCATGAGAATAGTTCCGCTTTATAAACATATCAATAAACATGGGTTCCTCCAAGCCCCTCATAGACTTGAAAAAATTCATATAAGAAACTAATTACTCGCTCCTCTAAAGAGGGAGTCTGCAACCTTCGACAAGGAAATGAACCATGATATTCACAAAATGTTAGATTATACAAATCACATGCCATAACATGTTAGCTAAAACGTATCAAGTAACCATGCATATTCACATGAATAAGTTTGTAACCATTAAGATAATAAAAGCACATAAATCCATAACATTATCATGACTATGAAGAAATATAAACAAAAACACTCACTATGATCAAACAAAGATATTAACAACCTTAAATACATAGAACTAATTCATATAAAAAACACATAGATTTAACTACTAATTAGATCCCCACAAAAATGGTCACAATAATGAGATTTCCATGCATATAACTATCTAAAGATAACTAAAAGTTATGAAATCACAAATTAGTCCTGGGTGATTTTAGATAACGAGTTAGGGAGATATCATACAACTTGCCAATGAAAAAGAAGGATGCATTGACATAAATCAATCAAATCATAATCACAAAAGTTATAAAAGTTAGATGGTCAACCATGATTAGATATTGAATCACTAATTTTTACATAAATGACACTAGATAAATCATTACTAATAATTATAATAAGGCATATCATAGTGTGTAGTCCAACATGCATAACGAATAATACTTATCTGAATAACTTGGAACTGATGGTAACAAAAGGACGACTTCAACTCTTCACCCAACTATAGGCCATGTACACAATAATACTTCTTCTATCTAACCAACCCCAGTTATATTAAGAGTCCCAGGAATTGAGTTCTCAAGGGAATTCAAAAAAACAATTACTAAAATCGGTATTAGGAAGATAAGTCAACTGTCTAGGTGGTTTGACACTTTTTCTCATAAATTAAGCACCATAATAATTGTCTCTATC
Source organism: Pinus albicaulis (assembly GCA_034641835.2). NCBI lineage: Eukaryota > Viridiplantae > Streptophyta > Pinopsida > Pinales > Pinaceae > Pinus > Pinus albicaulis. Next base: position 938,451,243 of record CM076582.1, read on the forward strand.
TCTGAAAAATAAATCACTTCGATTCACCTGAAGTTCAATGAAGGTTTTTATTAGTCTAGGAGTATGATCTCAGTTTAAGGGTGGGTTTTCAACCCGAAGGAAAACACCAAGTGAATCAATATCTCCACTTAACCTTCTTGGCCAAATCCAACATCGATACACACACTAGGTCACACTAGAATGCAGGGAAGAATCTCCCAATCACACAACGAAGACTCTCTAGAAATTTTTTTCCCTTGAGCACTCCACACTAGGTCACACTAGAATGCAGGGAATAATCTCCCAATCACACAACAAAGGCTCTCTAGAACATTGTTTCTCTTGAGCATTCCCTCTCTTACTCTTTTCTTTCATTCTCCTACAAATGAAATTTCTTTCACCTCCTCTCTCCCCGGATTTTTATTCCCACACCTCCTTATTCTGACATCCCTCTCTTGTTTTTTACTTGCTCAACACATCCCATGACAATATGGACAATATGGACTCGTGCTTGATTTAGGCGGTCCACAAACAAATTCAATGTCATAAAATTTTCTAAAAATAAACCATTATACATATTAACATTTACATGGGGTAGAAAAAAAAGTCACACAAAATCCTAAAACCTTAAACCATTGTAATCAATATGACCCATAACACTGGTTTAGAAAATTAAAGGTAGAAACTTATAATACGCAAAAGATATCACGTTTCCCTAAATCACCTCCATATTTTACTTTTAATAAGTTATATTCCAAAATTAATTTAAAAAGTAATTACCACTATGAAATTTGGCTATTTAGAAGCCATGCAAATCACAGTTTGAGTAAACTAACCATTCCAATTCAAAATTAGAATTGTTGAAAACCTATCGTAAACCCTAAAAGTAGGATTACTAGATTTTATATAAAAAGAAAAAAAAATTGTTTTGTTTCCTATAAAATACCATCTCAGTATGGGCCCGCGAAGCAAACACTTTTGTACTATCGATAAGAATCATAAAATTTGACATAGTTGTATGTGGCCAAAATAATTTGACAATCACATAAAATTCATTACCCAACATTCCGACCTTCAACATGGTTGAAAGGGTAAAGTATTGGCATTCACTTGCGGAGCGACATCTGAGTGGAAAATTAGATTGGATATATTCCTTACCCAACAGTTCCCCAGAAAATCAGATTGGAGGTATTCTGACGTGTGGACGAATGTATCACTAGAAAAAAATGGTATTGTCTTGGGATTCCTTAACTACCAGTCCTCCAGAAAAACAGGTTCGAGTTATTCCAACATGCTGAAGGAAGGATCATTGCAGGTTCCATTTGTGCCAGTAAAAGCATGATATAAGAATTTCAATTGACATCTCTCTCTTGAATTTTAGATGAATAGTATTCTTCTAGCCGATAGCTACAGCTATGAATTTGACTGGGTGAACCTATCTAGAATTTGTGGATGGATCAGTTGAACAGATTTATTCTGTAACCTTTAGTGTCTAATCATTTGACCTCTTCTTCCATCAACATCATGAAGTTCAAAGAATATACCGTAGTTAAGTGTGCAATAGTATGTACAAATCACATGCCATAACATGTTAGCTAAAACATATCAATTAACCATGCATATTCATGTCAATAACTTTGTAACTTTTAAGGTAATAGAAGCATGACTATGAAGAAATATAAGAAAAAACACTCACTATTATGAAATAAATATATGAACAAACTTCTATACATATAACTAATCTATATACAAAACACATATATTTAACCAATAATGAGATCCCCACAAAAATGGTTACAACAATCAACTTCCCATGCATATAACTATTTAAAGATAACTAAAAGTTATGAAATCACAAATTAGTCCTCACTAATTTTAGATAATGAGTTAGGGAGATATCATACAACCTATCAATGACAAAAAACGATGCATTCACATAAATCAATCAACTCATAATCATCATAGATATACAAGTTACATGGTCAACCATGATCAGATAGTGAATCACTCATCTTTACATTTAAATGACGTTAGATTAATCATTACTAATAATCATTACTAATAATTATAATAAGGCATATCATTGTTTGTAGTACAACATACATAATTCAGTATGGAAGTTTTCAAAACTATTGGTATCTTCAGACATTTTGTTCATATTTCTTTTCAGCACTAAATATATTTAAAACTTACATGTCTCTTTTTTGAATTGTTTTTCTCTATGAGGATATTCTAGAGACTATTTTCCCTTTTATTTAGATACCGTGTGACTGAAGTCTTCAAAATTTGGATCAGTGTCTACCACCTAGTTTAAGGTTTCTGTTGTGATCAAATAGACTCAGTTTGTTTTCATCCCTGTTTCAAGCACTCACTTTCCAATCATTAGGGAAGCCCGGGGCTGAAAGGAGATGTTATTTTTCAATTTTTTTCCTATAGGGAAGGGAGGATTGATGTATCTTCCTCCTAATCAACTGCAACTCCATTTTTCTTTTTTTGGTAAAAAAGGAAAAATTCATTTCTTTGAATGCTATATGCATATACTATGTAACTTTCTATACACTTAATAGATGGTTCGATTTTTTCTTTGGAAAAAAAAGTACAACATACATAACCAAGAATACATATATGAATAACTCGGAACATATGGTAAGTGAGGGAGGGACTTCAATTTTACACCCAACCATAGGCCATGTACACTAGAATCCTCCTTGTATCTAACCACCCTAAGTTGGATTAAGGGTTCAAAGAATGAAGTGCTCAAGGGATTTCACACAAACAATTAGTCAAACAAATATTCAAGAGGATAAGTCAATTATCTCGCTGGTTTGTCATTTGTTATCATACATTAAACACCATAACAATTCTCTTTATCTCTGGAAAATAAATCAAAAAGATTCACCCAAAGTTCTATAAAGATTTTTATTAGTCTAAGCGTATGATCTCAGTTTAAAGGTGGCTTTTCGACCCAAACAAAACACCAAGCGAATCAATATCTTAGCTGAACCTTCTTGGCCAAATCCAACACTAATACAAACTATGTTACACTATAATGCAACGAATAATCTCCCAATTACACCACAAAAGCTCTATGAAACATTTTTTCTCTTGAGCACTTCTCTCCTGTACTTCTCTTTCATTCTCCTGCAAATGCAATTGCTTTCAGCTCCTCTCTTCCCCGCTTTCTCTTCCAACACCTTCTTATTCTCACTTCCCTCTCTTGTGCGTTTACTTTCTCAACGCATCACATGACAACATGGACAATATGGGCTCGTCCTTCACTCATGCGGTCCACAAACAACTTCAATGCTTACATGAGAAAAGTCATAAATTTGTCGAAGAAATAGGTGGTAAAATTATTGAACTGCCTTTGGTTTAAATTCAACACAAGCAACTCGTCCTTATCCGATTATAAATCCATGTACACTCTTCAACTCAGCCATATTTCAAATTTTCAGATAATGTAACATAAACCATTATACATATTAACATTTACATGGTTTAGAAAAAAACGTCACACATGACCCTTGCACATTGCAACATGTCTAACTCAGCCATATGATGTCTCAAAGAAGCAAATGGAAAACCATTAAAAACAACTTTAAATTCACCCAACAAGGAATTTCCGATTTTGTAATTTAGAGTAATTTTTAAAAGCATAAACCATTGTAACCAATATAACCCATAAAAATAGTTTAGACAATTAAAGGTATAAACTTAAATTATCCAAAAGATATCACATTTCCCTAAATCACCTCCAGATTTTATTTTTAATGTAAATTATATTCCAAAATGAATTTGAAAATTAATTACCGCCATGAAATTTGGCTATTTAAAAGCCATGCAAATCACACTTTGAGTAAACTAACCATTCCAATTCAAAATTACACTGGTTGAAAATCTTATCGTAAACCCTAAAAGTACGATTACTAGATTTTATATAAAAAAGAAGAAAATTCATTTTATTTCCCGTAAATACCATGTCAGTATGAAGCAAATGCTTTTGTGTTGATGATGATGTTTACCTTTCCATATCATACTGTTAATCATTTGTAGTAACGAGAAGGAATCATAAAATTTGACATAGTTGTATGAGGCCAAAATAAATTCACATTCACATAAAATTCATTACCAAACATTCTGACTTTCAACATGGTTGAGAGGCTAAAATAATTAGCATTCACTTGCTGACGGACATCTCAGTAGAAAATCAGATTGGATATATTCCTTACCTAACAGTCCCCCAGAAAATCAGATTGGAGGTATTCTGATGTGCGGACGGACGTATCAGTGGAAAAAATTTCCATTGACTTGGGATTCCTTAACTAACAGTCCTCCAGGAAATCAGATTCCATTTATTCCAACATGCTGATAGACAGATCATTGCAGGTTCCATTTGTGCCAGTAAAAGCGTGATATAAGAATTTGAATTGACATCTCTCTCCTGAATCTGAGATGAATATAAGAATTTGAATCTGAGGTGAAGCTGTTTAGAATCTGTCGATGAATCAGTTGAATAGATTTATTTCGTAACCTCTAGTGTCTAATCATCTGACCTCTTCCCTCTTCTTCCATCAATGTCATGAAGTTCAATTCTTTAGAGATGTTGTGCAATGGTATCTACCTTTCTCTGGTAGACCAGACATTTTGGGCACATGATTTTTTTGTGCCTCGGCATTTTAGATCACTCCATCACAATTTTACAGTTTCTCTCTTTTGATATTTTTCCCGACCTAAATATTAAACCATCCCGTTGTTATATAAAACTACTATCTTATTTTCACAACCACGGAAGTGTCACAAACTTTAATTTACTTTTACACGCCATTTAAATCCTGAATGTTTTGACTTTTCAGTCTATGAAATCGCATATATTGATGTAATATATTTTTATGTTAGATCAAAATTAATAAATTTTTATTAATAAATCAGTCTAGATTTATTTTAATTTGGGATTTATCAATATTTCTAGATTTATTTTAATTTGGGATTTATCAATATTTAGAGGGACCAAATCTATTTTCACTCTAAAACACTAAGAGAGATTTGATTTTTCTCACTTCTCAAGTTAAGATGTATTTAGACTGGTTTAATTTCTAGGCTACATTCCACATGGATGCCATGAGTCAATACCACTGATTCTCAATATCAATACCATAGGTAATTTTTATTTTTATTATTATTTTTATTTATATTTATTTCTATTTTATGTCTACCAAGTTGAAATGTTATTTTTCTTTAATTTTAATTTTGTAATTTTTTTTTAAATGTTATTTGATTTAGTCATAATGTTAAACATTACAAAATCACTACTATATTGGATTGGAGGGTGGTGCAATTATAAATATTAATTTTATGTTTTCTTTTATTTTTATTTTTTACTTTTATGTAATTTGACCAAGTCAAGAAGTTTATGGTACATAACAATATCTCTCTTATGCTCTTTTCTTCTAGACTTAATTGAAAAAAAAGGTTATAAAATTAAATCAATATAAAATATTTTGATTTTGAAATGAGTTTTTTCTTTTAGAGATCTAGTATTGATCACAAACCATGGTATTGGCCCATGCTATTGTAACAAAGTCTATTTATAAGCTAATAATATCCAGGGTAAAATGGGGTGAATCTCCATGATTATAAATTTTGTTATCTTGTAAGTTTATTCTAGGTATTAAGTTTGGATGTGCTTATTAATTAAGCTTAAATATGGTTACACCATATATTAAGCACCCAGAGAGATCAAATCTGTGGAGGTGCAAAAAAAAAAAATTAGTGCAAAACTAAAATAATTTTTTAGTGCAAAACTTGAAGAAATGTTTGCACCTTGAGAGATTTGAGATGGATCTATGTTTGTTTCACTCGTCCTAAGGATGAACCACATTAGTTGGGTCCAAACGTCAACCAAATCCTAATGATGTGAAGAGATTATCTATGATTAACTTTATCAATAATATTTAAATAAATCTAATATTAACATAATCATTTTAAATATAAATAAATCTAATATTAATATAATCATTTTAAATATAAATAAATGTAATATTAATATAATCATTTTAAATATGTTAAATATCTCTAATATTAATCTTGTCATTTTAATGTTAAATTTTTTAGTTACCTCAATTTGTTGAGATGATAAATATTGCTAATAACTTTAAGAACGAAAATGATGAAATAAAAATTTTGAATGCAAAGTGACAATGTAATAGTGTTGAATGACAGAAAACGAGAATAATAAGAAAGTAGTGAATTACAAATAGTCTTCGTTGTGATGAATCTCAAACTTAGTTTTTCTACTATTCTTATTGTCACCCTTCTTAGTTTTGTCATATTTTCATATCGATTATATGAAAAGGACAATTGAAATTGTAAGCCATTTAAATCTTCAGATTGGGTTGTTGTAGTAAACATCATACCTTGTCTCTCTTGCTCTCCAAAACTAACAGTTTGAATTAATATAACGCAATAATAAATGTAAATTTCCATTTATTTTTTTTGTGGTTAGACTGAAATCAATGCATATTGTTAATCCAATCACTTTAAAATTACAGCACCATCATACATCCAATTAGATCAAATAAAAAATCAACATCTATAGTGAAATCGATGCATATAGTGCAAGCAATTAAATAGGGTTAGAAAACAACTTATACATTGAAATCAATGCATCTAGTGCAAAAAATCAATATGATAGGTCCCCATATTACTAGTGTGTAGTCCCCTATTTTTATTAGTGTAGCCCTCAATATTGTTATTGTTGTGCCCCTATAACCCCCATATTGTTATTATTGTTCCCTTACATTATTATTGTTAGGTTTGCTAGATTATATTGGACGCCATGGACCCCTATATATAGAAGGAGGTTTTGTCATTTGTATCATCCAAAAATTGTTCATTTATGTAATGTATTGGAGGTTTCCCCCTCAAAGTGGTTGATTTCTAAGACGTTGATCTCTCTTCTCTTGTATTTTTTGCGTTGGTTTCATAATATTTGGTATTAGAGCTTTGGATTATAGGGTTTCGTAGCTCCAAACAGGTCATTGTGGCATTTTCGCTATAACGTTAGTTATACGAAGGTTCAAAAACTAAAATTTTTACATCGTGAAGCAGAAACCTGAGGAACATCGTGGAAAAATTTTAGACCTTGGTTCATAATATTTTCTGAGATATGATTTCTAGAAGTTAGGGCTTTTTGCAGGCTCCTGAATTTAACCTACACAGGTCATCAAGGCATTTTCGCCATAACTTTTTTCTGCGAGGGTTCAGAAGCTAAAATTTTTACAAAGTGAAGCCGAAATCTTGGGGAACATCGTGGAAACATTTCAGAGCTTTATTCGCAACATTTACGGAGATATGGTATGTGGAAATTAGTGTTGTTTCAAGCTTCCGAATTTCATCTCAAAGAGGTGACCATGGGAAAATCGTCATAACTCTCACTCTGACCATCGGATTGGAATTATGTAAAAGGTGGCCGTAAGTACACGGACTATAGTTTCTTTTGTATCAATTTCAGAGTCGAAGGAGGAAACAACGATACGTGGTACGCCCTACAATTTTTCTCTACTGAACTAGTCCATAATTAGGTCATTGTGGGAGATTGGTCATAACTTTTCCTTGAAGAATCCAAATCAGGTGAGACCTGTGGCAATTGAAAGAAGATTAAGAGGGCTATTATAGGGCCGAATTTCATATATTGAAGATCTGAAATCACACAAATAATTCAGTTTTAATATTGAGCTCCTCAAAATCAATAAAAGGGTGTGTATTGTTTTTTTTTTAATTGCATAAGTCTTGTGTTAAAAATTAGTTTCAATTGATTCCAAGGGCATATTGTAGAATAGATATCAGTATTCGGTTATAAAATGCCTCCTAAAAACAATTCAACACCCATTAAACCTTTATAAGGCTCTACTATGACTCTTGAAGACGAAGAATTGCAACATGACATATCAAAATTACAAGAGCAAGTGCACCAAATTTCTCTCTCGCAAAGAGAAACAAAAAATGAAATGGAAGCATTGAAGAAAGACATGGAAGCTAATATGGATGACATGGAAGTTGGCATGGAAGCTAATATTGATGAAATGGAAGACAACATGGAAAACATGAAAGAAAACATGAAAAACATGAAGAATGATCTAAATGCACACATGGTATGTTTGACAAAATTGATACAAGAAATGTTTCATAATGCCCAAAAGATAGTAGAGGAAACTCATGATGAGAAAAAGTAAATGTTAATCATGATTTCATAAACTCTAATGTTGGATGGAAGAACCACCATATTCCAAAGATGGATATGAGGAAGTTTGATGGCAAGGATCCTGTCACATGGATACTATAAATGGAGCAATATTTTGATCTGAATAATGTGCGAAACACGCAAAAGGTATGCATTGCAGCTTTACATTTAGAACAAAATACATTTGTATGATATCGATGGATTTTCTCCTATAAAAAAATTTTCACTTGGTGAATTTTTACGGAGGAAATGATAGAAAATTATGAGGATACAAAGAGAAACACCTTCTTTAGCCAATTGATAAATTTCAAACAAAAGTGTTCAGTGGTGGAGCACATTTAGGACTTACAAAAATTGAATATAAGGGTAACTGATATTCCAGTGGACCACAGGATTGATGTCTTCATAGGGACTTTAAAGGATAACATGCAGCATGAAGTTCGCATTTGGGAACCTGATTCATTGGAGAAGGCATTGAGGTTGGAAAGAAAAATTGAATGTAAAATTATGGCGACAAGGAAGCCTACCACTGACATCTATAAAGATGGAAGTATTGCTACTCCTAGACTTCCACAACCTACAAGGTTGATAACACAAAAATTGGAAGAAAAAATAGAAAAAAGGAATTTGCTACTGTTGTGATAGCAAATAGACTAAAGGTCATAAGTGTGTTGAGAGGAAATCATTTGACATAGATTGTGAAGAGGAGGAAGAAAATGAACAAGAAACTTCAAAAGAAGAGGATATACACTAGGAACCAACCCTAGAATAAGAATAAATGAGTCTGACCATATCGTGTAATGTATTGGCAGGAATTACCACTCCTCAAACTCTCAAGATGGAAGGACATATCAAGAAGAAAAAGGTTAATAGCGTTGATTGATTCAGGTAGCACCCATAATTTTATTCATTGTAAGGTAGCCAACATCCACACTCAAATCAATCCATCTAGTCCAAGTAATAAAATAGGATTAGAAACCAACATCTACACAAGAATCAATGCATTTACTACAAGAAATCAAATAGAATTAGAACCAACATCTACACAGGAAACAATGCATTTAGTGCAACCAATAAAATAGGATTAGAAATAATATACATTGAAACCAATGCATCTAGTGAAAGCACTCAAATATAATTAGAAATCAACATCTACACTAAAATCAATGCATCTAGTGCAAGCAATCAAATAGGATTTGAAATCACAATCTACACTAAAATCAATGCATTTAGTGGAAGCAATCAAATAGTATTATAAATCATCTACATTGAAATCATTACATCTAGTGAAAGCATTCAAATATCATTAAAAATCAACATCTATAGTAAAATAATTTCATCTAGTGGAAGCAATCAAATAGGATTGGAAATCACCATATACATTGAAATCAATGCATTTAGTGCAAGAAATATTCTTCCCTCTCTTCACCCTCCTTCGATACCTATATATCCCTCCATCATTTTCTTCTATATCTCTATCTCATCCCCCCAAACACATATACTCTCACTCCATATCTATCAATATTCATGTCCCTCCCTCCCTCTCTACATCTTTATTTTCTTCCCTCTCTTCACCGTCCATAAATACCTATGTCTCCTTCTGTCTCTCTATATCACCCCTAAAAAATACCCTCTCTTTCCCAATATCTCTCTCTCTCTCTCTCTCTCTCTCTCTCTCCTCTTGTTGTCATATCTCTATCTCTCTACATCTTCCTTATCACTCCCTCTCTCTCTCTCTCTCCACCTTCCTCTCTTTGTGTCTTTCTTCTTACCTCCCTCTCTCTACCACTCGAACTTCATCTATCTTCCCCCCCCTCTCGGCAATCTCTAACATCCTCTCTCTTCCTTTATATCGCACCTTTCTCTGGTGCTTCACCCTCCATATTCATTACTATATCCCTCCCTCTCCTTATCTCCCCATTCTCTCCATATCCCCCCATTCTCTCCATCTCTCCTTCTCTGTCTCTTTATCTCACAGAAAAACATACACACTCTTTCTCCATCTCTCCATATTTTTATCTTTATCTCACCTCAAAACATACACACTCTCCCTCTGCCTCTCCCTTTTCACTCTCTCTCTCTCTCCACTTCCCACTCTCTATGTCTTTCTTCTTCCCCCCTCTCCCCTCTCCCCCACCAACTCCGTCTCTTTATCTCTTCTTCTCTCCTTCTCTCTCGCTCTCTTCTCCTGTATCTCAAGTCGTTTCTCTCATCCTTCCTCTCTCTCCCTTTCTCTCCTACCTACCTCTCTCTCCCCCCATCTCTCCCTCTCTCTCTTTTTGTCTATGCCATTTCCCTCCTATCTTATCTCTTCCCCCATCATTCTCCTCCTCTTTCTAAAATCCTCCCTCTCATCCTTCTTCTCTCTCCATTTCTCTCCTATCTGCCTCTATATTCCCCCATAACTCTCTCTCTCTCTCTCTCTCTCTCTCTCTCTCTCTCTCTCTTTTCCCTTAAAACCTCTTTCTCTTTCTCTCTCTCCCTCTCTTTTCCCTCCAAACCTTTCTCTTCACCCACCTCTCTCTCTCTCTCTCTCTCTCTCTCTCTCTAACTATATTACTATAGCTGTCCCTCTCCCCTTCTCCCCCCCCCCCTATCCATCTATCCTTATTTGTCTCATTATATCACCCCTAAAAATACACACTCTCTATCCATCTCTCCCTTTTCAGTCCCTCTCTCCATCCACTTCTCACTCTCTATGTTTTTATTATTCACTTCCCTCCAACTCAATGTCTCTATCCCTCCCTCTCTCATCTGCTCCTTCAATTCCTCTCTCTCATCATACCTCTATCTCCCTTTCTCTCATACCCTCCTATCTCTTCACCCATATCTCTCTATCTCTCTCTCACTCTACCCTCCAATCCTCTCACTATATCCCTACTTCTTTCCTTCTCTCTCCTTCCCCCTTCAACCTGTGTGTCTATTATCCCTCTCTTACCATTCTCTCTCCCTCTCTCTCTATCTTCATTCATTTTCTCATATTTCATTCAGTTTATCCCCATCTCTCACATGTGACTCCCCCTATCTCTCCACCTTTATGACTCTATGTATTTTTTCTTCCCTCCCATATATATCTAGAGTTACTATATATCATGATATACCTATATATATATTATAATATAACAAATTAAATATTACATTAATCCAAATTTATTATATTTAATAATAATATTATTATAATATATTAATATGAATATTATATTTAATAACAATAATAATAATATTTTAATACTAATATTAGGTTAACTATATTTATTTTTGCATGGTATTAATAATAATTTTTCCCATGAGCTTCACCTAAATAAATATTTTTTTTTAGTGTTTAAAGAGGATTATGTAGTAAATATAAAAAGAGGGCTTATTTATTTATCACAAATCACATTTATTTATATTTTATTTATCTACCATACCTATTTATTCCTCTTTTATATCTATTTATCTACCACATCTCTTTTTATAATTATGTTATTTGGACATGGTATTTAGCCCATAATATTAAAATGTTATTTGACCCATAGGATTCACCTAAATAATACCTATTTTTTTAGTTTTGGTAAATATAAATTTGTTTATGGAGTAAATATAAATATAGGTTTTATTCATCTATCATACCTTTAGTTTATTTGTATTTGTTTTTATTTACCATACCACTGGAGTAATTACAAAAAGAGGTTTTATTTATTTACGAGATACCTATGGTTTATATATATATTTATTTATTTACCATTGTAACTCATTGCATCCGGTTATGCGCACACAGGTGAATAAGTGGGATTGAAACTAGTGAATTGAATCACAGACGTCAATCATTACTTTTGGGGTTTGCACCCTGTAACCAGGACTTTCAAGCAGGTCACCCATTGTAGATCAAGTATTGGGTCTCATGAACCATTCAAGTAGATCTCCCTTCACTCTTTTCATTTAAGTATTGAGGGGTCTCTGGGGTGTTATATTAGATATCATTTTTTGGGATATAACTGTGTTAACTAAGTCATTCATCTATGACCATTTCCATGAGAGGTAGTCGTAACTCCCTAATTTATTGTGATTTTTGAATACTATACCTAACACTCATTTCTTTAGGTGATGCTCACATCGGTGAAGAAGTGGGATTGAAACTAGTGAAATGACTCACATGGCGTCAATCAACACTTTTAAGACATGCACCTAGTAACGAGGACTTTAGAGGAGGTCAACCATCCTAGATCACCTCTGGCTCAAGTGTGCTTAGTTGTGGAGTTCTTCCCACAATCAAGCCCACTTAGCTTGCTACCCCATTTGAAAAACCTTAACAAGTATTGTGCCTCATGAACCATTCAATTAGATCTCCCTTTACTCTTTGTATTTAGGTATTGAGGTGTTTCCAAAGTGCATTATGTTAGATATAATTTTTTGGGATTCAACTGCATTAAGTAAGTCATTCATAAATGACCATTTCCATGAGAGTTAGTCGTAACTGATTAATTACTCATGATTTTTTAATAGTCCTCTTATCTCTCATTACATCGGGTGATGCTCACACGTGTGAAGAAGTGGGATTGAAACTAGTGATATGAATCACAGAGTGTTAATCATCACTTCCGGGGCTATGTGATTCATTTCACGAGTTTCAATCCCACTTCTTCACCCCTGTGAGCATCACTCGATACAATGAGTTCTAAGTGGATTTTTAAAAAATCATGAGATATTAGTCAGTTACAACTAACTCTCATTGAAATGGTCATAGATGAATGACTTGCTTAACATAGTTGATTTCGAAAAAATTATATCTAATATAATGCACTGTAGAAACCCCTCAATACTTAAATAAAAAGAGTGAAGGGATCTCTACTTGAATGGTTTATGAAGCACAATACTTGCTAATTTTTTTCAAATGGGGTATCAAGGTAGGTGGGCTTGATTGTGGGAAAAAATCAACAGTTAAGCATTCTCGAGGAAGAGGCGATCTGAAATGGGTGACCTCCTGGGAAGTCTTGGCTACTGGGTGCAAGCCCTTGAAGTGATTATTGATGGTATGTGATTCATTTAACTAGTTTCAATCCCACTTCTGAACCCAAGTGAGCATCACCTCATGTAATGAGCTGTAAGAGGAATATTTAAAAATCACAAAAATTAGTCAGTTACGACTAACTCTCATGGAAATGGTCCCAAATTAATGACTTACTTAACACAATTGAATCCCAAACATGATATATAATATGATGAACTGTGGAAACCCCTCAAAACTTAAATACAAAGAGTGAAGGGACCTCTACTTGAATGGTTCATGAGGTACCATACTTGCTAAGGGTTTGAAAATGGGGTAGTAAGCTAAGTGGGCTTGATTGTGGGAAATACTCCATAGTTAATTACACTTGAGCTAGAGGCGATCTGGGATGGGTGACCTCCTCATAAGTTTTGGTTATTGAATGTGAGTCCTAGAAGTGTTGAAATGCTATGTGATTCATTTCAGCAGTTTCAATCCCACTTATTCACCCTTGGGAGCATGAATCGATGTAATGAGTGCTAAATGGACTATTCAAAAGTCATGAAAAATTAGTCAGCTACGACTACCTCTCATGGAAATGGCCATATATAAATGACTTACATAACATAGTGGAATCCCAAAAAAAGATATATAATATAATGCACTACGAAAACTCCTCAATACTTAAATACAAAGAGTGAAGGGAGCTCTACTTGAATGGTTCATGAGGCACAATACATACTAAGGTTTTGCAAATGGGGTAGCAAGCTAAGTGGGCTTAATTGTAGGAAAAACTCCATAGTTAAGCGTGATTGAGCTAGAGGTGATATGGGATGGGTGACCTCTTGGGAAGCCTTGGTTACCTGGCACAAGCCCCGAAAGTGATGATTGATGATATGTGATTAATTTCACTAGTTTTAGTCCCACTTATTCACACTTGGGAGCATCACTTGATGCAATGAGTGTTATTAAATAGTTACAGCTACCTGTCACAGAAATGGTCATATATGAATGACTTATGTAACTCAATTGAATCCAAAAATATGATATCTAATAGCTCTCATGGAAATGGTGATAGATGAATGTCTTATGTAACTTAGTTGAATCCCAAAAAATGATATATAATATAATGCACTCGGGAAACCCCTCAATACTTAAATTTATATTGTGTTTATACATAATAATAATTAGATTGATTTTTAAATAAGCCTCATTAAAAATGTTAAATGTTAAACATTACATTTAGTCTATGTTTACCTTTACATGTTTACTAGTTTACGTGAGATCTACCCCATACTGGTCTCCCCAATACCTTTTTCTTTTTAGATTAAATTTAAAAAATGTTGTAAAATTGAATTAAAACAAAATATTTAAAAAAACGTTGGCATACAATATTTATTAAATTACATCTAACTCCTACACATCTCCCCTATACTAGACTATCGAGCGTATCTAAGTGTAATCAGAATCACTAAATCTACTTATCAAAATCAAAATTAATAAATGTATCTATCGTATTCCAATATATTAAACCTATAAGAAATTTTAAAAAATAAGAAATCTGATGGCTCTTATCCTTGCAAACACAAGCATTGGTGCAAAGGAACAATAATCATTTCTTTCCAGTCACGCAATCTACAAAAACATAGTTTAGAGATTACTTCATAAATCCTCAACCAAGGATATTTTTGGAATATAGATTGCGGGTTACCAAATAGACCCTACTTTGCACAAAACCCAGATGCCTTAATTTATAATTTTGTCTTCCTTTGATCATAAATTGAACCGTAACTCAGATGATGGTTTTCTCCTGCAAAAATTGCTTCTTCTCTTTGCTCGACACAAAATGCTTTCTATTCTCAAACATGTAAAGGAAATAAATCCTTACAATACAAAAAATTGATGCAATATTTGATTAAAATATTAACAGTCATATGGTTCTCATTCAAATGTAAAGAACAGAGGGAATACAAGGTAGGAATTCCTCATTCAACATAGCAATTTAAAAACCAAATCAATTTCAATTTTCAAATATTTATATTGTTGTTAACAACCTCACAAATTTATTTGAAATACACTTACAAATTCGACTTTCTAATTAAAAAAAACACTTGTCTAACAATGTTGTTCAATTATCTAATAACTCCACATGCCACATCTAATTCACAGAGACTGAAGATCAAATCCCACAAATTGATATCATGGATGTATTAATTTCTATCTCCCTAACTTCAGTCTCACACAGAGATTAACTTCAGCCTCACACAGAGGACAAAACATCATTCCTCTCTATCACACCAAAAAAATAACTCAAGAAAATGTTTTTCTTTTCCTTTTAAAAACTAGAAAACAAAACAAGAAATGAGTTAATTGATGTCAACCAATTTCGTCACTCCACATCATCATGAAACTAGATATATTTTTTTTCATTAGTTCTAACTCTCTTTGAGCTATCAAATCCTATACTTCAATACTTAAAATTTATTTTAACTCGATTTTCTTAACTAAATATAAAAAAAAAATCACAAATAAACTTTAAATGTTCTAGCCTTGGCATGTTATCAATCGATCACATTGTTAGGCTCTTGGCCCGCCTTTAATAAATTCTCATGTTTATGTGGATAGCCTAATGCACCTGTATCAGACTCCTTAAGAAATAATAATTTATGAGCTCCTGCTCATAAGATCTTCGATAGAATGACCTGCCTTTTGTAGTGTTTCTTCATCCATCCAAGTAGAATCCTACATCGGACGATATTTCCAATTCACAAGATATTCCAAGTATTCTTTCCTTTTGGACTTCTTGGCAACACGTGTGTCCAAAATCTATTTAGCCTCTAAACTCTTTGCCATAGTCATTTCTTTCAACCACTATTTTTGCTTTCCTTCATCATGGTCAATATTCCCAGAATCTTGATTTTCATCACCAACTATGTAGGAATACAAATCTGCTACATTAAAAATAGGTGAAATTCCAATTCCTGGATGTAACTCTAGCTCATAAGAATTTTCTGAAAACTTGCGAAGGATCTTACAAGGTCATATCTTTTTCATTTTCAATTTTTTGTATTCTCCCCCTGGAAACATCTCCTTTCTTAGTTGAGCTAGGACCACGTCTCCCACTTCAAATTTTATCTCTTTCCTCTGTAAATTTTCTCGCTAATTGTAGTTGTTGCTTGTGTCTTCTAATCTTTGTTTCTATTTCTAGTGCAATTCACTCATGACTCTTGCAAAATCCTCCCCATCAATACTTCTATGCTTAAGCATCCCCAAGTCTCTTAGTTCATAAATTCCCCCCAAATGCATGCAGTACAAGATCTGAAATGGAATCATTATTGTGCTCCTATTTGGTGACTCATTATATGAAAAATTAGCCTGGCTAGCACATAATCCCATTGCTTTGGTCGGTCACATACTAAACTCCTCAACAAATTACCTAAAATCTTATTTACAACATCTGTTTGCCCATCAGATTGTGGATGATATGCTGAGCTAAAATTTAACTTAGTGCCAATTTTCTTCCACGAGGTCCTCCATAAATTTCCAGTGAATCTTGTGTTGCTGTCATAGACTATGCTTTTTGGAAAACTATGCAATGAACAATCTCATAAAAAAACAAATTAGCCACATGTAGCATCACTAGTTTTGGAACACGGAATGAAATGAGCCATCTTAGTAAATATATCCATAGCTACAAGGATTGAATCATTACATCGTTGAGTTTTCAGCAAACTGATAACAAATCCATCCTCACCAAATCCGAAGGTGTGTTGGGAATGGGTAATATCATGTACAATCGAGCATTCTGACTTCTCCCTTTCACATGTTGACATACCTTGCACTTACTCACGTACCTTTGTAAATTTTCCTTCAACACCAAAGTTTCCATCCAACCCGCCATTATGATTTTCTTGGACTATGTTTTCCCTCTTTGAGGAATTGGGAATACATAGTTCATTGTTCTTGATCAATAGTTCATCCTAAACCATAAATATTTCCATGGAATTTTGTACCTATTTACTGGATTCTTACACGCTGCAAAATCTTATTTAAAATCAACATCAACGTCATAAAATTCCTTCAAGTAATCAAAGCCTAAAATTTGTATTCGAATTTCGTGCATGATTAAACATCTCCTACTCAAAGCATTGGCAAACTTATTTTCCTTCCCATTGATGTGCTTCAAAACAAAAGTGAAAGTTTGAAGGAAATCCACCCACTTTGCATGTTTATGATTCAACTTAATTTTTTTCATAATGTATTATAAGGAAGAATTATCCCTGTATAGAGAAAAATCCTTACGCATAATGTAATGCCTCCAATGCTTCAAAGCTTGAACCACCACATAAAATTATTTGTTGTAGGAAGAGTATTTTTGTTTTGACTCATTTAACTTCTCGCTGAAATATGAAATGAGCTTATCTTCTTGGCTCAGTACGACCCCAATGACTATCCCACTAGCATCACATCTTACTTGAAAGGGGTTGATTGAAGTCTGGCAACTTCAACACCGGCTTCTCAGTGATCCTCTTCTTCAATAGTTGAATTTTATTATTATTATTATTATTATTTTTTCTGTTTCTCTTGTCCAATAAAATGACTCCCTATCCTTCTTAATGGTTTCAATGGTAGGCTCACAAATGCCACTAAAATTCCTGATAAATTTTCTACAGATGTTGGCAAAGCCATGAAAACTTCTCACCTCAAAAATATTCTTAGGTGATGGACAATTTACAATTGCCTCTATCCCTTCCTGCTCCATTTTCAAGAGATCCTTAGAAATGAAAAAACCCAAGTATACAAGCTCACTCTTCATAAAGGAACACTTCTTCATGTTAATCAATAGATTTTCTTGCTGAAATCTCTCTAAAACATACTTAAAATGTCTCAGGTTCTCTTCTTTAGTTTGACTGAAGATTAAAATGTCATTCAAGTAAACATTGATGAACTTACTAATGAAATCCATCAAGAAATCATTCATCAGTCGCATAAAGGTACTTGATGCATTTGACAAGCCAAATAGCATGATCATCCACTCATACAAGCCTTCATTGGTCTTGAAAGATGTCTTCCATTTGTCTCCTTCTCTGACCTAGATTTGGTGATAACCACTTTTCAAGTCAATCTTTGAGAAGTAATTTTCCCCACAAATGCAATCCATCATATCATCCATTTGTGGCAATGTGAAACTATAAGGAATGGTCATCTTGTTGATTTCTCTAGAGTCAGTGCACATTCTCCATTCTCGACCCTTCTTTGGACTGAGTGTTGTAGATATGACACATAAACTCAAACTTTCTCTTATTAGTGCTTTTTTCAACAATTCTTAGACTTTCTTCCTCACTTCCTCATTCTCTTTGGGTGTAATTCGATATGTTTCATTTTTCTTAAGACTTGCTCCCAGTATCAAGTCTATGTGATGATTGATGCTTCTATTGGGTGGAAACTCACTCAGTAATTCATCAACTACAATATCATGAAACTCATGCAATAAATCTTGAGCTTGAATAGGTAAACCTACAATTTCAGTGTGCAGAGGTACTACCTTTGGTTTGGAAAACACTCCATAACTTGTGTCTTCTTCTTTCATCTATTGTAGAAATTCACTTCCACTAAGCAGAAGTACTTTTCGGCTGCTTGTTTCATATGTACTTTACTCTCTAAATGCTACAAGACTGTGCTTGATTCCATCCTTTTCGAAGTTATAATAATTTCTCTCTCCATCATGTGTCACTTTCCTATCAAAATGCCATGAACGACCCAAAAGAATGTGACAAGCATCCATTGGCATTATGTCATAGAGCACCTTGTATTTGTACCTGCCTATCTGAAACTCAACCTCACTTTGTTCATGCACCAACAATTGGTGTCCTTTTTGCAACCACGATACCTTGTAAGGTGTGGGATGTTTAATATTTTCCAAACCCAATTTTTCCACCATTTCGTGGGAGATTAGATTGTCCATAATTTTGTTGTCAATCACCAATTTGCAACATTTGGCTTATTCCTTCCACATTGTCTTGAATAAGGTTTTTCTTTGGACTAGTTCAACACTCTCCTTTGCTGACTTTAATAGGACATTGTGCATCATCAACACCTCTTTAGTATTTGGCACATTCTCTGCCTTAGGGAATTCTGACTACATTGCTTTGGTTTTAGTTATGTATACACCTCTATGTCCCATATTTTCATTTTAAAGACATTCAAAATATCGGTGACCCAATTTGTTACATCTGTAACACCAGTAGATAGTATATTTGCCTCTTCCTCTACCTCTACCTCTCTGGTAACATCTTCCTCCTCTTCTGCCACCTTCCTTATTTGACTTCCCTTCCTAACTTGGGCCACCTTCATAATTCTTTTGTGTTGGAAGATTCCCTCTTCAATTTTTCTGTCCTTTCCCCCTAGCAAAACCACGTCCTTTGCAAGATTTTTGCTTCCTAGATATATTTTCTTCTGCCTTCAAGGCACATTGGTATGCTTCCCCTATTTTCCTTGGAGAAAGTATGTTGATTCCATCTTGTATATCCAACCTCAAACCATTGATATACCTTGTTTTCTTCTTCGAGATATCTTCTACATAACCTGCTCTCAAGTTCACCTTGTAAAAATCTTCAGTGTACTCCCTCACTGTAATTGTATTTTTCTTAAGCTTTTGCATTTGTCTGTAGAGAGTTAGCTCGTGATCCTTTGGCAAGAACTTACTCTTCATATTTTCCACCATTTTATCTAAGCTCTTGATCAATGGTTTTTCCTTCTTCCTTATTTCAGCCTACACATTGTCCAACCAAGTGTCGCATGGCCTTTCAACTTTGTCACAACAAACTTGATTCTCTTATCCTCGTCAATTTCCTTGTACTCAAAATACTTGTCCATATCACTGATCCAATCTATTAGATTCTCATATTTCAAATTGCCATGGTAAATGGAGATTTCAGGCTTTGGCCTTGAACTTGAGCACAACGCTACTCTTAACAACTTGACCTCAGGAGCCTCTTCAACATGTGCTGCTCCTTCTTCTTCAGGTTCCTCTTAGGCCACACTGACATCTCCACCTTTAGGATCCTGTTGTATCCAAAATTAAATAGCTTCTAACCAAACTTGTAGTCTCCTTATCTCCTCCCAAAATTCTCCATTACCTATGGGTCTGCCTCCTCAACCCCACGCCCTTCTTGCTCGCCTATTCGTCTCTCTATATTTTAGATACAAACAATGTAAGGCTCTGATACCACAAATTGATGGCTCTTATCTATGAAAACAAAGGCGTTGATGCAAAGGAAGAATAATCATTTCTTTCCAGTCATGGAGTCTACAAATACATAGTTTAGGAATCGCTTCAGAAATCCTCAACCAAGGGTATTTTTCGAAAATCACTCACAATTTACCATATAGTCCCGGCTCTAGAAAAAACCAAGATGATGGAATTTATAATTTCGTCTTTGATCATAAATTGAACCGTAAGTCACATGACAGTTTTCTCCTACGAAAATTCCTTCTTCTCTTGGCTTTACACAAAATGCTCTATCTTCTCGAACCTCTAAAGAAAATGAATCATTCCAATACAAACATTTGATGTAAGCTTTGATTAGAATATTAACTATGATATGGTTCTCATTCAAATGTAGAGAGCAAAGGGAATACAATGCACGAATTCCTCATTCAACATAGTAATTTAAAAACCAGATCAATTTAAAGCTTAAAATATTTATATTGTTGTTAACAACCTCACAAATGCATTTTCAATACACCTACAAATTCAATTTTCTCATTAAAAAAAACACAATTGTCTAAGAATGTTGTTCAGTTATCTAATAACTCCACATGCCACATCTAGTTCAAGAAAAGCAAGATAATTAGTGCGAGTGGATTAAGAAATGCTAATAGAGAAAAACTTACTAGACAAAGGCATACATAAATAAAAACACTAACGCAGTAAGAGAGGCTACTGAACGAGCGATATAACCTATAGCGACAGAGGAGAGAGATATCCAGGTTAAGTTGAGGGTGTAAGAAGTGCCACAACACGAGAAACCCTAGTGTTTAAACTCAAGAAAACCCATCACCTGCTTAATGACCATGTCTTTATTGTTCAACAGGGTAAGCTTCCCAGTCGAAGCTGAAATCACCTTGATCGAGTGACCAGCGAAGAAGATCATCGGATTGCATCTCGAGTAGGTAAGGAGATGTGCAGCTTTCCACTAGTGAGGAAATGGTAAATTTTTGTTGGCATCGAGAACTTTGTTTCTAAGGAATTACACAGTGAAGTCGGCGGTGAAGGCTAGAACAAGTAAAAGGTTTTATGAGGGGGTAATACCCTAACTACCCTCTAGGTAATCCTCAATGTGCGATTGAGGCCAGGTCCACAATGGAGAGAATTATCGGTTTTCATCACATGAATTAGATACGTGTTACCTCGAAGAGCTTCGGCAAAGTTTTGATGAAGTAAGTTCCAAGTAAACCAAAATCAATATACAGTATCGAGCCATGTGATATCTCCATAATTTTCTATGTAATAGTTACTAAATTTAATTAAATGTGTTTAACAGCCGTGGTAATAGTACCTTTGCAGTGGCAAAGTTTGTATGTCCATATTACTTACGTGGTGAAAGACGGACCAACTGTGTATGCCTCAGTGGTGGTTACCACAATAGTTAGAATAAGTTAAATACATATATGTGTATTCAAGAAATGTGTCACCGTTGGTAATAGAAAATGTTACATAATGTTTGGGAAAAATACTTTGAAAGACGACTTAAACACAAAACAAAAACTGTCATTAGAATCTTAGCCTTTTAATATCATAAATTATAATATTAAAGTTATATTAAGAGGTCTTATGGTAGAATGGGGTTGTGCTATGTAAATGATTTTCTTTTATGGTTTTGTAATATATGTCACACCTAAGATGTAAATCCCCAATGGGTGTGGATGATTATTGTTCATAAATGGTTCAACTTGTTATATTATATCATTAATTTTTTATGTAGATGATGGACTGGAGAGAGGAGCTCATGTTTTTCTGGTGGCTAGGACAATGGTCTTGCATCTTAGTGATTCAAATTAGCTTTTTATGTTATGGTATCTGTTTGGGTTTGTAGGAGTTTGACGTGGAATCTAGTGATTGGGATATTTTTGGATGGGAGAACCCTTAACAACGATTTCTTTAATTCCATTTTTTGTGCAATCTCAGCCGAAGGGGGAATAGGGACTACAATTGTAGAGTGACCTCTACAAAGCATGAAAATCATGGTCTCATTTCTCAACAAGTATACTAGACACTGAAAAGCATAGCCTTTATAGAAGACTCAGAGGGGTTTGATCTCTTTCATGAGGTAATTCTAAATTCCTATCTCTTAGTTTTGCACCTATTGTTTACAAATTTACGTTTCACTCTGCTATTCATTTGGTGTGCATTTGATATTTGGCTCAGATCTATTTATCATAAGCCTCAATATCCAACGTTTTCTTTTTAGTGTATGGCCAATTTTTATTTGGGGATCCAATAGTGGATATCCTCTTAGTTCAATTGGGATGATTTAGCCTCGCAGAGGATTGGGCAAAATTGTATTCTTTCCACTAGGTAGTTAGCTTCCAGGAGGGGCTCCCCATTCTAGGGGTTGGGTGGAGAGATGTGGTTACAAGTGCTATGAGAAGAATTAACCTCGAGGAGGTTTTAGTGAATCTTGTAGTGAATTTCCCTCTTAGCTTTTTTCATGAGTGTAACCATACCACACCTAGAGGCTTGTCTAGCAGGTTGACGAAAATAACTCGTCAGTAGTGTCACTATCACTCAGGAAGGGGGGGACATGGGAAATCCAATAACAACCAAACTATTGTCTTAGGCTGAGGTTCAAGCTGACGAGGTGGCCACTGTTTTTAAGACCTCGGCCTGTCTTAGGACCCAAGGTTATATTCATGGACTGGAGAAAATAGTGAATAGAGAAACAAAATCTCTCTTTGATTTAGAACTTATTGGAATTTATTGGAGAAGTGTCTCACTCGTTACTGCACCCTCATCACATTAGGGGGAGAAGATCTCAATACATAAATTTAACCACCCTACACTTCTAGCTTAAGAATTTATTGGGACTAGTCCTTAAGGAAAAACACAAGCATCATAATGAAATTATCTCATTCCTTTAATGATCTACAGAGAAAGTAGTGGCAGACTTAGGATAGTTTAACTCATTTGGTGGCTGATATGAACCTTTTAAACGCTCATATGAATGGTTTGGATGCTAGTTTGAAGCATATGGAGTGGCACATTCCCTATAAATTCCCAAAGCCACCACCCATAGTTTGTAGTACAATGGTAACTTCTTATGATGCATAATGAGTACAAGATGCATGCTAATTTGTTGGTCTGGTGGTTTATGGGCTCTCTCAATCATTTTTTGCCACTATGTGGTTAATCATATATTAGCCAATAAACAAAGTAGGAGTAAAGCTTGAACATTTTGGAAAAATTATAAACAATTTTGTAACTTTTTGACTTCATGGAAATTACTCTAATTTACATAAGCAATATATATTATGTAAAATATAAATTTTTAAAAAATATAATAAATCACTTAATCGTTTTAATTTCTTATTATTAAACTTTAATCATATTGTTAACTATATATTATGAATATCATATTCATATAAAATAATTTTATTAATGTAAATATAATTTTTTGAATAGGAAAAGATATACTTTTCCATTATTAATTATTTTATTAAAATGAATGTTATATAAAACATTATGTTACTCCCACATATATATAATTTAGACTGCATAAAAATAAAAATTCTGGTTAGTGCAGACTGTTGAACGCAACCTGCAAACACGCACACAGAAAAAAAAAAAAATTTCTCTTCAATATATCAAGTTCAATAAATATCTGATACGTTAAATTTATGATATTGTTTTCCCATCACGTCGACATTTTCATTAACAAAGTTATTATGCAAGAAGCCTTCTCTCGAAGCCAACGGAACGAAAAAAATAAAGCACGTTCGCAATGAAATATATCACTCATCATTTTATAGAATAAAAGAATAAGTGTTTGTTTATGATTGAGTGGCCCAAACAGTCTCATAATACATCTACCCTTTTTCGCGGATCACACGATTCGCTCAAAAAGAGGCCCCGGTGATAATAAGGTCGAGGAAAAAATTCATTCTGTCAGTGATTTTACTAGTTCACAGAGGTGACAGAGGATTGAATCAGTGAATTCCTCTCTCCTGTTCATTTCCGGTTTTAATAATTTGATCTTCTGGTTGAAGTTGATGCTAAGGTCTTCATTCATTCAGTAAATCGCAGTAACTGGAGCAGGGTCTCTCTTCCCCGAAGATTCGAAAGGTTTGCCTTTCCCGACATAACCATCAATTAGATGAAGGTAATTCTTTAAACTATGGGCGTAAGCAGGATCGAGATTATGGAGCTCTTTCAGAATGGGAGAGTCGTTATTATTCAAAGTAATTTTCACCCCCACGTGAAAATATGTCCAGGGAAACCAATCCAACATTTGA
This sequence comes from Pinus albicaulis, assembly GCA_034641835.2. Taxonomy (NCBI): domain Eukaryota; kingdom Viridiplantae; phylum Streptophyta; class Pinopsida; order Pinales; family Pinaceae; genus Pinus; species Pinus albicaulis. Next base: position 938,475,941 of record CM076582.1, read on the forward strand.
CTCAACCATGTCCAACAGTTCTCGTTGAAAATAAGTCCAGGAACTTTGGGAACAATATCGTTCTTGTTCACCAACCGCAACACCTTCACTCCCAGCTCTTGCATTCGCATGGCAAATGTTCTATTCCCAACGCGTGGGCTAGCGAATGCAAACACAGTCACAGGTATAGGCTGTCCCGGCAAATTTGCGTTAAGGTTTTTCTGAATATCATATGAGCTTAAGGTTGCCAGAGCAGCTCCTAAGCTATGTCCAGTTATAGTTACGCTCAAACTTTCTTCCTTGTATTCATCCACTAGTCTTAGAATTTCTGAAAGAACAGTATCTCTTGCAGATTTTGAATTCTCTCCATGAGAGATGTAACAGCTTAAAAATCCCTCCTCCACTCGGACGCCGTTGTCGTTGAAAGGAGCAGTAGTGGATAATCCGGCTCCGACGACCTTCTCCTTCAAACGAGTAATTGATAATCGGGCAGGAACTAAAATATCTCTGGCATCCTCCATCCATTCTTCAGCCGTTTGGGTTCCTCTCCAGGCTACTACAATATCCCGGCGTCCTAGTCTTCGTATCTCTCGTGTATCTGTGCAAACTGCAATAAAGCCAATCCACACAGATTGCTCTATTTTCCTCCCTAATATATCGGTGTCCGCATACAAATACTGGGTTACTTTATAGCCCTTAGGGTAATACTGAGAATCTCCCGCTATTTCACAATTGTCAAAGAATTTATCAGGGCTATACTTAGCCCCACCATAACCATTCATGAAAAGTTCACTATCAAACCCATCATAGCACAGCTCTGCAAAATCACCATATCTGAGAATCTCAGCTTTCAATACTGGATTAATGGGATCTAATAACCCATTCCATGATTCCGCTCCTTGAATATCTTGCCACATATCTGCAAGCGCCATGTTTTCATATTGGGCCACTGTTTGTTTTGAAGAACAGTCGATCGATTTTCTGTTTTGGGTTGGGACCAGCTTTTCATAGAGAAGAGTGCCCTTGCTGCGAGAAGTTGTCAGGGATGAAGGGGGCATCCCCATCCCTTGTAGTACTGAATACAGGTGATCTATGAATCGAGACATCAATTTCTGAATCTCAATGCGCTCAAGTATTAAAAGGCCGGATATGTTAAAGACGGTTATGCTAATTCTGTGGTTTTAAACTTTTATGCAAGACGTTAGCTTAATTTTTCTGATGTGCAATGCCAATCTCAATACGTTTGTCATGTGTATCTTACCAGAGCGTGGTACGCGTATATATATCGATATCATAGAGGAAATTCATCAGCAGCAGCAAGCAGGATCGAATCGAGTTCCTGGATTCAAGGTTAGGGATCTTGACACGGTAGCATGAGGCCAAAAAAAATGACTTTGACTATGTATTATTTACATGGTCTTCCGCCGGCATCAGGTTTTGACTTTTTAATCGTTCAAACGTGCGCACGTCTCTTTCAGGTCCCCCCACTCTCTCACCCCCAATTCTAATTGTTCAAACCTCCATACTTTCGGCTGCTCGTAGTGAGGGGTTGCAAGCAAAACGCTGATATATGAACGTTAATCGGCAGCTTTCTCCCTTTCCATTGGAGAATTGGAAATCACCGGTGTTCTTCCGGCTTGATAATTATACATCGTAATCTCTCTTGACGTGTCCAAATATGTAATTTCTCCTTCCAACGATGTCACGAACTTTGACCCTGATAAGTTGAGTGCCTATCTGAAGTGCGAAACTAATATCGAGGCGGGACGCTGGTTGGCATGCGTATCCTCGGAATATTTCTCTCCTCCAGGTTTTTCATTTAAATCAACCACTTAATTGTTCAACGGTAAGCTTAATAACGGAGTTTCCTTCTTTTCTTCAATGGAAAAGTTCGTTGAATTTGTCAAAACTATTTTACAGTACCGTGGCTAGTGCTATTGCCCGCCCTTCTTATCAATAGAACACTTGTTCAATGATAATCTTAATACCAGTTTTTGCTTGTTTTGGTCAATTAAGAAGGTAGTTGAATTTGTCAAATCTATGTTACAGCCCCCTCGTATTATTAATAAAACACTTCTTTAATGCTAATCTAAATAACAGTGTTCCCGTGTTCGTTAACAGTGTTCCCTTGTTCGTTATTCGAGCATCAATCGCTCAGCTGTTCAATGGTAATCTTCATTACACTGTTTCAGTGTTTTGGTCAAATCAGAATTTTGTTTTGATAAATAGCTCCCAGGTTTAATAGAAATGTTAATAACAGCGGTTCCCTGATTTAGTCAGACAATGTTAGCAACAATTATTTCAATAAGTGGATAAGTCAATTGTTTGACGTTAAGTGGATAAGAATATAAATACAATTCGAAAGTGAATATCATTTTTATAAAATTTCAAGGACACAATTCGAATGTGAATAATTTTTTTTTAAATTTTATATTTAAATAGATTGGTAATCTTCTTATTACTTTTATTTTTTATTTTTTATTCTATTTAAATGTATTATATGTTTTATGATAAGAAATTTTAATTTAATTATTAATAATTATTTGAAGGAAGGTAGAAATTTAATTTCGATAAAATATTTAAAATATAATATTTGTAGTAGTTTATATAGAATAATGGATGAGATTTTTCTGCATAGTTATGTCTTTTTTTACTGGTCTAATTAAATATTGACTAATTAAAAAAAAATATCATATTAACAAGTGGAAGATGAGTGATTTAGAAATTTTTGAGTATATAGTATTAATAAGTATTGGTATTATAACAAACCCCCTTTACAAATTAAAAATCTTCAATATATATATATATATATAAATCTCCATAATCAAAAATCTCATTCCAAATTTTTTAAATCTATAAATTTTTAAATTACATATCAATTCTTTTTATAAAAAAATTAATAATACTAATTTAAAATAAAATTTTAATTTAAATAATTTTTGTATTTTTATTTATTTTAGTAATATAAGATATTCATGTACTAAATGTTTTGATTATTTTTATACATTAATATTAATTAACTTTACTAGCAAGCCATTCAATTTATATGAGATATATACATATATACTCAAATACGTTAAAATATCTAATTCCATAAAATAATTTTAATAATAAAATAGATATATTGTAAGCATAGAACTATATTTCAATTCTAGAACTATATACTTATACTAACGTCATAGTTTAAAAAAAAATTGAACTTCTATGGAGAGAGTCGACAAACATCATAATTGGAGAAAGCATATCCAAATTATGGATAAAAAAATAAAATTTTTAAAAATAGAAGATTGCCTACTATGGCAATCTTCCATAAGAGAGTCCACAAACTTTATAATTGGAGAAAGTATATCCAAATTATGGATAAAAAAATAAAAATATTAAAAATGGAAGATTGCCTATATACTTTGAATTGATTAGTTGAAATTTCTTAATATCTCTTGTCACGCTATTTACCTCACTTTCAACCCTTCGAACTTGCATCCTCATGAGAATTCCTAAGGTAGAATTAATTTTAAACACCAATTCGGTGTCTCAAATTTTCAATTGTAACATAAAGCCCTAAAGGCCCTTAACTTCTTAGGCCGGAAGCAAAGAATTTTTATTGAAAATTAGCCATGCTAAAATCCACATGTTGGGATTCCCTCGGAGATCTACCACAAAGCTAAGGCCAAAAAAAATTGGGAATGATAGAATTCATACAAGTACCAAAGTTGTTCATACAAATATAAATGACCCAAGTAACACTATTAGATGATCTTTGCACAGAAACCCAACAACCAATGTCTTTGAAAGGAGAGAAAAAGTGAATTCAAATATCAATTCATATCAGTATCGTGAAAAAAATTTAATTTATAAACCATTTTTCACACAGAATGAAAAAGACTCATAAATATATATTCATTATAACACAGAGAAGTTTTTAATACAACAATTAACAAAAAAATTCAGTAAATTGTTTAAACTTGACCAAAAAAACTTTTCTGTATTGTCATAAATATTGTCTTTAAGCGAGTGTCTCAAATTATTTTCTTAAAAAAATGTCTCTATAAAGACAATATATAACACAAGTGTTATTGTCTTTTAGGAGACAATAGTTGGATTAAATACATATTGTCCTTATAGAGACAGTATGCCCTTTGTCTCTTTAAAGACAATATAAACGAATGCATCCAAAAAAGTATCTCACCATTGGAATAAATCAATATAAAAGGTATTTAATTAAAAACAAAATACAATACCATTGATTAATTGACATTAGGGCAGTGAATCGAAATATGAACCTCCTAAGGCAGCAGCTATTCCATTAAACTAACACTCTTTAAAAAATTATGTAAAGAGTTATCACAATCCTTCAAATTTCATAAGAGCCGAAATAATTGTTAAGAAAATAAATAATGTTCCAAGAGAGTGACTCCTCATGGATCTCAGTTTAAATTCATACCAAAATTAAAATTTCAAAGTATTTAATCTATCGATATTTCAATCGAGCTTAGATTTGTATAAAACAAAGAGTGTGAGAATGATTTACCTCTACCGCAACTCCAAATGAAAAAATTCTTCTTCTACATTCTACATTCGATTTTGTATGCAAGGGTGATTTAATTTCCAATGCACATCAATTGGGAGATATCCACCTTCCAATGCTTAACAACTATAGTTATGACCGTTTTTACAACTTAATGCAATGATCAGCTCCAACATTGAATAAAAATGATATCAAAATCCTTCCATGCTTAATCAATTGTGACTTTCACCTATGAAATCAATTACATATAATATCATAATTCTGGTATATTCAAGCTTCACCATCAATTTCTCATATAGATACCAAGATCTTTGCATGGCAGATTATTTTATTTCCAAGCAAACCTCCAAGTAATGTTTCCACAAAAGAAACTCCAGATATATTAGCTTGACCACACCTTGGTCAATGATCCATCGAGGATATTCCATAAAAAAATGAATCTGTCAATATTTCTCAACATGGAGCAATTATCCCGCAAGCTACAATCCAATCCATCCAACAGAATTTGATGCAGTATGTAATCACACAAATTATTAACTCAAATATGCATAGTTTGATCAGTTTCGGATTCCATCACCTCCTTCAAATTTGCACCTGCAAATTCGAAAGGTAGATTTTCAAATCAATTTAACACAGTGAATCTCCTCTGTGCCTTTGTGTGGATTATGTTTTTTTACATACCCAGAACCAATTCAAAGGAAAAAGAGTATATAATCCTACCACTTCAACATAGGTGCATTTTAATCAATACACGTCAACTTCAATACGTAATATGGACTTTCAAAACTCTTATGTATGAATTTCAACTTCATGTGGTCAATTATCACTCGAAAGACCAACCAGTGATAAAATATTCTCATACATCATTTCCTAAGGTTTGGGTGGAAGTGTGACCGTGTGTACACTTCCTTACTATATTTGACATCCCCATAAGTATTCTCTGGTTATTTTCATGGATATACCTTGCCTCAACTACATGAAAATGATGGTTGATTGCATTCTCCTCATGGATCACATGAACATATATGAGTAAATGAAGAAAAAAAATCATCCAAAATAATAAATTAAGCATGAAACCTATTGCAAAAAATAAAATATGAACGCAATTTTCACTTGACTATATTAACTATTGTTCTTGTGCCTAAAAAAAATATTTACTTGTTTCCAAAATTGATACCTAAAAAAATCAACAGAAATAAGAACATTGCCTAGTTTTCTACCATTTAAATATTTTCCAACTAACATAGCATCTTATAGTTTGGAATATTAAAGAATGGAACATTTTCAATCACGCAAAAATATGAAGTCTTTCTAAACATTTCATAAAAATATCTAGCAAATACATAGTCATTTCAAGTCTAGAGATCCTGATCCATCATTGTATTCATAGGTGCATTATTATTTCAGGTATATCAATAAACTGTAGCTCATTCCATATAGATATACTTCAGAGTGAAGTATTCATTCAATACCCAAACACATGCACCCCTTTTCACTATGATATTCTTCTCCTTATATATTTTTAGCCTTTACCAATACCATGAGCCAAAGAAACACAAGTTTCGATGGTATTCTTGTACGGAATCGAATAAAAGACACATCGCTCAATATTGTGGGCTAATACCATGGTAATGCCCCCTCGTATCGTAATTTTAGAATGTAAAAGGAATATGTGACTTCGCTTCTCCGTACCCATGTGTATACACGACTTTTCTTCATAAAAACTGTGTATATACTAAATATGGATGTATACACATGTTGCCTGTATACAAACCTGTGTATGTACGCGGGTTGCCTTCATGAAACATGCGTATGCATTATGACATATTATATTTATCATTTCTCTGATCCTAACTAGATTTCTTTTCTTTGCCACATATGAAATGGCCTTTAGATACATCATTTTCACATCTTATGATTATCAAGGACAACTCATTAAGTAGGTTGCCATCAAGTACAACATATTGCATTATATTGCCAACAATCTCGCCCTTTGGACTTGATGGAAACTATGATGGTGTTTGATCACTAAAACAAATAGATACATTATTCATAAACATTATTCAAACACCAAGATACTATCCCCCTTTAACATCAAGGGCAAAGGGCGGATCAATACCAAAACAAGGTTTATGTTCCCTTGTAGAAACAAGAGCTCTGTACATCTAATGTGCACTAACTTTACCATGCTCCCCCAAGGTTCATGCTGAATCTTTAGATAGATTCGTCAATGAATTACATAACTCTATAACTCAACCGCGTATGACCAATCCTATCACCAAGGTCTCATACTTACATCAATGATCCAACCAAGTGTAATTACATATTTGAATCAACTACCCAACGAAGTGGGTTTAAAATTTTGAACACGTCCTTACATGACTGAATATAACAATTTTACATCATAGGTATCAACATGACCTTTCCATCAAACAATAGATATGGCTTTGTATAACCACGGCCCAAAGAGAGATCATAATTCAGCAACTAACATAACTCCAACAATGCATTATTGTCAGCAAAGGTATTGCTCCCCCTAAAACTGTGCATCCTAAACACCTTCAACAAAGAATTCATGAAATAATATTCATCAAGTAGATAACTAAAGCTTAATATCATATCATCAGATATAACCAAAAGATCAAGAAAATTATAATTGTCAGCAGCATATTAGAAACTGTTCTTGAGTTGTATCAATGTTTTTCTTATCAGAGAAAAACATACCCAACTTTCTTCAATGAAACTCACATGTATACACGGATTTAGTTCATACAACCCACGTACAGAAAGTGAAATACTAGAAATTTTACTTCTTCATTTCCCTCTGGACTTATACATTATGTACATGTCTTTTGTCGTTAGATCAGATGCACTTTTAGAAATAAATACAACCAGAATTACCAAACCAACCATGGGAATCACCATATATTGCTCCCCCTGCAATGATACATTAATGATTCCTATAATGTATCTCACATTACTCCTGCAATCATTATGAGAAGTAAAATTTAGAAATAGATGACTGCAGTAGGGTCAATATTCCCTACGTTTTTGACTGGTGCTTCTTCTTTTTCGAGCTTTGCTTGAAATTTCTTATTATGTGCTGGAAATTCTTCAATTTCTCAGATCTGTTCATCATACTTAACTCGAAATCAGTGGCCTTATGCCTAAATGAGTTACAATAGAAACAACATTCATGAAAGCATATGTTCTTTCTTGATCTATGCAATTCTTCAATAACCGGAGCCATTTCTTTTAGGGAATTAACATCATCCATGGTACATGCCATGAGAACTTGCAGATCTTGAGCATAATCTTCTTCTTCATTTGAAAATACATCATTATCGTCATTTGTATAATAACTCCTTCCTTTTTCAAATTGTTTCCCTTTATCATGATTTTCTTTATAAGGAAATTTAGTAGCATAATTACCAACTCTACCACAAGAAAAACACTTTAAGGGAAGCTTACCTCTAAATCATCCAACACCTGGTTGAAGTCTTCTCACAAAATTTTCTTCTTCTTCTTCTGATATATAACTTGATTCCTTGAGAACTTCCTTTTCTGATGCATCTGTAGGAACACTTGCTAGATACTGGTAACCTCCTTCCATGATCCCCCATACATCTTCTCTAAGACTTTGGAAATAAGCTCTTACTTTTATATTCCAGAATAATAGAATAATTCCATTGAACAGTGGAGGCTTGCTAGAAAATACTCGTACATGACTTCCTATTGCGATAGATCTCCTTCAAGCGAGCAATATTCTTCTGAAAGACCTACTTTGATACCAATTGTTGGGAAAAATACTGAGAGCGGGGGGGTGAATCAATATTTATAACTCACTATAAACTTTTACTTTTTCTTTAATGATTTCTATATGCGTCTTTAATGAACCCAACTAATGTATACATGTGGCTATCTTTAAATAAACTTGTGTGTGACCAAAGATATTTTTATGTTGATAATAATTTACTTAGATCAGTGCATCATTTATTCATCATATGTTTAGTAAGAAGTAAGCATGTGTAGTAAGAACATAATAAATCATCACACATGAGAAACACACATGAAAAATAGGATTTAAGCTGGAAACCAAATTCGGGAGAAAACCACCGTTGTTGTTGTCTCCGTCTTCAATTTTATTATAAAGAAAATGTTTTACAATATTGTGTTGGTGCAAACTCATTCCAACACGCACACACCCACCTATAGAAGGCTAAAACCTTCTCTTGATATCTAGCTTCTACTCGAAGGGAGATCCAACCCCCTGATCTCGTTTACCAGCTACCACCGGAAAGGACCTATGACCCCCTGCATCTCATTTACCAACCACTCCTGGAAGTGAGCTCCTACTGGCAGGAAGCTTCTACTTCCACATAGAAGGCTTCAACCCTTAGACCCACTATAGAACACTTTTCATACATTTTCACACTGGATCCAACAACTTCAATACAACTTAATATATAGATCAACAAAAATAGACTTAACCCAAAATTCAAACATAAAAGTGAGACCATTGTAACCAGAACACAATAATAACCCAGATTTCATAATCAACATGCAGAATCAATTTCAACCTTCATTATTCATCAAATTAAATGCATACACTACTTCACTTTGCTGAACCTACTTTTATACGTGCTTTCCTACACACCAAGCTGCGTATAGATCTATGAATACATAATTTCTGGAATTTGATCATACTCTGAAACAAATCTAAGGCTTTTAGTCATATATGTTTTCAGATTTTCAGAACCCTTAGTTAGTCAGCATCATTAATCATATTTAATAACTCACTGATTATATTTGTACATATTCAACTAGCAGCATATAAAGTATTCAAATAACTAGATCTTCATAAAGACTTCATTGACAGACAACAGAAATATAACATCAATAAACAGTTAACCTCTCCATCAAGCTTCAGAAAACCCTGACTTCCATACGCGCTTTTGTTGAAACAATCCTTCATATATACATGCTTTTATAGAGACAAACCTACATATAGATCTGCAACTATTTCAGGACTACACGACTCTTCAGAATACATAATCATCTCAGATCTTTTTCTTGACTTTAGCAAAACTTTGGTAGATCACATATCTAAACATTTGATAAACAGATCTAGACAATACATAGTCATTTCAGGTCTAGAGATCCTGATCCATCATTGTATTCACAGGGCATTATTATTTCAAATCTATCAATAAAATTTACCCCATTCCATGTAGATATATTTCAGAGTGAAGTATTCATTTAATACCCAAACACATGCACACCTTTGCACTATGATCTTCTTCTCATTATATAGTTTTAGCCTTTACTAATGCCATGAGCCAAAACCACACAAATGTTGATGGTATTCTTAGATGGAATCAAATAGATGACATAGCTCTTGATATTGTGGGTTAATACCATGGTAATGCCCCCTCGTATCATAGTTTTAGAGTGCATAAGGCATATGCCACTTGGCTTCTTCACACTTGCGTGTATACGCGACTTCGCTTCATAAAAGCTGCGTACATAGTAATTCTGGATGTATACATGGGTTGCCTATATATGCACTTGCATATGTATGTGGGTTTCCTTCATCAAAACTGCATATATATTATGACATATTATATTTATCATTTCTCTAATCCTAACTGGATTTCCTTTCTTTGCCACATTTGAACTGACCTATAGATACATCATTTTCACATCTTCTACTTATCAAGGACAACTCATTAAGTAATTTTCCATCAAGGACAACATACTACATCATATTGCCACCATGCTCTACTGAAACAAGGTTGTATTGTAGGAGATCTATTGCTCAAAATTTTATAAATAAGATTCCCAAACAAGCAAATGGTTTTCCCTCTTGAGTTCGTTGGAAAATATTGTGTTTTTGTCATTGTTTCATTGTGTTTATTTTTTTTCATATTCTGCTACAAACAAGTAGAGGAATTATGTGTCTTAATGAGAAGAAACTAGTTTTCATATTTCTCATCAGAGCAGTTGCAGAATTTCATGGATTTTCTACGCCTAGGGTTTTCTGAAGATTTTAGGCCTATTTTTCTGTGTAATTATGGGTATAAAATAATTTCCAAAATTATTGCAAGAAGACTCAAGCCTGTACTGTCTCCTTCCCTCTAAAGTGAGAACTTTTGACTCCTAGACCATAGGCAAATACATGAAGATATATGCATTACTCAAGAAGATTTATACTCGATTGAGGTAAAGAAGATATGGTTAGCTATTGAATTGGGTATAGCTCGAGTGGCTGTGAGGAAAGGTTGCTAGTGCCTCCCTGCATATTCAAATCCCACTTTGTGACATGTTTTCTCTTGGTGAGTCGATTGTTAATGAGAAATACATTATATATCCACGAATTATTGGCATAGGCTTATGTGTTAAGGAATCTAAGGTTTACCCTAGGTATCATCCTTGGAATGAGGGGGGTGCCCATGAGGTTTCCCACGAGATATTTTAGCTAAAAAAAATGATAGAGTCTGTTGGCCTTACCTAAGATTGATTATGTTAGATGTTATCTTCTTATGTGAATTTCCTAACTAGATGGAAGGATTTTATTCATCGACTTCTTTCACCTTGTTGATTAATGGTTCTATTTCAACTTTTTTTCAACTCTCCATAGGTTTAAGGTAGGGCTATCCTATCTCACCTCTACTTTTTCTTCTTATGACCAATGGTTTAAGCATATGCATCCTTCATGAAAGAGGTAATGGTAGATGGAAAGGTATAAGACTCATATATATCTAACATACCAACTCTCTATAGATAATGTCTTATTTTCTAGTGATGATTCTTTGGGATGAAAAATTAATTCATTGCACTTCGGAACTTTTATTGTAAGGCCATTAGGATGGAGGTAAACGAGTAAAAATAATACAATGTTTCATAGAGCAGTGGAAGGTCATTACTAACCGTTCAAGAAGAATATTTTCAAACACGACTCAACTATCTAGCTTTATTGCAAGATTACATCGTAGAATACCAGATGGATTTTTATAGATGTTAGATTCATGCTAATGAAGGCAATTTCAGTGGCTTTCCTTGTTTACTGACAATCTCTTGTGTACATCTATGGAGGGATTTGAGGCAGTCCTTTTTCTGGTGGACTTGATGTGGGAAAGAGCATCCACAAGGCATAATTATTTGGGGATTCTCAAGTGCTTGTGGGATGGGTTACGGGGAAGATCAGGAATACTGATTGAGGCATCTCATCTATAGGGTCAAGGAGAATTTGAATATGATGGTACATACTTTACCAAAACCCTTTGGGCTCATCAAACAAAGTTCTCACCTAGGATTTTTTGTTGAAGAGATCATGGCAAGGTCAAAATTTTTTCCCACTGTGAAAATATAATGGAGAGTATATATCACATATTGATTAGATGCCACTTTTCCAAAAAATTATGGTCAGTAGTAAAATCATTGATAGGGATCAGAGGAGGGTAGCATACAGATATAGCGGTTAATGCTTTATAGAGTTGGATATAGAACCAATCAGTTGAAGAAAACCCCATACATCCATTTATCGTTTGTTGGACTTTGTTTCTAGCTAGGAACCCATCAATTTTTCAGGATCAGACTCCTACTCTTCCACAAATTTTCTCCACAATTTAATATGTTTATGGAAGGTCAAATATTTTTTTCAAACAAGGTTCTAAGAATGCTTATTCCTTTGGATATTGATAAAAGTAGACCATGGGGATTCTTTGATGGGGCATAGAGAGGGAACTTGGGGAAGTATCATATTCTTAACAGAGAGTGATAGGATTACCTTCTCAAGAAATCTTGGGCCTTGGGAGGGGAACGAACAATATGGTAGACAATCAGGAAGTATTTATCTTAATCATCATTGCATTGTTGCATTGGACATGCAAGTCAGAGAGATATGAGTTTCTAGAAGTTCCAAACTGATGAGAGGTTGTGGTTGGATTATAAAAGAAATTAGAAACCAGAGAAATGGTTTGTCTCAAGTTATCACCCAGGCCAAATAGCATAGTGTTCTAGAAGGACAACTGTGAAAAAAAATGGTGGATGGTTAAGAGGGAATTCTTGACATGACTCAGATTAGAGGTAAATATCTACCTCAATGGTAGTTGTTTGCCTAGATATTGCCTAGAATTTGTGCTAACGGATAAAATAGTTCTGAAGCTTGGTGAACACAAGCTATATTTTCCATGACTCTTATGATTATTAGTGTTAACATCGGGAAATCGTACAGCAGAATATGACATTAATTAATGTCAGGCCAAAGGATTTACATGGCTGGAAGACATTACAGAATCTGGAAAATATTTAAAAATATCTAAGGTTTGAGAAACTCAAATTTGAACTAGTCCTAAATGTTATTTGCGCGCATAATCATTCGTGAACAACACCTTCTGTGCGCCTTTTTGCCCGATATGCGGACAAATTTCCTGAGAGTGGTGAAATGTCACTATACGAGACCATACAAAGCAAAGGACAAGTGATGCCTTACATGAAGCTGTCTAAGGGCAGCCACCAATGCCCCCTTAAACACTATGTGAGCACACAATGGAATATTGGAGCACACAAATGAATCATACCCCTCTCTTGGGTCACCATTCTCCATGTACCAAGAGAGGGAAGGGAGTCTTTGAAATATCCTATATAAGACCACCATGAGGTGAAGAATGGGTGATCACATTGTTATGCTAGCCAGAATATCCCAAGCAATACCAAAAGTGTGTGACCTGGAGCTGAAGATAAAGGAACTCAATTTTTGGCCACCCAACATGTTCAGTCCACAGAGTAGAGAGAGAGGGAGACTGCACCGAGAAAATATTGGGATAAAAACATCCTTTCATTGAGACCTAGAACCATTGTCTAGGGGCCCTTTGGAAATAGGGTAAAGTTTCACTTTTCTTACTACCAACACTCAATAAGAGGGTCCTAGAGCCACCTTTCAAATTATTGTTGTCGTTTGACTCTTTTCAGAGCTTCTGTTTATTTTTTTATAGTTTTAGTTTAGTTTTAGTTTACATATGCATGTTTTGTCCTCTATCTAGTATGCTTATTTATTCTAGCTTTTTCCACTAACTTTCTTGAATCCACTTCTTTTCTGCATGTTACCGATAGCTTAACGGGGTAAACCACACCCTTTAAGCTGGTGTGATTTCGTACATACGTGCACCAATGTTTTATTACAAATTTTATGTGGTTGTGCCTTCTTTTTAAAGAGACCTCTATTTGTGTTGTGGAGTGGAGCTGAATTTCCCCTGATTTCTCTTGTAGTCCCTAGTTCATCCCAAGTGATAGACTGAAGTAGAACGACTCCTAAATTTTTTTCTTGCAGGAATTTGCACGTGTTTTCCTCTCACAAAGGCACAACGCACGCGTTCAACCCCGTGCGCAGAGACCGTGCCTGTCTCACCCTTTTGTGTGAAAATTGCAGAATGAGAAATTTCTCCCTAATTTCAGTCTTTTCCTACTTTTAATTTGCTTGGAAGCCCATAATACACCTGCCAGCAATAGTTGTGGTACCCCGAACCTTGTTAAAGCTCACTTTTAGCAGCTTTTTGTAGGCTTATTGTCAGTTTTACTTCAAGTTTATTTTTGCAAAGTTCACACATAGTTTAAGTAGGGGGGGAAATAACTTGCATTCAGAAAAAAAATTATTTATTTCAAATTTTGTTACTTTCACACCTAGATAACTAGCCCAAGTAAGTGGCCCAAGACCACGCATGCATAGCTAGTTTTTTCTTTTTCTAGTGTAAAATTTTTTAGTTTAGTTTAATTTTTGCACTACGAATTTTGCGACTAGGATTGAATTGTTTATAGAAGAGCAAGTGATCTCTTCTACCTTTGCACCCTCCGGTGATCCGAGGTAAGCATATGAATGCTTCCTATTCACAATTCGCCATCTCACTATAGTTCATCATATAGATTAACTAGGAAAAATTGAAAGCGGCCCATTATCCGAACATGTTTTTCATTTGAACCATGAACAATACAACATAGTTTAAATAGGGGATTTTATAAAGGATCATCGATATCCACACTTTAAAAAAATGTGCTTGTCCACTTTGTGCTCACACACACTCACCCACTAAGCGATGCAAAGACACCTAAAACTAACTTAACCAAACTCAGTAAATTCTTCCCACAAGGGCCACAAAATAATTTATAGCTTAAGCTAGGATCAAAGGGGTAGGCATCCAATAATCCACCTTGATCATACTTCATATTCAAATAGAGAAGTTTTGTATTTAGGGAACTTCAAATCCACCTATCAGCCAATGGAAAAGAAAACCCGAGCATGGCAGATACCTGTTTCAGAGGGGGTTAGGCTTAGGCATAGTGTGTGCGGTATCAGTTGGAGCTACCTGACCTAGCTGATACTCGGAAATGTTAGCTGACTACCAAGAAGCCCAATACTTGAATGCTCACAGGGGACAATGGTTCTTAGTGGCCAAAAACTAGGGTAGCCTTTTCCCTATAGGTGACGGTGCAGGCAAGCGACAGGCCCTTTACCCTTACCTTGGTGGATTCTCTTCGGCTAACTAGAGGCGTCGCCAGCTCTTATGGGACGTTGTGCCAGCACTCACAATAAATCTTCTCAAGGCCCAATTAATTTTGAGTGTGTGAGGACGCACAGGTCTTTTAGGATTTAGAGTATCATACGCAAACAAACAAAAACCACTTTTTTGATTGCTTGATCACATAGATTAATTTAAAGGAAAATTTATTTTATTTTTTGCTTTGTTTTATGTATGTGACAAGAAGTATTCTTTGATCATAGACTCTATCCTCTCAATTTTTTTTCAAAAACAAAACCTGGTCGACACATGAAAGGTCCCAATGGAATATCGTCGGTCCAGGCATCTTTTGGACCTCCGCCATTACCGGGAGGGGTTCCATGTCTTTTTCCATTCAGGCATCAAAGACAGAATGCTACCACCATTATTGGTTCGTCCTTTATCGGGGCAGCCGTAGTTTGGAACCCTAGTCAGTCTCCCAACACCATACCACACACCACTCCTCCCATGACCCCTACGACGCAGAGGAGTGTGTCCCATTCGAGAATCCAGTTGAATACACAGCAGGGTACGGTGCAAACTAACCCTCATTCTAACCAGAACTTTGTGTCTTCACACATTGCAATGGCATCAACCTCTCAGTCACCTTTCTTAGCTTCGTTGAATTTGCATAATTTAACCAAAATGACGAATGACCCCATTGCACATGATCCTACATGGCCTCTCATGCCCACAAAGCTCCCTTTATATATACCGAAGTTCAAATGTAAGTAAGCGGAAGACCCAGGTAATCATGTCATGACCTTTCACCTGTGGTGCTCATCGAATAGTATCATTGATGATACTATTCGATTGAGATTATTTCAACACACTGTTACAGTAGTAGCTGCAAAGTGGTACGTGTAGCATCCCTCAACTTCACATGGAACCTTTATCGCCCTCACTACAACGTTCCTAAAATATTTTTAGTTACCCATTCACTGTGATTCCGGAATGGAATTACAGACTCATTTTAGACAAACCCCTGTCGTCAACATCTTGGAACATCTCCATGAATGGAGGCAGCATCGCAATTTATGTAAATCTAAACTTGACGATTGGGTTCTCTTAGATTTTTTCTTGAAAACTCTTACAACAAATATTTCAAAGGATGTGGTGCAATAGAATCCCACATCCAAAGAGTATGAAACTAGCAAAGCCTAAAAGCTTGAGCTGATTTATACGCAATCAGGATACATTTATAACATCCTTCCTAATGCCTCTTTCCTGAAAACTTATCAATAATTTACAAGCACATCAAACTCTGCAGATGGAATAATTGGGTCATTGACCTAAGTTTACCTAGGTAGCAGTAGTCAAAACCCTAGTTTCACATACATTTGTACCTAGAACGTGCCTCAACCCGGTTTTCAAGGTCATTATATCCCTCCACAAAATTTGACCAATAGGGTGCTAGCATATCAACAGGGAGGACCTTACCATCCGGATCAGCGGAATCAATACGCAGAAATAAACACTGACAGAAGAACTCCCCTCCAATAGTCAGGTGCAAACCAGGGACTGCATTGCACTCAGTCCCCAGCACACGATCCACCTATGCAAAAAAATGCACAGGTGAAATTTTTGTAGCCGTCCCAAAACAAACCACACCAATATAATCAGGAGAACTACCCTCCTAACGTGGTAAATAAAAAATCCAAAAACAAGCCAAAAGGGAACCCTAGACAGGGGGGTAGCAACCAACAGCACCCACCGTGATCCCAGGCTAGAGGAAACTCCAACTAGAATCAGAACCAGGATTCGAGCAATGCCCAATGGTAGAGAAAAAGGCCACCCCTTTGAACAAACCATTCCTATTATATATGTGGTGAGTACAGTCACTATAATCACCACTGTCCCGATCTCCCTGTGCTAAAGAAGCTACAGAGTAACCGAGGACAAGGAGGATCTTCCTAGCAACCATCTATGATGCAAGAACCTTTTCCCAATAGGGGACGGTATGCACTCACCAACAAAATACACATGATTCTAGGAAAAGCAGCCATGAAATATACATGACAGGAGAAGAGATGTTTTTACAAACATGGAATCGCAATTATGACACCCCACCAGACACCAACACGTTAGGGGAAAATACCAGTGCACCGACTTCACCTTTGACCATTTCAAAGATGCCTATAGAAGCATTGCCAAAAATGGCAAAGGGACCTAATAGGTGAGCAGGAAGCTACTCCAAAGTGGCCCATAATGATAGTATCATGGATGATTTAGCACAATCTCCCGCTACAATGTCATCGTTCGAAGTATTGCAGTCATGCCTAAAACAGCGGAAAACCCTCCTTTCCGCATTAGGCACTATCGACCCTGTCGATACGTGCCTAAACACTTTTGACTTAGACAAAGCGACCCCTCGGATTCGTTCCATGGTCACCTTCTAGATACTAGTGTCGGTGAAAAATATCACTATTCACCGATGTGTCATAGACTAGGGTGCATACACATGCATCATATCCAAAAATGTTTGGTAGAAGTTAGGTTATCTTGAACTAAAACCATCAGTCATCACACTTCGAGCATCCAAAGGTTGTCCTTCGACCCTCATCGGCATCTACCAAAATGTCCTGGTCTGCTTAACCGGAAAGATGGTCCACATAGACATTAAAGTCTTGAATTCTCACTTAGACTACAATATACTCCTTGGGCGAAGTTATATGAATGCCATGTCTACCATAGCCTCTTTCGTCTTCCACATCATGATGTACCCCAATGAGGACCGCATCATTACTGTATACCAACTGACATAGAGCGAGAAGCAACCCTTAACAAACACTGATTTAATTATACCCTATGTAGATACAATCTCGGATGCTCTCTCATGGTACCAAGAATATGGCCCTGGCCAATTCAAACCATCGTCCGTTCTAGGGTCTTTCCTAGGAGATCCTCCCATAATCCTTGAATCATCACCTCATGTCATAGGGGCTCTGATGTGCATGATGTTCACATCAAGCTCTGAATCTAGTTATTACACAGAAAAAAGCAGTAGTGACACTGAGGCATCGGCTACGGTAGCCTCTCTAGCCTACGTCGCCTCCCAAACCCCTTTCCTCTACCCCCAGCTGGCTTCATCTCCAAGCACGTTTTGGCAACACTAGTTCTACCCAACATATCATTGGAAATCCCAGTTTGGTACCTCATTGCCCCTATAGGAACAGGAGCGACCCACATTACTACCATAGGGCTGAAGCCCCTTAGTCCTTAGGAGTCCCCACCTATCCAAGAAAAAGTCGAGACCAACCCTGCAAAGGAAGTTCCCATTGCAAAACTAGTGATCATGACTAGGGAAACTGAGAAGAGAGGAAAGCATATGGTGACCCCCGCCATTCAACGGGAATCACTAGTCTGTGCCATATGGAACGTAATCAGTCATCCTACCCATATATGTCCCGAGCTAGATGAATTAAAACCACTCCTTTGATCTGAGATAGACATCGCCACACTCCGTTCTCATAAAAAGGATCCTACCACCAAAGGTAAAGGCAAAGCATTGTGTACCAACCATGCATGCGCCCTCTACAGCGACTATGGGAATTATACCCACCATTTCCCTGAGATTCCGCAATATAGGGACGCGTTACATGCCATCGAGCGATCGTATCAAGAGGATCCCTCCACCCAAGCATCTAAAAATTAACCTCGTACCATCCTATACCTGCAGGAAGAACGAAGGGCTCTAGAAAGACCCCCAGTCATGCCCATTATACATTGCACACTATGTGATGAATGTGGTCACTTCCTCAAAGAATGTACAGCCCTAGAACTCATCCAAAGATGGTATCCAATAGAAAGTGTGTACTACGTTGGACTCCGGGAAGAACAATTCACATGTCTATTATGCACCGACAATCACCTTTTGGAGAACTGTCACTATATCCCCTGATTTCAGCTAACCCTAGCTAGCTTACATTCCACTATAGTCCACCTCTCCGAAGAAGATGACATGGATGCAGAGTCCGCAGACAGCTCCACAACCCAAGAAGATGTGATGAGAATATCCATCATTTTCTTGTCTATTGAGGAGTGACTAATCAAGGAACCCCTAGTTACCCCTAACCGCCCTCCATAGAGACGACCAACATGCACGTTATGAAAAACGCCAAATCATGCGGGCATCCATTGTCCTGGTTTAGCTGCATTATGGCATTGGTTCCCCGTCAAACCTTAAACTAAGCTCAAGGGAACCTTCATATCGAGGATATTTTGCCTCATATATCAGGGAAATCATTATTAGTGGCACTGTACTTATGCCTCGAAACTTCTTCCCACCATTGACATGATTAATACCATCGAGAAGAGACAGGATGACCTCCAAGAATGGCATAAAAAGTACATCGCTGCATCAACATCCCTGCCCCCTCAATGGTGTGACAGATAAATTATGACCACGCATCAATAAAGCATTACCCTGGCTAAGCCAAGGATAACATGCGAACTATGTGATCTGAATGATCACTAAGTCAACCAATGCAAAGAACTGAAGCCCCTTGCCGAAAGTCTCTGCATAGTCTCTTCTCTTCCTCAAAAACTTCTCTCAAACCAAGAGAAGATCACATGTACTTATTTCCAGATTTGTTCACACTTTCACCATATGATTAAATGTCTGCACCTCCCCAATATGAGAGCGGCAAGAGCTGCGTTGAGTATACACTCCAGCAAAGAGGTAGACACACCCAAGCCAACAATACGGAAATGGAAGCAGAAGGCAACCTCTTCTACGCCAGAGCATTTCCAAGCATCCACATCAAGAACAACGAGTAGTTTAGAATCTCACACTATCTACTCCATATGCTCAGTCATACTGTGCACCATTTGCACTGGCCAAAATCACATACCAAAGTTATGCCCGCTAATGGAAACATTCAGGTACCTCTACAGTAGGCACAATTTCCACCTACCAAAAATCGACCATCCTAGTGGGGAAACCAACCTTGCACTCATACAAAATCCCATTACAGAGATTCTTCCCCCGCCGAACGCCGATGACACAATCCACCATATATGATGTGTATCAGCACATATTGGCGATAGGATTTCTTCCATCCCCTCGTCCCAGGATTTCCATCTCATTCCTGTCGCAAAAGGCCAAGGTACCTTGCACTTTTGCATATATTTCCACAATATTCCCAATTTGTATACCCCTATCGAACTCTTTGACAATACCCAACCTCTAGAGCAGTGCCTAGTACAATTAAAGCTTGTCGACAAAAATCAAAGACAGTCACTGCAACACAACGAGGCCCACAAGAAAAGGGTAAAAGCATCATTTGACCGCCACATCACCCCTCACTCATTCACTGAGGGAGAATTAGTTGTCCGCTATGATGTTGCAAAAGAGGCCTTAGGGCCAGGAAAGTTTAAAACCTTGTCGAAAGGACCCTACATCATTAAAAATTGCCTCTGACAGGAGGCATACATCTTGATGGAACCAGACTGGAGCTACCTCAATAACCCTGTCCACAACCTTTACTAGAAGAAATTCTATCCATAAGGGCCAAGGCAGCCCTTCCCTGGAGTGTTCATACACAAAACCCCAACACTCAAAATGTTTGACCCAAAGACTTATTAAAAAGTGCTCAAAGTATCACCATGGATCACCAACATGAAGCCTATCTCGTATTTTCTGATGGAGCATCAAGATGGTCTCGAAATGTAGCCAGAGCTGTCTAGTTCATTTACCACCCTGACCAATCGCCACTCTTCTCAAATGGTGTCTGCATCAGTTCAGCAAGAAACAATCAGGAAGAATATGATGCGGTCATTGGACTTATGTGTGACGCCCTCCTTCAGGGTATACGCCATATGCATGTCTACCTCGATTCCCAATTCGTAGCGTCACAGTTAAAACAAACATTTCAGACTAGAGATACAAATCTGTTTAGAAAATATTTGTGTGCTAAAATATTAAGCACACAATTTGACTATACCGCATTTACACATGTACCAAGGAGTCAAAACCAAATAGCCAATCGCATAGCTAACGATATCGTAAACTGGAATTCATATCGAATAAACCATCATACATAAAAAACCAAAAATATAGATATCCATCAGGACAATACCATACATAAACTGAAACAGGTGATACATCATATAGAGCCGTAAAAACTATCTCTCATATATATATCACAATGTCTATATCTGAGTGCAAAAAATAGTGTCACTGGCCCAACTGCCAGCCCAAAGATACAAAAGTCATAAAAAATAAGGGAATCATCCTCATAACTGGTGCTTTCCATGTGTCCAAAAATACTCTAGGGTGGTGCACCCTTAGGAGGGGCACCTGGACCCACCACAGCCCCTGGTGCTGCCACTGGAGCTTTCATCACAACAATGATCACCACCCGATGTAGAGTGGGACGATAGTCCCTCTCACGGGCCATGACAATCTCTAACCAGACCTCCTCGAAGTCATCCATGAAACCCCGAGGAGGCATTCCCTAGGTCAAGTAATTCACTCGACCCAGGAAATCCTCAAGAACTGACACCCCAACTACCAGTTCCATAATACGAGCCTCTATCATATCTGTGAGAGCCACTGCCACGTCGGCACGAGCTTGCTCAGACGCAATCTCTCCAGCAGCCAAGTTGTTTCTCTCCCCTGAAGGGCCAGCTCCACCACCAGGTCTGCCAACACCACCACCTGGTCCACCTGCATGACCTCCTCCCTAACCACCCCTAGGTTGTCATGGAGGATTGTGGCCCACCATCTGAGCCACGAGGCAACCCACCTCGCCAACATCAACACATGTAACCGAAAAATGATGTTAGTGTCACTAGAAAAGCACATGAGTGCATACATACTCAAGTAAATGCAGAAAACATACAGAACGTACCTGCTGGCCCCCAAACATAACCATAAGGGAGACCCATGTCTGGATCGCCTTGGAAGGCCATTTTTGTATACGGGTATGGAAAAAACATTTGTTGATTGGCCTCAAACAAGGCCTCTATCGTGGCATTCCAATAATGCCCCACCATACCACCACCGCCTCGCGACATCACCGGAGCCCACCTCCTCATACGAGGCTCCCGTGGCCCCCAAGGAGGCACCGCCACCAGTGGCCTCAGCAGTACTACCCTCTCATATATGATGTTACACAAAATACTGGCTTACGTAAATGACTTAGATCCATGTTGGAACTTGTTCAATTGCAACACCATCTCGTCAAAACAGAAACGGGAAAAATTGAAAAAATGCTTAGACCTCAGCCGACGCAGAACTCCAACCTGCACACTTGATGCCCGATGCAGAGAAATCAACCCCTCCAGTCATACAATCATCGCCAGAGCACACTGGAAAATATGTAACTGATGGAATGCTGATGCATCCCTTTGTAGGAGGTGTCCCTCCACAGTGGTGTCTCCTAAATATCTCCAAGTCCACTCTCTTGGAAAGGAGTGGATACCTCAGTGCCTCACCCTGAGGTAGCAACCTGGTCATAAAGTAAACATCTGTCTTAGGATTAATAACCAGATGTGTCCCGCGCAATACGAACATGTTGCGCCTCCCACGCCAATGTTGGATAATGTACCATAACAGTCGGTCCTACGACCGAAGAAGCTCATTTTCCATGAACTTCAGGAGACCCCATAGCACCAGTTGACGGTGCACCCCAGCATCAGCAGCTAGCTCATAAAAAATATGAGGTCAATCCTACTCCCTCCACAGTAAATTTTCATCAAAACATGTGCCCATTAGTATAGAGAAAAACCAAAAAAGTAGGCAAAAAACAAAAATATTTTTTAGCCTCGGCGTTGTGCATTTGTCCCTCACATAGGCATGCTTACCGCGCGCTTGTATTGTGCACATGCGTTCTTATAGCGTTCCAAAAATGGGGATTATAGCGCTTCCGCGTGCTTGTCCCCTGAAGATGCACGCAGGGAAGTTGCACCTTTGCCTAGATCATCCGCACAATCTAGGGAAAAAGTCACCCAGAATCCATACAAACCCAGTCTTTATGGACCTCGATGCCATCAAACTGTAAAAATTAAATTACAGGACATCATGGAGGTTACCTGGGCATAATATCGCTAGTCCCTGGTGCTCTAGCTAACCACAACAACAAGAAATGCTATGCAGAGTCCTTTGACCTCTCAAAAACTTAGCAAGTACAAATGAATTGAATTAGGGCCATATCCACCTATATATCACCCTTTTCAAAAACTTTGGAGGACCATAACGAGAGATCAGAAGTTTTTTTCTCCGAACCATAAGTTGTGCCACAATCAGCACTCCATGATGAACATAAGTGATGCCACACATTCGCATTCCCAAGAAAATAAATTTTCAGCGCTGGCAGGTATGCCCTCTCTCATTTTCATTTTTAAATCCCATGAAATTCAATAATATTTGATAAAGAATATGCTTTCACTTGAGGTAGTTTTTTTTGCAGGAAAATCTCGCAAACCATCGACAACATTATCTCCTGAAAGTTCCAGAGTAGGTATCATTCTACACCTAGCATGATAAAGTCCCAAAAAATGCATATCCTAACATCATTTCTCCATCAGAAATAAACCATAGGGTTCTCATATCTGATCGTGTTTATCATCAACTCACCCTACACGTGATAAACATTTGTGTTGGTGGGTAGAGCCTCCCCTCCATGGCTCCTGTCACCCATAGTAGACCATATATCACAACATAAGTGACGCCATGGCCATACCACTTCGATCTCGGAAGCACCTCATTCTCATCCATCCATCATGCATAAGGTCAAGTTTACCATACAAGAAAAAACCCCCTTCCTGGATGACCAGGTTGTACAGTCAGATAAAGAGCACACCATTGCGCCTCGCATTTGGCCCACCATACCTCCACCAACATAATCCCATGTGCGATACCTTTTCATCTGTTTCATCAACCCCACACATCAGACCAACCAATGGGACCCCCACCCTAAGCAAAACACCTTCCTCACACCATCAGTTAGCGAACACTTTCATTTTTTGGGGTACCCGTCAGTGTGTTTTGTACAAACTAAACCCCATTATTTTATTCTTTTGGTAAGTGTACAAATATTCTGAATGATGCACTACATCCTTCACCCTCTCATTTCATCTTTTCTCCCACGGCATCAATCCCTCAACACCATTTTTTGGATTATTTCACCCCCACGCACAAACCATCATGTAATTCATAATCGGTTTACACCCACCCTGGAAGTCCTACCGACTCTAGGGATTTCCCATTCAGAAATAACTATGACTGTCACCAAGCTACTTAAGTATACTCCTACCTCAGGACACTGAACCCCCATCACCAGTTTTTAGTCACCCCTCGCCAACATGCCTATGTTAAATCCATCACATCCAAGTCCCCAATCCCTCATATCAGGAACCCCTCATTCGGTTGAGGCTTCCCTTATGTTGACTTCAACACCTATATTCCAAAAAGGAAGTGGTACCTCGGATCACCCCTCTCCATGCTAAGGGGCATCCTCAGGTGGCACTATGGAAGACATCATTGTCCATAGATGTCTTCGATCCTCCTAACATTCGACTACAACAAAATTTTTCATGTCAAGATGCTATTTTACCTTAAAACCATTGCAATTTGATCAAAACTATCGAAGACTTATGCCTCCATAAGCATCTCTATCAAAAACACTTACACGGGAAGGTCCCATACAGTACCTATGCATACCATGCGCAGCTATATGTTATACCAATTTTATGCATATGGATACCACATTCCACCAATTTTCAAAGAGAGAATGCCCTTGAGGGCATCAACAGTCGTCGTTAACAACCGCCAGTGTCACTACCATATCAGTGATACAGACATAACATATATCTATCAATTTTGTTTAACTAGCCACAACATCACGA
The DNA here is from genome assembly GCA_034641835.2 of Pinus albicaulis. Lineage (NCBI taxonomy): Eukaryota > Viridiplantae > Streptophyta > Pinopsida > Pinales > Pinaceae > Pinus > Pinus albicaulis. The sequence goes on from CM076582.1 coordinate 938,500,850, forward strand.
GCATGTGGCATGCCTGCCTTGTTGAAAATTTGTATATGTATTGTAAATTGTATTTGCTTACAGGGATCCCTTAGGCCATGGTCATTCTTGGAAATGGTGCAGGGTGTTTTCAATTCCAAGGCTTCTCATAGGTCTCTCTCTCTCTGTACACACAATACGGAAAAGAAACTATAATGTATTTTGACTATATAGTTCTTCCTAGACCTCACACATTAGAGGGCAAGTGTTAACACTAGAAAATAGTACAGCTGAAGATGACATTAATTAATGTTAGGCCAAAGGATTTACAGGTTTGGAAGACATTACAGAATCTGGAAAGTGTTTAAAAATTTCTAAGGTTTGAGGAAAATCAAATCTGAAGTAGTCCTAAATGTTATTTGTGCGCATAATCCTTCATGAAGAGCGCCTTCTGCGTGCCTTTTCGCTCGATATGCGCGCATTCCTGAGAGCGGAAAAATGTCACTATCTGGTACCACACAAAGCAAAGGACAAGTGATGCCTTACATGAAGAAACTTAAGGACAGCCACCGACGCCTCCTTAGACACTATGTGAGCACACAATGGAATATGTGGAGAACACAAAGGAATCATGCCCCTCTCTTGGGTCACCATCCTCAATGTACCAAGAGAGGTAAGGGAGGATTTGAAATCTCCTATATAAGACAACCATGAGATGAAGAATGGGTGATCACATAGTTATGCAGGCTATAATTTCCCAAGAAATACCAACATTGTGTGACCCAGAGCTGAAGATAGAGGGGACTCAATTGTTTTCCACCCAACAAGTTAAGTCCGCACAACAGAGAGAGAGGGAGATGACACCAAGGCAAGCTTGGGATAAAAACATCCTTGCATCGAGACCTAGAACCATTGTCTAGGGGCCCTTTGGCAAGAGGGTAAAGTTTCACTCTTCTTACTACCAGCACTCAATAAGAGGGGCCTAGAGCCACCGTTCGCATTATTGTTATCGTTTGACTCTTTTCAGAGCTTCTGTTTACTTTTTTTAGTTTTAGCTGAGTTTTACTTTACATATGCATGCTTTTTCCTCTATCTATTATGCTTATTTATTCTACCTTGTTCCACTAACTTGCTTGATTCCACTTCTTTTCTTCCTGTTACTCATAGCTTAACGGGGTAAACGACACCCCTTAAGCTGGTCTGATTTTGTACGTATGTGAACTAAAAACACTACAACAATTCGTATAAAGGATGTAATGTCAATATGAAATGGTTTATAAATCCAAATATCAGAAGTTATTGTGAGCATATATGGTTTTGGAGCATATCCAATACTTTATTGGTTTTCCTATCTAGAGACACCTACAGAATGTAACATCACATTTTATGCTTGAAATAATTCCTTGAGAAAAAAAATCACCAACACTGAAAAATATGGTTTATACAGTTTCCATAGGGAAAAACTTATGTATTCACACAAGACCATATAATCGAATACTAGAAGCAACATCCTAAGATTAGAAGGAGTATCTAGAACAGGCAAGGAGCAAAATGCAATTTAGTTTCATTACATGTGTCGAATACATGCTAGTAATGAAAGCCATATGTGAAGTCATATGGATTCAAATAACACTTAATAATTTTCATTACACGTAGAAATATCCCACCATACATTATTGTGATAATCAAACCATGATGAGTATTGTGAAGATTGCAGTGTTCCATGCACATATATAGTCACTACATCGGGGGAGAGTGGATAAATAAATAGATTAAGATGAGCTATTATCCTACAGAGGTGAAAAATGAAAAATATTTTTACAAACTTATTATAAAATAATAAGTTGGAGGTATTCATATCGCCATTCAGAATTATAGTGAAGGAGATGGCCACTAAGAGGGGTGTTAGAGAGATTAATTTCCACTTATTAATCTAGTCAGATTATGATGTATTGATGTCAACCACTTGTTTTGTGCCATGGCATCATGTAGATCACACGTTCGTATATGTTTTTTTGAACTTTTGATATCCCTATTTTCCCTTTTGATTCATATGCTTGTGGGATGGCACTTTTCTCTGAATTTTAGCCTCATTTCAGGTAAGGATGGATTCCTTGACCCTCTATAATGATGCTTACAATCTGGGGACTGTTGCAGCTTCTAGAAAACTATCTTGCTTTGGTTCCTTACGTGGATCTCATGTTTTACTGTATGGATAGGCCCGTGATTAGAATATCATAATATGATTTGGGCAAGAAATCACCACATCCTTTGTTTCAGTATTGTAACAATGAAAATCACTTTGACATTCCTTTTCCAAATTTTTCCTTCTGGGGATGGTAATCGGAATTTTCAATTCATGCTTATTAGTTCGTGTGTATGTATGCTTCTAGAAATTGTGATTGGAAAAACATTTTGTCCCTTGTAATGGTAACGTCAAGCCTAGTTTACAAAATTTCGAAGAAAGTTTAATTCAATAATATAAATTACCCAAATAAAATGGAAGATTCTTTTTAAAACAATATAATTTCACTGAATCCCTCTCCTAACATGATTAGTGCATATAATAAATATCATAGGTATAAAGATAGGATCAATTTATTGCCAAACTATGCAAAATAGGTAATCCTATTCATTGAGTGCGGTAGTACAACAATCCCTATATTAGTTTAACTTGAAAAAGATAGATACATCCAAAAAGTCATAGCAGTATCATTGCATGAGAAGTCTCTGTGAAAATGAAGTAGTTCATACACTTTAACACACATTCTGCATATTACATAATTACTAGCTTAGTACATCATTAAACCATTACTTTACTAATTGTATATTTTTTTGTTTATTTTGATATGATATTATATAAAAAATCTAAAATATCCAAGATGTGTTTTTCCAATTTGAATCATATATGCCACTATTTCCAAAGCTTCACTTCACTCGGGTATAACCAGATTCATTAGAAGTTTGTATGCATAAACCTACAACAATATTCATTAGCATTTTGCATGGAAAACAATATTTCTAGATTCATTAGCATTCTGATACATAAGCATACTTTGCAGGTAATCTAATCAAACTACAGTAAGCCAAAATTATAGGCAGCAGTTGGGACATGACAATCCTTCTCTTTAAAAGAAAAATTCAGAGAAGATAAGAGATCAATTGCAGATTAAGATACTCACCTGTGTGAAATACTTCGAGACATCCATCATAAAGGATGAGGTCACCTCCATCCCAAAAATACAAACAAAATTCGTCATTATCACTTGGATCAATTAGGTTTCTCTCACTAGACTTTTTTTGGCTTGCAATTGAAATCACTACCTCATGTAGTGAGTGCACATCCATAAGATAGATGTGTTGATAATTGTTCAACAATGGGAAAAGAAATAATAATTTAAAACCACTGTTGGTCCAGATATAGTACTGACAAAAGGAAAAGGGACAATAACTAGAACAACATCACAAAGATACACTTCTGGAGTTTGACTCATTCTCCATCCAGCATTTACTTCAAACTCTGAACAACACACCTAATAAACATAAAACACCCTAAATACTAAAAACACAAATACTAAGAAAGTGACCCTTTGAAAGTTAATAAAAATGATCCAAAAATGTAATAATATATTTCTCAGGTTGTTGTATCTCATGTCAGATACTCATATTTCCATGTCATCATCATGTTAGGTGACATAGTATATTGTTTTGTTGTCTGGAATACTGCCTAACATCAGGGCCTTGCTAACCTCGTCTGATTTCTTATGTGGTTTTTGGAACAACAACATTGCCAACGTCTTGGACATAGTACTAGCTGCTTGGGGCCTCATGGTGGATCTCACTTCAAAGGAGGATGTGATTATTTGGGTGGAAACTAGTCCAAGAAGTGGCCAAAGAGAATTTCTAGGAAAATGGCAAGGGAGCGAGAGGTTTGTTAACTAGTTGTAAATTTCAGAGAAATTCATGAAATTCCAAAGGTAACTTTCAAGCATAAAAACAAAACACATCCTAAATATTATAACTACTGTGGAAAAATAATCACAGAGGAAAATAGTGTTTTATGAAGAAATTGCACAAAGCAAAGAGGAATGGAACTAAAGCTAAAATTACAGGTATAGATGATAGATATAAATTTGTGAAACTAAAAGTGACCCTGAAATAGGCTGAGACTTAGTCACTAAGTTCCTAGTGGACTTAGTTAGACATTGCATTGTTTATTTATAGAAGTACAAAATTGGTTGAGTGATCATCTTTTACTTTTGAAATTCAACTACATAATCATAAAATTTTTGGCTGAATTTTTCCTTAGACTCTGCCATTGGATTATTAACTCACATTAATGTGTTGATAGGTGGAACTTCTTCCACAAAATTCATCTACATTCTTCCTAATTGAGGATGAAAAGTATTCCTCGGTTCCTTTTCCGCCAGCAAAAACATTTCCATCATAACAAGGCACAACTTGTCATCTTCAGTCTATCAAATGAGATTTTCTATGAGTTGAGAATCCATGAACATTCAATATATATTTGTAAATTCAAAATTCAACTATGAAGCCTTTTGATATTCATAGTTCCATCAAAAGGTGGATTGCCCACATCATCTCTATTTTAAGTAGACATTGTTGGATGAAAGAGGAGTTTGCTAGCATTGATGCTAAAGTCGTAGGGTTGGTTTCCCCTATTGTCGTGGAAGGAATTTTGGCACTACCAAGTTCGGTTACTACTTGGGAGATTTACAAATTTTTGTTTCAGGGACATGAAATCCATCATGCGGTTGAGCACTTTTGTGGTCTCCTTGATTCTAAGTCAGAGATCCTACAAACAGTCTAATCTGGTTAGCCTTCTTTCAGGTAATGCTTGACTTACTTGACCCTCTCTTCTACCATTTTTTATGTATATACATCTTTTCTTTGAGCCCTCCTCCCTCTTCTCCTTTAATCTTGTACTTGCTTCTGGTGGAGACCATAAACCAAGTGTATTGGTGAATTTTCTTCAAGAATTTGACTGATATGATTAGGACTATTTTACAAGGAACTTGAACCTTTGTGATACCAAATGGTTTGGACTTTAATGTGGCTATGGTATGTAAAATTATGACTTTTCTATTCAACTTTCAAGTGATTTCAACTCGTGGCTTAAATTTGTTTGGCTAAATATTGTGAATTATTATAATAAAAGTATATTATTATAATTTACTATTATACTTTATTATAATAAAGGCGGTTATTATATTATTTATGATGCTTTGGCTTAAATTTGTTTGTCTAAATATTGCGGATTGGTTATTATATTATTTATTATACTTTGGTTTCATGTGAAGCAATAATTAATTATTGAAAAACTTTTGACTGAGTTTCCTCACTGCCCTCTTCAACTACATTAATAAACTAGTCATCATGTTTTAAAGAAATCTAGGAGACTTTGTGAACCTCTTCTGAAATTGTAGCTTAAAATAGGTTTCTGCCTCTCTTTAGGTGCACCAACAATTATCTTATCAATATCCCTATGGAACCCCATATCTAGAAAATGGTTGAATTCATCAAATTATGAGCACTTTCACACCCATTAAACGACTTGAGACATTTGGGACTTTCTCTATATAGTCCCAAAGCCTTCCAAGAGTGGCCACTAATATTTGGAAAGGATTTGTTTTTAGCCATTTCTTTTCTCTTGGTAATTAAGTGCCCCCACTAGCTACTTGTACACTAATATTTTCATGGAAATTAAACAAAACATTGGCCTTGACGACAAGTTGACTTGCAAGTTCCCTAGTGGGAAAAATGACAAGAACAAGAATAGATGTCATTTTATGATCTTGGAGGAATGGTGACTTCAGTATCACCTCAATAGTACTAAATATAAGCTATATTGTCTTTTTGGTGTAAGTTTTAGCCTTGGACAACACATCCTTGCCTTTGAGAATAGATGGAATAGTTGCTTCTTACAAAATGGTCATAAACTCATATCCCACTGTGTTGGTTGCCTTGATTGTCAATGGTGAGATATTGTGCTGGTCAAATCTTGAATGGCTCAAATAATTAGCATCCCCAATAAACTTCACACTACTTGTTTTTGGATATGATTTTTCAACAAGACTCAACATTGGATACTTGTGCGCCACATGCTTCACTAAATAAAATTCATCATCTTCATATTCATATTTAGACTCATCTTTGTCATCACTCATATTTAGTGCTTGGATACTAGAGGATTTAGAGCCTCTTTTTTTCAACAAGTCACCTTATCCTTGGCTTCCTCTTGCATAGACCCCATTATCTCTATAATTTTTAGGGAATCCAAAATTATCATTATTTATACCATGCTTCAACTAACCAAACATAGATATAACCTGCTTATTAAACGTGTTATCGATTTCTAGTTCCTCTTAAACCAAATGTTTGAATTGGACCTGCCTTCTATTACTACTTGTTTTGTTAAAATCATTTGTTTTAGGGAATTTTTGTGGAGAAGAAGAGGTTTCATTCTCCTAGTCACCTTCAGATAGGCGACCTTAATGACTTCTTGCATGGTTATCACTCTTCTGAGATTGCATAATCTCAAGTGCTATGTACAGAGGTGAACCACACAATATTTCTACTATCCTTTGGCGTTGCAGGGTCCTGGATTCTGCAATTTTCAGTACCACATTATTGTCATTTGTAGAAAGGAGAGTTCTTTGGTTTTCATTCCCTATGTATAAGATTTTTTTCATGTAGAAATTTTAGTCCAACAACAATTTGGATCATTATTTGTCTTGTAATATCTTTTGAAAACCATCCATAGTGTTGAATATATGCAACTAAATCACCACTAGACATAAAATTTGTTACTATGCACAAATCTGGTGTCCTTGTGCAAGCACCATTAAAATAGACTATAGTTTTATGCCATACTTTCCTCGAATTGAACACCTCTTGGATTGTTGAAAAATGTTTTGTAGTACAAAAGGAAGTTTTTGTGATTGAACAAGCTATTGTGGTTAACATTGTAGAAGATGTTTTAAACAATTTATACACCTTATTTCTTGTAGTGATGCTACGATCATTTCCTTGTACATTTTTGGTTGGATTCCAACCATAGTATAATCAAATCTATCTTGCATATGCATCTAAGGATCCATGCCTAGCCTTTGAAATTTCAATCCCTAAAGACGTTTATCTTTAAGAACAATATAAACAATATAAAAATGCTTCTCCTGTGAAGAAATAATTGATTACTGACAAAACTTTGAGTGATTTTCCTCACTTCCCTCTTCAAATATATCAATAAAATCGTCATCCTGGTTTAAAGAAATCCAGGAAACTTTGTGAACCTTTTCCGAAACTGTAGCTTAAAATAGGTTTCTGCCTCTCTTTAGACACACCAACAATTATCTTATCAATATCCCTATGGAACCCCATATCTAGCAAATGTTCAACTTCATCAAAGTACGAGCACTTTCACACCCATCAAATGACTTGACACAACTGGGGTATTCTCTATATGGTCCCAAAGCCTTCCAGGAGTGGCCACTAATATTTGGCAAGGATTTTCTTATAGAAATTTATGTTAATTTAGTGCCCCCACTAACTACTTGTACGCCAATATTTTCATTGTATTTAAAAAAAACTTTGGCCTTGAGAATATTTTGACTTTCATGTTCCCCAGTGGGACAAATGAAAAGAACGTGATAGGTGACATGTTTTGATCTTGGATGAATGGTGACTTCAATATCACCTCAATAGTAGGAAACATAAAGCTATTATCTTACTGATGCAAGTTCTAGCCTTTTCCAACACATCCTTGCCTTTGAGAATAGATGGAAGAGTTGCTTCTTGCACAATGGTCATACGGTCATATCCCACTATGTTGGTTGCCTTGGGTGTCAATGGTGATATATTTTTTAGGTAAAATCTTGATTATCTCAAATAATTAACATCACCATTATCCTTCACACTGCTTGTTTTTAGATCTTCGTTTTCAACAAGACTCAACATTGGTTACTTGTGCCCCACAAGCTTCACTAAATCAAATTCATCATCTTCATCTTCATCTTTAGGCTCATCTTAGTCATCACTGATCTTTAGCTCTTGGATACCACAGGATTTAGAGCCTCTTTTGTTCAAAAAGTCACCTTCTCCTTGGATGCCTCTTGCAGAGACACCATTACCTCTAGAAGTTCTAGAGAGTGCATCACTACCATTATTTCTACCATGCTTCATCCAACCAAACATAGATATACACCGCTTATGAAACTAGTTACCCATATCTAGTACCTCTTCAACCAAACGTTTGAATTGAGTTTTCCTTCAATTACTTGGGTTTACTTAATGAAATACAAGGATGAGGTATTTAGCAAATTTCAATAATTCAAAGCTGAAGTAGAGAACCTTAAATAAAGGAGAATTAAGACATTAAGGTATGATCATGTTGGAGAATACACATCCAAGGAAATTATAGCCTTCTCTAAGTAATATAGGATTAAGAGGGAGCTGATAGTCCCATATAATCCAAAACAAAATGGAGTTGCAGAATGAAAGAATCAGTGCATTGAAGAAAGTGTAAAAGCTATGCTACATTATTGAAATTATACTATATAAAGGTAAACTAAGATGTCAGGCTCCCTCGCCCACTCAACATGACCTTTTAGTCGAATCAATTATACAAATGCCTTAGTCTTATTTAGTATTTCATGATAGAAATCATTTCAATCAACAAATTTTAAATTCTAGATTAATGTAGTTTTGGCCTCATACTAGTGAGAGATGCTTAGCCTTGGAAGTTGCTACCTTGTACAGCAGTTTGGGTGAGTCTGAAAGGTATGGAGCTTTAAACTCTCAACAAATTCCTTTGGGGAGAAACCTTGAGAATTTGTTCCCTGGCTGAGGATTAGCACCAATAATTACTAGCCACACTAGTCAATTAGACATGAAAGACGTTGAATCTGCACTAACTATCCAAAGCCCAACAACTGTGTCATTGCTAATAATGGGGCCACACTGCATATAACCAACAATACTATTTACCTAAAGTAAATATTGGAGCTCTAGTTGCAATATTCCTAGTAAACGTAAGGAACAAGTGTCAGAAATCATTTTTTGGCATGTATATATTACTCAAGCTTGAGGGGTTCTTCCCATTACAAGGTTTTCAGCTGCTACCTACCAAATTCACTTATTTTTTTGTTGTCAGTATTCTATGAATTTATATCAATGGTGTTATTTTCGTTTATTCCTTGTAGTTTGAAATTGTTTATGTTTCTTTATGAAGAGTAAGTCAATATTCATGATAGCGGATTTTTTTTTAATTATTGTTGACCACTTATTTTCAATGATGTTGTGCTAGCATGGGAATATGCAACAAACCGCTTCACAAAAAATGTCTGGTTATATTTAAGGTCTTCCTATCACTATTTTACTAGTAGTTAGATAATAAAATTGCATACCTTCAAATTTGAAGACATTGTAAAAATATATTTATTCTTCCTGAACCCAAATTATGCTTATGTTGGATACAAGAGAAAGATAAGATTGATAACCCAGAAGAACTAGGAAGGATCAATACCTCGAGTAAAGAGAAGGTTAAAGATGACAACTCAGCTGATGTAGCAACTAATTCCTCCAATGCCTACTGTGATTGTTCATGGAAAAGAAAGTGTGGAATATGAGAATAATACATATACTCTTGCTAAAACAACCTTGCGAGATGCATGCAAATTATCTTCCACTTCCACTGAAGATATGGGAAAGAAAGTTGAATATGAAAACTTGTATGTATCTAGTTGGCTTCACATCGAATAATAAATGAACTATATTACAATTAGGATTTTGCTAGTTCTACCTGTAGTTTTATATCCAATCTATTTTTTTGTAATATTGACCATCTCTATTAAGTTGTTTTTTCTATCTGAAATATGAAAATTTTCCTTTTAACATGAATTCTTCTAATAAATATTGTACACATTTTTTTACTTGTTTGAATTGTCTATCACATGGTCAAACTATATGTGTTGAGTATTAGGAGCATTTTATGAAAATCAAGGATATTCATTGCATCATTTGGCAACGCCTTTGGGCAGCTTCATAAACCTAAAAGTTTGAATGCGAATTCTGTTTTGAGGATAGAAAAAAGCTTGATGGATAAAGCAAGGAATTTGGAAGACGAGCTCTCTAGGTAGTATTTCTATTTGAACAACACTGCTAGTTGCAGTGGATTGTAAATATTTATAGTTGTTTTTCAAGCTTCAACAAAAATCTTATCCTTTTTTTATTGATTATTAATTGATGAATTTTTTATTTATACTTGTTGCTCTTTCTTGATGTTTTTGTGCTAACTATTTTGAACTAATTGAGGATCAAATGTTGGTGGTATTGTTGAAATATGTTAAATTATTGTTTATATTGAATCAAATATTTGTTGTAAAATATCAATAAATGTGTTATATCTTGGAAATTACACGTATGGTAAATATGGGAAAAATATTGGAGCTTTGCATGTAAATCTATAAAACATATCAAAATTACTCTTATTTGATCTTTTCATTATAATGATTACTAATGTTTTTAGTTTGAGTGATTGATGATGGCCATAGGCGTTCCCTCAAATTGGATGTTTGGTGTTGGAATTCAATGTGGATTTTTCTTTCAAGAATCATATAGCAACTAGAATTTGAAAGTTAAATTCCAAAATAATCCTTTTTTGGGGATTACTAGTGGTGTTTGCTACTTATTTTCGATGTTGGAAATTTTCTCCAATTCATAGGTATATATATTGTACCACAGGTTAGGAACACAATGGGAAGGGAATTGTCTTTGCAATTTATCCACTTATATTTTAGGGATCCATAAATATAAGTAAAACATTAATAATTTGATATAAACTAGTTGGCTTATCATATGTGATAACGAACCCAAATAATAGTTCTTATCTGAAGAAATGCTCATCATTCTTGGGCATTCTTGACATCATCGACCTTTAGCCCTAGAATTATTCACTTGTCCTTCTACATTATCTGGTTATATACATGTATATGAGGCTATGCTATAATTGTATCTTTTTTATCTCATTTCATTTTATTCTAGACTTAGCTTTGGAAATTTCTGGGAGTTTTGTTGCACTCCCACATTGTATAAGTAATATAAAACTTGATATTTTTAGCATGTAACTTAGTTGGAATTATTGTGCCTAATCTTTATTTGAAGGTTGAATACTAATATTACTAAGGTGTCAATTTCTATAGTGACTTTTTATTTGCTTTTTTTATACAGGTCATCTGGCCACATAGAAACCACTATTTCCCAATTGAAGAAAACCTGTTCGAGTTTATGCAGAAAAATGAAATTCATAATATTGCTAATGTTGAGGCATATATTGTAAAAATCCTTTATAGTCTACTTTAGTTTATATTTCAGTGTTCATCATATTTCATGCCTTATAATCTGCATTGTATCTTTTTTTTTTCAGAAAAGGAACTCAATATTGATGGTAAGAAGCAGGAAATGAAAAAAGAGGAGAAAAATAACACTCGAGAGACAAAATTCAAATTAAAGAGAAAGAGAAGGGAACTGGTCTACTGGTACTCGTAGAGCTAATATCCCGCATAAGAAAAACACATAGAGATTCATGGTCAAGTCTTCAGAGTTGGTGAATTCACCTGCAATGCCCTGGAAACACAATGATAATATTTTGAAGTGATGAAACGATATTTCATGTGTAAATTGTAGTCCAACCAATATTAAGTTGGAAACTCATATTGTAATACTTGATATTTATATAATATAATTTATGTTGTTGAAATTATTTATAGTTGCACTTGATATTATTTGGTATTGTAATTAACATATGTAACTTTGTGTTTTCATATTAGATGAACATCTACATTTTATGCAATTTTTTTTAAATTTCGCTGCAAAATAATACTAATTAATTTATATTGATTAATAATGAACACATAAAATCAATATAAAACTACTAAATTATTATTTTATGTTTATTAATAAATGAAACACTGTTACCGATGAAATAGGTAACCTGACCTCAAAACGGGAACTCTAGCCCAAAAAGACTCAAAAAACATGAAAAAACACCCCAAAAACAAAAAAAGTGTATTCCAGAACGCACTTGGTTTTTTTTTTTAAGGTCAAATTTCAACATTTTATAAAATTATGCTAAAAACAAAATTGTTTCTTGAAAAAAGGATTGAAAAAACACCCTCAAAACAAAACCAGTTGATGCTGGAATAAAAAAATAAAATAAAATTGTGTCATATTTTGACATTTTAAAAAATAGAAATAACATTTTTTTATTTTTAAAATTCAAACATTGAAAAAAACCTAAAATTTAAGAAAAAAATAAATTTAAAAAATAAAAACATTTTAAAGCTTAAAATTTAAAAATATATAGAACTAAAAAAATAGAAAAAAAAAAAAAAAATTTAATTCAAACATTAAAAAAAACCTAAAATTTAAGGAAAAATAAAAATAAAAAAATTTAAAGATTAAAATTTCAAAACCTATAGAAATAAAAAAATAAAAATAAAAACAAAATAAAAATATTAAATTAAAAAAAAAATACAAGTTAAAAAAAGAAAGAAATTATAAAAAATATATATATATAAATTAAATTTAAAAAAGAAAAAGTAAATGTTTATTAAATTAAAAAAAAAAAATTAAAAAAAAAAATTAATTAAAAATAAAAAACGAAAAATAAAATACAACAAAAATATTAAATTTAAAAAAATATATATTAAAAAACAAACAAATTATAAAAAATAAATTAAATTTAAATTATAAAAAATAATATATATATATATATATATATATATATATATATATATATAAATTAAAAATATATATATATTAGATTTTATTAAATTTAAAAAAAAATGTTAATATTAAAATAACAAATTAAATTGAAACAAAAAAAAAATTGAATTTTAATAAATAAATGAATAAATAAATAAATTTTGAAATAAAAAATAAATTTTAGATATAAAGAAAAAGAAAAAAACATTGTTGAAATAAAATAATAATAATATCATAGGATTGCTAGAATCCTTAGGAAGCATAGGATTTCCTCTTCCTTCAAACCCCTTAACACGATTCGCAGCTCTCTTAACTCTGTTAAAGATCCTGTGAACCCTAAGGATGGAAAAGGTGTCTATCTTATTCCTTGTTCCTGTGGGACGCCTTTCATCGGTGAAACTGGTAGGTCCATTAGCCAAAGGATATGTGAACATGCAGCTGACATTAGACATGGCAGGTCCCGCACCTCTGCCCTAGCTGAACATGTGGAAAAAACTAACCACCATATATGCATTGAAGAGGCTAAGGTCTTAGCCAAGATTGATCATTTTCATCATCGTAAGTTAAGAGAGGCCCTTGAAATTGAAAAAAGGCCCGTAAATCTCAATAGAGATGATGGTTGGAATATAAGCAGGTGTTGGATTCCTGCCTTATATTCTTAATATATATATATATATATATATATATATATATATATATATTTATTATTTTTTATTTTTTTTATTTTTTAATATATATATATATAATATTTATTTATTTATTTATTTATTTATTTTTGAATGAATAGTCGATATTAGAAAAATAAAAATTTTATTTTAATTAATTTATTTTTTATTATTTTATATATATATATATATATATATATATATTTATATTTATTATTATTATTATTATTATTATTATTATTTATATATATATAATTTTTATTTTTTAATATTTTTTATTTATTTTTTAATTTTAATTTATTTATTTATTTATTTATTTATATTTTTTAATAAATAAATAAATAAATATATCCTACTAGTTGTTACCATTTTTAATTTTAATTTTATTGATTTAACTATTTTTAGTTTTGTTTTTATTTATTTATTATTTGATTTTATTTGTTTTATTTTATTACTTTTATTTTTATTTAAAATAAAAATAATAAATAAATAAATATATTTAGTAGAATTTTAATATAATAATATATAATTAATTTGAATATTCAAACTAGCCGTTTCAAATTGTAATTAATATTTAAATTAGTAGACTACTTTTATTTTATTTTTATTATTTTGTTTTAATTATTAAAACTAGCCGTTGTGGATTTCTTAGTCAAAATAGCTGTTATATCTATTTTCTTTGCATCTCCTACATCTATTTAAACTTAACGACTGATCTGATCTCTCACCTAGTCCTGATGATGAACCACACTGGTTGGTTCGAAACGCGTCGACTTTATTCATGATAATGTGATTATTACCGAAAGATTTCTTCAGAATTTATTGATGGATCACAGAAGCCAAAAATCTACTAATAAGTTAAAAAAACTTTAAAAATCAATTAAAAATGAAAAATTGAAAAAAATAAATTTAAAAAAAATATATATGAAATAAAAAATAAAATAACAAACAAATTAATTTGAAAATATCAAGTTTAATTAAAAAAAAAAAAAAGCTAATTTTGAATACACAATTTTAATTGAAATAAAAAAAATATAAAAAATTTATGTAATTAAAAAAAAATTAATAAAAAAATAAAAAATTTTAAATTCAAATAAATTTAAAAAAAATACAAAATTTATTAAATTTTAAAAAATTAAATGAAAAAACGAAACATAAAATTTAATAATAATAATAAAAATGAAAAAATAAAAAAATAAAAATCAGTAAAATAAAAAAAAATACAAAATTTAATAAAAATTATTAAAAAAATTTAGAAAAAAAAATTAAAAACAAAAAAAATAATAAAATTTAAAAAAAATTAAAACAAACTAAATTTGAAATATAAAAATTAAATTAGAAAAAAATAATTTTAAATTTTTTGAATTTAAAAAAAAAAAAAATAAAAAAAAAAAAGAAAAAAGAATTTGATCATGGTGGTGGCGCCAATCGGCCTCCCACCCAAGTGGCAGTGGAGGCCGATTCCGGGAATTGGCATCCCGCGGCGAGAGGCCTATTGGCGGCGCCACGACGATCAAAAAATTTTTTTTTTTTATTTTTTTAATTTTTTAATTTTTAATAATTTTTAGTTTTATTTTTTTAATTTATTTTTTTTAGTTTTCTTTTTTAATTATTTTTTTTTTAATATTTTTTAATTTGTAACATTTTTTTTTTTTTAATATTTTTTTTTACTATGATTTTTTTTTGTTTTTAATTTTAATTTTTTAAATTTGTTTTGTTTTTTTATTTTATTTTTATTTTTTTTTAATTTAATATTTTAGATTAATTATTTTTTAAAATTTAAAATTTATTTATTAAATTTATTAAATTTTAATTTAATTTAATTTATTTTTTTAATCTTTTAGTTTATTTAGTTTTTCATTTTTAAAATTTATAAAGTGTTTCATTAAAAAAAAAACAGTGAATTTATGGATATTTGTTTTTTAATTATTTTCAACTGCTTTTTTTTATTTTTTATTTTTCTTTTTAATGATAGTTTTTTTTATTTTAATTTTCTTTTTCAATTTTAATTTTTTTTTATTTGCTTTTTTTGTTAATTTAAAAATTTGTATTTTTTTTCTTATTATTATTATTATTATTTTAATTTTAATTTTTAAATTTAATTTTTCTTTTTAGTATTTTATTTTTTTTTATCTAAATTTTAATTTTGTAATTTTAATTATTTTTAAATTTTCTATTTTAAATTTTTTTTTAATGATATGGTTTTTTTTTAATGACTTAGAAAAAATCATTTTTGATGTTTTTTTATTTTTTATTTTTCTGGTCAATTTTTTTCTTCTTCTTTAAATTATGTGTTTTTTTTTTTCAAATTTTGTCATTTCTTTTGATATAATTTTTGAATATTTTTGTTTTTCATTTATTTTTATTTTTTTTAAATTTTATTTTTACGAGTTAGTTTTGTTTTTTTTAACATTTTTATTGTTTTTATATATATATATATATTTTTATCTAAGTTTTCTGTTTTATTACCAACATGAAAATCACCGCTCTAAAAAAAAAAGGTTGATGCTGCATCAATACGTTTCAAAATTAGCATGAAAATCACCAACATTTTAAAACAGATATTCATACTTCATAAATAAAAATATTAGAGTGTCAAAAATGTGCACAAAAAAAAGGGGTGATTGTGCATCACCACTTTGCAAAATCAGGTACTTTTTATGCTAGCAAAAAAAAAGTAGGTAATAATGCGGTTACATATTTCATTGGTAACAATGTTATGAACACAAATAAAATGAATATACGACTAAATTAGTTGGTTATATGATTGTTAATGAAATGAATATGGGCGGAAACATGAAGGTGGGTTACACTTTTGTGAGAATCGGGGGAAGAAATTTTTTTTCGGCAATAGTTCGACCGAACATTTTGTAAAGTTCGGCCGAACGCTGTAATAGTTCGGCCGAACTTTCTTATAAAGTTCGGCCGAACTCGTGATTCTGTTTGTATTTACGGCTAGTTGACTGCCCAGGCAAATAGAATTTTTGTCAAAGATTGGAAAACCGGCAAGAACAGTTCGGCCGAACTTTTACTTTTAAAATAGTTCGGCCGAACTAATTTCTATAAATAATCACCCGCGAATATCTTCCATTTACTGGTTTCATAATTCCACTGTGTTGTTCGCGCGTTTTAGCTTTTGGTGCCTGCTCGTCCCAGCTGCTCCTCGCGTGTTTTAGCTGTTGGTGCCTACTCGTGCTCACTGCAGTTCGTGCATTTTCGCTGTTGGCGCCTGCTTTCAACCGGTATGGTTACTTGTTCATTTGTCTACCTGTGACTTTGTTTTTATAGTGGAGAGTGGAGAGTAGGGAACCAGAGAGCCGTAACATTGATATTGAGAGTTCATGATTTATTCTATGGTTTTGGTTGAATAGATTAGAGTAGAATTTTCAATTTTCTTGCCCTTCCTCGTCAAAAGCCCATAACGCACCTACATCGAAGTATGACTTCATTTAGTATTCTTCTTGTTTCATGAGTCTTTTTAAAGAACAACCAATCTATGCACTTTGTACATTTCCACAAATGTGAACCATAGTCTATCTCTGGGATTCTATCCGTCTGAGCAAGACGCGGGTAATAACAAGCCTAAACTATGAATCAGAGTTATTACTTTCACACATTTTATTCCTTCTAGTTGGAACTTCTAAAATGAATTTCCTCATACCCATGTTGCATCTGACAATGGATCAAACTAATCTATTACTAATAAGAGCACAGAGGTGTGGACATTCGATGCTTACAAGAAGATTGACAACTCCGAAAAGTTCATCACTGACAATTTAGTAATTTCTATATCATCATTCATTTTCCCTATTCTGTCTATAGGGGTGGCTACAAACAAGTTCTGAAAACAAAAAGACAAAATTGACAAAATGAAAGCATCAAGAATGGAAGATATACTCACACCTCTACTAAAATAGTAAGAAATGGAGTAGACTACATAGGATTGCGCACAGAAAAAAAACAAGAGGAATATTAAACTTGTTTTCAACTTTAGGAAACCTTGGGAGTAACTTGTAAATGATGCAAGGTATATAGTTTGCTTAAGTGTTCAGCCTTTCTATGGAATTTGGTAAGCTGAGAAATCCCATTTTGCGTAACCTCTGCATCATTGTTTTTAATTTCTTAGAGCAGTCGTACATGATAATATTTATGATATTTACGAATGATAGGTTACAGTATTGAAACTGTTGGGTTTTTAAAATGTAATTTATTTCATATTTTTTTTCTTCTAGTTAGTTGGAATCCTATAACATTATCAATCCTCCCCTTGAAGCATTCAATTAGCTTAAAGGCGTCCATCCACCTAGGTAACAGTAACTTGTTAAGGCGTTCATACACCTAGTTATGGATTAACTTTCTATAAAACAAGAAAGCCTCTCTGTCTTCTCTCTTTATCTATATAAGAAGAGAAAGTTGAGTTTTTTATGATCTTCTTTTAATTTTTTCAAATTTATACAATTTTAGGATTGGTAGAGAAAATCCATATCTCACAATAACAAAGTCAAATGTATCTTCTTGTAAACCGTGACTCAAAGTCGAATGTATCTGCCTGTAAATCCATATCTCACATATTGCACTTATAAACCACTTATACATTTTATACCGAAACTTATAAACTTAGATAACGCCTATTTCACAATGATAGATTAACCAGTTTAACATAAATCAATTAAAAAACCATGAAAATTGTATATGTTCAACCATGCCTGTTATAGACCTCTGTTAATACTGGCATAGATCCATGTTAACACCGATTTAATTAGCCAATGTGAAACCTCCTTATTTCAACCTCCTTATTTGCACATTCATATTCAACAATTTTTTTATGAACAAATGACACCAATTGTGTCGTGAATAATTCTATCAAATTTAATGTATGCATTGTATGTTCTGAAGACTCCAATGTAATGGATGCATTGTATGTATTTTTTGCTTATATATTTTTATGTTGTTTGTCATTGTAATGTCATATAGTGTATGAAGTTTTAAATTGTTTTTAAATTATTTTTATTATGTGTTGTATGTGATTTTGATTGAAAATGTTTCTTTTTTATTAATTAATTAAAAAAAATTAGTAGAAAAATTATTGCTTTAAGCTTTATAATTTACAATCAAAATTAGAAAATGTATTTTTATCTAAAATATTTATGAAAAGTTTAATATTGTTTGATCTTCTCTACCATGTCCTTTTTACATATATCTAGAATAATATTATTTGTACAGTTTCTGGTTTTTTGTAACATTTTATTACCATAATCAAAATCTATAGAAATAATAATCTAACATTATAATATCTTGATAGACTTGCCATCAAAATATAATGGCATTATGAAATCCTAATACAAGTTAATTGAGAGCTATACTTCTATATGGTCTTGAATGAGCATTTGGACTCTTTAGATATATAAAGAGTCCAAATGCTCATTCAAGACCATATGCAATACATAGCCTCCTCATCTAATATATAAAACTTTAATCCATGTGCTTAACCTTAACATTGACACAAATGGAATTTACAATTTTACTCACTGCTTTATGATAGAAAAATATGTGGATGAATATTGCCCACATATCCAAAGTCAAAAGGGATAGATTAAAAAGGGATGCGCTCCAGTCATCTATAAAAGATAAATTAAAGAAGCATGACATATTAGTAATGCAAATTAGATATGCGTACCAATTATGTTCATATAACACAACAAATAGATGATTCAATACAAATGTCACATAGAAGTCATATTTATCTCATGGGCCTTCAACTTAAATTATATATCTAGCATTGCATTAAGCTATAGGAGATAAATCAAAGAAGCATTTGAATGTAAATTAAACATGTGTAATAATTATGTCCTTCAGTTTAATAAATAGATGATAATTTGCAAATGCCATATCTAAGCTATATTTCATCTAAATAGCTTTCAATTTAAACTTATATCTTTAATGTTAAATTATATAAAAGAATAACAATAATCCAAACTTTAAAAAAAATATTTAGAACTTTAGTATAAAATGTGACATATAATTTTGATAGAGAGCCACACAAAATTGCAAATTCATACCTTAACAAAATTGTTAGATCCTTTTAAAGAAAACGTGTCATATAATCAAATTTCATCGAAATATATGATAAACTCAACCCAATTTTATGAAAAATAGTATACCATTTTTTACATTTCACATAATACAAATAGATAAATATTACTTAAGTATTGTTATAAAGATTTAACTACCCATAGAGAGATGGCCAAGTGATTCAGACAGGGCATCATCACAATAAAAAACCAAGTACAAATTGTAGTAATCCTATAATCATGCTTTACACAAGGTAAAATTGGGGAACTCATGACTTGTACTATAGATAAAAAACATTTACCCTTACCAAAAAATATATGATAAAAATTGACAAACTACGTAAGTTTAAGCTTAAGGGTATATAATACTTCTTGCCTTCCATATAGATAATGAAAATGATTGCTCCAAGTCTCATGTTGCTTCTCATGTTATTTTATAAACCTTGAGTGGAAAGAAAAATAGGAGGGCAAAAATGTAAGAAATATAAAACATAATGAAAAACAACGTAAGAAATAGAGAACATAATGAAACACGCACATACATATATCTCTAGACAATCAACACAATTATTTTCCTATGGATGCTTATGGGAGACAAGCAACCCTAAAAAGTAATGATGCTCTAGACTCCTGTTTCCATAGGAAATCCTTACGGGAGAAAAACAACACTAAAATGTAAACATGCTCTACTCTCTCTTTTTTGGTATGGAAAATATGTGAGTACAAAGAAAGAGGTAATCTCTCTAGAGTTAGCTAAGACTTTTAGCGTGTATGGTTGCTATAAAAACTTAACTTCATACATTTTTCTCTCTAACTTCACACTTCTAGTTGTATTTTCAACTATGGAAGAAAATACAATAACACAAAATGGAACTTTTATTCCTCGTAGTGGCCAGGTATTTAACATAGCATGATAGCCAATTAGGTGTAAGATATGACTCTGTCAACCATTAACGAGGTTTGTGATTTTAGACCTTTTGGAGTCTTGTTAAAATTCCACATGTAGCTAGCTTGCCATGCATGAGTAACGGGGCTAAAATGTCATTCTCTCGTACCATGACCTGGTCAACATGATAGGTCAACTTACTAAAGGCATAAATTTTGAATGAACTTCATTTGATGTTTTTCTTGCACCATTGGATATGTCTTTAAGTGTAGAATAATGGTCAAGATTTTGGCACAAGGGATAATTGTTTGACCCCCAGAAATGTCATTTAATGCCTCAAAATGACTCCAAAAGGTTTTAGACCCCAATTCTCCACCCACCATTAAAATGACCCTACAAGTTGATTCTTTCAGTTTTTTCACTCTATAAGCATCAAAATATATGAAAAATAATATAATTATCCAATCTTATAATATTTGAAACCTAAGGTCTTTCCCATACCAAAGTATGTTCTTTTAAAACATGTTTTCTTGGTGACATGGGTGATTTAGAAATGATTGGGAGAGCGAAATTCCTCATTTAATATGTACAATATGTTTGGTAAGGAGGTTAAAAAAAAGGATTTTGGGAGGTTTTCATTAATATTTAGTGTTAATAAAGGTGTTTTCTAATATCATCCCCCTAGGGAAGCTAAATTGGAGATCATCATGGAAATGAAGTGTTATGTACCATGACTTTCTAGGTTCAAATCTCCTAAGTGTACTAATTTCCACATGCTAGGGGTGGAAAGGTTCAACTAGGGGTTATAATAGTAGCGATGGAAAACAACCTCACATCACATGAGTATGAGATTGGCCCAATTATTGATTTCTCTAGTAAAAAATAATGTATTCTTTAATATCACATGAACACAAGTGCTATGAAATAGGTTTATTAAGTGTAGACCCCATGGATACATACACTTGGTTTATTTTGAAGTTAAAAATAGATAACATGGGTTGAAAGGGTGTGACCTTAAAGAAGAAAAGAAACCACATGGATATGTTTGTACATGTTTCCGTTTCAATGGAAGTTCTTAAAATGGCATGAAAATGGATTAGAAACACTTTCTTAATTAGACTATCTCCATCTATGCTCATATTGGTATTCATCCACATATATAAAATCCTAATTTAATTTGACCATCAGAATATTCGTCTCTCTATCTATGTGTGTGTGTGTTTGTGTGTTTATGTATTAGTCATTGGTCATTCCTTGCCTATGCATCCACTCCTTCCTAATATTGATTGACTATTGGTCCTTCTAAATCTTTGCACAAATATGTTCGTGGGTTATTGTCATTTTATAATCAAATAGAAATGAATCAAGGTTAGGTATCAAAAAAATGATATAGCTCCTTGTATTTTCCACCCAATGACAATTATATTACATTGTATACAATTGTAGGGTCTTTATGCGGTGAAGCATAACCATATATTTCATGCCCTTCCCCATATTAAGCACCATTCCATTCCATTGTATACAATTATCCCTTGAGAAGCACCACATGTTGCATATTTAATTCTACTCAATTTTTTGGTGTGACCATCACCTTCACATCTAAGTGAGAATTGTTGGATTACCATAATTGTTTATCAATGTTGAAACAATGTTTTTTTATCATTCATAAATAAATATAGCTTTAATAATACATACATATGCATTTAATTAGCCAATCTTTATATGTTTTATTAAATTAAATTCATTTCAACCATCCATAGTTTTGGGCCACTATTCATTTTTGAAATGAAACTAATTGTTTCCTATCTACATTAATTTATATGGAACAAAGTACATGTAATTTATCTAAGATTCCTCCAATTGTCGAGGAATTTATTTGAGGTTAGAAAATGAACTTTTTTCTATTTCATTATTATTCAATTGTAATTAAAGGAAAAATTACTATGGGATAATATTCATCATCAATCTCACATGTTGCTCCAAAATATGTTTGAACATCATGCAAAGAACATTTAGGGAAAAATAATATTGGCACACCGGATCTCAAGCACTTAAAGATTGTAACAAAAGAAGTTGTATCGCTAGGATTAATTAGCAATGAAACTATATTATCTCATTTCCACAGTTGTTGTGATGCTTGGTAGAAAAAGGAGCTATCCAAAATGGTCAAGGAATATCAAACATACCTTGATTTTCAGTGATCTTTATTATAACATAAATATGATGGTGATACCAAACCTACTAAACCAACAACAAATAAAGAGATTGCAAATTATGTGAGGCAAATATCTCTTGAATCACCTCTAAATATATATGTATTCTTTCTTGTCGATGCAACTTACGATGGATCACTTGAAGTTATCATTGTTAAACATACTATAAAAC
Source organism: Pinus albicaulis (assembly GCA_034641835.2). NCBI lineage: Eukaryota > Viridiplantae > Streptophyta > Pinopsida > Pinales > Pinaceae > Pinus > Pinus albicaulis. Next base: position 938,523,598 of record CM076582.1, read on the forward strand.
CATAAACATTGCAATAGTTGAGTTAAGGCTCAAAGTTAATCTTTATAACTATTAAACATAATACAAAACCATAAGTGTAGAAGTAGTTAATTGAATTAAGTTTCAAAATTTATCTTTTAGAATCTCCGCTTCTGTGATCCATATAAAATTGTAAAATGTCTTTTGGTAATTTTCACATGCAATGGAACATTGTCGATGCATTTTGAACCAACCAGTGTGGTTTGTCATCAGGACTAGGTGAGAGATCAGATCAAGTCAATAAGTTTAAATAGATGTAGAGATGGTCAAACTAGTTGTTTGGCTAGTTTGACTTTTTAAAATTTATTTATCAATTATATATTATGTTTTTTAATTAATTAATAACGACCATTATTACCGAAAGGGATTTTACAAATTTATCTTTTATAAAATGAATTATGGGGGGCATATTGAGATGGTTATCTTACTTTTTACTGATTCTTCTAATATTCCTAGAATTTTATGAAAGAAAATATGAATTTGAAATGTTTGTATAAATTTAATGAGGATACATGAGTTGATTTGGAGAAGACCATCATCACTTATTTCTAGATTGAGACAGGGCATCATCACAATAAAAAACCAAGTACAAATTGTAGTAATCCTAGAATCATGCTTTACATATAAGGCAAAATTGGGGAACTCATGACTTGTACTATAGATAAAAAAACATTTACCCTTACCAAAAAATATATGATAAAAATTGACAAACTACATAAGTTTAAGCTTAAGGGTATATAATCCTTCTTGCCTTCCATATAGATAATGAAAATGATTGTTCCAAGTCTCATGTTGCTTCTCATGTTATTTTATAAACCTTGATTGGAAAGAAAAATAGGAGGGAAAAAATGTAAGAAATATAAAACATAATGAAACACAACGTAAGAAATAGAGAACATAATGAAACAAACACATACATATATCTCTAGACAATCAATACAATTATTTTCCTATGAATCCTTATGGGAGACAAGCAACCCTAAAAAGTAATGATGCTCTAGACTCCTTTTTCCCTAGGAAATCCTTATGGGAGAAAAACAACACTAAAATGTTAACATTCTCTACTCTCTCTTTTCTGGTATCGAAAATATGTGAGTACAAAGAAAGAGGTAATCTCTCTAGAGTTAGCTAAGACTTTTAGCGTATAAGGTTGCTATAAAAACTTAACTTCATACATTTTTCTCTCTAACTTCACACTCCTAGTTGCTCTTTCATCTTGAATTAAATAAATAACATGGAAAATGAATATTCTTATCCCTAGTGGCAAGTATTTAACATTGTAACATGATAGCCAATTAGGTGCAGAGTTTATTTCTGTCAACCGTTAACGGTTGCATGATTTTGGGACCTTTACCAGAATACATTAGAAATTCACATGTAACTATCTTGCCATGCATGGTAAATATGGGGCTAGAATGTCATTCTCTCATGTATTTTGAATCATGATGATCTAAACTTTAAGACATAAATTCACTCGTAAGATTATATCAATGGAACAAATAAAACTACTATTTCAAACTTCAATGCCAAAAATAAGTTGAAAGAATTCAATTTCTCCTCCAAAACCTTCTTCTCTAAGCAAAGCTAGCATGATGTCGTCGAGAAATTCAGTAATTCCACGAGGAAATTCTATCAAAGTTAAAACAAATCCTTTTTATCCATATTTAATGCCTACTTTTTCAGGTGGAACACCTCCAATTGGGATACAGCAAATATGTTTCTTTATAACCGTTATGAATACAAAATTACCAACTTTGCGTGACATGTACAATTGAAGATCTTATATGGTAAGCAGTGTGAGAAGAGATTCATGGTCACTGAGTTGAGCAAGAGAAATAGTCTAGTATGACAACATTACTTGTGATAGGTATAGCTAGCAGGCTACCAAATTACATGGTAATGGCATTCAAAATGCGAAATTCCCATTTCACTTGGAAATAAGATGGTAGAGAAAGGTATAGATGAAAGGAGATATCCATTTATTTGCATAATATTTTCTAGCATGGACCTTAATGTCATAGCCTTCTTTTTCCTAAATGAATGCATATTTCCTTGCCATTTGGCTTGCGACATTCATAATTCATGCTCATGGAACATGGTTGTGTTGCAATTGTGCTATTTCACTGTATAAACTAATAAATGATGGGAAATGAGCATTTTCGTAACTTTGAAGATTTAAGGAAAATGCAAGTAACTGCTTATCATATGATATCATGTCAAACTCATCTAAGGATATTGTCGCAAATGGAAGCCATAAACAATATACATACGTAATATTTTAATTACTTGACAATGACGATTCTATGTATAGATTTACAAACATGCTCAGATCTCGTTTTCATCTTTGATGAATAGTAGACATGGCGAGATGATAGGAGAAAAAAATCAAGTCTCGAAGTAAGTGATATACCTTTAATAAGGTGGAAGACATTTGTAACCTAAGAGAGAAACCTGTGAGAAAATGGGTGAAGTTGGTATTACACACCCAATTGGACAACCTCGAGGAGAAAACATTTCTCCCACTTTATTTGTTGGCATAACCTAGTAAGTGTTATTCACTAGCATGTATTTTATGACCTTTCAACCTAGTTTAGATAATTGAAGTATGAGGTTCTTGGGATTCGACACTGTTCACCGTGGATTGGGATGATCCACATTGTACTTGATGACATGTCTATGAAGATTAACTACCTTGAACTATTTTGTAAGGAAAGGGTATTCCCATCATAGAACCTTAAAAAGTTCTTTGATACTGTTAACTGCCTCTGTTTGCCTTCTGGGTCTATGGTAGGAATTCTTGTAAGGGCGGGTACAACCTCTGGATCTCATATTTTATGAAAGGTGACATATCTAGTAAATGCCCCTACAGTCAATCTCTGGAATGGATCTAAATAGAAGTTCTTCATTTTAATATCTGTAAAACACAACAAATTTAAGGTGAACTATGTACATGTGTCATTTCTTCCACAAACTAAAGTGTATAAGTAGTAAATTTTATACCAAGTGTGCTCCCACCATGCAAAGCGCAATTTGGTGAACTTATCATTTTTATAATATCTTTTTAGATTAAATTTAGTTTCACACATGATCAATTATTGCTTTGAAATTTTTGTTCTACATAATTTGTGTACACTAAATTACAAATTGATTTTTTGAAATCTATTTTATGTAAATTTCGACCAATAGATATATATCATGGAGGATGAAAGACGAAGATCAGCCGAATCCCATATGGACGTTCAGGGATCGAAGGATGTTCATGGTATTTAAATATAATCTTAAATCTCCATACATGTGTGTACATATGGAATTGATTTTTTTATTAACTTTGTGAGTGAAATTAGTTGTTAATAAGTTTCATATTTTAATTTTTAGGAGGAAAGAGGAGAAGGGTTTCTACTCCATCCATGGAGCGTGGCCAAGGTTCAATCGTTCGAGGTATGAGTGGTAGCAGGTTGCGAGAAGGGGGTGATATTTATTCCCCCGAAGGCCAATCAACGGCTGCTGGTTCTCAACAGGGTCATTGTGGGTTTGGTTCTCAACAACATCATTCTGGGTTTGGTTCTCAGGAGGGTCATGTTGGAGAAGATGTTAACCAAAAACATCAAGGTTGCCATCAATTTGAATATTCTTTCATTAAATTTGTACAACTTTTTTTACACGTGTTTTTTCTAATATACGAAATTTTATATATATTGATGCAGAGGCCGAAAATGTTCGAGCTAGTGGTCAAAATAGACGCAGGGAAGCTCGCTACATTCAAGAAGAAGGATGTCAACCCAGCACAACTTATCCGGCTGAGATTACTGATATACCATGGGAAACCAACATGGCAGAATGCACCTTACAAAGGTGTGAAAGCCTTCATGCAAAATTACAATGAGATCTCATGGCTTTGTCTCTACCTGCTAAGAGTAGACAAGGCCTTGAAATAGTTACACATTCATTGGGTGAAATGGTAAAGGTGTACAGAAATTTGGGGCCAACGACTGATTCGTTTGTAGAACTGATGAGAAAGAGAAAAGAAACAGTGATAGGTCCCGATAAATGGCAGGACATAAAACAAAAAGTTACAAGAGCAGATGCCAAGTCAACGTTTAATTATAAGGAAGGGCCAAAAAGAAAAATGTTGAAGGTGCAGTATTTCAAGCACCCAGACAAAGCTGGTTATTTTTATGATCGACATCTTGCGGCCTTTGGAAGGCTTCCATCGAATGATGAGGTTCTTGTTTATTTTGCACAAATGTTTTATGCAGAATTTTTTTTGGGTATGAAACCCGACTACAATGACCTTCCTTCAGAATTTTTTGGCCCGGGGAGAGGTCGATTATATCAACGTAAGGGCGCTAAGCAAGATGTGGAGTTGCCTCACCCTGAGCCGCCATTGGTGAGTCGACCGTTTCGAGTGAAAACCCTGCGATCAGAGATGGATGCGACTTCTCAAATAAGTGGAGAAGCAAGAGATGTTATGATCGACAATGTTCATAGCGGATTGAGTGGAGTCGATCTTTGTTTAAATCGACAAAGAGCATGTGAAAATGCACGTGCCCATTTTGTTTATTGTATAGATGAGGAGATTTACAACATGAATGTTGAATATCTCCGAACATATGCAATAAATTGTCACAATGGTCTGCAAGACCTAATTTTTCATGAGGAAGAGGGCACCGGAACGGTATGTGTTAGTGACCTTAGGGTTTGAAATTATTTTTACATATACATGTGTATAATTTGTAATAAATACATGTGTATGTATATGTATACATTAATATAAAAAAAATGTATGATTATATGTTAAAACACCATTTACAGCTCTCAGGCATGATGCGTGATGAAAATGTTAATATTACGTTCGGGACCTCCGGTTCAAACGATGCAGATGGGTATGACCATCATGATATGTTGGCACATGTATGTTAGTGTTTTTTAAGTGACTCTAAAATAAATAATTGTTGCCACACATGTACATGTATGTATATATAATTTGATAAAATGTTTTAACAGGTACCGATTCCGTCTGATGTTTTTGGGATGGTGGTACCTTCTTCTTCCTTAGGAGATATACCTTCTACTTCATTGGGAGATGAGCCACAAGTATGGACAATTTTTCACAAGTTTAAAATTTATGTTTAAAAGTTATATATATATATATATATATTCTACCTCAAAAAGTTCCATTAAAAATTGAGATATATATATATATATATATATAGAGAGAGAGAGAGAGAGAGAGAGAGAGAGAGAGAGATCTATATTTTGAGTTATTTAAATTTTTTTGAATTTAGGTTCCTATAGAAGATTTCTTTAATCTGGGGACTCTAGCGACGGAGATAGGAACATCCACAACATTTGAACAAGTTGTCTTTAGTTCCTTTTTTTAATATTATTGAAAATAAGTTTATATATGTACACGTGCATTTTCATTTGAAAGTTTTTAATTTATATATATATATATATATATATATATTTAACTGTACATGTATATTGTACAGTTTACCACTGCAGATGTTTCTATGGCAGAACCTGTTCATCAAATGGAGAGGGAACCTTACGAGGTATTGCATGATTTTTTGTTATATTTTGTTTTTTACATGAAGTTCTAGATATATATATTCTCATTCATTTTTAAAACTTCAAATTTTAATGTTCAAGTACATGTGCATTGTGTATGTAGGTTTCCTATTCACAGGATAGGGCGCGGACTGAGACCCAGACGCTAGATCCTCCATTTGATGGACATGATTTATAGTAGATTTGATTTCAAAATTTGGATGGTTTTAAAATTTGTTAAACTTGATACAGTTTGATACTCAAGTGAGATTTACAATTTTTGGACATATTTTATTGTACATTGTTATTATATAATTTGTTTTATTTAATTTTTGGATGGTTTTAGTACTTTTGGCATGTGAATGTGAAGTAATGTTGTAATCTGAACTACATTTGGCATGTGATATTTAATGTTAAATGTTTTTGTTGGATAGTTGAATTATAATTGGCATGGCATGTGAAGTTTTTAAAACTCAAGTTTTGGATGGTTTCAATCTACATTTTGCATGTGATATTTAATGAACCTTAAATGTTTAATGTTTTAATGTTGCACAATATATAATCAAAAGGGTTTTAAAACTTAAAGTTTTGGATGGTTTCAATCTACAACTTAAAGTTTTGGATGGTTTCAACCTACATTTGCACATATGGTAAATTGAAATTATGTTACTTGTAACAATACAATCCCCATTGATTTCATTGTATATGTTGATTTCTAATTTGATATAATTGCATGTATGATGGTACATTACTTGTAAAGTCATTGGATTAATAGTGTTCATTGATTTCAGTGTAAGCGCAAAAAATTATTGACAATGTAGAGCGATTTTTGTGTTATAATAATTAAACCTAATAATATTGGAGAGCAAGAGAGACTTGAGGTATGGTGTTTACTACAAGAGTTCGAGCTAAATATTTAAATGGTTTATGATTTATGATTTTTACTTTCTTTTTAATATAATCGATAAGGGTGACAATAAGAATAGAAGAAGAGAATAGTTTAAGATTGATCACAATAAATGCTATTTGTAATTGATTACATTCTAATTATTCACATTCTATCATTCAATATTATTACATTGTCACTTTGCATTCAAAAATTTTATTTGATCATTTTCCGTTATTAAAGTTATTCTACAATATTTATCATCTCAACAAATTGAGGTAACTAAGAAAATTTAAAATTAAAGTGACTTGAAAAATCTCAAACATATTTAGCATATTTAAAACCAACTGAAACCAACTTAGATCCATCTTAACTACGGATCTATCAAGCATCAAGAGGGATCAAATCTCTCGAGGTGCAAACCTTTCCTCAAGTTTTGCACTCAAAGAAGAGGTTTGCACCTCTAGATATTTGATCCCTCTCGGTGCTTGACAGATCCATAGTTATGATGGATCTAGGAAAATAACTTTCTAAAAATAAGTAAGGGAAAAGAAGCATAGGGAACAATTAGGAGTAGATTTAGGGCATAGGGAACAATTAGGAGTAAATTTAGGAACATGTGATAGTAGGGTGAGATAAAATCATATTTTAATAAAATAATGGGAATTTGTAGGAGAGACAAATAGTGGATATGACATGTATTTTGGTGAATAATCAAATTTATGGAATTAAACAAGTAATTATTTTTGTATGTGAAAACAAGATTCACACCTAATCCTCACCTAAAAGACTAAATTAAACACATTATTATTAAGGGGACGAGGAGCTTTCTAGGTTTTGAGCTCCCCATTATTAGATGAGTGTCATAATGGCATTCCATGTATTTTTGTGAGAACTTATGATATTGTGATATTCTAATTACGAAATAGTGATCTTGAGTACATGTTGGATAATGTAGTAGATAGGAACTTTTTGATAAGGGGAGATAAGGGATGTGACCAAATTCCTATCAGTGAAAAAAAATTTCTTCACCTTCCTATAACTCCATTGTAGCTTTGGGGGCCAAAGGTAAGAAGAGTACCTTGGAATTTCTTGGGTGAAAAACCAAGTGGGCCACCGACTTTGGTCTAGTGCATTGGAATTCATTAAACAATTGGTCATTGGAGCTACTTCAAGCTAGGAGTGAGCATCGTCACCAACCTACATTGAATATTTTACACTCCCTAGGGTGAATGATACTTTAAATTGATTGACAGTCTAAGACTTTCGAATTTTTCCGAATGCCAAATGATCTTACAAAGCTAGTATTTATAATATCCTAGTAGGTCATTTAGTGACAACTTTTACCGGAAACTTGAAACAAAGAGAATCTATCCTTGGCTAGGACATCATGTAAGATGCCTACCATAAACAGTAAAATTGTACTTAAAAGCTAAGATTCGGGCAAGTGGGGACAACCACTTGTTATCTCGTCCCTTGGAGGCTAGGCCATATGGGGACCGAATCTGACCTTACAAAATAAAGTGAAATAATTTGTACCATACGGTCGGAAAACATATACAAGAACAATTAATTTTATTCTAGAATATATATATCCAATACATATAACATTTTTCATCAATGACATGTATAGAAAAACTACTTTCAATTGATACTAGAGCACGTGCTTGTACCCAAACAATTTGTAACATGTGCAAACCACAAATAACATAAGCAACTCAATTTTTAGTTGAGTACTGGAAGTTCTAAAACATATTTAATCCAAAGATAATAAATTGTTGGACACTTCACTCAAAAAAATTCTAATGGAATTCCATCTTCAATAATCTGCTCATGATCGGATTTTGATATTTTCCATTTCTTAATTTTCGATTTTTTCTTTGATTGAACTTCTATCAACTTTATGCGTGCTGCACACACCAAGTCACTATATTGACAACTTATGGAATCAGGTTCATAGTCTTCAAAGTAAAAAAAGTCTCCACTTTGATGAGTTTGTCTGAAAAAATAACCTTTCAGAATAATAGACCCTTTGTCATACTGAAATCCGTGATCATTATAGTCTTGTAATAATTTCATTTTTCGTTCAGTGCAACGCATCAAATAATATTTCAAATTTTCATCATTGTCAATAGGTGCAATTACAGCAAAAACATCTCCTGCACAATAAAATAAAAATTTAACATTTAATTATGCATATTTAAATTTATTTCTAAATCTTTAAATCATTAGAAAGTAATTCAAATGTTACCTTCTCTAACAAGATCAGAAACTCGATCACCATCAGATGATATTGTAGTTTCCTCTGATTTCATTTCTTCAAGCATTGCAACAAACATTTTTCCCTTTGTATTTAGCTCTGTATATTTCCAATCGTTCACATACATTTTTTTTTCACAAATGTCATTGGATTTTGTGTTGTCTATGCAAACATCACAAAAACAAGAATATTTTCTTTTATCCAATGCAAACACATTTCTGGACAACTTTGTTTGAATTGAATGCAATTTTCGAGTCCCTTTTATTGTTTCAACGTCATTTCCAATTGATCTATCTACGTCTTCGATTCCAATATGCTAGAAAAACCTTTATATGGAAAATTAGAAAAATAATTTGTAAATATGATATCAAAATACAATTAAAAATAACCATTGCATGATAAATGTACAATGTTTAAAATTAGATTTCCAATATAAATTAAATTGAATGTACCTTCGCACTTCTCTTGATGGGTTTTTCTCATGGCTTAGAGCAGCGATGCACCATTGAACAACTTCTTCAACGTTCACAAGTCAGTGTGTAGAGTGGTTCATTTGATATCTTTGAAGTACTCATTTAATGCATGCTCCTGCACCGTCATGTTCTCCTTTTCCATGGCTAGTCTCGAAGAAATTCCATCAATGTTTAATGAAGGTTTTTTTATGAAGACAACACAACCAAAAGAATGATCGCGCATATTTGAATTGACTTGTGCATCCGTCTGACCATATCCAATGTTCATTGAATGTTATTCCATGATTTTTCAACGAATCATAAATTCTTCCAAAACAATGTTGTACAAAACATGTATCATGTGTACGATCGTCATTGATATAAAAGTGATATTCTTTAATGATATGTCGATTTTCACTCGTGCTATCTATATGATTGAAATTTTGTTCAGCATGTCTATATAGAATATGGATGAGCATGGAGACTTGGTCAGAATGATAGTATTCACTCTGAATTTCTTTTTGTGGAACAAATGGGTAGTTTTCTGCAAAATCAATCACTGACAAAATGGTCCCTGGTGGAAAAACTTCACGAGATTTTTTGAATTGCAAGTCTTGCCATCGAGCTCTATGGGAATGCTTGGTGTATTTGTAAATTTCTACCTCAAAATTTCTCAAAAAGTCTATCATAAAAATTTCGTCTTCTAGTAATTCAATTCTTTTAACACTATTTGCACCTTGAATCGATGTATCAATATATTCATATCTCTTCCATTTAAATTTCATGTTAGACAATGATTGATCATTTATATCAATACGATATTTGTTTTGAAATTTAGTCAAATTTCCACAATCATCGCATTTTTTACCACCAACACATTTCTTTTTGTAAAATAGTTCGTCGCTTTCTCTTTCACATAGAATTTGAGATACGAATTCATGGATAGTGGAAGGAGGAGGTGAATCCTTCCATAATGTTCTACCGAAATCAAGAAATGTGTCATAATATAACTCAAATTCCACATGATAACGGCAACAACAAGTGTCGCGTACGGTGATAGGTTTTACATACCATGGTTTTTGTTGAACAAAAGCACTGAGTGAAACTTGAATTTGACGATTCTCTTCTTTGAACTTGTTGAATAGCTCTATTTGAGTGGTTTCCAAGAGATGTTTTTCATGTTCTTCGTATTGATTTCGTGCTATTCTTCTTCGCATCACATGTCTTGCAGTGGGTGAAACACGCGAATTGTTCTTCCAATACTCATATATTATTTTTTTAACATCTTCTCCAAGTCTATCTTTGTATGGTTGCCTACAAATAGCTCTCCAACAAGCGAGTTCATCATTTACATCTATTTGCAGTCGAAATTTTCGATGTTTGTGCAGAGTTTTTCGCGAGGTTCCCGGTGCTCGTGCCATAGATGTTATCAAATGATTCTCTTGAGTACTTGGTGAAACCATTGCCATCTGTATTCCTCTACGTACATTTGAAACATCTTTATCTCTAGATCTCTTAATTGAATTTATAGCACTACTCATATTTTTTATCACCTCTTCCTTCATTTTTTTATCTTTGGTTGATTTTCGAATACCCAATAGTGTCGTCGCTTCTTTTAATTTCTTTGATGATAGGAGACCTTTCAACATTTGAGCCTGAACTATCACTCGCTCATTTAAGAAATACTTTTCAAAAATGTGGTCGACACGATATCGTATAATATGGTCAGGTTTTTTATCTCCATATGTGTGAGTGTCAACATTTTCTAACATCTCATTATCGATAGTGATTTCATCTGTACATATTCGAAAAAATAGTACATACTCAATAAATCACTAAATTAATAAATATGTCAATAAATATTAGGAAAATTTTAAATATATCAATAGATAATAATATATACCTTTACATACCCGCTTCAATTTCTACTTGAGGTTGATTTTCTTCTTCAATATTTTGAGGAGTATCTCTGTCTGTTTACATTAAACAAAATATTTTTCAAACTAGTTCATCAAATAAAAATTAAGCTTCACATTTTACATTGGGAAAATTTTTAAAATATATCAATAGATCATAATATTTACATTTACATACCTGCTTCAATTTCTACTTGAGGTTGATTTTCTTCTTCAATATTTTGAGGAATATCTCTATCTGTTTACATTAAACAAAATATTTTTCAAACTAGTTCATCAAATAAAAATTAAACTTCACATTTTACATTAGGAAAATTTTAAATATATATCAATAGATCATAATATTTACATTTACATACCTGCTTCAATTTCTGCTTGAGGTTGATTTTCCTCTTCAATATTTGAGAGGGCTTCTAACTTTCTTTTGCGAGGTTGTCTAGTCTCTTCTCTACGTGTCTCAGGGTCTCTTTTTCGATCATATTTTCTTGCACAAGTTCTTCGATTTCCCATGATAATAGGGTATGAAGTTCAAAAAATTTCCTTCAAAAAATTGGACAATAACTCAATTACAAAAAATATCACAAAATATTTAATTTAAAAAAATTCAGTGTAAATTTTTTGCAAAAAATACATATTCCAATCCAAAACACTTACTTCAAAAAATTCGAGAGAAAAATGTCTTATAAAAATGAAACAAAGCTCAAAAGATTTACTTCAACTCAAAACACGTACATACCTCCAAGAAATGTCTTTTGAATGTACGTCCAAGAAATTTTTTATAATTTTCGCCAAAATCACGCCGCCTCTAAGAAATGTCCTCCAAAAAAATTCTTTAAACCCAAAATTATAAAATCAACCAAGAAATGCTCTTAAATCCAAACTTTGAAGAAAAGTTTTTGAACTCAAAACAAGATCTTTGTAAAATGAGAAGAAGTGTGCGAAATGTGCGAAAATTGTGAATCATTTCGCGCCAATTTATATTGACGCGAAATGTGTTTTAGTAGGGGGCTCCGCAAAACTCTCCGGCAGACGGAGAGTTATACAATAGTTCGGCCAAACTTTTGATCAAAATTTCGGCCGAACTATTAAGACGTTAGATTTAACGGGTCTTAAGCGGAAAACATAGTTCGGCCGAACTTTACTAAAAGTTCGGCCGAACTAACGCGTCATCAATTACGCAAAAACTAGGCTCTGAATACGGTTCTGCAACTTTGGACTGATTAAAATCCATGAAAGGTTGTTAATTAACTGTCGGAACCAAGACAAGCATTTTCAGAATTGAATCTACTTTCAGGAAATATAACTTTTATGGAATTTCATAAACGTTTAATAATTTTAATTATTTTTCTAATAAAATGGGTGCAAACAATTTCTAAGGGTCATTGTGATTCAGTGAAATCAAAATTTTGTATCTCCCAAAATACATTGTAAAAAAAATTGAAAAAATTATGGGGCATTACATTGGTCCGTTGTCTCTAATGGGTAGCTTTTAGATTTTTAGTTTATAACTTATATGTTAAGAAATATCTTGCGACGCGAAACATATCCAAAATACGCAGTTTTTGGTATTGGACCAGTTCAAAAAATTGTAGTAATTATGATATGCATCCATTGGCTTTGTAAATATGACGAAAACAAATTAGACTCTGTCTAGATTGTTGTAACACATTTTGTTTTTTCAAAAACAAAAAATTTCAATGAATACAACATTGCATCATAACATGACTTCTTATGAATCCTTTGATTGTTAAGAAACACACACTCAAAAAAACGCTAAGTTGACATATCAAATCTGAATAAAAAAATTTCAAAAAATAAGTAATAGAAAGCTAACAAAATTTCTAACAACTTTTATTTTTATCGCAAAATGAAATTCTACACAGAAAAATTGTTATAGTTTGCAGAAAGTTGAAGAACCGAAAAAAATGAAATTTTTTTCTCAAAAAAGGGAAAAAAGTGTAACCCAGCTTCCAATAGTTTAAAGTAGTAGTCATTTATATAATGAAGATGAAACTACAAAAAAAGATAAATAACTATTACAATTGATAAAGTTTTTATTACAAATGACAACTAAATTTTTCATATATATGAGTATTAGTAGCTAATTTACAGTATCTTTTAACACCACCAAAATTAGTCATATTTCTTTCGTCATTATTTATTTTCAAACGATGACTAAAATTTGCATATATATGACTATCAGTAGCTAATTTACAGTATCTTATAACACAACCAAAATTTAGTCATTTTTTTAGTCATTAATTGGTTTCAAACGATGACTAAAATTTGCATACATATGACTATTAGTAGCTAATTTAGAGTATTTTATAACGCGACCAGCATTTTGGTCATTAATTGGTTTTTTTGGGTGAACATTTAGTAATATATTTTGCTGTATATTTGGTTATTATTTTTGGTAATTAATTACCAAGTAAATGACTAAATTAATGACAAAATTTATTACTAAATATACTACTAGACAAGAAAGCTTAGACAATCAATTAATGACTAAGCTAAAAACGATTAAAGTTGGTCGCGTTATAAGATACTGTAAATTAGATATTATTGGTCACCAACCGAAAAATAGTCATTTATATGCAAATTTTATCTTTTTTTTAGTAACTAATTAGCTATTTTGTACTAGTGGCTTGAATTTATCACTAGATTACCTAGATTTGAAAAGCATAACACCTCCAAAATGGTAGTGGTAGAAAAACTTAGTAAATATTTGTATTTCATTCCAGTGAAATCCACTTATAAAGTGATTCAAATTGTAGATATTTTCATGAAATAAGTCTTTAGATTACATGGAGTCCCTAAGATGGATTTCTCGGATAGGGATGTAAAATTTACTTTCGCATTCTAGAAAGCTTTATTTACAGGTTTTGAATTCAGATTTAGTTCAATACCACATACCATCCGCAAACGGATGAGTAGAATGAATGTGTGAATCAAGTACTCGAGGATATGTTAGGAATGTACATTATGCAACAACCTAGTAAGTGGGAAGAGTATCTACATCTAGTATAATTCATGTATAATAATGGGTACCATGAATCGTTAAATATGAGCCCATTTTAAGTATTATACGGAAGAAAATGTAGGACACCTATGAATTGGATCAGCCCTAAAAATAACATAATACTAGGACCGAAGATGTTGGAGGACATGTAACAAGAGGTGAAGAAAATACAGAAAAATTTAAAGGCTACTCAGGTTAGACAAAAGGCTTACGTAGATAAGAAAAGAACATACCAGGAGTTTGATGTGGGAGATCATGTATACATATGAATTAAGCCTAAGAAAAGCACATTAGGATAGACCAATTGTGCAAAGTTGGTCCGTCACTTTTTTGGCCATTTCCAGATTTTAGAACGAATTGGACTAGTGGCTTACTAATTAGTCATGCCTATCCACATAGAATTCCTTAATTTTCTTCATGTATCCTTACTGAAGTGATACGTATATGATTCTAAATAGTTAATATAGTGGAAAAATTTCCACGTAATCTTATAATGATTATAATAGCTTAAGTATTAAAATTTATATAAAATAAATGCATTATATATCGACCATGACATGTCAAATCAGATGGAGAGTTCATGCTAGAACCTTAGCACATCCTTGATCAGAGAGAAATAACACTACAAAAATGAGGCATCATCCAGGTTAAAGTGCAATGGAAGAACTTTAGCCTGGAGGAGGCTACCTGGGAAGATGAAGAATTCATGTGAGAAGCCTATATGATTTTTTTTCTTAGAATTCAGAAATAAACACTGGTGATGGTGTTTTACATAAGGAGGGGAATATGTAACACTTCGAAACATCTGGTAGATCTTGATTTATTTACTTTCTTTCATTGGTCAACTAGTTATTCCTAAAAGTTTAATTAGTTAAATTAAAAGAATTTTTTCAAGTTAAAAGAGTTGATTTACTATTTCAATTATATACATACGTATATAGTTTTATGCATCTACATTCATATTTAATTGTTGTTATATAATTACAGGGATTATTAAATAATGAAATATGATTAGAAAACTCCAAAGAAGATATATTCTAGAAGTTACGTAACTATGAGATAGTTAAGTGGTTACTATTATTGGCTTCTCTTCCGTGGATATAACATGGATCTCAGTGGGAAGGAAAGGGGGTTCTGACCTCTAGAGGAAGAAATGAGGAAGCAGGAAATACCATAGAACAATAATTGCAATGAGGAGTTGTAGGGAAAGATTATTACAGAGTTGGGGACAGACGCAGTGGAATACCTTAAAACAAGATTAAGACTGAACCTATAATAGGTTTTGAGGTCTTCTAGGAGGTTGAACTGGTTTTTGTTTTCAAAGGCTATGCTGGTAGTAGGAAGCTCGAGGGGAGATTTCATATGTGATTGTCGATCTCACTGGAAGGGTGGAGGACTCTTCTGGTTGAGTTTCCACACACGTGTCTAATAAAAGGAGATAAGTAGCTACATTTGTTGGTGACTATGTTATATTTTAATTACTAAGTAAAATGTTTATGAATATACATGGATTTGGGTAAAATCCATAATTTAAATTAGTGAGGATTTATACTAAAACTAGAATCATTATAAGACCTATAACATTGGTTAGTCCAACCTGGGAAAATCGAACCCTGTTCGGATAGTCTGGTGTGGATTCAATTGACATAAATCTTGAGGTTTTCTGTAAAATTAAATGAAACCCTGTAATGATGAAATTCAATAGAAAACATGGGGTTTTTGGTTAAATTATCTGAAAATCCTGTAAAAATGAAAACCAATACAAATCTTTGGGTTTTCTGTGAATTTTAAAGAAATAATACAACGATGAAACCAGTTGGAAACTTAAAAGATCTGTGCATAAGCATAACTGGTGTTATAATAATACATTACCACAAATTAAGTAATCTAGCGTTTCAGGAAAATAAATTTCTAGAAATAATATTAGCTTTGAAAGAAAGATGTTAAAACACATTCCTGTATAAACATAGATGCAAGAGTATCATATAGTTTCTAAAAATATAGGAAGCTACATTGGAATATAGTGCAGGGAAAAATTCAACAACGCAAGTATGGGAAGCAGAATTCTTGTTCATAATCTATGCCAATGTCTGAATACAACTATAGATTATAATTGTATGTCAACACAGGAATGATATACATTTTTTGTATTCAAAGTATTCCTTTCGAGTTATAAAAAGAAAAAAATATATACACACTGCATTCATGATATTATTTTCCACTTGAACAATATACAAAGGATTGTTATCACATAAACCTAACGTGTGGCGAAGGGAGTCTAGCAGATCACCTTAAACTGGTAGGGATAACTTAAATTTCTGGGACAATATGGTAATCGAAGGAAAATCTAATTCATCTGTCTCTGATTTACTTAAAGAAAAGTTACAATTTAAAACAAAACACTCTAAGGATCATTTAAGAGGAAAGTAGCCTTAAGGCTATATTTCTTCCCATTGTTCTCATTAATAGGTTGAGGGCCATGTCGACCAAAAAGGCTGAGAGCATGCATCGCGAATAAGAAAAAGTAGATGGGAAAGAAACAAGTAAATTGTTAACATCCTGAAGTGGAAACACAGAGTGGTGTGTGGGAGGTCAGTCGAGAAGGTACCTGAAATGAAGTGAGAAAAATAAAATTAGTGTAAGTGAATTAAGCAGGATTAACGAAGAAAAAATTACTAGACAAAGGCATACAGAAAGACAAGGACTAACCCACTAAGAGAGGATACTGGTCGAGCGATATAAACTCTAGCGACAGAGGAGAGAAATGTCTAGGTTAAGTTCAGGGTTTAAGAAGTGCCACACCATGAGAAACCTTAACATTAAAACTCAAGAAAACTGTTACTTGATGAATGACTATGTCTTCAGTGTTCAGCAAGGTAAACTTCCTAGTCGAAGCCAAAATCACCTTGGTTGAGTGACCCGTTGCGGAGAAGATCACCCAATTTCATCCATAGTGGGTTAGGAGATGAAAAAGTTTCCACTAGTGCGACAATGATAAATTTTTTCTAGCACTGAGTACTCTGTTTCAAACGAATTCCATAGCGAATTTGGAGACGAAGGCTAGAGTAAGTGAAAGGTTTTATGAGGGTTTGGGAGGGGGTAATACCCTAACTACCCTTTGGGCAATCCTCAATGTGCGATCGAGGCGAGATCCATGATGGAGAGAAGTGTCAGGTGTAATCACATCAATGAGATATGTGTTACCCCGAAGAGCTTCAAAAGAGTCTGGAGGAAGTAAATTCCATGTAAACCAAAATCAATACACAGTACCGAGCCATATGATATCTCCATTTCCTATGTAATGGTTAATACATTTCATTAAATGTGTTTAACAATCGTGGTAATGGTACCTTGTGAAATGTGTGGTGGCAAAGTTTGTATGTCCATATTACTTACGTGGTGAAAGACGAATCAGTTGTGTACGCCTCGGTGGTGGTTGCAACGATAGTAGGAATAATTTAAATATATATATATATGTGTATTCAAGCAATGTGTCACAGTGGGTAATAGAAAATGTTAATTAATGTTTGGGAAAAATACTTTGGAAGACGAGTTCAACACAAAATAGAAACTATGATTAGAATCTTAACCTTTGAATATCATAAATAATAATATTAAAGTTATACTGGGAGGTCTTATGGTAAAATTGGGTTGTGCTAAGTAAATGATTTTTTTTTTATGTTGTAATAAATGTCACACTTGAGATATAAATCCTCAATGGGTGTTGACGATTATTGTTCATAAATGGTGCAACTTGTTAAATGATATCATTCATTTTTTATGGATGTTATGGAGTGAAGAGAGGAGATCAGGATTTGCTAGTGGTTGGGACTATGGTCTTGCATCTTTGTGATTCAAATTAGCTTTTTATGTTATGGTCCCTCTTTGGTTTTGGAGGAGTTCGACATGGAATTTAGTGATTGGGATATTTCTTGTGGCAGAAACCTAAACAAGGATTTCTTTAATTCCAGTTGTTGTGAAATCTCAGTCGAAGAGGGAATAAGGCCTACACTTGTAGAGGTCTCCTCTAGGACTAGAAATCATGGTCTCATTTCTCTAAAAGTATACTAGACAATCAACACCATAGCCTTAATGGAAGACTCACGAGAGTTTCATCTCTTTCCTCAAGTAATTCTAAATTCCTAGCTCTTGGTTGTGCACCCATTATTTATGGATTTGATTTTCACTCTACTATTCATTTGGTGTGCATTTGATCTCTGGCTAAGATCTATCTATCATAAGCCCCCGTCTCCAACCTTTATTTCTTAGTGTATGGACCGTTTTTATTTGGAGATCCAATAGTGGCTATCCTCTTGTTTCAGTTGGGATGATTTAGCCTCCTAGAGGATTGGGCACAATTGTATTCTCTCCACTATGCAATCATCTTCGAGGAGGGGCTCTCCATTCTAGGGGTTGGGTGGAGAGTTGCGGTTACGAGTGGTACGAGAAGAATTAACCTCGGGGAGGTTTCTTGAATCTTGTAGTGAATTTCCCTCTTAGCTTCTGTCACGAGTGTAACCGTACCACACCTAGAGGCCTGTCTGGCAAGTTGACCAAAATGACTCGTCAATGATGTCACTATCATTGTGGAAGGGGGCACCATGGCAAATCCAATCACAACAAAACTGGAATTTTGACAAGGTAGCACGCGGCCAAAAAATTGACTTTTACCTTGAATATTTATTCGTTCAAACGTGAGCAAAGATTCCGCCTCCTCCTTCCCCAATTCTTATTGTTCAAGCGTACATCTTTCTCCCATATCATTGGAGAATTGGAGATCACCGGTGTTCTTCCGGCAGCCTCCGACTCGAGAATTTTATATCCTAATGTCTCTTGACGTGTCAAAATATGTAATCTCTCCTTCCAACAATGCCACTATGTCAGGAACTTTGATCTATCTGAAGTGCGAAAGTAATATCAAGGCGGGACGCTGTTAATTGGCATGCGTATCCTGAGAACAACAGTTTTCTGTTTTTCAACTTACTCTATTGAATATTTTTCTCCTCCGGAGTTTTCTTTTAAATCAATCAATCAATTGTTCAGCGGTAATCTTGATAAGAGAGTTTCCTTTTTTGTTCAACGCTGAAGGTCGTTGAATTTGCCAAATCTATTTTACAGTACCGTGGCCACTGCCCCTGTTATCAATAGAACACTTGTTAAATGTCAATCTTAACGGTAAACTTAATAACAGTGTCTGCTTCTTTCGATCAATTGAGAAGGTCGTTGAATTTGTCAAACCTATTTCACAGTGCCGTGGCCACCGGCGGTATTATGAATTAAACACACGTTCAATGGTAATGTGCATAACAGTGTTTCCTCGTTGGTCGGTCGAGCATTATCTGTTCAATGGTAATCTCGATAACAGTGTTTCGGTGTTTTGGTCAAAATCGGAGTTTTGTTTTACCAATAACTCACTTGTTTAATGGAAATCTTAATAACAGTGGTTCCTTGATTTGGTCAGGCCATACTTGGTATTCGAAAATAATAGCAGCCAATTATTTTACACCAGCTCAATGAAGTCGATAAGCATTAAGTTAATTATGCGACCTCTGATTGTGGGACTCTTTGTGGTAGTCTACTAAGGTATACATTCTTTACTCATTATAATTTTGAACCATTGACTTTTTAGGAGGAAACATAGCTCTTAATCATTAGATCCACTCAAACTATATATGAAGTAACTTAAGGGTTTTTGGCATGTGATATTAATCAACCATAGTATTAGCCCATGATATTGTAACAAAGCCTATTTACATATTAAGAATGTTCAAAGTGAGATAAATTTCCATAATCTTGTTCCATGTTTTTTAAATGTATCAATGTTTAACTTACATGTCCACTCTTTTTTTAATAAACAATAATAATACTAATTTAAAATAAAATTACAATTTAATTGATTTCTACGTTTTTTTTTAATATATAAATTTTAGTAAATGAGATGTATCATATATAGACTTTTTTGATGTTTTCACACACACACATATAATTTGTTAATCATTTTTTTCGTTTTCACTAAGATAAAATATTGTATTAAGAAAATTTGTCTCTAAACATGTAATTGTGAAATTTTCAAGATTACATGTTATTACTCTTGAGATATTCAAAATGTCTAATTCCATAACAGAGTTTAATAATAAAATAGCTATATTGTAAGTAATAGGAGTGCATACTTGCTAATAAATTCATAGTATTAAGTCACAGTATTAGATAAACTAGGAATTCTATGAAGACTTAAGGTCCACAAAATTATCAATGGAGCAATTATATTCAAATTTGGGACAAAAGAAAGAGAATCATTAACTTAATTAACTATAGAAATTAAAGATTGCAATTATAAATGGAGCAATTATATTCAAATTTGGGACAAAAAAGAGAATTACTAACATAATTAATTATAGAAATTAAGGATGGCATATACTTAGCATATACTTAGCATTGACTTGTTGCAATCCCTTAATTACTCTTCTTAGGCTATTGGCCTCACCTTCAACCCATTTCACTTGAGTTCTTTATTAGATGAGAATACTTACCTCATAAGTGATTTTAGACACCACTTCCTTGTATCAAATTTGCACCTTTAGCATAAACTCTTGAAGACCCTTAATTTCTTATGTCGAAAGGGAAGAATTGTTATTTTATGTCATAATGACTATTGAAATCAACCACACTAAAATCCACATAATGGGATGCCCCCAAATATCTACCACAAATGAAGCCACCAAATCCAGAAACCAATGCCAAAATGAGTTGGGAATTTCAAAATGCCAAGGTTTTCCATACAAATAGAAATGACCCGAGTAGCACCTTTAGGTAATGTTTCCAGAAGAACCCGACCACGAATATCACTAAAAGGAGAGTAGAAGGGAACCTAAATAACGAATCATAAAAGAAGACGTAAGGGAAATAAACCATTATCTACAATTACCATGTTGTTAGATATTTTATTTACATGAAATGTGAACATTTAGTTATCAATTTAGAGTTTGTAAACTTATGAAATGAAAATAGAATATGTGCAAAATTATATTATTTGTAATATTATCTATCTTTAATGATTATCTTACTTAATGAAATCAATTGCATGAAACAGAATAAAAGACACTTCATTAATAAAAAGCATGTTTAATCATTCTTTACAATATTAATTTACATGTAGTCAATCATGTTATTGATCATAGATCCTACCATCCCTAAGTTATCTCCTTGCATCATTTTCCGTTAACCATTTCTCCTATTGTTAAAAAAACTTAATAAAATAAAGCATACCACATTTCATCAATCTTATAAATGCTAACATACTCGGCGCCTGTCATGCCATTGAAAGGTGATCTTACTATCACCAAGTTATCTCATCACATCATTTTTTATTAAATATTTCTCCTTTTGTTAGCAAGCATTAATAAAATCAAACTACTATAACTTGCAAAAGGAAAAAGACTATTTAAAAAATGAAATAAAAACATGTGAGATAAAAGACCACCAAGATATATTTGGACTTAGCTCAATTCTTCCAAGAACAAGGTAACAAACTACCCTATAATATCATAAAATAAATCAAAACATACTATATATAAAACTAAAGACTGACAATCTATATAAAATAAAATATTAGGAAGTTTTATGTTATGTCATCATAAGTTGGAAACATACTTCAAAAATCTCCTCATCAAGGAGTAGTATACAAGAAATTCTTTGAAATTAATATAAATAATAATAAATTCAAATCCACATATCCCTTAATAACCATTCGTTAATAATTATCAAGTAAATATCTCTAAATATCTTCTCATGAATATCTCCATGATATTTGCTAAGAAATCTTAATTAATACCTTCAAAAACTTCAAGATTCTTTATGTAGTTTGGTTGATTAATTAGTGATTTCAATTGCATCACATATATCCAATGATTGAAGAGGAAATACGAAGATGATACTAACTCGTAAAAATGTGTATGGTTTGAATCTCACCCAACTTTCAAAGGTAAGTGAAAACATAATATTTAATTAATAGTTAATTATAAATTAACTAAAAATACAAAAATGAATGCATTGGAAAATATTGAACTTAATCTCACCTATAAGTATAAAAATGGAGTAAAAAAAATTACAACAAAAATATTTTTTCATCTTGTTAAAATATGGGAAAAGAATGTGTAATAATGATCATTTTCATAATTCAACATTCCCCCTTACTAACTAATTAAAAGTGTTGCATGTCATGTAACCCTGCATATAAATTTTTTTAGTAAACTATTTGATGGGATATTCCTTCTTTGAAAAATATCTAAGTGGTTGTTGAGATCCTTCTAGTTAGTTCTTATGTGGCAACCAATTTTTTTTTTAGAAGTGTGGATTCATATGTGGTAGCACTCACCTCTTTTGTAACATGGAATCTCCCCTCGTCACCTCTTTACTCACTAGCAAAAAATATAAAATCTCAGTATGCACACTATATTATATTAATAAAAATGGTTATCTCTCTCTCTCTCTCTCTCTCTCTCTCCATATATATATATATATATATATATATATATATATACATGAAATATAGTCTCAAGATAAGAAAACTATCTTGGACACACAATAAGGTGGTTGAGAGAATATCTCAACCACACACCAAACTAGGAATATTTAGATTTAGCTACCTCCTATGATATAGGAACAAACTCCTTACATAGAGAGTCAAAACCACATACAAGTATGCATTACATATTCCAACACACCCCCTTAATGACTAGTTGTTTCCATAGCGATTCACAAACTCTAGTTGTGTTCAATCATAACAAAAGATGTTTTTGCGATTCAAATCCACCATAAATGAGTAAATCCCATGTGAAAAACCAAGAAACGATGTGTCTACGACTCAGATCCACCATAAATGGGAAAATCCCATGTGTAAAACCAAAAAAAATTTATGTTGACGTCCATATAAAGGAGCAACCATCCTCCATAATGTATGGTTACCAACCACTGCAACTGCTAGCCTCATAGTATGTCCTTTACATATATGGTTTTGTCAACCATTATCACTGCATACCTGTACCTGTATTGGCAAATCGCCCACAAAATGTGTTTAGTAAATGGAAACCTGTGAGAAACTAAGTTTCTCTTGTGAGTAAGGTGTTTTTGCAGACCACCTATTCCGTTGTGAGAAGGAAGGCTCCTATGTGCACCGAAGGCATCATAGCCATGAAGGATCTGTAGCCACTAGGGCTCACATGTGGTTTCTAATTCACCACAAACCATCACTTAAAAGTGACAAAAGTGGTTTCTAGTTGACCACAAACCTGTAATTACTAACTGGAAATTAGAAAGTGATTTTTAGATAACCACAAACTTCACAGGGATACATACGCCTTTACAAGGCTTACATTACATAATCCAACTCTTAGAGTTACTAGCTACATACAAAGACCACTAAAAAACCATCCTAGGCTTGCTTACCATTCAACTGTGTGACTCATCATCAAGAGTCTATTCCACAAACTCACAAAAAACTCACACAAACTTGATTGTCCATCCTCTTCCAATCTCTGAGGATCCAACCACGATCCTTTTATTCCATTTTCACTGTCAACGTCTTCATCATATTTGGTAGTAAATAATTTCTGTAAATAAATTTGTCTATTATTGGAATGACCATTTCCAACAAAGACACTAAATATCACAAAAAAACTTACAATTTTTCACCAGATTTACATGAATGCATTTAAATGTTAAGTTGATTGGGCTCAACATGAAAACAAAATAATTCACGAAGACAAGTTGTTTCATCAAATAAAATATGTTGGAGGTTTTGGTTTCATCTTCACCCTGTCTCCTTCCTTAGCCACAATCACTGTAAAAAACGCTTCCATCAGCTGCAACTCACCATGCTTCAGCTGCAACTCATGAGAGGCTACCCTGGTATACTAACAAAGGCACGTCTAGGCATCTCAACACACTACCCTCAGCTATTGCAACAATTATATTGTACCACACTTCACTGCTACACCATGAGACCATGCTAAAAAAATGTTCAACCTTCAACCAAGTTGATCCCAAACACAGGAATATCGAAGCCTCCCGACAAATCTATGTTCTACATCATAATAAGTGTTGCTCCTTCTTTACCTCAACTTTTCATCATTCACATTTTGTGCATATTTGTCTTTGTCAATTAAATCTTCGAACTCCATGCTTAACTTGTCATTTGTTAGAGTCTCAAATTTTAAGAAAGTAACTTTTCCTACATTGAGTTAGCTAGGCTCAAGAAGGCTCAATAATTTTAAACATGATTCCAATAAACAAAATAAACTTCTCAGATTACCAAGAACATCAAATTTCTCTATCTCTGCCAAGAGATGACTATTTCCCAAACATAACAGCAACCATTCTTCTCCAATGATACCTCATAGGAGCCCACTAATGAGGCAACGGATCAACGTCTTCTCAACTGGTCTTAATGTAGTGAGTTCCAGCACAAACCATTCAGACATCGGTACTCAATCCAGACATGGGAACTCCAGGAATCCACCATCAGATCCTGCAACACCCACAAATTCTTCATCGAAATACAAAAGTTTCGACGATTTTTACACAAAAAATTCTCGTTTCTGCATCCAATTCCCCTAATAATATATTTCTGCCCAAAATAGTACCAATAAAGTATATGTCGTAAAACATAGTAGACCAAACATATCAAGCAAAACATGTAGAAAAATCACAAGTTTTATGTACTGCACACTTTGGCGAAATATAAAGACAACACACCGATCTCCATTCACAACAACATTAAGAAAATGAAAAAAACGTTCTGTGTTTTCTACCCATATTCTGAGCTCAATCCTTATAAGTGAATAAGAGCAACTGCAACAACAAGTCCATAGAGAAGAGAGAGAGTGTAGAAAATCCTATCCTTCCAAGAATTCGAATCATTTACAACGACCCACCAATCCATTTCTCCCTGCACAAAGGCTTCCACCATCTCCCGAATATTTAACCATATTCTCAGCTCTAGCATTCAAGTTCGCGCATGGGAGGAAACTAATGGGTAGTAGGTATTCATCGTTGCCCAGATCAGAGCCGGGGTCATCGACACACTCAACAGAGTTGACACACACTCATACATGACCGCAGTCAATGATGAATTCAACATCAAAATAATGATCTTTAATTATTTACCCTTCTCCGTTGGGTTAGATTGGTAGACATTCTCGATTAGCTCCAGAAAAACCATTCAGAGTAAATCTCCCCAGTTTGACACACAATCGATGCTCCCTCTTCCAATTTATTGCTTGATAATTCTAGCACCGTGCACTCTCCTATGCAAGAACTAGGAGCGCATTTAGCAGAGATAGAAAATTGAAAAACTCATCACTACTGCATTCCC
The DNA here is from genome assembly GCA_034641835.2 of Pinus albicaulis. NCBI lineage: Eukaryota > Viridiplantae > Streptophyta > Pinopsida > Pinales > Pinaceae > Pinus > Pinus albicaulis. Next base: position 938,549,073 of record CM076582.1, read on the forward strand.
TCATCTCCAAATTCATCATCTTGGAGTTTAGAATCGACGAAAGAAGACAGCTCAGGGAAACATTGACGAAAGGAACAGTGAGAACGGATCTGCGTGGAAAGGTTGCTTATGGTGCGACAAGGGGTACAGTTCCACACCCACTGGTTCATCTCAGAGAGGGTATTAGAGGAGCACAATTCCACGCTGATCTGGGCTCGTCCATGATTCTGATTCATAGATCTCAATAGCCAAATCCACCTTTGAACTAGCATTGCAGCCTCACCCATATCCACCATAGGCAAACCATTTCCACATAAACATTCACTCTTCCTCTGAGTCGAGCCATCCACGAACAACAAGAAACTCTTTCTCTGCTAATTTTACCTTCGCCGATGGTTTTGACCTCTCTTAAGATAGTTTCTTTTGAAAGGGAAGGAAGATAAGGATGAAGCAGTTGTCGATAATCCTTCCCGCGAACCAACTTCTAGTCTGACAAACGATAGCGACATGTTTCATATTCGGATTCCAACTGGACCAAATTGTGGGGTACTGTTGGAATTTGTTCCCAACTGCAAACCTGAAATAGGAGGACAAAGACATAAACTTTTCATTGAATACAAAGGACAACAACAACAGTAATTTATTTTTTTTGTTTTACACTCCACCATGCATTGATTTTTTTATTTTAAATGCCTGCAAGAAATTGTTGTTTTTATGGCTGTAGCCCTTTATAATCTACAAAATCGTGGTTTAACCACACGCAAACCCCGTCATAAAACCATTGACCTACCGACATTCAAATTCCGCGCCACTTTCACATTTCAAACCTCCCACGCCATTCCGGTGGACCCTTCCAGTCCATGTCACCAAGTCCCACAACCAATAGGTGCTCATCGCATCATTCTACGATTGCGTCATCCTTCTTTTGAACCCGCACGACAACTCTATCCCACCATGACCACGTTTACCACCCGTTAACCAATCAAATTCTTATCTCATGAACCAGTGCTTACGTCATGGGCTCTTCGCGATCATGTGATAGAGCGACCCCACCAGTGCCAATTCATTCGCCCTTTGACTACTGATGCTTCATCACAAAGTTCTGATGCCTAGTCAGTAGGAAATTTAATCGATGCGATAACCCATCGCATTTTTTGTAATGTTTTGCATTATGTTAATACGTCACAACATAGTTGATTTAATAATGGTTTAGACTTAGGTTTATGATTTTATACCATGACATAAGTTTCATTTTAAAACTTTGGATAAATTTTATTTCATATATATTGTGAACATATATGTTTAAAATATATATATATATATATATATATATATATATATACATACATCAAGTTATGTAATGCTATGAATGAAATAATGTGTAATGCTGAGAGCAGAAAAAGCATTGTGTGAGACAGTAAGAGAGTTGTGTGTGTAGTAGCCCAGTGAAGCATTTTTTTTTGTAAAACCAGAATAGAATATTTTGAAGATCATATTGAGTTTTTGTTAATGAAAATAAATTCTTTTGTTTTCACTATGTATGTTTTATGCTTCACCAACAAGTTTTCTTTATGAAATCTTTGTGTTGATACAGGAAATTTACTCCTCATTGTGTGTTCAGGAATCATCAGAAATTTCAACATTGTATCAGAGCTAGTCCAAGCTCTCGGTAGTTGGTGAAGAAGCTATAGGAAAGGAAGAAGAAGTTTGTTGAAGCATTTCTCTAGCAGAGTGAAGGCTCAAAAAGTCAAAGACAAAGGTTATCTCTCCAGTAGTGAGAAAGTTTTTTTAAAGACACAGTCAAGTTTTTTACCATAGTTCTGCAAGTCTAGAAATGGCAAGAGCCAGCATAAGCACGAGTATGGGAAATACTCAACTCCCACAGTCCAATGGGAAGAAATATGACTATTGGGGAATCACAATGAGAGCCCTGTTTGAATCTCAAGATTTATGGGAGCTAGTTGAAGATAGTTTGGAAGAACTAGCAGATGAACAAGCATTTAATGCCTTAACACAGGCATAGAAATATTTTCTAAAGAGTAATAGAAATAAGGACTCAAAATCTCTCTTCTATCTCTATCTAGTAGTGTATGATATCATATTTCCAAGAATTGCAGCAGCGAAGAAGTCCAATGATGCATGGGATACCCTCCAGACAACCTATCAAGGTATGGATAAGGTAAGCACAACAAATATTCAATTAATGAGAAGATATTTTGAAGTCATTTGCATGAAAGAGTATGATACAATAGACTCATTCTTCACACTATTGATTGGGTTGGTTACCAAAATGTGATCTCATGGAGAGACAATAGAAGAATGAAGAATAGTAGAGAAAATATTAAGGAGCTTACCCTCAAGATTTCATGTGATAGTAACCGCCATTGAAGAGACAAAATATCTCTCAATGTTTACTGTTGACGAGCTTCATGCATCATTAATAACACATGAACGAAGATTTAGAAGAACAATAAACTTATCTTTGGAGCATGCCTTGAAGACCCAAATGTCCTTTTGAAGAGGAAGAGGTCAAGGTAGATCAAACTACAGATTAAAAGGTACAGGCAGAAGCCAAAACAAAGGAAGAAAAACTCCTACAAATACAAGTGGAAGGGGCAGCAATCAAAGTCAAAATCAAAGCCAAGGCAACAACCAACAAGGTGGACAAAATCAAGCACGTGGACAAAGATATGATAAATCCCAAGTCCAATGTAATTACTATAAGAAGTATGTGCACTATTCCAATGAATGTGGGAAGAAACATAATGACATGGGTAATAGACCCAGTGCTAACTTCACTAAAGAAAATTTGAGTCAAGAGAATTTATTTTTAGTATGTAATATGGCTGAAGTTAGAATGAATATATATGGTTTCTAGATTCAGGATGTAGCAACCATAAGACTGGAAACATTTCTATTTTTTCCATATTGGATGAAAATGTGAAGTCTCAAGTAACATTGGAGACAAACAGTAAAGTCTCTATCATGGGAAAAGGTAGAGTAAGTGTTTTGACAAAGAAAGGAGAAAGAAAAACCATATCAGATGTTTACTATGTGCCTGGTATGAAGTGTAACCTTTTGAGCATTGGACAGCTCATTCAGAAAGGCTACAATGTATTCTTTGAAGATGATGTATGTACTACCATGGACATACCACCATGCAAACAGAGGATTGCACAAGTGAAGATGATAAGAAACATAAGGTTTCCTATCAAGATGAGAGTAGATTTGAAGAAAGGAGTTCTGAAGGCATCTGTGACTCAAGAGGCTCACCAAAGAGAAGAAAAGGATGAAAAATGGTTATGGCATTTGAGATTTGGACATCTTAACTTTGGAGGTCTGAATTTATTACATATAAAAGGTATGGTAAAGGGATTACCATTGATTGAGAAACCAGACAACCTATGTGAAGGCTGCATCTTGGGAAAACAACACAGAGAAATATTTCCATCAAGAAAGAGCATAAGGGTAAAAATCTGAATTTGGGTTACACTTTTGTGAGAATTAGGGGTGGAATTTTTTTTTTCTCAACAATTCAGCTGAAATTTTATAAAAGAGCGATCGAAATCATTCTACCGTTTACATTGACGATGTCGGCAAATAGATTTTTGTCTGGAAATTGGAAAAATGACAACATGAGTTTGGCCAAACTACTAGTTTGGTCAGGCTATTAAAATAGTTCGGTCGAAATTTAGTTTATAAATACACCAGCTTAGAGCTATTAACTTATTTTAGGCTTATCTGTTGTGATTGTGTTTCTGTGTCTGCTGATCGTGTTTATGCATTTGTTGTGTGTTTTTTCATTTGCTGATCATGTTTCTGCATCTACGATGTGGTGCTTGACCTCGGCTCTTGATGTTCGGCCTCAGCTCTTGGTTTCGGGCTTATCTGTTATGATCGTGTTTCTGCATCTACTGATTGTGTTTTTGCGTCTTTCTACATTTGTGTCGTGCTATTCAGCCTCGGCTCTTGCTATTCAGATTTGTAGGTATGCTTTGAACTATGAATTTTGTTTGAGGTTTACATTATGTGTAGTGGTTTATGTTATATTTTTTTGGTTAGAATGAGAAAACACTGGTTTATATTATGTTTTTTTCTTTTTTTTCAGAATGAAAAAACACTGGTTTATATTATGTTTTTATTTTTCAGAATGAAAAAGCATTGGTTCATATTTAAGAACTGGTTTATATTATTATTATTTTTTAAATGAAAAAACATTAGTTTATATTATTTTTCTTTTCAGAATGAAAAAAAAAAACTAGTTTATATTATGTTTTTTTTTCAGAATGAGAAAACATTTGTTTTTTTTTTTTTTTTTCTCAGAATGAAAAACACTAGTTCATATTTAAAAACTAGCTTATATCCCAAAGTTAGTTGTATTGGCCTAGAAAAAATGACTGGTAGGATCAATAATTTGTATCTGATGGTGAGATGAAATCCGCTGAACCAGTCCTCACCGGTATACATATTATTTTTCCACAGTAAATGAGCTCACATGACTTAGTGACTCAGTGAATGAGATAACATTGGAATATTCTCTTATCCAACCTCCTTTTTGTGGTGGTAGTGAAACATAAGTAGCACCAATATTGTGGCTTTAATTAATTGCAATTACATTGAATAACATCCGAACTGTATAACACCAAAACTATCCTTTGAAGAAATACAAACTTCATTTGAATTTCATCTTTGTATTTAGCCTCAAATTTAGTCCTTCTGTAATTTTACAGAAGCCTAAAGTCACCCATCTAAACTTGTAATTAGGCTGAACCTATCTCTATAATTTTAGTACAAAATTCTGTGTTGGTAATGTGAAAACCTCAGCTGGGTATACCTATTATTTTTCCACAGTAAATGAGCCGACATGACTTAGTGACTCATTAGTTCAACTCCATCTTATTTTTCATCCAGTAAACATACATCAACAAAAATTCAAAGATCGTGTACAAACAATAGACATAAATGTTAACTTATTTTTCATCTAGTAAACATACATCAACAACAATTCAAAGAACTTATACAAACAGTAGACATAAATGTTAAATTATTTTTCATCTAGTAAACATACGTCAGCGGCAATTGAAAGATCTTGTACAAATGTAGACATAAATGTTAACTTATTTTTCATCTAGTAAACATACATCAACATCAATTCAAAGATCTTATACAAAAAGTAGACATAAATGTTAACCAACACTGAATTCTAGTATGCATAAATACTAAGAATCCAAATATTAGTCCACTTAAAATTTGTAGTTCATCGGAAGATATATACTATACAACCTTCCTAAATTGAAGGTCTCACTCTTTCATCATTACTATAACCATATGTCGCTTGTTTAGCCTTTTATTGTTTCCTAATTTTTTTTTTCTTTTGATGCTATACAACCTTCCTAAATTGAACGTTTCACTATTTCATCATTAGTATAACCATTTGTCGCTTGTCTAGCCTTTTATTGTTTCCTAACAATTTTTTTTGTTTTGATAATAGTTATAGTTTTTTTTTAGGAAACAATAATTATAAATTCTTTTTAACAAATATATTAATAATGAAGACTGAACCTAGCTACATTCTTCAACATCTATGAGACACAATTGTATTGTGATATTTTCCCTTCTTTCCAACTTAGTCCATCCTTCTAGAAAAATCCCTTTTTATGAAGCAGATATATCCATAGTTATCCACTAATATTTGTTCAGCAAGAACTATTCCATTTTGGACTTATATATCTCAAAACTATGTTCATTGAATTTATGCATGTATTTCTTTAAACTAATCAACTATTTTATGTCACCATAGGAATCAATTCGATATATCTCCCATTTTAATGGGGTTTATCACATTCAAGAAAAACAAATTAGCCATAAAAGTTTCCCATTGAAACCAAAAGTAATTTGATACAAAACATAGGTTTTACCTTATATAGTTAATTGTTTCAAATAGATTCTTAATAAAATGAAAAATATTCAACGTAAAATGCATGCATTAACCTATAATTTACTCGAGAAACCCAAAACGAGAAGATCATTTTTTTTATTAGTATATTAATTTTTAGACCATCAAACATACACACACAAACATGTATGTATGTATATATGTATATATCCCACAACAATTATAAACTACCAATCAATTACCTTGGATCAGATAAAACTTTAGTTCTCTAACTGAAACTGTAGAACCATGGGGTAAACTACGATGCACTATAAAAATGTTAAAAGAAAAAACATGTGATGAAAACCATCATAAAGGGAGATTTTTTTTTCCAAAATCATTTTTTTGGGGCACTACCGCTGAACACCTGTGTGTGGGGAATTTTTTGTCTCTATGAAACCTTAAAGTGGGGGTCGTTTCCTCCCATTTCATTCCCACCACTAAGCTTAGAAAAATATATAGTGCATGGGAGTATTCACATAAAGAATATAACACATACCAAACATCCAATAATTCTCCTTAATGTGACCATCAATGTTACAATGGTTAGAATTATTTCTACTACCGTTGAATGGAAGTGTAGTGGCCATTTTACTGTTATCCTTCTCCCATTTCTAGTTCTTATTCCCCTCCTTCAAAGCTTCTTGGTGCTATTTTTCTTCAAACCACTTAAGTACCCTTTATTTTGGCCTATGGTTTCTAGATAATGTGCATATACACATGGCTCATACATTATCCTTAGCTTGAAAAGAATCACTTGTTCTTGTATATGGTTATATAGGCCCCACATATACTTAAGGAGTACATTTGGGCTCTTGGGAAATATATCCAAAAATATGACCATATTTTTGAACTTAGTACACTCTTATACAGCATTATTTCTACGTAAAGTAGTGTGAGTGATTCCATGGGTCCTCTACACACTTCATAGGGTACAATTGGGACAGGTAGTGTTTACTTCTACAAGTTCTATAGGTAGAGTCTGTAAAGGGCCAAGTAGCCTCTAGGTGTCATCTTTTATGAAAGGTGACATATTCAGTAAATGGACCTACAGTCAATCTCTGGAATAGATCTAAATAGAAGTTATTCATTTTAATATTCATAAACCACAACCACTTTAAGGCAAATCGTGTACATGTGTCATTTCTCCCATAAACTCTTAAAGAAAATTTTAAAGGATGTGTCATTGGCTTTCTCCCATTAACTTTAAAGCATGTGTCATTTCTCAAGGCTTTCTCCCATTAATTCAAGGAAAACTTTGAGGCCTAAAGACTAAAAGTAGCTTAACTTCCATAGGATGGGATCCCCCAAACCCAAATGGAGTAAAATGTAAAATGTTAAAAGTGGAGTGTCTTATGATGTAATAGATCTTAATAATCTAGATTGACATCGTTGTATTTCATTAATGTACCTAAATTTACACCTTCCATGTTGCTTCATTATTTTAAAATGTTAAAAGTGGAGTGTTTTAGGATGTAATGGATATAAATAATCTATATTGATTTAAATATGATGTAAAGGATCTTAATAATCTAGATTGACTTGGCTGTATTTTATTAATGTACCTAAATTTACACCCTCCATGTTGCTTTATTCTTGTAAAATGTTAAAACTGGAGTGTATTAATGTATGTAAATTAACACCTTCCATGTTGCTTTATTCTTTTAAAATGTTAAAAGTGGAGTTTTTTATGATGTAATGGATATAAATAATCTAGATTGACATTGCTACATTGATATGATGATAGTGTAGGTTTATGTTGAAGTTGTAAAATTCTTCTACATATCAATTATTATAAATTATTAAACAAATTGATAAGTACTAAATCGTACTTCTTATTATGGACATAACTAATTTATGATGATAGTGTAGGTTGATGTTGAAGTTGTAAAATTCTTGTACATATCAAGGATGAATGATAGTACAACCCAAAAATGACATTATTATAAATTATTAAACAATTTTATAGGTGCTAAATCATACTTCTTATTAAGGACATAACTAATTTTTCCTAACAGAAATCTAACATATAAGCACAGTCTTCAATTCCACTGTTTTGTAGGTAAAGTAATATCTTCACATTAAAGAATTTTATAAAGTTACTCTAAAACTAAAGGCTTTCTCCCATTAATTAAAGGCAAACTTTAAAGCCTGGAAACTGAACCTAAATTGGCTGAAATTCCATAGGATTTTAGTCTGTCTGCTGAGTGTTAACTTCTACAAGGTTGTACAGGCAGAGTCTGTAAAGGGCCAGGTAGTGTTAACTTCTATAAGTTCTAAAGGTAGAGTTTGTAAAGGGCCAGGTAGCCTTTGGATCTCATCTTTTCTGAAAGGTGACATATCCAGTAAATGCCCTTACAGTCAATCTCTGGAACAAATCTAAATACAAGTTCTTCATTTTAATATCCATAAACCACAACCACTTTAAGGAAAACTGTGTACATGTGTCATTTCTCCCATAAATTCTTAGTCCATGATTTTAAAGCATGTGTCATGTTGGATTTCTCCCATTAAATTTAAATCATGTTTTTAGTAAGTGCATAAAATAATTTTGCAAACCATGTAAATGTCATTTCTCCCACAAACTAAAGGATTTTTGTCATTAATTCAAGGAAAAATTTAAGGCCTAATAATTGAACCTAAAGTGGCTGGACTCTGTTGAGTGTTAATTTCTATAAGTTCTATCAGTGTCTGTAAAGGGCCAAGTAGCCTCCCGACCTCATCTTTTATCAAAGGTGACATATCCAGTAAATGCCCCTATAGTCAATCTCTGGAACAAAAATAGAAGTTCTTCATTTTAATATCCATAAACAACTACCACTCTAAGGAAAACCTTGTACATGTGTCATTTCTCCCTTCTCCCATAAAATTTTAGGCAAAATTTAAGGCATGTGTCATTTATATTTCATTTCTCCCACAAATTCATAAAGGTGTGACTTTTGACATAACTTCATCAACCACCACAGCTAGTTGTTATAGTAAGTGCATAAAATAATTTTGCAAACCATGTAAATGTTATTTATCCCACAAAATAAATGATCTCTCCCATTAATTGAAGGAAAAATTTAAGGCCTAAAAACTAAACCTAAATTGGTTGAACTCTGACAGGATAGTATCCCCCAAACTCAAGGCTTTACCCCATTAATTCAAGGTAAACTTTAAGGTCTAAAAACTGAACCTAAAGTGGCTAAACTTCCATAGGATTTTAGTTTGTTGGTTGGGTCTTAAATTCTACGAGTTCTAAAGTAGTCTGTAAAGGGCTAGGTAGCCTCTGGATCTCATCCTTTCTTAAGGCATGTAAAGGGCCAGGTAACCTCTGGATCTCATCTTTTCTTAAGGCATGTTATTTCTAGATGTGATTTTTGCCTTAAATTTTAAGGCAAACATTCATGCAAACCATGCATGAACCATGTATATTTGTCATAAATCTCCCTTAAACTCTAGGAAATGCAATCTTTAATGCATATCATTTCTAGATGTGAGTTCTACCATAAAATTTAAGTCGAAATTTGAGATACACCATTCACATGTCATTTATCACATGCACATATGTCATTTCTCCCATGCATTTGCACTAAATGCCAATTTAATATATTTTTTTGAATTTTTTTTTTTCAGGGATAAAAAAACCCACTAAATATGGTTGAAAAATGGAAATTATGCATAGATGTTTTTCACTATCCAAATTCAGGGAAAGTAGTGATTACATATGTGATTTCCAATATTGTGACTAGCAAAGTCGTTTAAAGGAAAATGAATATACCAGGAAGAATAAAAACAACGAGGCATATTGTATTGCATTGATAGAAGGCTTGGGAACAACTATGGAGTATGGATCAAATGGAACTGTAGTTTTCACCAATTCTAAACTTTCGTGCAGCCAGATAAATGGTGTGTACCAAGTTAAGAAGGAGAGGCTAAAAGAAGTGCATGGAATAGAAAATGACATTGTTAGCCAATTTCAATTTTTTAATATAAGGCATGGTACAAATGTCAATAAGGTGTCTACTGATCTATTGCGTGGGACAATCCCAATTCAGGATTAATATATCAAAGATGAATTAACAAATGAATTAGAATTATACGGGGAAATTTCAATGCAAGATTCATCTCTCAAAGATGAATTAGTCTTGAGACGCTCTTCTTCAAAAATTCAAAATTCATCTCTCAAAGGAAAATTAGTTTTGAGACACTCTTGTTCAAAAATTCAAGATTCATCTCTCAAAGATGAATTAGTGTTGAGACACTCTCCTTCAAAATTTATTGGTGGACATTGTAAAATATCTTGGATATGTGTGTGTTTTGTACTTATAAATGAGCCCTTTTTAATGACCATGTGTTTTTTTCAATTATATACCAAGTGTGCTCCCACCGCACCATGTAAAGGACAACTTGGTGAACTTAACATTTGCAACAAGTGGTGAACTTCGCATTTTTTTAAAATTAAAATGCAAGGAGTTCAACAAATTTTTGTTTAAATGGAGTTTCACGCTTCTTTTTTAATGACTATGTGTTTTTTTCAATTTTATACCGAGTGTGATCCCACCATGTAAAGCGCAATTTGGTGAAATTCACATTTTTATAATTTTTTTTGCTTATATTGAGTTTCACTCATCAATTAGTTCTTTGAAAGTTGTGTTTTACATAATTTGTGTACACTAAATTACATTAATTTTCTGAAATTTATTTTTAATTCATTTTAAATAGTAATTTAAAAAAAATTGTAAATGTCCACTGTAGACATATATATTTTTCATGGAGGATGAATGAAAAAGATCAACAGAATCCCATAAATCTATGAGAGAGGGGGATCAGGGATCGAGGGATGTTGATGGTATTTAAATAGAATCTTAAATATCCATACATATAAATACATGTGTGTACATATGGAATTGATTTTTTATCAATTTTGTGAGTTAAATTAGTTGTCAATAAGTTTCTTTTTTTATTTTTTAGGAACTAAGAGGAGAAGGTTGTCTACTCCATCAATGGAGCATTCCCATGGTTCATGCAATCATGGTATGGTTCACGTGATTTAATCAATGAATATGTACATTTACTTATATGTATGAATGTATTTTTGAATTTATTATAAATTCATATTTGTTTATGAAGCTTCTCTCTCGTCTCGTGAGGTTGGTGGTGGTTTAGATTTCCTTATATGGACATCAATAAGTGCTGGAAAATTGCATGAAGGTGGTGATGTCTATTCCACCAGAGGCCAATCAACGAATAGTTGTGTTGGTTCTCAACTAATCAGTGGTCGTGTTGGTTCTTAGCAAGGTCATTCTAGTTCTCAACAGTCTCAGGGTGGGCAAGATGCTAGCCAACCACATCAAGGTGGCCTACAATTTGAATATTTTTTCATTCAATTTGTACAAATTTGTTTACATGTGATTTTTAAATATAAAAAAATTTATATATTGATGCAGAGGCTGAAAATGCTACACCAAATGTTGCTAAAAAAGACGTAGTGCAGAACACATCATTCAAGAAGAAGGTTGTCGACCAACCACGAATTATCCGGCGGACATTTCCAATATACCTTGGGAAAAAAACATGCAGCAATGCACCTTAGAAAGGTGTCAACATCTTCACGGAAACTTGAAGAGAGATCTTCTGGCTTTGACTCTACCTGCTGAGAGTCAGCAAAGCTTGGAAATAGTTACACACTCTTTAGGAAAACTAGTATATTTGTACCAAAATTTTGGGCCAACCATTGATAATTTTGTAGAAGTCATGAGAAAAAGAAAGGAAACAATGACGCGTCTCGATAAATGGGATGTTTTAAAAAAAATATTTATTATATAAATGTCGAAGTCTATGTTTAATTTCAAATAAGGGACAAAAAGAAATATGCTGAAGGTGCAATATTTCAAGCACCCTCATATAGCTCACTATTTGTATGATAGACACCTTGCGGCCTATGGAAGACTCCCATGGAACGACGAGGTTCCGCTTTATTTTTCAAAATTATTTTATGCAGAATTTTTTTTGCAAGTGAAACCCAATTACAATGAACTTCCCTCTAAATTTTTTGGTCCTTAGAAACGTCGATTGTGTGACCGTAAGGGCGCTAGGTGTTATTTTGAGTTGTCTCACCCTGAGTCGCTATTGGTTAGTTGACCATTTCGTGTTGAAACTTTACGGTCATATATGGAAGCCACTTCTCAAATTAGTCGAGAAGCAAGGGAAGACATCCTTGACAATTTTCACAGTGGATTGGGTGGTGTTGATATTTATCTGAATTGACAAAGAGCGTGTGAGAATACACATGCTAATTTTGTGTATTATACATATGAAAATATTGACAACATGAGTGTTGAAGATCTCAAAACATATGCAATGAATTTTCATAATGGTTGGCAAGAACTAATTGTTCATGAGGAAGAGGGCATGGGAATGGTATGTGTTAATGCTTAGGGTTCAATTATTTTAACACATGTACAATTTGTAATGAATGCATATATACATACATTTGTTTGTATACATTAATCAAACAAAAATTTATCATTATATGTTAACACCATTTGCAATTGTCACGCTTGATGAATGAAGAAAATTTTAACATCATGGTTGGAGCCTCTGGTTCAAACAATCAAGATGGGTCTCACCATCAATCATACAATCAAGATGGTTCTCACCATGAAGATATGTTGGAAAATGTTAGTGTTTTTTAAGTAAACATGATGATGTACAATCATCTTTTATCTATTATTATATATATCGAAACATGATGAGATATTTTTAAAATAAATAATTGTGCTCACATGTACATGTACATATATATAATAAAATGTTTTAGCACATTCTGATTCCGTCTGATGTTTTTGGGATGACGGTACCTTCTTCTTCCTTGGGAGATGTACCTTCTACTTCCTTAGGAGATGTTCCAAATCCACAATCACAAGTATCGACAAATTTTCACTTAAATATATATGTCTATTTAAGTTATAAGTTATAAATTGAATTTTAAAAGTTTTATTATAAATTGAGATCTAGAGATTTTGAATTATTTTAAATTTTTTGAATTTTAGGTTTTTGGAGATTTTCTTTTGGAGCCTGTCTTAGGAGATGTGTCGAATCCACCAGCAGAAGTATTCAATTTTTCACTTAAATATATGTTTTTAAGTTATAATTTATAAATTGAAGTTGAAAAGTTTTATTATAAATTGAGATCTTTATCTTGAGTTATTTTATAATTTTAAATTTTTTGAATTTTAGGTTTCTATAGAGGATTTCTTTTCTCCACGGTCTCTAGCGATGGAGATAGGAACATCCACACCATTTCAACCATTTGAACAGGTTCTCTAACTTTTTTTTTAATATTATCGAAAATAATTTTATATATGCATTTTCATTTGAAAATTTTTAATATATATATATATATATATATATATATATATATATATATATAATTGTACATGTATATTGTATAGTTTATTGTTGGATATTTTTTTGTGGGGGATGTTTTAGTGGACGAGCAACAAATGGCGAGGGAACCTCATGAGGTATTGCATGATTTTTTTTTACATTTTTTTTTTTACATGAAGTTCTATATATTCTCACTCAATTTTAAAACATCAAATTTTAATGTTTGTACACATTGTGTACAGATTCCCCATGCTTCACAGGATAGCTCAAGGATTGTGACTTTTCTAGGAGAGACAATACATCCATCTGTATTTGATGGATGATGCACATGCATACGTGCAAAATTATATTTTCGATATATTTAGTCTTAAGTTTACTTTTTTCATATATAGTCTTATCTAGATGCAGTCATATATAACTTGATACTTGATACTAGTGAGATCTACAAATTTTGGACATATTTTATGGGAACTACATTTGGTACATGTGAATGTGATATATAATGTTTTTAAAACTTATGTTTTGGATGGTTGAACTACATTTGGCATGTGAAGTAATGTTACAGTGTTATATATAATTTGTTTTGTTTTTAAAACTCATGTTTTGGATGGTTGAACTACATTTGGCATGTGAATTAATGTTACTTGATACTTGATACTTGTGATCTATAATTTTTTGTTTTTAAAACTCAAGTTTTGGATGGTTGAACTACATTTGACATGTGAAGTAACGTTGTGTTATAATATATATATATATATATATATATATATATATATATATATATATATAACTTAAGTTTTGGATGGTTGAACTACATTTGACATGTGAAGTAATGTTGTGATCTATATTAATGTTTTTCTTTTGAAAAACTCAAGTTTTGGATGGTTGAACTACATTTGGCATGTGAAGTAATGTTGTGTTATATTTTGTTTTTTTTTCTAAACTGAAGTTTTGGATGGTTGAACTACATTTGGAATGTGAGGTAATGTTGTGATCTATATTAATGTTTTTCTTTTGAACTACATTTGGCATGTGAAGTAATTTTGTGTTATAATTTGTTTTGTTTTTAAAACTTAATTTTTGGATGGTTGAACTACATTTGGCATGTGAAGTAATGTTGTGATCTATATTAATGTTTTGTTTTTAAAACTTACGTTTTGGATGGTTGAAGTACATTTGCAATGTGATATAATGTTTTTTTTTTATTGGATAGTTGAACTAAAATGGGCATGTGAAGTAATGTTCTGATATAATGTTTTTGTTTTTAAAAATCAAGTTTTTGATGGTTGAACTATATTTGGAATGTGAGGTAACGTTGTGTTATAATTTGTTTTGTTTTTAAAATCTAAGTATTGGATGGTTGAACTAAATTTGGCATGTGAAGTAATGTTGTGATCTATAATTTTTTGTTAAATTAAAATTTGAGTTTTGGATGGTTGATCTACATTTAGCATGTGATATAAATTTTTTGTTTTTATTGTATAGTTGAACTACAATTGGCATGGCATGTGAAGTAATGTTGTGATATAATCAAAACGTTTTTAAAACTCAAGTTTTGGATGGTTGAACTAAATTTGGCATGTGATTATGATATTATTTTTTGTTTTTCAAATTCAAGTTGTCGTTTTCCAAACAAAAAAAAATTCACACGAATATATGTACATGTAGAAATGATTTTACACATGTTTGAATTTATATGTTAAAAAAATTGACGCACAATAAATATTGATGTGTGTGTGTGTGTGTGTGTATATATATATATATATATATATATATATATATATATATATATATATATAAACAATCATAAGATTCTAGGTTTTGTTAGATGTGTCAAAAAATCATAAAATTTTAAAAATGCATTCTATAATGTATATATATCTAGTACGTGAATCATTTTTCATCAATGCATGTATAGAAAAAGCTACTTTCAATTAATTCCATTCTAGAACATATATATCCATTACGTGCAACATTTTTCATCAATGCACATAGAAAAGCTACTTGAACAGTTAATTGAATTCTAGAACATATATATCCAGTACTTCAACATTTTTCATCAATGCCAATAGAATTTAGCTACTTTCAATTAATTTCATTCTAGAACACACACACACACACACACATACACACACACACACAGATATATATCCAATACTTGTAGAACATATATATCTAGTACTTGCAATATTTTTCATCAATGCACATAGAAAAGATACTTACAGTGAATTGCATTCTAGAACATATATATATCCAATACATGCAAAATTTCTCATCAATGCATGCATATAAAATATACTTTCAGTTGATACTAGTGTGCATGTACCAAAACAATGTACATGGAAAACACTTGCATAGATAACATAACAAGGTGGCTCAATTTTTAGTTTAGTTTTGCAAGTTATAAAACATGAATCCAAAGAGAAGAAATTGTTGGTCAGTTAAATAAAAAAAATTCCAATGGAATGACATCTTCAATGATCCGTTCGTGATAGGATTTTGACATTTTCCATTTCTTAATTTTCGTTATTTTCTTTGATTGAACCTCTATCAACTTTATGCTTTCTGCACACACCAAGTGACTATATTGAGAACTTATGACATTGGGTTCATTGTATTCAAAGTAAAAAAAATCCCCACTTTGATTAGTTTGTCAGGAAAAATAACATTTTAGTATAATAGATCCTCTTTCATATGGAAACCCATGATCATTATAGTTTTATAATAATTTCATTTTTCGTTCAGTGCAACGCATAAAATAATACTTCACATTTTCATCATTGTTAGCAGGTGAAATTATAGAAAAAACATCTCTTGCACAATAAAAAAACTTAAAAAACTTATGTATTTAAATTTATTTCTAGATGTCTACCTTTTGAAAGAAATTCAAATGTTACCTTCTCTAACAAGATTAGAAACTTGATCACCATCAGATGGTATTGTAGTCTCCTCTGATTCCATTTCTTCAAACATTGCAACAGACATATTCCCCTTTGTATTTAGATCTGTATGTTTCCAATATTTTACATGCATTTTACTTTCACAAACGTCATTGGATTCTGTGTTTGTAACATACCTCGATAACCTCGCAGGAAAATGCATGGAGTTAGGAATTTATTTTTCAAAATATATGAATGTGTAACCTTATAAATTACCTTTTATATTTCCGCATTAACCATTTAAATACCCATCATCATCACTTAGAGAAACATTTAGTAAAAATCATAGTGATTTGCACAACCATTAATTGTCCTTGTTGCAGCATATTAACTTAAATTTCCTGTTATAACTATGTATCGATCCCATGGTCATTTTCATTCAATTAGTACATCACCTAATTCATAATATAAAAATCACATCATGAAAGAAATTAACATTATGAAAATGACACAATGAACAATCACACAAATAGACACCGATATACCCTAGAAACCCCGTAGGGTGAAAACCAACAAACGTTTAATTTTATTGTTAAACGCTCGTGAGGGTTGTCACCCCTCACTCAAAGGTTATAAGTGAGTCCATCCCTTGACCATTTTCATATAAATTACATAGAAAAATTATCTTAAACAAAACATAAATAACTATAAGTTATTACAATCATCATGGTACCATTTACCCACAATTCCTCAATCTTTGTCTTTGTACTCAGACTATTTCTTTCAGTGGGTCATCGTGCAATTGGAACTAGTAAACCTGCATGGACTAACAACTCTTTATCTTCCACAATGTTAAACTTAAAAAATCCTTTTCTCAAGTCATCCTTCTTTCATGCCATTTCTGTCATCAACACACTTGATATCATAATTAGATAAAATATTAATAAACCAATAATCAATCTCTAGTTGTGACACTTCAACAAATATTTCTATGCATGTATAAAACATAACCACATTGACATTATTTTCCTTATTTAACATCATTTCACATGCGTTAGTAACAAATAAATCACTATCAAGCATCTTCTTCTAACAAACACTAACAAAATCTTGCATGCACTTTCATATTATTTCCAAAAGAAAGCTAACATACTATATAATAATATTGTGCATGCAAATGCATAACAAGATTTCAAGATAACTATCCCAACAAGAAATTTCTCTTTTTTCCTACTCTTATGTTTTCTTTTCAAAATGGATTAATGCAATAGATGTTATACTTATGCATGTGAATACATGTTCTTTTCCAAAAACATATTTTCCACCCAAGATCTATTCATAATGGTTATTATGTATAACAATGCCAACTCTATTTCAAACAAAGTTAACATACAAGTTATAGTTTTGTGCATGCAATAACATATCATGTTCTTCCTGCATGTAAAACATATATTTCTTTACAAAAGAAACCAAATAAATATTTCATGGAAAAATAAACACATTTCTTTTCTAAGGGTCAAACACATACCACTTATTATTTCATGCATGCAAAGTGACATTTCCCTCTCATCCAAA
This sequence comes from Pinus albicaulis, assembly GCA_034641835.2. Classification (NCBI taxonomy): domain Eukaryota; kingdom Viridiplantae; phylum Streptophyta; class Pinopsida; order Pinales; family Pinaceae; genus Pinus; species Pinus albicaulis. The sequence continues at coordinate 938,566,815 of CM076582.1, forward strand.
AAATATAACCAATAACTATGCATAATATTCTCCCAAGATAAAGCTAATACCATAGCTAATCCCTTTAGGTTTGAAAAATACATATTATTTTGCCCAAAAGAGGGCTAACCCAATAAATATTATGTGATTTCATCTTCGTTTTCTCTAGAAATCTAATACTCAAAACTATATTTTTCCCATGCATACAAGCATATATGTTTCTCTAATTAATCTTACATAATAAAGCATGTGATTACACTTTTTCCTCTCGAATAATATAATCCAATAATGCATAAAAGGATATATTTTTCTCTTCTATTCATTTTGAGGAGTTTTGATGCAATAATTATTTCCTTACATACAATTATGTAATGTTTCGAATGGTAAAAAAATAGGCTCAGTAGGGAACATCTTAAGATATTCGACTATGGAATAATAACAGTATGGAATTACACCAATATATCTAAAATAGAGATAGACTGGTAAGGAATTTACTGGATGCATCACCTTCAGAAGGAAGGGTGAAATCCAGAGGCTTCCTGGCTCGTTCTAGACTCTGTCTATAGAAAAATGGTGAAACACATCAACTATGGGAATGACACACTCCTCTTATAGTTTTTTGTTCTTAGGAACCTTAGATCTACATATCTAAACAATGGATCCAAAAGGCAAGAAAAAACCAACCAAGGAAGAAATGGGAAATTCCACTCTCAGGAAAATATGCAATAGGCACAAAGAGGATGTTGTATAAGCAAGCCAGTGTGAAAATAATGTAGACTAGGACTAGATTCCATTATTTTAGGCTGTGTGGCACCTCCAAGAAGATTTTTAGAAAAAATAAATGAGTTTATAGGGTTTAAACAGATCTCCCACAATCAACACTAGTTGAAAAATAACTAAAGGAGAGAGTTGGTAAATAGAGAAACCCTCTTTCAGGAATTGTACAGTTTCTGCTGGAAGACACTGGAAATCAGGAATTAAACTCATGTTATAGTATGGCATCAAGAAATTGGATCTATAATCAATTTTCTTTGTAGAAGCATTGGATTTACTTGAAGCAAGAGCAAGAATCCTTCAGAAATAATAGCAGAAATAAATGGAAAAGCTGCAGAAAGACTTGACAACACTTTATATGAGGAGCTTCAGCTGCTGTAGGATAATATTCAGATCTAAAACTGATATATGGCTAAAACATCAGATCCATACCAGATCTGGAACTACTCAGCCTTCTTAACAAGATCCCCTTGTGGTTTTATCAAAATAATGCATAAATAAGTGTAGATCTAGCTTTTAATACACTGAACTTTTTATCGCAAATAAATTCAATCATTATAGAGTCATGGCCCATATGCAAACAAAAATATTTTCAAATAATATGGTTACATATATCTTGATGCATGCTTGGAATACTTTCTTCCTCTTCCATGGCTCCATTGTCCATGTATTCTCCCCTTTCCCTCTTCTATTTCCTTCATAGTCTTATAATAAAATAAAATTAATAGAATGGAATAGATTTTAAAAATCATAAAAGTATTCCAACTTTTTTATAAATCATAAAATAATTCCATCTTTTCTAAATCATAAAAGCATTCCAGCTTTTCTAAATCATAAAAGTATTCCAGCTTTTTTTTTAAATCATAAAAGCATTCCATAAAGCATCCATAAATCTGATTTTCCTAAATCACGAAAGCAATCTATAAATATCTCATGCTTTTATTTTTAAAACTAGATTTGTTTTTTCCTTATGATAAAAATATCACTTATCCATATTTTTTCAAAATCTATTACTCATTATTTCTAACACTCATAAAATATACCAACTTGGAAATATAATTTATTTCCATAGAAGAAGATAAATTATTCTAAATAAAATAATTAAGAAATAATTATTCTAATATTATTATAATTAAGAATTACAAGAATATTCTTCATGTAATATCAATATAATAATTAATAATATTTAATTATTTAATACCCTCATTTTATGAGAGTTTTTACGGTGGCTTACGCGAGGGATATTACAAACTTCCCCCCTTAAAGAAAACATCGTCCTCGATGTTCTTCTATTTTTGAAACATTAACCTTTAATTTTCATTACCGATTATTTAGGAAATGTAAAATAATACTTAAGTGATAATACTTTCACAAAAACTCAAGGAGCACTTAGCCCTTTAATCATCAAAATGATCAGAAAAACTCTATCAAGTGCACGTTGCATAGTGTTTTTTGCAAATGATTGTCTTTCTCTCCAACAAGAGTTTCAATAAACTTCAAGCTCATTTGATTTATCTCCAACCATTTCGCTTGCAATTACTGTCTTTCTCTCCCATAGTAATTTCAATCAAATTCAAACTCATAGCAATAATCTCTAGCCATTTTCCTCCACCGTGTTAGGAATTTAAAGTTCAATAACTCATTATTTTATCTAACATGAGTTATTTCAGTCCCCTATATATTTCAATTAATTTCCTTTATGCATGCATATATATAAGTCATTTATGACATGTTCATTTTCTCATAAAAACGCAACCTATTTCATCAAAAATGTTGTTAAGATAATTTAATATATCATGCATGCAAAACTATAACACATGCAACAAATTTGAGACATGAAATTTACAGTCTATAGTAACATCCAACATCTTTAGATAATTTTGAGCATAGACATAATTTCATCTAACCATAGTTAATTTATCGGAATTATTGAGGAACCGAGCATATTCCACCCAACTGTGAACTATCTCCAACAGTTACCCACCGAGCTAAGATCTACTTGCCACTAGAATCAACAACCTGATTGATTCCTTGGTGATTTCTTCCCAGCAGATTTTTAGTAGCGTCCTGCTTTAAGGTCTGCCAACCTTTTTTCCTAGGCCTTTTTGTTTTATATTTTTCGAAAAAAGATACTCTTATTTTTCTTTAAAGCATGCCTTTCTCTCCCGCTATGCTTTATTTTACCCCACTTAGTATTTATCTCCAACTAAGTCATTAACATAATCTTTCTCTCCCATTATGTTAATATTTCCTCTTTATTATTTTCTCCTAGGGATTTTTAGGAGATTTTTTGCGAAAGTCCATGTTGAACTTAACCACCAATAGATTCTCATAAGCTGACAAGAAGTCTTCTAAATATCTAGAGTTATTTCCTGAATACCCCAACCAATGTATTCGTTAGATCAATAATAAAATAGGATATTACCTCATTACATCAGTCCCAGCATGGCTTCCATAGCCATTGAATCCAATAAAAATTCAATCTGTACAAATCCTCTATAATTTACATAATTTTCCATTTGCATATTATCATTAAGGCAAAGGAAAATTTATGTACACCATGCATCAATACCTGATCCTCAACATGGGTCCCACGATTTGTCAAAGTACATTGACAATAATTCATCACATGTAATATAGGTGGTATACATTCCAAATTTCCACATAATAATAATCATGTAACTTAGAAAAAAGACATTAACATATCTTGCATACCATAGCATTATAATTTATTTAAGGCCTCAATTTAATAACCATCAACATTGTAGATAAATAACAGTCCCATTGAACATAGGACACAAAATGTGATTTTTTTCTTTCCCTACCATTAGCTTGCAACCATGTAAGCGACAACCATTGAGTAATTTTGGCAAAATAATTTTCAATCATGCAATCTACAACCACTGTAGACTTTTATAAAATAGTGTGCAAGCATGCAATATACAACCAATTCAACATTATAACAAGCAGTTTTCAAGCATGCAATCAACATCCATTGAGAAATTTTAACAAAAATTTGCAAGCATGCAATCTATGTTCAACGAGGCATCCTACCAAATAGTTGGCAAGCATACAATCTACTGTCGTTGAGGGAATAGTTAGCAGACATGAAATAAATTTTCACAAATATGTTTAAACTATCAGAGAGATAGTTAAAATAGAATTTATATAATAACATGAATCATATTAATATCGTCAATGGTAAAATTTCTACCCACAACACAACCAACAATCCCTACAAGAGTGTCTAATAAGAAAAACCGACCAAATTATGGATCCAAGTCTAAAAATAACTTTTTCTTGGAATCAACATGAGGGTTACATGACCTCAAGGTATGAATACCCGTTGATGTTAATATGAATCCCATCCAAAATTTCCACGTATGCAGTTATTTAAATCAACAAAACTGTGGATCTCAATTACCACTTTTTTTCAAACACATGGAATGCAAACTTTCCTCTACAACTGTAAATGAAGAAAGAGAACCCACAATTATGCTACTATGATTTTTTCATTGACTTAAACTTCACTATGTGAGTTCTACTTCACTCATTGCTTATTTTTAACAACTAAAGAGTTTCATTCAATTTTTGTTTTTGTTTTGTTTTACAATATTCCATTGTCCTCTTCAAGGTCAACCCCAACTTCTATATTATTTAGTTATCACACCAACCATACATGTATTCATTATTTATAGGTATTGAATGGTAACTTTAGCCATGTTTTTCCCCCTTTTTTGTTTTCTTATGCACCATAATCATTGTTCTAATAGTTTGCATGCAAAGGTGGGTAATTAATCCACACTATAACCGGTGAGTGCTCAGGATGGTTCATAGGTACAATAGAGGTTTTATCGTCTTTTATCCACATCCATATTAAAATTTCATGAGCACAATTTTTAAAGAAACATTATAAATTTCTACTCTTTCATGCGGTCATTAATCAAGCATCATGCATCTCATGTTAATTGTAGTATACTACAAGTTTAATTAAAATAATACTTGAGATGATGCCCACTAGCATCATACCTCTACTTCCTTTTTTCATAACGATTCGCAAAAGGCGCCAGTGTTGCAACCTTTTGCTTTGATACCATTTGTAACATACCCCAATAACATCACAGGAAAATGCATGGAGTTAGGAATTTTTTTTTTAAAATATATGAATGTGTAACCTTATAAATTACCTTTTATATTTCCACATTAACCATTTAAATACCCATCATCATCACCTAGAGAAAAATTTAGTAAAAATCATAGTGAGTTACACAACCATTAATTGTCCTTGTTGTAGCATATTAACTTAAATTTCCTGTTTTAACTATGTATCGATCCCATGGTCATTTTCATTCAATTAGTACATCACATAATTGATAATATAAGCATCACATCATGAAAGAAATTAACATCATGAAAATGACACATTGAACAATCACACAAATAGACACCGATATACCCTGGAAACCCCGTAGGGTGAAAACCAGCAAACGTTTAATTTTATTATTAAACACTTGTGAGGGTTGTCACCCCTCACTCAATGGTTATAATGGATTCCATCCCTTGACCATTGTCATAAAAATTACATAGAAAAATAATCTTAAACGAAACATAGCTAGCTATAAGCTATTACAATCATCATGGCACCATTTACCCACAATTCCTCAATCTTTCTCTTTGTAGTCAGACTATTTCCTTCAGTGGGTCATCATGCAATTGGAACTAGTAAACCAGCATGGACTAACAACTCTTTATCTTCCACAATGTTAAACTTGAAAAATCCTTTTCTCCAGTCATCCTTATTTCGTGCCATTGTTGTCATCAACACACTTGATATCATAATTAGATAAAATATTAATAAACCAATAATAAATCTCTATTTGTGACACTTCAACAAATATTTCTATGCATGTATAAAACATAACCACATTGACATTAGTTTCCTTATTTAACATCATTTCACATGAATTAGTAACAAATAAATCACTATCAAGCATCTTCTTCTAACAAACACTAACAAAATCTTGCATGCACTTTCATATTATTTCCAAAAGAAAGCTAACATACTATATAATAATATTGTGCATGCAAATGCATAACAAGATTTCAAGATAACTATCCCAATAAGAAATTTCTCTTTTTGCCTACTGTTATTTTTTCTTTTCACAATGGATTAATGCAATAGATTTTATACTTATGCATGTGAATACATGTTCTTTTACAAAAACATCTTTCCCACTCAAGATCTATTCATAATGGTTATTATGTATAACAATCCCAGCTCTTTTTCAAACAAAGTTAACATACAAGTTATAGTTTTGTGCATGCAATAACATATATTGTTCTTCTTGCATGTAAAACATGTATTTCTTTCCAAAAGAAACCAAATAAATATTTCATGGAAAAATAAACACATTTCTTTTCCAAGGGTCAAACGCATACCACTTATTATTTCATGCATGCAAAGTGACATTTTCCTTTATTCAAAGAATGTAACCAATAACTATGCATAATATTCTCCCAAGATAAAGCTAATACCATAGCTAATCCCTTTAGGTTTGCAAGATACATATTATTTTGCCCAAAAGAGGGCTAACACAATAAATATTATGCGATTTCATCTTCATTTTCTCTAGAAATATTATACTCAAAACTATATTTTTCCCATGCATACAAGCATATATGTTTCTCTAAATAATATTACATAATAAAGCATGTGATTACCCTTTTTCCTCTCCAATAATATAATCCAGTAATGCATACAAGGATATATTTTACTCTTCTATTCATTTTGAAGAGTTTTAACACAATAATTATTTCCTTGCATAGAATTATGTAATGTTCCAAATGGGAAAAAATAGGCTCAGTAGGGAATATCTTAAGATATTTCACTATGGAATCACAAAAACGTGGAATTACACCAATAGATCTAAACCAGAGATATACTGGTAGGGAATTTACTGGAAGCATCACCTCCATAAGGAAGGGTTAAATCCAGAGGCTTTCTAGCCCATTCCAGACTCTATCCATAGAAGAATGGTGAAACACAGAAAGTGTGGGAATGAAGCACTCCTCTTAGATTTTTCTACTCTTATCAACCTTAGATCTACATATCTAAACAATGGATCCAAAAGAGAAGCAAAAACCAACAAAGGAAGAAACGGGAAATTCCAATCTCAGGAAAATCTGTAATAAGCTCAAAGAGGATGTTGTATAAGCAAGCCAGTGTGAAAATAACACAGAAAAGGGGTAGTTTCCCTTATTTTAGGATGTTTGGGACCTCCAAGCATAGTTTTAGCAAAAATAAATGAGTTTATATGGTTTAAACAGATCTCCCACAATCAACAATAGCTGAAAATCAACTAAAGGAGAGAGTTGGTAAATAGAGAAACCCTCGTTTAGGAATTGCACAATTTCTGCTAGAAGACACTGGAAATTGGCCATTAGACTCATGTTATACTATGGCATCAATAAATCATATCTATAATCAAGTTCCTTTGTAGAAGCATTGGATTTACTTGAAGCAAGAGAAAGAATCCTTCAAAAATAATAGTAGAAAGAAATGGAAAAGTTGGAGAAAGACTTGACAACATTTTATATGAGGATCTTCAGCTACTGTAGGTTAATATTTAGATCCAAAACTGATATATGGTGGAAACATTAGATCCATACCATATCTAGGACTACTCAACCTTCTTAACAAGATCCCCTTGGGGTTTTATCAAAATAATCCATAAATAAGTTTAGATCTAGCTTTTAATGCACTGAAATTTTTATTTCAAATAAATTCAATCATTATAGAATAATGTCCCATATGCAAAAAAAAATATTTTCAAATAATATGGTTACTTACCTCTTGATGCATGCTTGGAATACTCTCTTCCTCTTCCTTGGATCCATTCTCCATGTATCCTCCCCTTCTCCTCTTCTATTTCCCTCATAGTCTTATAATTAATAGAATTAATAGAATGGAATAGATTTTATAAATCATAAAAGTATTCCAAAAATTTTTAAATCTTAAAATAATTCCATCTTTTCTAAATCATATAAGCATTCCAGGTTTTCTAAATCATAAAAGTATTCCATCTTTTTTCTAAATCATAAAAGAATTCCATCTTTTCTAAATCATAAAAGCATTCCAGCTTTTCTAACACACAAAAGAAATCCAGAAATCTCTCATGCTTTTATTTTTAAAGCTATATTTGTTTTTTCCTTGTGAGAAAAATATCGCTTATCCATACTTTTTCCAAACTATTACTCATTATTTCTAAAAATCATAAAATATAACAACTTGGAAATATAATCTATTTCCATAGAAGAAGATAAATTATTCTAAATAAAATAATTAAAAAATAATTCTTCCAATATTCTTATAATTAAGAATTACAAGAATATTCTTCATGTAATATCAATATAATAATTAATAATATTTAATTATTTAATACCCTCATTTTATGAGAGTTTTTACAGTGGCTTACATGAGGGATATTACAGTGTTGTCTATGCAAACATGACAAAAACAATAATATTTTCTTTTATCCAATGCAAACACATTTCTAGATGACTTTGTTTTAATTGAATGCAATTTTCGAGTCCCTTTTATTGTTTCAACGTCATTTCCAATTGATCTATCTACGTCTTCGATCCCAATATGCCAGAAAAACCTTTATATGGAAAATTAAAAGAATAATTTGTAAATATGATATCAAAATACAATCAAAGATAATCATTGCACGATAAATGTACAATGTTTAAAATTAGATTTCCAATATAAATTAAATTGAATGTGCCTTCGCACTTCCCTTGATGGGTTAGTCTCATGGCTTAGAGAAACGATGCACCATTGAACAACTTCTTTAGCGTTCACAAGTCGGCTTGCAGAGTGGTTCATTTGATATCTTCGAAGTGCTTGTTTTATGCATGCTCCTGCACCGTCATGTTCTCCTTTTCCATGGCCAGTCTCAAAGAAATTCCAACAATGTTTAATGCAGGTTTTCTTATGAAGACAACACAACCAAAAGAATGATCGTGAAGATTTGAATTGACCTGCGCATCCGTCTGACCATATCCAATGTTCATTGAATGTTATTCCACGATTTTTCAATGAATCATAAATTCTTCCAAAACAATGTTGTAAAAAACATGTATCATGTGTACGATCGTCACTGATATAAAAGTGATATTCTTTAATGATATGTCGATTTTCACTCGTGCTTTCTATATGATCGACATTTTTTTCAACATGTCTATATAGAATATGGACGAGCATGGAGACTTGGTCAGAATGATAGTATTCACTCTGAATTTATTTTTGTGGAACAAATGTGTAGTTTTCTGCAAAATCAATTACTGACAAAATGGTCCCTGGTGGAAAAAATTCACGGGATTTTTTGAATTGCAAGTCCTAACATCAAGCTCTATGGGAATTCTTGGTTTATTTATAAATTATTGCCTCAAACTTTCTCAAAAAATCTATCACAAAAATTTCTTCTTCTTGTAATTCAATTCTTTTAGCACTATTTGAACCTTGAATCGATGTATGGATATATTCATATCTCTTCCATTTCACTTTCATGTTGGAAAATGATTGATCATTTATATCAGTATGATATTTTTTTTGAAATTTAGTCAAATTTCCACAATCATCGCATTTTTTACCACCAACACATTTCTTTTGGTAAAATAATTCATGGCTTTCTCTTCCACATAGAATTTGAGATATGAAATCATGGATAGTGGAAGAAGGAGGTGAATCTTTCCAAAATGTTTTACCAAAATTAAGGAATGTGTCATAATATAATTGAAATTCCACATGATAACGACAACAACAAGTGTCACGTACAGTGATAGGTTTTACATACCATGGTTTTTGTTGCAAAAAAGCACTGATTGAGACATCAATTTCATGATTCTCTTCTTTGAACTTGTTGAACAACTCTATCTGAGTGGTGCCTAAGAAATGTTTTGGATATTCTTTGTACTGATTTTGTGCTATTCTTCTTCGCATCACATCCCTTGCTTTTGGTGAAACACATGAATTTTTCATCCAATATTCATATATTATTTTTTCAACATTTTCTCCAAGTCTATCTTTGTATGGTTGCCTACAAATAGCTTTCCAACAAGCGAGTTCATCATTTACATCTATTTGCAATTGAAATTTTTGATGTTTGTGCAATTTTTTTTTGAGGTTCCTAATGCTCGTGCCATAGATTTTACCAAGCGATTCTCTTTAGTACTTGATGAAACCACTGCCATATGTATTTCTCTACGTACAACTGAAACATTTTTTTGTCTAGATCTTCTAATTGAATTTATAGCACTATTTATATTTTGTATCACATTTTCCTTCATTTTTTTTAATCTTTGGTTGATTTTCGAATACCCAATAAAATCGTAGCTTCTTTTAATTTCCTTAATGATAGGAGACCTTTCAACATTTGGGCTTGAACTGTCACATTTTCCTTTATGAATTATGTATCAAAAATGCGGTTAACACGATATCGTATATAATGGTCAGCTCTTTTATCTCCATATGTGTGAGTGTCAACATTTTCTAACATTTCATCATCGACATTGATTTCATCTGTACATATTCAAATGAATAGTACATAATAAGTTTACATATTCAATAAATAACTAAATTAATAAATATATGTATAATTTCAATAATACGTGCATGTGTTCAACATATATATATATATACCTTGTGATTCAATTTCTTCACTTGAATTTCTTTCATCATTTTCACCATATTCAATCATTGGTTCAATATCTCTTTCACTTTCTCTTTCAAAATTTTGTATCTCATCATCAATGTTTTGAGGAATATCTCTCTCTATTTACATTGAAAAATATTTTTCAAATTAGTTCATCAAATAAAAATTAAGCTTCACATTTTACACTAAGAAAATTTTAAATATCAAATTCATAATATTTACATTTACATACCTGCTTCAACTTCTAGTTGAGGTTGATTTTCCCTTTCAATATTTGAAAGTGCTTCTCTCTTTCTTTTGCAAGATTCTCTCCCCTGTTCTCTACGTTCCTCAGGGTCTCTTGTTCGATCATATTTTCTCGCGTAATTCCTTCGATTTCCCATGATAATAGAGTATGAATTTCAAAAAATTTCCTTCAAAAATATAGAAAAAAAGTCAATTAAAAAAAAACATCATGAAAGATTTAATTTTAAAAAAAAACTCATTTTAATTTTTTTTCAAAAAATACATACTTCAATCCAAAACACTTTAAAAAATCCAAGAAAAAAATGTCTTATAAAACTGAAATGAACCTCAAAATATTTTCTTCCAAGTCGTGCAAAAATATTTCATTTAAAATGTTAGACAAAAACTCATTTAAAAAAATGATTATAAAAGATTTACCTCTACCCAAAACACGTACTCTAAAAAAATGTCACTGTAAAAAATACCTCTAAAAAATGTCCATTGAAAATTAATTCCAACTTTCTAAAAAATGCCACTTTCAAAAATACTTCAAAAAAGCCTCTAAAAAATATCACTTTAAAAAATACCTCCAAAAAATGTCTTTTGAATATTAAGCCTAAAAACACTCCTTTCAAAATTAAGTCAAAAAAATGTCATTTGGAAATTAAGCCCAAAAACCTCGGAAAACAAAATACATCCAAAATAATGTATTTTGAAAATTAAGCCCAAAACTTCTAAAAACAATGAAAATTAAGCCCAAAACTTCTAAAAACAAAACACCTTAAAACCAAAAAATGTCTTTTGGAAATTAAGCCCAAAAACCTCTAAAAACGAAATACATCCAAAAGAATGTCCTTTGAAAACTAAGCCCAAAAATTCTACAAACGAAATAATTAAAAAAAAAAATCAAAGAAAATTAAACCCAAAACTTCTAAAAATTAAATACCTTAAAAAAAAAACAATGAAAATTAAGCCGAAAACCTCTAAAACAAAATAACTTCAAAAAAAATGAAGCCCAAAAAACATCCAAAAAATGTATCACATATCTCCAAGAAATATCATTTGAATGTACCTCCAGGAAAAGTCTTTAAACCCAAAACAATCATTTGCCAAAATTTCCTTTGAATGTACTTCCAAGAAAATTCCTCAAAACCCAAAACAATGCTTTGCAAAAATTTCGTTTGAATGTACGTCCAAGAAAATTCCTTAAACCCAAAATAATCCTTTCTAAAAATTTCCTTTGAATGTATCTCCAAAAAAAGCCCTTAAACTCAAAACAATCCTTTGCAAAATCAGACGAAAGAAGAAATGTGCGAAATTATGCGAAAACAATGAATGCTTTTACGTCAATTTATATTTCTGTGAAATGCTTTTTTTGGAGGGGATTTGTTGTATTTTCCGACCGACGGAAAGTCAAATAAATGTTTGGCCAAACGTTCATAATAAATTTGGCCGAAATTTTGTGTCGTTAGACTTGACGGGACGTCGGTGTAAAAAATGATTCGGCCAAATTTTTTTACAAGTTTGGCCGAACTAACACATTTGCAATTACATAGATCCATGTTCTCAAAACATAAGTTCAACTTTGGCCTGATTAAACTCCATGAAACATTTTGAATTAACTGTTGGAACCAAGACAAGCATTTTCAGAATTCAATCTACTTCCAGGTAATATAACATTTATGGAATTTCATAAATATTTACTAATTTTAATTAATTTTGTAATAAAACGAGTGCAAACAAATTCTGAAGGTCGTTGTGATTCAGTGAAATCAATATTATGTATCTTCCAAAATAGACTGTAAATTTTTTGAAAAAGTTATGGTGAATTACATTGGTTCGTCCTCTGTAATGGGTAGTTTTTAGATTTGTTGTTTATAACTTATATGTTGAGAAAGTTCATGTGTCGTGAAACATATTCAAAATATGCAGTTTTTTCATATTGGATCAGTCCAAAAAATTCTAGTAATTATGATATGCATCAGTTGGTTTTGTAAATATAACGAACCCGAAGCAGACTCTCTCTAGATTGTTGTAACACATTTTATTTCTCAAAAACACAAAGTTTCAAAGAATACACCAGTGCATATTAACACGACTTCTTATGAATCCTTTGATTGTTAAAAAGAACACACTCAAAGAAACACTAAGTTGAAATATCAAATGTGTATAGTACAATTCCAAAAAATAAGTAATAGAAAGCTAATAAAATTTCTGACAACTTTTATTTTTATTGCAAAATGAAATGCTAAACAGAAAATTTGTTTTGGCTTGAAGAAAGTTGAAAAACAGAAAAAAATGATTTTTTTTTCTCAAAAAAGGGCAAAAAGTGTTACCCAACTTCCCATTTTCACCCATAAGGGCAAAGGCGCCCTTAGAAGTAGTCCATTCAAATTTGTGTGGACCAATGAAAACACCATCATTAGCAGGTAGTCACTATATGTTGACCTTTATTGATGATTACATAAGAAAAACATGGGTATACTTCTTCAAGTTGAAAATTGAAGTGTTTGAGAAGTTCTGTAACTTTAAAGCTCTTGTTGAGAGTCAAAATGCACAACAAAAAAAATTTCTCAGAAACGATAGAGGAGGAGAATATATCTCCAAAGGTTTTCTACTTTTTTTAGAGAAAATGGAATGCATAAGCGACTTACAGCAATGTATACACCACAAAAAAATGGTTTTGTTGAAAGGAAAAATAGAACCATCATGGACATGGTAAGAAGCATGTTGAAGGAAAAACATTTGCCAAATGAATATTGGGATGAAGGTGTACATTGTGTATCATATGTAATATACTCCCAACAAAGAGTGTTATGAAAATATTTCCGGAAGAAGCATGGAGTGGCATAAAATAATATGTCACCCACATGAGAGTATTTGGATGTGTGGCTTATGCACACATTCTAGATCAGCTGAGAAAAACATTGGACAATAAGGGGGAGAAGCACGTATTTGTTGGTTACAGTGAAGAATCAAAGGCATACATATTGTATAATCCATCCACCAAGAAGTTCGTGATAAGAATAGATGTGCAGTTTATTGAGGAAGAAGCTTGGGATGGAATCGTTGAAAAAACAGTGAATGTAAAAACCTGTTTGTCTCATGATGAAGATGAAGAAGAAATGGCTGAAATAAATCCCTCATTAGCAGCACCACTTCCACCAACACAAGGACAGTAAGGGACACCACAAGTTGGTATAAGAACACCCTTGAGAAATGATGATAGTGCTTCTCCAAGCACATCACAAGGAGCACTTTTGAGTGCTTCTACAATCACAAGTTAAGCAAGTGAAAGAGGAACCAGATTCAAAATTCTAAATGAACTTTATAAGCAAGAGGCAATCAATGAAGGTATGACCTCTTTATTTGCATTATATTGTCATGTAGAAGATTATATTCATTTTGAAGAAGCTGTAAAAAATAAGAAATGGATAGATTATATGGATGAAGAGATAAATGCAATAGATAAGAACAAGACATGGGAATTAGTCGATCTCCCAAAAGGTAAGGAAGTGATTGGAGTAAAATGGGTTTATAAAACCAAAAGAAATGTCGAAGGAAATATTGAAAGACACAAGTCCAGACTTGTTGTCAAAGGCTACAAACAACAACAAGGAAGAGAATATGAGGAAACTTTTGCACCATTTGCAAGAATGGAAATAGTAATAGCAATGTTGTCCATATCAGCACAACATAAGTGGAAATTCTACCAAATGGATGTGAAATTAGCATTTCTAAATGGATTTTTAATGGAAGAGGTTTATGTTGAACAACCATAGGGCTATGAAAAATAAGGCTAAGAGCACAAGATTTGCAAATTGAAGAAAGCTTTGTATGGGCTGAAACAAGCACCAAGAGCATTGTACAGTAGGATAGATGACTAGGTACTGGAAAATGGTTTTGAAAAATGTGAAGGAGAACCCACATTATACATCAAAGAAAAGGATGGTAAGATGCCCATTGTTTTTTTATATGTTGATGATGTGATATTCACAGGTAATGATTCTTACCTTATTGAAAATTTTAAAACAGTCATGAAAGAAGAATTTGAGATGACTTCTATGGGATTGTTGAGATACTTCTTAGGAATAGAAGTAGAACAAAATGAAAATAAGATTTTTATTTCTCAAGAAAAATATGTAAAGGAATTTTTGGAAATATTTAACATGCAGGATTGCAAGGAAGAAATTACTCTTGTAGTGATGGGATTGAACATAAGCAAAGAACACAGTAGCAAGGATTTTGATCCAAGTTTGTATAAAAGCATAGTGTGCAACCTTATGCATTTGACTGCAACTAGGCTTGATATTATGCATGGTGTGAGTTTAATTTCCAAATTTATAGAAAGGCCAAAGGAGGCACATTGGCAAGGAGAAACAAGAATTCTAAGGTATGTGAATGGAACAAAGAGGTATGGTATTTTATACACCTCTTCAGAAACTTTTGAATTAGTTGGATATACTAACAGTGATTGGGCTAGAAGTATAGATGACAGGAAAAGCACCTCTAGTTATTTTTTTCGTATGGGATCTGGAGCCATCTCATGGGCTTCTAAGAAAAAACCAATTGTGGCTTTATCAATAGCAAAGGCAGAGTATGTGGTAGATACAACAACAACATTTCAAGCAGTGTGGATGAGGAGAATGCTAAAAGATTTGTGTCATGAATAGGTAAAAGGAACAACAGTTTATTGTGATAATAACTCAACAATCACTTTATCCAAGAATTCAGTGTTTCATAAAAGAACAAAACACATTAATGCAAAGTATCACTACATCAGAGAATTTATGAACAATGGAGAAATTTTTTTACAGCACTGTAGAACACAAAAATAGTTTGTTGATATCTTAACAAAACCATTGGGGTAGAAAAGTTTTAATTATCTCAAAGAATGTCTGGGAATGCAAGAAAAAAATAGTTTTGATTAAGGGGGAGTGTTGGAATTTATTCTCAACTGAAAACTTGAAACAAGAGGACAGAAACATAACTTTTTCTTTGAAGACGATGGATAACAACAACAATAATTTTTTTTTTTTTTTTTACACTCCACCATGCATTAATTTTCTAAGTTTAAATACCTACAGGAAGTCATTTTTTTTTATGGACATAGCCCCTTCGGATCTACAAAATCATGGTTTAACCACACACAAACCCCGCCATAAAACCATTCACCTAACTGCATTCAAATTTCGTGGCACTTTCTCATTTCAAACCTCCCACCTCATTCTAGTGGACCCTGCTAGTTCATGTCACCAAGTCCCGCAGCCAATAGTTTCTCATCATACTATTCTGCAGTTGCGTCATCCTTATTTTAAAATCGCGCGATAACACTATCCCAATACGACCACATCGACCACCCATTAACCAATCAAATGCTTATCCCATGAACCAGTGCCTACGACACAGGCTCTTCGGGATCGCGCAATAGAGCGACCCCACCAATGTCAACTCATTCGCCCTCCCACCAATGATGCTTCATCGCAAAGTTTTGATGCCCAGTAAGTGGGCAGGTTAATCGATGCGATAACCCATCGCATTGTTTGTAACGTTTTTTGTTATCTTAATATGCCATGACATAATTGATTTAATAATGGTTTAGACTTAGGTTTATGATTTTATACCATGACATAAGTTTCATTTTAAAATTTAGGATAAATTTTATTTCATATATATTTTAAACATATATGTTTACAATATATATATATATATATATAGACATCAAGTTATGTAATGCTGTGAGTGAAAGACTATGCAATGCCGAGAGTAGAAAAAGGACTGTGTGAGACAGTAAAAGAGTTGTGTGTGTAGCAGCCCAGTGAAGCATTTTTTTTTGTAAAACCAGAACAGAAGATTCTGAAGATTTTATTGAGTTTTTGTTAATGAAAAACAATGTTTTTGTTTTCACCGTGTATGTTTTATGCTTCACCTGCAAGTTTCATATATGAAATATCTGTGTTGACAGAGGAAATTTATTCCTCACTATGTGTTAAGGAATCATCAGAATCCAACAGGTACGTCGCCATGAGATATTTGGAAATAATGGGAGTCACGAATACCAATTTCTTTCCATCGGCCCTCGTCACCATCATGAACTTCTTTCATATAGACTGAGATTTTTGCGGAGGTAATTCCTTGGTAGCTCTGAAACTAAAATATGTACTAATATGTGGCTTCTGATGTATATCAAAAGAAATAGAGAGCCCGTATAGTGACAGATTTATTGATCCATCGAACCAGATTTTGAAAATTGAAACCCCAACGTCAGATTTGATGTGCCATAAATAAAAAAACAGGTCGAAAAAACACAGTAAACTGGAGCAATAGTAAGGCACTCCTCCACCAAGTGCACAGGTTGCACCACAATGCACCAGTATAAAAAAAAAAAAAAAAAAAAAAAAAAAAAAATTACTTCTTTTGTCTACAGGTACACTTGAAACCTTGAACCACTTCCTTAGCTGCACTAACCATTCAACACAGATCCACTCAATAGATCCATGGTCCAATTTGTGATCTCTAGCTTCTCTTTGCACGAGCTGAAGCATTGTCGCTCCAATACACTTCCACTCGAATGAACGGACACACAAACTGAATTTAATAATACAATAAAATTTAATAATACGATGGACAGTTAAAATTGGGCAAACAGACTCTAGGGCCAAGGTCCAGGATCATAGAAACTCTATACCAAGATAAAATCTCAATACACGAACTATATTATATCAGTTAAAATTCTAATATATATAAATGAAATATAGTTTTAATATAGGAAAACTACCTTGGAGGCACAATAAGGTGGTTGACAGAATATTTCAACCACAAACCAAACTAATAATATTTATATTTAGCTACCTCCTATAATATAGGAACAAACTCATTATATAGAGAGTCAACACCGCAGAAAAGTAGGAATTACCTATTGCAAGAAAAAATACAAATTTGAAAATTCAATCATGTATATGCATTCAAAAAATATTAACCAAATAGTTTGTAAATCAAGAAAATCTCTTGCTCCTAGCTCATAATTCAAATTGTTTATTATAGGAATTTTGATAATCATTAGCATGCGGTTGTATTTTAGTTTGACCATGACCTAGCACCCACCTCATTGAATTTAAAAATAGCTTAATAGGTATTAAACTATTTTTTGAAGTCTACACACAAAACCCATCTCGCATATTTTGGTTCAAGGTTGCATTACTATGTAAACTAATGAGAGTGCAACCTAGTACTAGATTTGTCCACTAAGGTATAATATTTGCTACAGTAGATTTCCTATGGTATATGTTATCATCAATTTTATCTCAAACTAAAGTTTGATTTTCTATGAAAGTTGGTGGGAATTTTAGTAATAACTTTATTTTCCCAAAAATGCGATAATGGATGCACAAATCTAATTGTTCAAACGTGTGGCCTGTTGGAAATTAATTCCAACTGGATGAAGAACTGAAGGACAAATGGCGACAACACATTTTTGTTTAAATTCGCACTCTACCATGCAATGAATTCCCTATGATCAAATACTTGCAAATCCATTTTCTATTACAAGGTCGTAGCCTCTTTTCAAGTGCAAAGTTGTGGTTTAAAACCATGAAACCTCCCACATTTAAATTTCTGCACACTCACGTAATTATCCTCACACCTTCCAATCATAAACTCTCCACCAACCACACTTAACTCCTCCAGTTCCATTCCATCGGCATCCAACATGAGCTACGAGGGTCGAATTGAACGCACCGGAGAAGGGACGTTATTCATCCTCTGGACCAATCAAAGGAGTTTCGTGGGGCAAATAAACTGGTGAGAATGCTCCTACGCACTCTGTTAAAACTAAACGTTTTGAATTTTTTTTGAAATCCGCGCAATGAAGTTTTATAAGATTATTAAACTTTGGTTATTGTTTTGTATATTATATGTCGTGGCAACATAAGTTTTGATATGTTTTTAACTCAGGTTATATATATATATATATATATTGTAAATATGAATATTTATAATATATATATATATATATATATATATATATAAGCTTTGTAATAGATAACAAATGTGGGTGTAATAGAGTGAGCTCGAAGGCTGAGAATAGAGACTATGTAAGAGATAGATATTCATATGCCGAGAGCAACTGTATGCCCAAATAGGCAGAGAGAGAGCGTTGTGCTTTGTAGGAGCCAGAAGACATTTTTTTGCATTGTAAATCCAGAACAACTGTAGTTCTGAAGAAGTTTTTTTTGTAACAGTTCGTAGTTTTTAATGAAAAAGAATGTTTAATTTATCCATCTCTGTCCATATTTTATTTGCTAAATATATGTGTTTATAGAGGAATTTTATTTCCTCTATGTTGTTAGGAATAACTAGAAATTCGAACATGGTATTGGAGCTAGTCTAGGCTCTTTACATTTCCTAAAGAAGTGGAAGGAAGAAGGAGGCTGTTGAAGTTTTCTCTAGCAGAGTAAAAGTTCAACAAAGCCAGGTATTTATCAAAAATAGAGTTTTTGTTTGCTTAAAAGAAAAGAGTCTAGAGAACTGTAGAAAGAAGTCTCTTGAAGACAATTTTTATCTCTCTATAGTGAGAAGGTTTATTTAAACAAAAAAAAACTCAGTCAAGTTTTTAGTATAGCTCAGAAAGTTATCTATGGAAGGAGCCAACACAAGAATGAGTATGATAAATACTCGACTCCCAAATTTCAATGGGAAGAACTATGACTATGAAGGAATCACATTGAGAGCGCTATTTTCCTCTCAAGATTTATGGGAGCCAGTTGAAAATGGTTTAGAATAACTAGCAAATGAACAAGAATTTAATGCCTTAACATAGGGAGAGAAGGATTTGTTGAAGAGTAATAGGAAGAAGGAATCAAAATCCCTCTTCTATCTCTATCAAGCAGTGCATGAAAGCATATTTCCAAGAATTTTAGTAGCAAAGAGGTCCAAGGATGCACGGGATACCCTCCAGACATCCTACCAAGGAATGGAGAAGGTAAATACAATAAAGCTTCAATTCATGAGAAGATATTTTGAGGTTATTTGCATGAAAGAGTATGATACAATAGACTCACTCTTTACATTGTTGATTGGGTTGGTTACCCATATGAGATCTCATGGAGAGACCATAGAAGAAAGAAGAATAGTAGAGAAAGTATTGAGGAGCTTACCCTCAATATTTGATTTGATAGTAACAACCATTGAAGAGACAAAGAAAATCTCATTATTTACTGTTGATGAGCTTCATGCATCATTTATGACACATGAACAAAGATTGAGCAGAAAAACAGACTTATATTTGGAGCATGCCTTCAAGACCCAAATGTCCTTTGGAAGAGGAAGAGGTCAAGACAGATCAAATTATAGAGGAAAAGGAAGAGGCAGAAGCCAAAAGAGAGGAAGAAACAACCCTGAAAATACTAGTGGAAGGGGCAGCAATCAAAGCCAAGGAAATAACCGAAAAGGTGGGCAAAATCAAGCTCATGGACAAAGGTATGAAAAATCCCAAGTCCAATGTCATTACCGTAATAATTATGGTCATTATGCCAACGAATGTAGGAAAAAACAGAGTGACATGGGTAGTATACCCAGTGCTAATTTTATTAAGGATAATATTAGTCAAGAGAATTTTTTTTTAGCATGTAATATGGATGAAGAAAAGAATGAAGATATATGGTTTCTGCATTCAGGATGTAGCAACCATATGACTAGAAAAATTTGTATGTTTTCCATTATTGATGAAAATGTAAAGTCTTAAGTAACATTGCGGATAGACATTAAAGTCTCTGTCATGGTAAAATGTAGAGTAAATGTTTCAACAAAGAAAGGAGAAAGGAAAACCATATCAGATGTTTACTATGTGCCTGGTATGAAATGTAAAATTTTGAGCATTAGACAACTCATTCAGAAAATCTACAATGTATTCTTTGAGGATGATGTATATAACATCATGGACATACCACGAAGAAAACAATGCATTTCACAAGTGAATATGACAAGAAATAGAATGTTTCCTCTCAAGATGAGAGTAGATTTGAAGAAAGGAGTTGCAATGGAAGCAGTGACACAAGAGGCGTTCCAAAGAGAAGAAAAAGATGAAAAATAGTTATGGAATTTGAGATTTGGACATCTCAACTTTGGAGGTCTGAATTTGTTGCACAGAGAAGGAATGGTAAAGGGATTACAATTGATTCAGAAACTAGATAGCCTACGTGAAAGCTGCATATTGGGAAAACAACACAGAGAAAAATTTCCATCAGAAAAGAGCATAAGGGCAAAAGCACCCTTAGAAATATTCGATTTTTATTTGTGCGGAGCAATGAAAACATCATCATTAGTAGGCAGCCACTATATTCTGACCTTTATTGATGATTACATAAGAAAAACGTGTGTTTACTTCATGAAGTTGAAGAGTGAAGTGTTTGAGAAATTCAGCCACTTTAAAGCTCTAGTTGAGAATGAAAGTGGGAAACATATTAAAGTCATAAGAACAGACAGAGGAGGATAATATATCTCCAAATAATTTCTATGTTTTTGGAGAGAAAATGGGATGCACAAGCAATTTATAGCAAGGTATACACCTCAACAAAATGGAGTTGCTGAAAGGGAAAGAAAAACCATCACGGATATGGTAAGAAGCATGTTCAAGGCATAGCATTTTACAAATGAATATTAGGCTGAAGTTGTACATTGTGTAGCATATGTCTTGAATAGATGCCCAACAAAGAGTGTGATGAACAGGATTCTGGAAGAAGTGTGTAGCAGCATGAAACAACATGTCACCCACATGAGATTTTTTGGTTGTGTGACTTATGCACACATTCCGGATCAGCTGAGAAAGAAGTTGAATAGTAAGGGGGATACGTGCATATTTGTTCGATACAGTGAAGAATCCAAGGCATACAGATTGTATAACCCATCCACTAGTAAATTTATGATAAGCAGAGATGTACAATTTATTGAGGAAGAATCTTGGGTTGGAAGTATTGAGAAAATAGTGAATGTAAAAATTTGTTTATCTCATGATGAATATGAGGAAGAAATGGATGAAATATATCTCTCATTAGCAGCACCACCTCCACCAACACAAGGACAGCAAGCGACACCACAAGAAGGTATGAAAACACCCTTAAGAAGTGATGACAATGCTTCTCCAAGCACATCATATGGAGAAGATTTGAGTGATTCTACGAGCACAAGTTCAACAAGTGAAAGAGGAACCAGATTCAGAAGTCTGAATGAAATTTATGAGGAAGAAGAAGGTATGAACTCTTTATTTTCATTATATTTTCATGTAGAAGATCCTATTAATTTTTATGAAGTAGCAAAAGATAAGAAATGGATAGATGTTACGGATGAAGAGATAAATTCAATAGAGAAAAATAAGACATGGGAATTATTTGATCTCCCAAAGGGCAAGGAAGTTATTGGAGTAAAATGGGTTTAAAAAACCAAGAGCAATGCTGAAGGTAAGATTGAAAGGCACAAGGCTAGACTTGTTGTCAAAGGATATAAGAAGCAACAAGGAAGAGATTATGAAGAAACATTTGCACCAGTTGCAAGAATGGAAACAATAAGAGCAGTGTTGTCCATAGAAGCACAACATAAGTGGAAATTTTACCAAATGGATGTGAAATCATTATTCTTGAATGGAGTATTGATGGAAGAGGTATATGTTTAACAACCTCTGGGATATGAGAAAAAAGGGCAAGAGAACAAGGTATGCAGATTGGAGAAAGCTTTGTATGGGCTGAAAAAAGCACCAAGAACATGCTACAGTAGGATAGATGCCTATCTACTGGAAAGTGGGTTTGAGAAATGTGAAGGAGAACCCACATTATACATCAAATAAAAATATGGTAAGATGCTCATTGTTGTTTTGTATGTTGATGATGTTATATAAATAGGTAATGATGCTTACCTCATTGAGAATTTTTAAATAGTCATGAAATATGACTTTGAAATTATTGATATGGGATTGCTGAGATACTTCTTAGGAATAGAAGTAGAGGAAAATGAGAATAATATTTTTATTTCTCAAGCAAAATATGTTAAAGAAATTTTAGAAATATTTAACATGCAAGATTGCAAGGCAGCAATTACTCCTACAATGATGGGATTGAAACTAAGAAAAGAAGACAGCAGTAAGGATTTTGATCCAAGTTTGTATAAAAGCATAATTGGTAGGCTTATGCATTTGACTGCAACTAAGCCAGATATTATTCATGCTATGAGTTTAATTTCTAGATTTATGGAAAGGACAAATGTGGTACATTGGCAAGCAGCAAAAAGAATTCTGATGTATGTGGAAGGAACAAAGAGGTATGGAATTTTATACACCACTTCAAAAAAATTTGAACTTATTGGATAAAATGTTAGTGATTGGGCTGCAAGTATAGATGACAAAAAAATCACCTCTCGATATGTTTTTCATATGGGATCAGGAGCCATTTCATGGGCTTCTAAGAAACAACCAATTGTGACTTTATCTATAGTAGAGGCAGAGTATGTGGAAGCTACAGCAACAACATGTCAAGCAGTATGGATGAGGAGAATTTTAAGAAGTTTGTGTCATGAAAAAGTAAAAGGAACAATAGTTTATTGTGATAATATCTTAGTTATAGCTTTATCCAAGAATTTAATGTTTCATAAAAGAACAAAACACATTGATGCAAAGTATCACTACATGAGAGAGTTAGTGAACAATGGAGAAAATATTTTGCAAAATTACAGAATGAAAGAGCAGTTTGATGATATATTAACAAAACCATTGGGGCATAAAAGTTTTAGCTATCTCCAAAAATGTCTGGGCATGGAAGAGAACAGCAATTGTAATTAAGGGGGAACTTTGGAAATTAATTCCAACTGTAGGTAGAACCAAAAGACACAAGGCAACAAAAGATTTTTGTTTAAATTCGCACTCCACCGTGCACTGAATTCCTTGTTATCAAATCCCTGTAAATCCTTTTTTTATTACAAGGTCGTCACCTCTTTTGAAGTGAAAAGTTGTGGTTTAAAACCATGCAACCTCTTGCATTTAAATTTCTGCACTCTTGTGTAGTTATCCTCACACCTACCAATCATAAGCTCTCCACCAACAACACTTAACTTCTCCAGCTCCATTCCGTCGGCATTGAACATGAGCTATGAGGGTTGAAGTCAACCCACTAGAGAAGGGACGTCCTCCCTCCTATGGATCAATCAAAGGAGTTTTGTGGGGCAAATAAACTGGCGGGAAGGCTACTACACACTTTACCAAAACTAAACATTTTGAATATTTTTTTGAAATGTATGCAATGAAGTTTTATAAGTTTGTTAAACTTTGGTAAATGTTTTATATATTATATGTCGTGACAACACAAGTTTTGATATGTTTTTAACTCAGATTATATATATATATATATATATATATATATATATATAAGATTTGTAATAGACAGAAAATGTGTGTGTAATAGAGTGAGCCCGAAGGCTGAGAACATAGAGTGTGTAAAAGGCTGAGAGTCAAATTCCGAGAGCGACTGTATGTCCAAATAGAAAAAGAGAGAGCAGTGTGCTTTGTAGTAGCCAGAAGATTTTTTTTTACATTGTAAATCCAGAACAACTGCAATTTTGAACAAGTCTTTTTTGTAATAGTTCAGAGTTTTTAATGAAAAAGAGTGTTTAATACATCCATATTTGTCCATAATTTGTTTGTGAAATCTATGTGTTTATAGAGGAATTTTATTTCCTCTCGATTCGATTTATTATTTCTAAGAGGTTTCAAGCGAAAAAACACTATAAAATGTTAATGGACATCTTTCTCCCATTCCATTGGAGAATTAGAGATCACTGGTGGTCTTGCGACTTGAAAATTCCATATTGTTGTCTCTCTTGTCATGTCGAAACATTTCATTTCTCCCTTCAATTATGCCACGAACATTGACAGTCAAAATATTTTTTCCTATCTCAAGCACGGAAGTAATATCGAGGTGGTACAGTGGTTAGCATATGTATTCTGATAACAATTTTTTTTCCCAAATGGCTCTGTTGAATATTTTTCTCCTGAAGGTTTTTTGTTGTGAAACCAACTCCAAAAATAGAAGAAAAGAGATATCAACACCTTAGAAATAAGCCACTTCGAGGGGGACACCTCCAATGCATTACATGAATGAAAAATTCTTCGATGATTCAAATTACAAACCTCCTTTCTATATATAGGAGTCCATGGGGCCACCATGTAATCCTAGTGGGGTCACAACGTAATCCTACTTGACCTAAAAATAATAATTTAAGGGCACAATAATAACAATATGGGGGTTACAAGGGTACAATAATAATAATAAGGTGGTTACACTAACAACAATAAGGGACTATACTAGCAATATAGGGACCTAACATGTCCCTCTCCTTCAAAATTTTTTGTCCTCAATGCTTGAGTAGCTCTGGGTGCTTCTGTATAAAATTCTCATTCTCCCATGTAGAATCTTCAGTGGATAAGTTCTTCCACTTGATGAGATACTCTGAAATTGATTGATTCCATAGATGTCGAGTTATGGTTTCCGTGACCACTTCAGGTTCCAATATGATTTTTCCTTCCTCATCAAGCTCTGGCAATATTGTTTGAACTACAATATTTTCACCTATAAGTTTTTTTAAGCATGAAACATGGAAAATTGGATGCACTTGTGAAGAATCAGGAAGCTTCAATTTGTATGCCATAGTACCAATATTTTGCAACGCCTTGTAAGGACCATAGTACTTTGGCGATAATTTATTATCCTTCTTAGCTTGCTTGATGGACATTTTTTTGTATGGTTGTAGCCGTAAAAGTACCCAATCTCCTACATCAAAACTTCTCTCACTGGGATGTTGATATGCCTATTGTTTCATTCGATTTTGTGCCAAATTCAGGTTGTCCTTTAAGGGTTGGAGAACTTCTTATTGATGCTCGATGTGATCTTCCACTGCTTGAACCTTCAAATTTTATCTTAAAGATGATGTGATGGATGGTGGATGATATCCATAAAGTGCCATAAATGGGGTCATTTCTACTGCAGTATGGAAGGAAGTGTTATACCACCATTCAGTGAGAGGTAACCACTTGACCCATTGTGTTTATTTATCAGATACAAAACAACGAAGATATCCTTCCAAACATTTTTTTACTATCATATTTTGACCATCAGATTGAGGATGATAAGATGAGCTATGAGCTAATTCAGTACCCAAACAAGAAAATAACTCCGTCCAAAAATTTCCAGTAAAAACGGGATTTCTATCACTCACAATAACCCTTGGGTTTCCATGTAGCTTTTGAATTCTGTCCATAAATGTAGTAGTAACTGTACTTTCTTTAAATGGATGAGATAATGCACAAAGTGTGCATACTTGGTAAGTCTATCAACTACCACCATGATGACACTCTTTCCTTCGGACTTAGGTAAACCTGTGATCAAATCCATTGAAATTTCCTCCCAATGTTGACTTGGAATGGATAAAGGTTGTAGAAGACTCGGGGTCTTCTACCACAAACTTCTACCAAAAATTCTGCCACAAAATTTTCAATATTAGATTTAAGGCCATCCCAAAAAATTCTTTCTTCACCCCGTGGTAAGTTTTTAAAAATCCTGATTGTCCTCCTAAAGGAGAAGTGTGCAATTCCAAAAGAATCTTTTGTTTTAGTTGGGAATTCTTACAAGATATAAGTGATATTTGTACCATAAGGAATAATTTTTCCAACTAAATGTATCAGATATACTAGGATCTTGCTGCAAATTTTGAATGAGTGTCCACAATTATTCTTCCTTCTTCCATTCATCTCTTGCTTCGGTTATCCAATCTAGTTGGATAATAGAAATGGCACAAAGAAATGCTTCCACCTCTTCATTCTTTCTTCAGAGTGCAGCTGCAACAACATTTAGCTTCCCTTTTTTGTAGATTATTTCAAAGTCATAACCCAACATCTGTGTGACCCATTTTTTCTGCTCTTCTAAAGATAGTCTTTGTTCCAAAAAGTGTTTAAGACTATCATGATCAGTTTTTACCTTGAAGTATCTTCCCATTCAGTAAGTTCTCCATTTATTTAGCGCATGTAGTATTTCTAACATTACCTTCTCATAAATAGGTTTCTGTAAATACTTTCCTCCGATTGGATGACTTTCAAAAAAAATGGGTCTTCCTTCTTGCATTAAAACAACACCAATTCCATTTCCTGAGGAATCACATTTCAAAATAAAGGTTTTTGTGAAGTCTGGCATAGCTAAGACTAATGTTAGGCAAATTGCCTCTTTAATATGTTCAAAGGCATTAGTTTCTTCAGGAGTCCATGAAAATGAATCTTTATTCAATAATGTTGTTAGAGGTGCTACTATTCTCCCATAATTCTTAACAAACTTAAGATAATACCGTGTTAACCCGAGAAATCCTCACAACTGATTTATGGTTGTGGGGACTTTCCATTCCTTAATGGCTTTAATTTTGTTAGGGTCTACCTTAACACCCTCGTGAGATACAACATGACCCAAATATTCCACATCTTGTACTCCAAAGAAACATTTGGATGTTTTTGCATATAATTGTTTCTCCTGCAATAGTTTGAGCACCCTGTCAACATGTTGAACATGATCCTTCCAAGACCTGTTGTAGATTAGTATATCATCAAAAAATACTAGCACAAATTTTCTAACGAAGGGTTTGAAAATGGAATTCATCAACACTTTAAATGTAGAAGGCGCATTGGTAAGGCCAAAAGGAATGACAAAAAATTCATAATGACCCTCATGAGTTTGAAATGATGTTTTTGGAATAAATTTAGTCCTCATTCTAATTTGATGATATCCTGAACGAAGATCCAACTTGGTAAAATAAATTGCTCCATGTAATTCATCCAATAATTCATCAATCACAGGAATGGGAAATTTTTCTTTAATGGTGAGCTTATTGAGCTCTCTATAATCAGGACACATGTGCCATGATCCATCCTTATTGTGTACCAATACTACAGGAGCAGAGAAATAACTTTTACTAGGTTGAATTATATCGGCCTCCAACAGTTTTGCAATCATACGTTCAATTTCATTATTTTGGACATAACGATATCTATAAGGTAGGATGTTTGGAGGAACACTTCGTAGAATCAAATGAATAGTATGATCATGATCATGAATAGGTGGGAGTCCTTTGGTAGTATCAAACACATTTGAATGATTGTCCAAAACTCTTTGGAGATCTGGAGAATAGATGAATTTTATGTTGGAACTTCTAGTTAGAATAATTGTGCAAATTACGCCTCGTTGTTCTTTCTAAAGAATCTTTGTCATGAAATTAGAGTTTATTATATTTCCTGGCTTCCCTGTGATACCCGTTAATTCAATTTCCTTTCCTTCTGAAAAAAAAATTCAAGAAAAGTTCTTGAAAATTAAAAGCTACCGTCCCCAAAGATTGTAACCATTGTACTCCTAGTTTGACATTAGCACCTCCCATTGTGATGGAAAGCATTGGACTATTCAATACAAACTCCCCCATGGATAGCTTGATATTATGGAATTTTCCAGAGAAATTTATAGATCCTCCATTTGCAACCATCACTTGACATTCTGGTGCTGGGTATAGGAAACAATTCAATTCCTTGGCTACCTTACAATGAATAAAATTATGTGTACTACCTTAATCAATCAACACTATTACGTTTTTCTTCTTGATATGTTCTTCTATCTTGATAGTTTGAGGAGTGGTAATTCCTACCAATGCATTACATGATATGGTCGGACACGATATGAGAAAGAAGTTTAATAGTAAGGGGGATAAGTGCATATTTGTTGGATACAGTGAAGAATCCAAGGCATACAGATTGTATAACCCATCCACCAGTAAATTTATGATAAGCAAAGATATACAATTTATTGAGGAAGAAGCTTGGGTTGGAAGTATTGAGAAAATAGTGAATGTAAAAATTTATTTATCTCATGATGAATATGAGGAAGAAATGGATGAAATATATCCCTCATTAGCAGCACCACCTCCACCAACACAAGGACAGCAAGCGACACCACAAGAACGTACGAAAACACCTTTGAGAAGTGATGACAATGCTTCTCCAAGCACATCACAAGGAGAAGATTTGAGTGATTCTACGAGCACAAGTTCAACAAGTGAAAAAGGAACCAGATTCAGAAGTCTGAATGAAATTTATGAGCAAGAAGAAGGTATGAACTCTTTATTTTCATTATATTTTCATGTAGAAGATCCTATTAATTTTGATTAAGTAGCAAAAGATAAGAAATGGATAGATGTTATGGATGAAGAGATAAATTCAATAGAGAAAAATAAGACATGGGAATTAGTTGATGTCCCAAAGGGCAAGGAAGTTATTGGAGTAAAATGGGTTTAAAAGACCAAGAGAAATTCTAAAGGTAAGATTGAAAGGCACAAGGCTAGACTTGTTTTCAAAGGATATAAGAAGCAACAAGGAAGAGATTATGAAGAAAAATTTGCACCAGTTGCAAGAATGGAAACAATAAGAGCGGTGTTGTCCATAGAAGCACAACATAAGTGTAAATTTTACCAAATGGATGTGAAATCATTATTCCTGAATGGAGTATTGATGGAAGACGTTTATGTTGAAAAACCTCTGGGATATGAGAAAAAATGCCAAGAGAACAAGGTATGCAGATTGGATAAATCTTTGTATGGGCTGAAACAAGCACCAAGAACATGCTACAGTAGGATAGATGCCTATCTAATGGAAAGTGGGTTTGAGAAATGTGAAGGAGAACCCACATTATACATCAAATAAAAATATGGTAAGATGCTCATTGTTGTTTTGTATGTTGATGATGTGGTATACATAGGTAATTATGCTTACCTCATTGAGAATTTTTAAATAGTCATGAAAGATGACTTTGAAATTACTGATATGGGATTGCTGAGATACTTCTTAGGAATAGAAGTAGAGGAAAATGAAAATAAGATTTTTATTTCTCAACCAAAGTATGTTAGAGAAAATTTATAAATATTTAACATGCAAGATTGCAAGGCAGCAATTACTCCTATAGTGATGGGATTGAAACTAAGAAAACAAGACAACAGCAAGGATTTTGATCCAAGCTTGTATAAAAGCATAATTGGTAGCCTTATGCATTTGAATGCAACTAGGCCAGATATTATTCATGCTGTGGGCTTAATTTCTAGATTTATGGAAAGGACAAAGGAGGTACATTGGCAAGCAGCAAAAATAATTCTAAGGTATGTGGAAGGAACAAAGAGGTATGGAATTTTATACACCACTTCAGAAAATTTTGAACTTATTGGATAAAATGTTAGTGATTGGGCTGGAAGTATAGATGATAAAAAAAGCACCTCTCGATATGTTTTTCATATGGGATCAGGAGCCATTTCATGGTCTTCTAAGAAATAGGCAATTGTGGCTTTATCTATAGTAGAGGCAGAGTATGTGGCAGCTACAGTAACAGCATGTCAAGCAGTATGGATGAGGAGAATTTTAAGAAGTTTGTGTCATGAAAAAGTAAAAGGAACAATAGTTTATTGTGATAATATCTTAGTTATAGCTTTATCCAAGAATTTAGTGTTTCATAAAAGAACAAAACACATTGATGCAAAGTATCACTACATCAGAGAGTTAGTGAACAATGGAGAAAATGTTTTGCAAAATTACAGAATGAAAGAGCAGTTTGATGATATATTCATAAAACCATTCGGGAATAAAAGTTTTAGCTATCTCAGAAAATGTCTGGGCATGGAAGAGAACAACAATTTTAATTAAGGGAGAACTTTGAAAATTAATTCCAACTGTAGGTAGAACCAAAGGACAGAAGGCAACAACAGATTTTTGTTTAAATTCACACTCCACTGTGCAATGAATTCCTTGTGATCAAATCCCTGCAAATCCTTTTTTTATTACAAGTTCGTCACCTCTTTTGAAGTGAAAATTTGTGGTTTTAAAACCTTGCAACCTCTCGCATTTAAATTTCTACACTCTCGTGTAGTTATCGTCACACCTACCAATCATAAGCTCTCCACCAACAACACTTAACTTCTCCATCTCCATTCCTTTGGCATCCAACATGAGCTATGAGGGTCGAAGTCAACCCACCGGAGAAGGGACATCCTCCCTCCTATGTGTTAATGCCTAAATCTACCTCAAGCTGAAGAAGGCAGAGTCTAGGGTAACATCAAACCACGGTTAATCTAGTAGCTAGCCCTACCAGATCGGGAGAGGGCTCTCTCCTTGTCATTCTCGCCAAAAAGAATTAGTGAGGCTTGAGATGACTTTGAAAAAGGCTGATTTTAGGCTAGGTATATATGTAAAAGGTTTTGATTTGATTTTTAGGGTTTTTGTTGGAATCAAAGGGAAAGGCAGATTTTGGGTCCGGGAAATGATCAGTTTTGCAGAGGGCTGAGTGGGGAAAGAAAGGAAAATGTTTTGATGCTTAGAATTGAATGAAATAGATAGCTCAAACCCGAGAGGAGTTGAAGAGGGCAAGAGGAATTCAAGAATCCTCTTCAGATAGTTGAAAACATGGAAAATTAAACAAAACTCAAGGAAGATCACTGCAAATCTAATGAATTCCACCTTTAATACTTGTTTGTTTAACTTAAGAAGAAAGGAGAAGGGAAATGATACACATCAAACATCAGTAAACTTACAATCACAGAGAAAAACACACCATAAAAACATAGAGCCACATGGATCCCAAACAGTATTGCAAACCATGGTCTATTCCTTTTCCAAAATGAAGAGATGAAATGTACAATGAAGCTCTAAGCAATCCCAAGTGTCCAACCCTGAAAATGACTGAGAAAATACAAGATATAGACAAGCCTAACTCATTCCAATGCCTCTAGGGATCAAGCTCACTAGTGTAGGAGTTGTTTCAAAAATATCTAAACTAAGAACTAGAAAATAGGCAGTGGAACAGCTTGCCTCTATAAGATAGGAAACAGATTCATTCAGTTACAATTCACTTTTTGGTGAATGAATCTACTTGCATGAGTAAAAATGTGCCAAAATTACATCAAAGTCATGAAATTACATCAATTTACATCAAGAGCTGTACATATGAAAATAAAAAATTCAAAATGGCCAAAACTAGGCAAAAAACTTAGTTATTGAGTGAAAACTAGGCGAAAATTCCCAATGCGTCGCGCCTGAAATATCTATGTGTCGCACCACTTTGAGGCTGATTTTGAGGGCCTTCCCAGAGTCAAAATTGAGTGACGGATAGCTCGTTGGAAATATCTGCCTGTCTAATTTCCAAACCAAGTGAAATTTCTGAATTTGGTTGCCATTTTCCCTTCCAAAAATGAGTTTTCCCAACACTGCTTCCTATGTGTCCAAAAGAGGGCAGAAAGGTCATTTTTAGGGTGTTTTGACCCCTCATGCAACCTAAAAATTGTCAAAATCCTTAGGTAATGGGAAGGCATGCATTAATTTTGATGAAAAATCTAGAAATACAAATTTCTCCTCAGGAGGAGCTGCCAATTATAAGCGCGCACCAAGTGGCGCTACACGTCAGGCAGGAAAATCTATGTTAAGGCCAAAAAATTTAAAATTGACAAAATATTTTCCAAATTTCTTGAAATTTGGGCTGAATTTCCACCATCAAGTGCTATGCTAGGCCAAGGAATATTCGGCCCAAATTTGGAGTCTATCATGCCTTTTGCGACGCTTTAATGCCCTCTTTAACTTTTCCTTCAGGATCTTGATTCATGCCTTGCAAACATGATTCCTCGCCCAATAATGATTCTTCATGTGCCTGAGCATGTTCTTTTCCTTTTTGGCCTTCTCCAACAGCTTCTCCAGATGAATATTGACCCTCTCAAGCCAATTCTCTCTATCAGCCTCAATCTCTTGCTTAATGGATGTCATCTCGGTCTGGATTCTTTGGGCAACCTGCTAATTCTCACAGATGTTTTGCAACTCCATGATTGTTTCACCGCTCAAGGTAATTTATGATCCATTGGGCTCTTTGCAACTTGACGGTCAATTTCTCTATCTCCGCCTTTTGCTCCTGAATAGTCTCTCTCAACTTTGAGCTTGGAGAGCTCAAATCCTCATCAATCAATATGAAACCTATATCTTGGCCTGCTGAAGGGCCCTCATCCTGCATAGGCCTCTTACCTATATCTTGTACCTGTACCTGTGCTAATGATGATGAGAATGAGACCCCTTCCACCCCAGGTGGAGATAGTACTCGCTAAGCTGCTGCAAATAATCCTCTAGTGCCTCTCTGATAAGTGACATATGTCGGCAGAGTAGTCTCTGTCTCCTGACCTCCATGCTGATATGAAGGTTCACCTACATCATGAACAACCTCCATAGGAACCTGAGGAGATGTGAATAAATCATTGGAAATGAAATCTTCCCATGAAATACCATGCAAGCCAAGCTGATGTACAACCACGATCTTAATGAGTGCATAGTGATAAATACTGTTGTACTACTGCTCGGGAGTTTTCCTCTACACGGTAGTGGTCATTCTCTTGATGTTTCGGCACATGAAATAAGGGATTTTCATCATCCTCACCATGGTGAAATGCATCAATAACCTAATATGATAGGCATAGAGGCATGAAAACCGGCCCTCACAACTGAAATATCTGATAATGAGTTTCATCAAAGGCGCATAGGACTCCCTTAGGAAACGGAATGGGAACACTCTACTGAGTTGTCTCACAAAGCTAGGCCTGATATATAGTTCATAATGCACTCTGTCCACATGTTTTCCTTTCTTCCACTGTTCTCCCACATTTGGTATTCTGGTTGCTTGAGAGATTGTTTCCGGTGTCAAAGTGAAAGTTACATCAGCAAGGGTGACCTAACCATCATGTAAATGCAATACAAACAAACGAGCCAGCTCCTGATGATAATGAATCCTAGCAATAATTTCACAAAACTAATAGCATGACTGCTCTCGAAAACATGCCATGGCAAGTGGAAAAGCCTGCAATTGAGCCAATGAGGTGGGCTCTTCTCTCACATGTCTACCACTTTTATGAGGCCTTCTCGGTGCATGTAGCTCAGTGGTGGAATCACTATCTCGGTCATATGATGTATCAGTGTCTGTCTCCATGATGTTCAAGGTTTATGCAAGGTATATGTTGCCTTGTATGAGATGAAAATGAGAATTTGGGTTTTTTTATTTTATTTCCAAATATGTGTCAAATGGGAGGGACTGTAAAGAAATAGGGGAGTAGGAACAATGAAGTTTTGTCAAGTGGAATTTTCCTTTTGAAAACTTGTGATTTGACAAATTTAGGGACAAGGGACAGCCACTTGATTTTTTGGGATAAACTTGGGATTTGGGGAAATTTTGCAAATGGGATAGGGATAATGGGAATGATATGGATATGAGTGGCTTTAGGGATGTCGGGAGATAGGGGAATGAACTGTAGTGATGAGATAAGAGTGAGGGGGAAGAAAAACAAGGTGGGAATGGAAAAGTTTGGCACCAAAATTATTTTTAAAACACCAACTTCAAAACCCTAAGGGAGCAATTCTCAACAAGATGATAGGGTTTGGCTTTTTTGTATTCAAATTCTCATAATCTATTTTCAAACATTTGTAAATGGCAATTACAGGTTCACATGAACTTACTTGGGCAAAATAGACAAAGTCGATTTGAAGTTTTTGGAAGCAATGGAAAAATCGGCCCTGTGCGCCGCGCAGTCAACTCAGTGCGTCGCGTCCTTCTGATGCACCGTGATGGTTCAAATTTACACAAAGAAGAGAGGTACTATGCACTGTGCTCAGCTTATGCACCGCGACCACTGCCTAGTGCATCGGGCCCCTCAATTTCAACACAGTTCGGACTCCAAAGTTGTTTCTTCACTCCTCCACAATTTTCTTTGGGTCCTTGATGT
This sequence comes from Pinus albicaulis, assembly GCA_034641835.2. Lineage (NCBI taxonomy): Eukaryota > Viridiplantae > Streptophyta > Pinopsida > Pinales > Pinaceae > Pinus > Pinus albicaulis. Next base: position 938,601,356 of record CM076582.1, read on the forward strand.
CTTTGGCATGCAAATGGAGTTTCAAATTTGGAAATATTTTATATATACCAAATATTTTTTTTTTTCATTTGAAAAACCCACTTTGTAATGTTTGTAAAACTTTGACACTTCACTTTTTAAATGAACTCTGTTTTGCTTACTTTTGATTCTTGGACTGAATGATGAGCTTCTTGTCTGTTTTGCAGGGATGGATGGCATGGAATTTTGGCGAAGGAAACCAGGGCTGCGAATGGAGAATTATTACAAATGAAGAACTTAAAAATTACATTGCATTTATTACATAAGGATAAAATAGACAATTTTTCTTCAAAACAGAGTTTTGAAGAAAAAATCATTATTGAACATATGATAATGAAATTTTTGCAGTGAAAACTTATTTCGAACCTCCCTCATGTGCCTGGTGACATTATTAGTCATTTTGAGACCAGATTGATAAAACCCTAGACCTAATGAGACTAAAAACCCTAAAACGACTCTTTGCAGACTATAAAACCAAAAATTATCGCGAATGATTTTAATGAAGAGACACAGACCAGCAGGTACAAGACATGAGGGATATGAGTGACAAGACCCTACCGTCAGATGATCCATGCTCCTAATGGAATGCAGCTGACTGAACTGAGTGAGACACCTAAAATGAAATGCAACAAGAGAAATTTGATCTCTAACAGAGGGATGAAGATACTGACTCTAACATTGGCTCTAATGGGGATGGTAGCTCCTTGGAGGTGCCAAGAACTACAGATTTCTGGGAGAGTAGGCAGTGCCTTCATCCATTGGGCTATGGAATCAATAACTTCAACAAATCAACACAAGACTCTTGACTCATTTTATTGACTGAAAATTGACTCAAACTGACTCAAGTTTGAAACCAAAAATGACTGAAAGACGTGACTCGACAAACTCAAACCAAAGCTGAAATCAATCTTTAGAGTTATAGCCTTCACCTCGGGCCCCAAACTGAAGAAAATATCACAACACACAGTTCCAATGAAACTGAAATAAACTGGTATGTACAGTGAGGGTGTAAAACAACCGAAAAAATTTCAAAAATGATATCTCTTGAGCAGCCGACCATTAATTGGCCCTCATAGACAATCTTCCCCATTCATATCTTTCAAAAGAAAAGCATTCTGACCCTGATATGCAGCAATTTTAAAGGGTCTTTTCCAGAGATTTTCGAACTCACCATGCTTACCTTTTTCCTCGTTTCTTGCATCCTATTTTAGCACCACTTATTCCAATTGAAATTTTTCCCTTTTTTCTTTTCTGTCATATATTTTCTTAATTCTCTCTTGCAACTTGAACGTGTTTTGGAAAACCTCTTCTCTAGTCTGCTGCAAATGGATCATTTGATTTATTCTCCTTTGCATATGATCATCTTCACTGCCAGCTTCCTGCAAAAGTTTCACCACTGGAACTACAAGAGAAGTAGAAAATACCGTGTCAAATCCATATACTAGCTCAAAGGGGGACATACCAATGGATTTCTTCTGACTCACTCGGTCTTCCCAAAGTGCATTGACAAGCTTGTTATGCCAACTTTTCTTATTAATTTCCAACAGATTTTTAATAATTTTGACTAAAGATTTGTTCGAAGACTCGGCCAATCCATTGGCTTGTGGATGATAAGCGGTTGAGTGTCCCAAAGTGATGTGATACTTATCACAAAACTCAACCATCATTTTTTATTTTAAATCTACTATGTTATCAGTAATTAACTTATTCGGGCAACCAAAATGAGAAAAAATATTATTCTCAAGGAATAAAATTATTACCGAATCCATAGCTTGCCTGGTGGGAATTGCTTCAATCCATTTTGTCAAATAATCTATTGCTTTTAGGATCCACTTATGCTGAGCTGAAGAAGAAGGATCAATTTCAGCAATGAAATCCAAACCCCATTGTTGAAAAGGAGCACTTACTTCAATGGGCTTAAGCGGCAGAAGCTGCAATTTCTTCCTCCCTTCAAAAATCTGACATTCATGACAGCCTTTAACAGTCTTATATATCTCAGCAAAAAGAGTCGGCCAATAATATCCCGCTCTCAAAATTTTGTTTGCCGTTGTTTTCCAGAAAAGGTGACCTCCGCAATCTCCCTTATGAAAATCTTCCATAACCTGCTTTGCTTCTTCTTCCGCCAAACAATTCAGTAAAACACCACCAGGATCTTTCCAATAGAGTGCATTACTCAAAATACAAAACTTATAAGCCTTAAATTTCAGAGTTCCACTTTTGTTTTTAGCCATCCATGATGGTGGTGACAAATTTTGGAGCACATATATAATATCTGAATACCAAGGAGAATGAACAAATATTTCTGATACCTGAATTAGCAAACTTTCTTTGTTTTCCTCAGACATAGCAGCAATGAGATTAATGTCCAAGGCATGCAAATTTGACTTAGCCATTAGCTTATCTAGCCCTTGTCCTTTGATAATATTTGTAGGCTTTATCTCCACACCATACTCCAACAAGGCAGCAATCCATTTGCCTCGTCTCCCTTCTAGATATGTTTGCACTAAAACATCCTTAACAATAGCATTAGGAACATAAGCAAGAATATGAGAATGTAGAATATGTACTCGAAAGTATTTCAACACTTTCACTAAAGCAAGAGCTTGCTTTTCAATAATCTTATACCTTAAGGTTCCATCTCTTATGTTTCGGCTAAAAAAAGAAATTGGTTTCTCATGCTGATCTCTTTTCTGCATCAATACTGCTGCCATAGTATGCTCTGAAGCAAATGAAAACAAAATAAAATCCTGAGTATAGTCCGGGCTGATCAAAACCAGAGCTGAAGAAAGAGCCAACTTCACTAAATTGAAAGACTTTACAGCCTCCTCAATCCACTTCACTACGCTATTTTTCTTAAGCATGTTTGTAATCTCCCTTAAATGTTCTGCAAGATTAGGCACCAAGCGACGCAAAAATTTCATCTTACCATTGAATGATTGGATCTCCTTTTTGTTTCGGGGAAGATCAATTTTCTGAATAGCTTCTACTCCAGCTGGATCAATACGGATGGCATATTTTGAGATAATATGACCAATAATCTTTCCCTCATCCATGGCAAACAAACTCTTCTTCGGATTGAGTGACACACCATACTTTCTACACCGCTAAAAAAAAATTTTCAAATGGTAAAGGTGCTCTTCATCAGAATTGGAAAAGACTGTCAAATCATCAAGATACACAACTAGAAAAACATCCTTCTCATTTGCAAATGCCATATCCATTGCTCGCTGAAAGGTCCCACCAACATTCTTCAAACCGAAAGGCATTTTAGCATAATAGAAGGTTCCCCATGGAGTGGTGAACTTTGTTTTGTCTCTATCATCCTGATGGACTAGAATTTGGTTATCACCAGAATAACCATCGAGTAGCGACATACAAGATGCTCCAACTACTCGCTGAAGTATGTGATTCATTTTGGGCAACGGATAATCATCTTTCAAAGACACCTTATTCAGATTCCTAAAATCAATGCACAAATGAATCTCACCTATTTTCTTGCGTACGGGCACCAAATTAGAAATCCAATCTGAAAACCTTATAGGAACAATGATACCATCCTTGTACAATCTATTCACTTCCTTCTCAATTGAGGGCATCAACTTTGGATTTATTCTTCTCAACTTATGCCTGAAGGGATTTTGATTTGGCTGGATAGGAATGGTGTGCTGAATTATGTTTGTATCATATGTCTTCAAATCAGAATAGTCCCAAGAAAATACGTCAGCAAAAGATGAAAAAAAAATGATATACTTTGATTTTACCTCTAGTGGCAATGCTTTGGACAATTTCACCATCTTTGGATTTTCAGCTGATCCAATGTTCACATCTTCAACTCCCTTTTCAGTTGGCCGCAAGGTTGGTTTTCGAGCTACGTCATCTTGATCGAAGAGCTCCTCTAAAGGTATCAGACCTTTAGGAATGACATTATCCTTCAGCTGCAATACTTCCATCTGATTTATTTGCACATCAGCCCCACCATCATCATGCTCCACATCAATAGAAGTGTCTTTGAATTTTCCTTCATTTTGCAGAAATTCGTCAATTTCTTCGTCATCTTGTAATACTTGCCAATACCTTTGATAGTCCGGGACAGTCGGACGATGCTTCACATGAATTTCAAATTTGTTACTTGAGTTCATCGAAATTTTCAAATTACTTGCTACCTTTGCAAGTGCATCTGCAATACCATTCTGAATACGAGGGAGACAAGTAAAAGTATAGTCTAAAAATAATTTCAAGATATCAAGAACTGCATTTCGGTAAGCCCGCATTCGAGGATGCTTAGCTTGGTATTCACCTTTCACTTGCTTGATAACCAACTCGGAGTCGCCATACATTGCAATCCTCTTAGTATTCAACTTTCTAAGAATTTTCAGACCAGTAATTAAAGCTTCGTATTCAGCTTCATTATTTGAACAATCAAAAGCCAATTTATAAGAACAGACCCTTACATTACTCGGTACCTTGTTTGGGGCGAAAAAAGGGTTGCGTACCCACATGCCAATTCCACCACCATTACTTCCTACTGCACCATCAAAATCCACGGTCCATAAACCATCTTCATCCTCTTCCAAGTGCTGAAATTCTGTTTTCTCTATTATTTCTACTTGCTGTCCATTAATGTTTTGCTGCTATCTGAAGGTTGATTGCTGAGCGGAACTTTCAAGTTTTTGTCTTTCTTTCTTCAAAACCTCTCTGAAATTCTCGGTGATTTCCGAAATGTCTTCTACTTCAATTAATTGGCTATTTACATCATTTAAACTATCTTAATACAAAACAAATGATTCTAAATCTGTATGTACATAGTTGATTGGATGATTTACCGGTTTCTCCTTGCTAGTGATCATATACTTCATCTTTTGCTCTCGATATAATTTCCTCATCTGACAGAACACAGGAGTAGTATCATAGGAGAAATCAAGCTAAAATGTCCCCTTTAGTTTCGCTCCCCAATATCTAGAAAGAAGCATGCCAAATCTAGGAGGAATATCCACCACAACCACATCCATGAAAACATTTTTAGCAGGAATTTGATCCAAACTGACCACCAAATCTTTGATAAGCCCAATGCATCTTACTCTAATGGACTCAAAAGATTAAATATCATGATACTTTCTAGTGATGTCTAATCCCAACTTCTCCATGATTTCCCTCGGCATGAGATTATGAGAGGCTCCGAAATCAAACATAGCATTCTGTAACACAAAATCATGCAATCTAAGGCTGATATAAAAAGGAGGAACATCACTATCTGGAGACTCACCATCCAATGCTGGACCAAACATCAACTCAGGTTGATCATCTTCCACATTCACCATATCAGAAAATGGATCTAAATTCAAAATTTTAGACACCTGACCCTTATAACTGCCGTTCTTCATCAATTCAGTCAAAGGAATGGAAAATTTCAACTTAGCAATTTCATTTTCTAAGTTAAAAATTGAAATCTTCTGTACCTCTTTAGCTTGAACTTCCTTCTTTTTAGTTTTCTCCTTTGATAAAATTGTCTGATTGGATCTTTCATTTGCTGATGGGGATTTGCTAGTAGCGGGATCAGCTATCTCTTTTCCCTTCTTCTGCGCCACGGGTGAATCATTCTTTGATGCTGAAACTTCCTTTCTCTTTTAAATTGGATTAATAGCGAAATCTCTGTTTCTGAGTGAATATTGTCACTGCTGGGCTATCAAGGCATTCATGTATCCCCTCTAATACTCATCTGACTCTTCTTCAAGAGCTGTGTCATTTGCCAAGATGAAATCCTCATCTTTTTGTATAGTTGAGTTTTCTGCATACTCCTCATCTTCAGTGATAAAAGTTGGCATATCATCAGGTGTAAAGAAATGATTCTTTTCTCCTATTACATTTTCTTCATCGTCTGATTCCGGATGAACAAAATTATTCTGTAAGGGTGTCTTCACTTGTTGTTGTACTATCGGTTCTTGTGCTCGCTGCCCTCTTTGCTTGATTCTGAATTGCGGTTGCTGCTGGCCACGGAAGATAGGATTTCTGATTTTCATTTCAGGCTTATCAAGTGTTAATCTTTCAAACATCTTTTCCATCTTCTGAAGAACTTGATCTGACATGGAAACCTCCTCCTTTATTGCTACTTTCTTTTCAGCTCTCATTCTAGCTCTCCTAGCATTCAAATTAGCTTCCACAATGACTGCAATTTTCTGCATATCTTCTAATGTAGCCAGACTTCTTTCTCTCAATTGATAAGCCATGTTAGGATCGAATCCATCCGGAAACTTAATCAAAGCTGAACCCCTAGGTGGCTTTATATCATCAGGAATTGCATTGTAAACAGAATTGAATCTAATACAATAGTCTTGGATAGATTCACCAACATTTCGCTTGATATTTTCATATTCAGAAAGGATTGAAAGAGGATCTTTCTGCACTTCCCATCGATCCAAGAATTGTCTCTGAAGATTAGGCAAGGTAGCAATACTTCTAGGCGGAAAAGCTCTGAACCAATTTCTGACTTCTCCTCCAAAGGTTTGAACAAACAATCTCACTGTCACATTTTCCGCATCGATCTCATGAAGGTCAAATAAATCTGCCATCTTGTCTACATGTTGTTGAGCAGTGACACTTTGAGGAGTGCCATAAAACAATGGAATTTTTCTTTGATAATTTGCGGGCATGTCATCTAAGTTTCGAGGCAACACGAGAGGTGCAAATCGAGCAGCCATTGCCCTAGGTGGATTTACAACTGGTCTTGGAGATATAAGAGGAGTCAGAGCAGTTGATATATGAGGTGTATGAGGTGTGGATGAAGGCGAGACTATTTCAAATTGTTGACCATAAATATATGGTTGCACGGGAATGGTAGGAATGAAAAGAGGCTCGGTAGGAATTTGTGAACCAGCTGTAACTGCTGATGACCCAAGAGTTGCAGATGCAGACTCTATGAACTCAGGAATATTTGTTGCCACAATGGAATTCTGAATATTCAAAATGTAACTATCAATGGATCTATTAGCTTGTTCAATTTCAAGGTACTTGATAAACTCTGTATTTATGACAATAAAACCAATAGCACTTTCAGACTTGGTCTCAAACAACAACAACTCAAATTGTTCGTCAAACTCAAGATCTTCAAGATACTCAAAAATGGTGGGACATGAATGAGATTTGAATGGAGGAATCACATGACTTTCTTGACGAAGTATTCTCGAAATAATATTGAGATTTTCATACACAGGAGGTGGATCAAGATCCGGATTTTCTCTAGTATGTCATCTGGAAGCCAGTGTGTTGAATTATTTTCAAAAATCAAAGGGACAAAACCAACTTGTTTAGCCTATCAAATTCTAAACTCATCATCCAAAAGTCTAGAATGATCTGATGTACTGGGGAAATTTACAAGTCAGATGTTACGTTTACAAACTACACCAGAGATTGACTGAAACAACTTTTATCTACTTTCGCTAATGCAAACCAAGAGAATTTCGAAGGCTACCTAGCATAACTTCAGGCTCCGTCTGTAGCTTATAAAACAAATAACACTAACAAGAAAACCATTTGATGTCCCCAGTATGGTCGCCACTATGTTATTTCCTAAATCTACATCAAGATGAAGAAGGTAGAGTCTAGGGTAACATCAAACCACGCTTAATCTGGTAGCTAGCCCTACCAGATCGGGAGAGAGCTCTCTCCTTGTCAACCTCGCCAAAAAGAATCAGGGAGGCTTTAGATGACTTTGAAAAACGTTGATTTTAGGCTAGGTATATATGTAAAAGAGTTTGATTTTTTTTTGGGGGTTTTTTGTTGGAATCAAAGGGAAAGACAGATTTTGGGTTCGGGAAATGATCAGTTTTGCAGAGGGCTGAGTGGGGCAAGAAAGGAAAATGTTTTGATGCTTCGAATTCAATGAAATGGATAGATCAGACCTAGGAGGAGTTGAAGAGTGCAAGAGGAATTCAATAATCCTCTTCAGACAGTTGAAAACATGGAAAATTAAACAAAACTCAAGGCAGATCACTACAAATCTAATGAATTCCACCTTTAATACTTGTTTGTTTAACTTAAGAATAAAGGAGAAGGGAAATGATACACATGAAACATCAGTAAACTTACAATCACAGAGAAAAAAAAACCATCAAAACATAGATCCACATGGATCGCAAAGAGTGCTACAAACCCTGGTCTATTCCTTTGCCAAAATGTAGAGATGAAATGTACAATGAAGCTCTAAGCAATCCCAAGTGTCCAACCCTGAAAATGACTGAGAAGATATAAGATATAGACAAGCCTAACTCATTCCCATGCCTATAGGGGTCAAGCTCACTATTTTAGGAGTTTTTTCAACAAGATCTAAAATAAGAACTGGAAAATAGGCAGTGGAACAGCTTGCCTCTATAAGATAGGAAACAGATTCATTCAGTTACAATTCACTTTTTGGTGAATGAATCTACTTGCATGAGTAAAAATGTGCCAAAATTACATCAAAGTCATGAAATTACATCAAGTTACATCAGGAGCTGTACATATGAAGATAAAAAAGTCAAACTGGCCAAAAATAGACGAAAAACTGAGTTGCTGAATGAAAACTAGGCCAAAATTCCCAATGCGCCGCGCCTGAAATCTCCATGTATCGCGCCACTTTGAGGCTGATTTTGAGGGCCTTCCCAGAGTCTAAATTGCATGTAGGATAGCTCATTGGAAAGCTCTACCTGTCATATTTCCAACAGAACTGGAATTTCTGAATTTGGTTTCCATTTTCCCTTCCAAAAATTAGTTTTCCCAACACTGCTTCCTGTGTGTCCAAAAGAGCGCAGAAAGGTCATTTTTAGGGTGTTTTTGATCCCTCAGGCAACCAAAAATTTGTCAAAATCCTTAGCTAATGGGTAGGCATGCATAAATTTTGATGAAAAATCTAGAAATACAATTTTTTCCTCAAGAGGAGCTGCCAATTATAAGCGCGTGCCAAGTGGCACTACGCGTCGGGCAGGAAAATCCGTGTTAAGGCCAAAAAATTCAAAATTGACAAAATGTTTCCCAAATTTCTTGAAATTTGGGCTGCATGTCCACCATCAAGTGCTACGCTAGGCCAAGGAAGCTTCGGCCAAAATTCGGAGTCTATCATGCCTTTTGCGACACTTTAATGCCCTCTTTAACTTTGCCTTCAGGATCTTGATTCGTGCCTTTCAAACATGATTCCTCGCCCAATAATGATTCTTCATGTGCCTGAGCATGTTCTTTTCCATGTTGGACTTCTCCAACAGCTTCTCCAGATGAATATTGACCCTCTCAAGCCAAGTCTCTCTATCAGCCTCAATCTATCACTTAATGGATGTCATCTCGATCTGGCTTCTTTGGGCAGCTTGCCGATTCTCACGGATGTTTTGCAACTCCATGATTGTTTGCTGATCTTCCAACTATTTTTTTCACTGCTACAAGTAATTTATGATCCATTGGGCTCTTTTCATCTTGACGGTCAATGTGTCTATCTCCGCCTTCTGCTCCTGAATAGTCTCTCTCAACTTTGAGCTTGGAGAGCTCAAATCCTCATCAATCAATATGAAACCTGTATCTTGGCCTCCTGAAGGGCCCTCATCCTGCATAGGCCTCTTACCTCTGTCCTGTACTTGTACCTTTGCTACTGATGATGGAAATGAGACCCCTTCCACCCCAGGTGGAGATAGTACTCGCCGGGCTGCTGCAAATAATCCTCTAGTGCCTCTCTGATAAGTGACATATGTCGGCACAGTAGTCTCTGTCTCCTAACCTCGATGCTGATATGAAGGTTCACCTACATCATGAAAAACCTCCGGAGGAACCTAAGGAGCTGTGAAGAAATCATTGGAAATGAAATATTCCCATGAAATACCCTGCAAGCGAAGCTGATGTACAACCATGATCTTAATGAGTGCATAGTGATAAATACTGTTGTACTGTTGCTCGGGAGTTTTCCTCTGCACGGGAGTGGTCATTCTCTCAATGTTCTGACACATGAAATAAGGGATTTTCATCATCCTCACCCTGGTGAAATGCATCAATAACCTGATATGATAGGCATAGAGGCGTGAAAACTGGCCCTCACAACTGAAATATCTAATAATGAGTTTCATCAGAGGCACATAGGACTCCTTTAGGAACCGAAATGGGAACACTCTGCTGAGTTGTTTCACAAAGCTAGGTCTGATATATGGTTCATAATGCACTCTATCCACCTGTTGTCTTTTTTTCCATTGTTCTCCCACATTTGGTATTCCGGTTGTTTGAAAGATTATTTCCGGTGTCAAAGTAAAAGTTACACTGGCAAGGGTGACCTAACCATCATGTAAATGTAATACAAAAAAATGGGCCAACTCCTGATGATCATGAATCCTAGCAATCATTTCACAAAACTGATAGCATGAATGCTCTCGAAAACATGCCATGGCAAGTGGACAAGCCTGCAATTCAGCCAATGAGGTGGGCTCTTCTCTCACATGTCTACCACTTTTATGAGGCCTTCTCAGTGCATGTAGCTTAGTGGTGGAATCACTATCTCGGTCATATGATGTATCAGTGTCTGTCTCCATGATGTTCAAAGTTTATGCAAGGTATATGTTGGCTTGTATGAGATGAAAATGAGAATTTGGGTGTTTTGATTCTATTGCCAAATATGTGTCAAATGGGAGAGACTGTAGAGAAATAGGGGAGTAGCAACAACGAATTTTTTTCAAGTGGAATTTTCCTTTTGAAAACTTGTTATTTGACAAATTTAGGGACAAGGGACAACCACTTGATTTTTTGGGATAAACTTGGGATTTGGAGAAATTTTGCAAATGGGATAGGGATAATGGGAATGAGATGGATATGAGTGGCTTTAAGGATGTCGGGAGATAGGGGAATGAACTGTAGTGATGAGATAACAGTGAGGGGGAGGAAAAACAAGGTGGGAATGGAAAAGTTTGGCGCCAAAATTATTTTTAAAACACCAAATTCAAAACCCTAAGGGAGAAATTATCAACAAGATGATAGGTTTTGGCTTTTGTGTATTCAAATTCTCATAATCCATTTTCAAACATTTTTAAATGGCAATTACAAGTACACATGAACTTACTTGGGAAAAATAGACCGAGTCGATTCAGATTTTTTGGAAGCAATGAAAAAAAATTGTGTTTCGACACTGTGCACTGCGCAGTCAACCCAGTCAGTCGCGTCCTTTTGATGCACCACACTGGTTCAAATTTAAACAGATAAGAGCGGCCCTATGTGTCGCACAAGGAAAATTTTAGGGGCGAATTTTATCCCAAAGGAGAATTTTAAGGGATTTTAAATTTTATTAGGGCGAATTTTTTATTTAAAACCCATTTTCTATACTTTAATAAAGTTAGCCCAATAAATATTTTAAAAATAGTTAATTCTTAAATATTAGCCCACCAAAAAAACGGCGCATAAAACTGGAAACATGAAATTCGCCTCCAATTTTCCAGATTTCCATTGCATTCGCCTGCATTTATAGGGTCGGAGGGAGAGGTTACAGTGATTCGCCCCATTTTTTCACTGGTTCGAAGAGGTGGCTGGGCTTTGTGCACACTGATATTCTTGCTGGCTGAGCGAGGCCGACCCTTTCTGGTCCGTCCCTCTCTGGTCCATTAGGGCCTCCCATAATTCAACGTTTCTGGGTGCAAGATCAACACAGACCCATCTAAACCTGGGTCTGATATCTACCTCTAGGTTGTGAAGATTGAGGTTTCATATCTGAAGGTCCATACGTGAACAAGGTTTCGATTGGCTGTGCTAGTGTCCATATTCAGGGCACCCAGTTAACTGACATAGAAAATCGAGTGAAACAAGTCATGGCGACAATTAGAAAATGTGTTCGAGGATTTTGGGTGGTGAATCGCTCCTACACAGCTACTTTCTTGGGATACCTTCTGTAAAAAGATAAATGTTCAATCTTTGTTCTCTTTTTTGGAATTTAAATCTTTATACTCTGCTATGAAGATGAATTTGTGCATAACGTACATGTGAATTCATTTAACAATGAAATGGCCATGTGTTTTTCATGATTTCAATTTGTTGGGTTTTCATTGGAGACCAAATTTGGGTTTAAATGGTGAACTGTGTTGTTAATGGTCCATAATTTTTAATTGGGTTCAAGCGGTGTAATCGTTTTCTAGGAAGGCATTGATGGGGATGCCATATTATAATCAATGATCTGTGAAGGGAGGCAATTGCATTGTAGTATGTCTTGTACCAACTACTTTGGGAGCAAAATTTTGTAAGTCGATTTAAGGGGTAAGTCTCATCACACATGGGAAGGATATACCGATGCATGCTTTCACATGGATCTCTCCAAAATTATTACACAATTCAATTCTTTCCCTATTATCGATAAGGTTAATCTTGCTATGACAAAGATAAGCTTAGTGGACCAATTTATCTCTTTGTTGATAATTTTGGTATTGGGATTGCTTCAATAGAAAAAGCTTCTCTCACTCTTAATCTACTTTCTCCAGCATTATGTTCAATCCATGATGTAGATGGTTTTTTGTTTCAAGGACGGGTTATCTAGATTGTGGGTATTGGTATATGTTCTTTGTGTATGAGAAAAAACTGCAATTTTGGTTTCAATATCACTACTCTCAGCTGAGATTCACAATGGCTTCATCATCAACCAGAGTAGTGAATGGTTAGGAGTTCACAAGGCTGGCCTAGTGACAATTAGTGATCTTGTCTTGTGGAGGCCCCATCATCATCATCTCCTTATGGTGATGGTAGTTGTATAACTTTTGAGGGGACAACCTCCATTGGGGTTGGGAGTGTGTATGGATGCCTTTCTTGGAGGAAGTGAATCTCTCTTCTTGGAAAGCACTTTGACAATCCTCAAGTAGCGTTCGCTTGAAAGGTAGGACATAGTCAAGTAAGGTAAAAGGAAGAAATTATTCCCTATAGATTTATCTCCTTTGAGCCCCTGCAAAAGGGGTGCAAGATCATGAAGGAAGTGCTTGATGCATCCAGGGATTTTTTCTTCTCTCTCTCTCTCTATATATATATATCCCCAAGGGAAACCTTGCTGGATTCCCCCCTCTTCTTTGGAATATCTAGATGGAGGGAAACTTAGCTGCTAGCTACAATAGTGGTTGGTGACCTTGAGAGACTCTATTGGGTTTGAACCTATGAGTATGGCCTCCCATTAGCAACATGCCTCGGGTGGAGCTTTCAATTGATTGAGTTAACCCTCAAGGGTTTAGAAGTATATATATGTATATGTGTTTGTGTATTTTGTTTTTCAAGGAAAATATCATAGGGAAATCCAAGGAATGCTTCCCCACATTTATAGATGGCATCCCTAGTAAAGCCATTGGCATAGATTAGTGCACCTCAACCGGGGGGATTTGAGCCATGTAACTGCTGGCATAGAACTAGTCAAATTTCTCCTAGCACCATTGGCAACAACCAGTTGAGCTAACCCCTTGGGCTATATGTATATATAGATATATAAACTCCTAGATTGATGAAACTATCTAGGAAAATCACAACCATTTGAAATGATTTAAAATTTAAAATACATTCCACAGCCTTTGACAAACTATAAATTTAGCCTAGATCATGTTGTAGGTTAAGATGTTAGGGGTTATGGTTTTGTAAAGTTGTACATCAAGTTGTGAATAGGGTCTAGTCCTTAAACCAATACAATTTTCTATTATGTGGTGACTCATGTGGATACAGTGAGGCAAAATGCAAAACTAAACTATGTTTTTCCAGGTCTGATAAAGTGTTAGTTATCCATGGATTGAGGAAGAATTATTATTAAGGTTGGAGATTAGAACTTATATACGTTTTCTTGTTCCTAAAAATTTTTCCCCTGTATCTTATCAAGGCCCATTTCACCAGTGTTTTTATTGATTCAAATTGAAAATTAACTCGATAAATCTATAAAAATTCAAATGACAAATCAGAATCATATTGATCCATTTTTGTAGAATCTGGGTTTGGTGATTTCACTAAGTTTTTTGGTAGTTCAATTTAATTCCTATTTTCTTATTCCAGACTTAATTTTCTTGGTGAACACTATGTTTTCCTGATAAAGGATGAAAATTGTAAGTCAACACCTATTTATAAATATAGCAAATTATCTTACTTTCATCTAGACTAGATGTACAAATTTAGGAGTGACAAGCTAGAATCCTACCAAACCATTCATGGACTAATTGGTTTTATCTTTCTTTTATATTGGATTCTCCATGATGTTTAGGTTTACCTTTGAACTAACATAGTATTTTAAACTCCCATTGCTTGATATGCTAAACTGACATTTGATGTTGATCTAATAGGTGATTCATTTGGTACATTATTACCCCATTTTTCTTTAACATAACAAGCCATAGAAAACACCTTTAGCCTTTAGGTAGTAGTTTAGATAGATTAATAAGATGGTCAACCATTTTTTTATTTCTTATTCCCTTATGTTATATTCTTTTCTGACTAATGAATTCCATTGTTTCCTTTGAATATTTTGTTTACAGGTCATTTCCTGAACACTTTGATTGCTAGTATTTGATCTTGTTTTTTGTTATTTAATAAAGCCTGATGCAGTGAGGAAGTTCCTCTGATTTCTAATCTGTTAATAGGTGCATTTTTTGCCTGACATTTCCTCCATGTCATTTTAAGTTTTAAGTGCAATCACGCTTCTCATACTATGCAGGCACATTCATAGAGCAAGGTGAAAGTCCACAATTCTACTTTGAGAAGTATCCAGAGGACAATCCTGCTTTCGGCTTTCTCACATGGCGTTGGGTCTTGGGGATTTGCTTAGATAATGTTTACACAAACCTTTATTTCCTTGGTCTATGCATCTTGTTGGCAACATCATTGATTTCTTGTACTACCACAGCACAACTTCCAATGGTTAAAGTTGCTCGCAGGTTTGCTCTCTTTTTGAGCTGTATCATCATGCACCAGCCTCTCTGTTCTGGAAGATGATATTTGAATGTAAATTGCAACGTTGTTTGGTTCTTATACCTTGTCTAAAAAGTGCATTTAATTTTCTTTTCTTACCTTCTTGTTGTGATAGATAAGACTGTGAAGCCTGGACCTCAGCCTAGTACAGGTTTTAAGTTGATATGGGAATATTTTTGGGATGCCCTCTTCCTTTGCCACACCTTTATCATAATCTCTTTTGATGAATACTAGGTTCTTGAATTAGATTTGACTATATTTTTAAATTTGTATACATTGACCTCACCGACTCTCACATTCAGAAATTCACATAGACTCGGTTTTCAGTTGTGAGTTTACTTTTAATCTTGAACTGAGAATCAAAGTATATTTGACTTGTCACTTGAAAAAAATTCTATTCAAATTTGGTCTTCTCTAATAGTGATAGATCATTTCATGTAGATGGTCATTCATGAAGTCTCGATCAGCCATCCTAAAGCTTGATGTGGCAGATTCACTTCCCAGAGCTCACATTCAGGATCTTGGTGTTGTCCTGATGGGTGCAGGATATGAGGTAAATTTTTAAAATAGTCATACCATTTGGGGAATGAGGCCATCTCATGTATCCTGCATTTGATCTGTGACTAGATTTCTTAATAATGATGTGGATGATTTAATCTTGTTTGGTTTCTTAACATTCATGGATTGCAGGACTTTTAGAGTAATTCAACTCTGTATGGATTCAAAGGGCTTGCTGGTAGGGTTGCCCCTATTGGTGTCCATGGAGCTGTTTTTCTCATAATGGCAGGACCAACCTTTAGTTCCATGGGGGCATATCGAGGTTCAGTTACAGTTCCTCAAGGCCTGAAATTTAGGATGGGAGATGTGCTTAATCCAAATGGGATTTTATCAAGGCCAATATCTGCTTTTGCGATTGAAGTCCACGTTAACAAATTTTACATTGATTACTATGAAAATGGAGAGGTACTTATCTTTCTCAATTGAGAAGCACATAGAGCTTGTGTTATTTCAACCCCTTTCCCCTCTTAAAAACCTTGTACACAAAAAAATGTTAAAAGAAAAAGGAAAGGAAAGGCATGCTAGCTGGCACTATTAACACACTATTTCTCTTCCTTTTACGTAACTTGACTTTTTACTGTTGAGAATCTAAAATTTATGGGGTAATTTTTTTTTTTTTGAAACAACAATGTTGAAGCAGCTCGCTCTTTACAACATGGTTTGCAGGTATCCAATGGATTAAGATACAACTCTCCTTTGTTTGTATAGGTATCCCAATTTCACTCAGACCTTTCTCTACGGAATATGGATGGCAAGGATGTTTTAAGGAAGACAATCAGTGTGAATCACCCTTTACGTTTTGGAGGGGTAACTATATATCAAACTGATTGGGGTATTTCAGCTCTTCAAGTACACAAATATGGTGCAGGGCCATTCAATATTTCAATGGCTACCTTACAGAATGGAGATAAAAAGCTTTTTGGTACATTCTTGCCACTAGAAGATGACACTAGTTATACCAAACCTAAAGGAATGTGAGTTGACATTGCAAACCTCTTCCTGGCTTGTAATTTTCAAATTTACTCTTTACGTGTGTAAATTTTTTTTAGAGTAATTAGCTACAAGTTTCTAACAGTATGTCTAAGCTGGTCAGTTTTCTATTAATATTTTTGGGCACTGCAGATCAATTTTGGATTGGAAATATTGGAGTTAGCAAAAAGGATGGATCATGAACATGCAAAGAAAACAGAGTGCCTACATCTTCTCTATATGCAACAATCCATATCCAATTCATTTTTTTCCTTGAAGTTGCCCAGGTTATAAATGCATCAAATACTGAGAAATTCTAAATATGTAACCTTTTTCTAAATATTTGGTGCACACTGAAGTAGAGCTAAAATGGATTTGTGCTAAGTATATATATTTTTACATAGATAAGCTAAATACATCGTGGTGGGGTATTGATCATTTTTTTAAGGGGTATATGTATA
This sequence comes from Pinus albicaulis, assembly GCA_034641835.2. Classification (NCBI taxonomy): domain Eukaryota; kingdom Viridiplantae; phylum Streptophyta; class Pinopsida; order Pinales; family Pinaceae; genus Pinus; species Pinus albicaulis. The sequence continues at coordinate 938,618,263 of CM076582.1, forward strand.
AAATTTGGGTGTTTCTCAAAGATTGTGGAGTTCAAAGCAGTATTACGAGCCTTGAAGTGATCTGTGGTATTCCTGTTCTAATTATGCAATATTTCATGTTCATAGTTATGGTACGCATTAGCCAAGACACTGTCAAAGAGGACTGTATGGGCGCTGGCCATGGAGAAAGTTGTGTCAGGGTATTTCTAAGCAAATATATTAATCTCCAAAATTATTTAAGATTGGGCATTCAAGTCTTTGGCAAACATGTTGATAAGCGCTCCTATGGTGCTTTTAGAAAATGGGATATCAATTGCATGACAAGTTGTTGATGTTCAAATAACTGGCCAAATTCTTTCTCAAATCACTAAAGCAGCCAGTCTGTGGGCGTTGGAGATATCAAAAAATAAATTCAGTGGAACTATTCCCTCTGGCACTAGACAACTGTGGAATCTCAGCAGCTTTCTGACCAGTCACAACAATATATCAGGGACTATTCCAGTGGAACTCACTATTTTATCCTCACTATCAAGGCTTTCTCTTGATCACAATATGTTGTATGGGGAGCTTCCTGGGACAATAATATCATGGAAAGGTCTTTCTCAACTTAACCTTGCCAACAACCGCATCACCAGATCAATTCCTGCATCGCTTGGGTTGCTGCCTGTTCTTAACAGCCTTGACCTATCAAACAATTTGCTTTCAAGGAAAATACCTCCTGAGTTAGACAATCTCAAGTTGAGTTTTCTGAATGTGTCTGACAACCTTTTGTTTGGCTCTGTTCCTTTTGGTTACAATAATATGGCCTATGATTAAAGTTTTCTTGAAAATCCGGGCCTTTGTGGAGGCGAGCCATTAATCCTACCTTCATGTTTCCAGCAGAAAGGAAGATCTGAAAGCCATCTATATAGGGTATTAATTACGGTTATTGCTGTGATAGTAGTACTTTTCTTGATTGGTATAGGTTTCTTGTATAAGACATACAAGAATTTTGTTCGGGTTAAATCAAGTACAGAGTCATGGAATCTCACAGCCTTTCACAGGGTAGAATTTGATGAGTTAGACATTCTGAAGAGATTGACAGAATATAATGTTATTGGAAGTGGAGGTGCAAGCAAAGTGTACAAGGCAACACTGGGAAATGATAATATTGTTTCTGTGAAATAGATCTGGAACAACATGAAACTGTAGTCTGCCCAAGACAAGGGATTTCAAGCAGAGGTGGAGACTCTAGGGAATATTAGGCATGCCAACATTGTCAAGTTGCTCTGCTGCATATCTAGTTCAGATTTACTAAGGCATGCCAACTTTGCCTTTGGATTTACCTTGAAAAAAAAATCTCTGTTTTTTTTGCTACTTATTCCCACAATCTGTAGACTTTGATACAGATAAGTAGTGATTAATGACAAATGAAATGTAATCAAGATGTTTCTTTAGTCTAGATATTATTGCTACTACAATCACTCTTTTTAGAAATGTAACACAACACATTTCTTCACCATTCCTCTACTGTAAAATAAGCTACACTAGAAGATACACCTTGGGTGTTAAAATATCCCTTTTTTGTGTAGCTTCTAAAATGTCCTCATTTGTTCTAGATACATTTCCCACATATTATAAGCATAAAATAAACCGAAGTCCTCAAGACAGTTGGGGGATGTTAAAAGTTCATCATTACTAATGCAAATGTTACTGCCACCTGACAACTTTTCAAACAAGCTTGAGAATCTGAGTGATATTTTTTATTTTAATGTTATAAGGTCGATCATTATATTAGCTTTAAATACCATCATTAGAATGGTGGAAATAATTCCACATAAGACATTTCAAATTGGGAAAAATTCTATATCAAATATCTAAACAATTATTAACTGTTTGACCTTCTAGACCCTACAAACAATTTATACCATATTATGTATACCTAAAACCATTTGAAAATTCCTTATGAAATATTTACAAATGAAATTATTTAGTGTCAGTTTCTCCTTTTGGGATTATCCTTCCTTCAAATAATGCTATAAAGTCCCCTGTGATAAAAAATATTGCCTATCAGCAATTTTTGATCTCTTCTTCCCAATCGGTTTAGGGTCATTTTCCGTGGTGGTAAACATCATATTCCTTGGTGGAACACCACACAATATTGTTATTTTTAGATTGAAAAGGAAATTTTATGGGTTTTGTTTATTTGATTGATGTGAATCATTTTCTACTTTCTTTTCCTAGAGGTTATATAAAATGAATGTGCCACTATTGTAAGACACATTGTAAGTTCCATGTTGCCATGACATTGATCATGAAATACGAGACTAAATTAAAATTATTTTGTTGGGAAGGACACTTTTTTACCATAGACTCTAGTTTATTTAAATAGTTGAGAGAGCAATCTTAGAGGTTTACTCACAAATTCATTGAAATTGAAAGAAGGTATAGTATTCTAAGGAAAGTGTCCCTGATGTGCAACTCAATTGTCGTATTATGTAAATAAAGAGACTTTAAATTCAAATCCTTGGAGGATACAAATATAATGATATGATAATATTGGTCCTATAAGTATAATGAAAGGGACAATTAAAATTAAAAATAAATAAATAAATATGTAAACAAAAACATTCAATTCATACACCCATTTCTCTTTTCTTTGATATGTTCGCATCTTTCCAACCACAATGAGAGAGGAAGAGAACATGCATCCAGCTACCCAAATATGTCAAACATATAAGTATCAACCATTTCACTATGAACCATTGTCAACAATTTCAAGCTGCTCTGATGCCAAATGGGAGCCTGTATGAATAGCTTCATATTTCTCAATGGGAAACGTTGGATTGGCCTACTCGTTATAAGATTGCTTTTGGTGCTGCTAAGGGAATGTCCTACCTGCATCATGGCTGCTCCCCTCCAATAATACATAGGGATGTTAAATCATATAATATATTGTTGGATTCTGAATTGGAGGCCCATATTGCTAATTTTGGTTTAGCTAGAATTGTAGAGAAGCTGGGTCAGATGAATGTAATGTCAGGGGTTGCTGGAAAATATGGATATATTGCCCCAGGTAAGAATTTACCCGGCACCAGGGAAGTTGTGGAAATGCGGCTTTCCTGCAGCACAGATGAACAAATTAGAAAGGAAGCAACTACCACTTTGTCTCCCCATCTCAAGAGGAATCCCAGTGCTTTTAGATATGCTTTCCCTTCTATATGCACTAGCACATGTCCATTTAATGACACTAAATGTGGCATAGACTTGTGACCTTTACCTTAATTTATAGCCGATATTAAAAGCATTGTTCAGTGATGCTCTTGTCCAAACAGGAGATACATCTATCCATGTGGAAACATTTCACCAATCCCTTGCAAAGAAGCAGTTGTTATCCCCAAAATCACCAAGAACAAAGTTGCAGACAAATAATAAACCTATTGGGTATTTAGCAAAGACATCAGAAGATCCACGAGCCAGATTTGGTGACAAGTCATATCACAGCTAGAATCTCACTCTCTCGATAGCAGCACGCATATGAGCTGTTGTTCTGTAGCATAGCCTTCAAAACAAGAATCAAGTTGAGTTTAACATTCCCTTTAGTGTATATAATAGGGAATTTTTGCAGCACAAATGTGAAACATTATATGCAGGGTAGCCTGTTTTGAGATTGTTCTATCAAAGAGATGATGACAAAGGAATGGATGTAGAACAATGCGGTACATCATGGATGAATGATTGGTAGTAACTTCGTTGAATCTCTTCTATCATTTAAAGGTAGTCATGAGGCTTTGTTGTCTGGTTATTGTATTGAGAATTGTAGTATATTTTAACCTTTAATTAGGCATCTGCAAATGAGGAATTGTAACCACAAAAAGTAGTATCTATCAAAGGAGGATATACAAACAGTCTACCAGAGTGTGAAGATACCTCCAAGAATTGTATGAAGTAGAATAACGTTGAGTAATTTTCATTTTGTCACTGAAGATTGTGTCTATATGGCATGTTTTATTACATGCTTCATCTTTAATGCAAGTCATATATTAAATTGGATTCAATTGGTGTATTACTGTTAAAGTCTACATAGACTTCCTACGAGAAAACACTTAACTTTAACCCTTATGCACTTTATTTTTGGCCATCTATCTAATAATTAGTTATGTTCTCTTACCACCAGTTATGTTCTCTTTGAGGAAATCAAAAAATAAATTTACAACCCACTGATTACTTAATTCACACAGAACTTAACAAAAATAGCTTTCCTTGTTGTGCAGGTGTTTATTACTGTTGTGAATTGTGTGTGGCACTGAACTAGGATTGAATTTAATACACAGTTCAATGCTTAGATTTTTTTATAATCCAGAGCCAATTCATCCCTTTATCTTGTCCATTCTGGCCACATTTCATGATTGAAAGTATGATTAGGTCAAGGTTCATCCAGGGTGAAAATTGTTTCAGTCATAATTGACTTCATCATATCCACGAACAACTTGCCAGTAATTCATATCTGGCCACATTTTTCATGCCTATAGAACAACATGGTTCTTTGGGTTATATTTTATTTGGACTTATAAGTTATAACTACCAGATTTGAAAAGATGCATATACTGAAAATGTGTCTCTCCTTGTACAAATTTAAAACAAGACATCATTTGTACAACAATACTACGAGAGCATTGGCAAGTTCTAGAGTGGACCTCCTCTCCAATCAATGGAGCTATCAGGTAAATACAGGGTGCCACTGCTACTACTTGTGGGATTCTGCTACAAACAGATTCATGGCACGGCATGGGCATGACATGGGGAATTCCGAATCGAGTTTTTCTAATGGTTCTCTTCATGTTGATGGTTATAATTTTAACAGATTCGGCAGGGTGGCTACAACTGGCACATATTCCTTTCAATATCCAGATTTTGAAGGCACAAGAAGGAATAATATTTTGAATAAGTGAGAAGCAGTTCACCTTATTATAGTTACCATGCTAGGTCTTCCTTTAAGAGATTCCCAGCATCAAATCATTTCCATAAATATGGTTCTGTAAGAGTTGTGATGGTGTTGTAATGTAAATTATGTTTTCATAGTTGAACATCTGAAGTATTTTGCGATATTGTTACGGTACCATGGCACCTAGATCGGATCCAATGTTTATCAACACTTTTTTAATAACATGTTTTCTTTTCTTCCCGTTGTTGTTCATTTCTCCTCAAACTCCTCTCCAACCTCAATATCAGTGCTAGTAGTAGCATGAGCAACACCACTATGCTTAGCAGAACTAGAAGAACGTGTTTTCCAAACTGCATGAGAACTACTTCCCTCTTGAGTCACCATGTGCCATGCTTGGTCTCGGTGGTTCTCTTCCTTCTCCTCTTGGTTCAACTACCATATCTTCATTGGAAATACCACCCCGAACTCCACTAGACAACGATTCGCCATTTTGTAGTAGTGATTCACCATTTGTACTGGTGATTCGCCATGATTTTACAAGATAATATAATCTCATGAGAAATTCGCCAAAAAATTATATATAAATATTATATTATTAATAAAATCGCCTTCCATTTTTTCTATGTATCATGGGGATTTGCCCATTTATTATATATATAAATTTAGCGGGGTTCTTAAAATTTTCCCTGGCGCCGCACTCATCTTATGCGCTGCGACCACGGCCCAGTGCGTCGCACCACTCAATTTCAACACAGTTTGGCCTCCAAACTTGTCTCTTCACTCCACGATTTTATTTGGCTCCTTGATGTCTTTGGCATGCAAATGGAGTTTTGAATTTGAAAATATTTTATATATACCAAAGATTTTAATTTTTCATTTGAAAAACCCACTTTGTAATGTTTGTAAAACTTTGACACTTCACTTTTTAAATGAACTCTGTTTTGCTTGATTTTGATTCTTGGACTGAATGATGAGCTTCTTGTCTGTTTTGTGGGGATGGATGGCATGGAATTTTGGCAAAGGCAACCAGGGCTGCGAATGGAGCGTTATTACAACTGAAGAACTTAAAAATTACATTGCATTTATTACATAAGGATAAAATAGACAATTTTTCTTCAAAACAGAGTTTTGAAGAAAAAATCATTATTGAACATATGATAATGAAAATTTTGTAGTGAAAACTTATTTCGAACCTCCCTCATGTGCCTAATGACATTATTAGTCATTTTGAGACCAGATTGATAAAACCGTAGACCTAATGAGATGAAAAACCCTAAAATCACTCTTTGTAGACTATAAAACCAAAAATGACCGCGAATGATTTTAATGAACAGAAATAGACCAACAGGTACAAGACATGAGGGATATGACTGAAAAGACCCTACCGTCAGATGATCCATGCTCCTAATGGAATGCAACTAATTGAACTAAGTGAGACACCTAAAATGAAATGCAACAAGAGAAACTTGATCTCTGACGGAGGGATGAAGATACCGACTATAACACTATGGATCAATCAAAGGAGTTTTGTGGGGAAAATAAACTGGCGGGAAGGCTCCTACGCACTCTACCGAAACTAAACGTTTTGAATATTTTTTTGAAATGTACGCAATGAAGTTTTATAAGTTTGTTAGACTTTGGTTAATGTTTTATATATTATATGTCGCAACAACACAATTTTTGATATGTTTTTAACTCAGATTATATATATATATATATATATAAGATTTGTAATAGACATAAAATGTGTGTGTAATAGAGTGAGCCCGAAGGCTGAGAACATAGAGTGTGTAAAAGGTAGAGAGTCATATTCCGAGAGCGACTGCATGTCCAAATAGACAAAGAGAGAGCGGTGTGCTTTGTAGTAGCCAGAAGATTTTTTTTGCATTGTAAATCCAGAACAACTGCAGTTCTGAAGAAGTGTTTTTTGTAATAGTTCGGAGTTTTTAATGAGAAAGAGTGTTTACTACATCCATAGTTGTCCATAATTTATTTGTGAAATCTATGTGTTTATAGAGGAATTTTATTTCCTCTCGATTCGAGTTATTATTTCTAAGAGGTTTCATGCAAAAAAAAACTATAAAATGTTAATGGACATCTTTCTCCCATTCCATTGGAGAATTAGAGATCACTGGTGTTCTTGCGACTCAAAAATTCTATATTGTTGTCTCTCTTATCATGTCGAAACATTTCATTTCTCCGTTCAATGATGCCACAAACATTGAACTTCAAAATCTTTGTGCCTATCTCAAGCGCAGAAGTAAAATTGAGGTGGTATAGTGGTTAGCATGTGTATTCTGATAACAATTTTTTTTCCCAAATGGCTCTGTTGAATATTTTTCTTCTGAAGGTTTTTTGTTGTGAAACCAGCTCCAAAAATAGAAGAAAAGAGATATCAACACCTTAGAAATAAGCCACTTCGAGGGGGAAACCTCCAATGCAATACATGAATGAACAATTCTTCGATGATTCAAATTACAAACCTCCTTTCTATATATAGGAGTCCATGGGGCCACCATGTAATCCTAGTGGGGTCAATATGTAATCCTACTTGACCCAAAAATAATAATTTAAGGGCACAATAATAACAATATGGGGGTTGCAAGGGTACAATAATAATAATAAGGGGGTTACACTAACAACAGTAAGGGACTATAGTAGCAATATAGGGACCTAACATGTCCCTCTCCTTCAAAAAAGTTTTTTCCTCAATCCTTGAGTAGCTCTGGGTGCTTCTGTATAAAATTCTCATCCTACCATGTAGAATCTTCACTGGGTAAGTTCTTCCACTTGATGATAGACTCTGAAATTGATCGATTCTGTAGCTGTTGAGTTATGGTTTCCGTGACTGCTTCAGGTTCCAATATGATTTTTCCTTCCTCAGCAAGCTCTGGCAATATTGTTTGAACTAAAATATTTTCACCTATAAGTTTTTTTAAGCATGAAACATGGAAAATTGGACGCACTCGTGAAGAATCAGGAAGCTCCAATTTTTATGCCATAGTACCAATATTTTGCAACACCTTGTAAGGACCATAGTACTTTGGCGATAATCTATTATCCTTCTTAGCTTTCTTGATGGACATTTTTTTGTATGGTTGTAGCCATAAAAATACCCAGTCTCCTACATCAAAACTTCTCTCGCTGCGATGTTGATATGCCTATTTTTTCATTCGATTTTGTGCCAAATTCAGGTTGTCCTTTAAGGGTTGGAGAACTTCTTATTGATGCTCGATGTGATCTTCCACTACTTGAACCTTCGAATTTTCTCTTAAAGATGATGTGATGGATGGTGGATGATATCCATAAAGTTCCATAAATGGGGTCATTTCTGATGCAGTATGGAAGGAAGTGTTATACCACCATTCAGCGAGAGGTAACCACTTGACCCATTGTGTTTATTTATCAGATACAAAACGACGAAGATATCCTTCCAAACATTTATTTACCATCTCAGTTTACCATCAAATTGAGGATGATAAGATGAGCTATGAGTTAATTCGGTACCCAAACAAGAAAATAAATCCATCCAAAAATTTCCAGTAAAAGTGGGATCTCTATCGCTCACAATAACCCTTGGGTTTCCATTTAGCTTTTGAATTTTTTCCATAAATGTAGTAGCAACTGTACTTTCTTTAAATGGATGAGATAATGCACAAAAGTGTGCATACTTGGTAAGTCTATCAACTACCACCATGATGACACTCTTTCCTGTGATAAAATCCATTGAAATCTCCTCCCAACGTTGACCTGGAATGGATAAAGGTTGTAGAAGACTCGGGGTCTTAATTGTCTCAACTTTATTCTGCTGGAAAACCAAACATTCTTCCACAAACTTTTCAATATTAGATTTAAGGCCATCCCAAAAAAATTATTTCTTCACCCTGTGGTAAGTTTTTAAAAATCCTGAGTGTCCTCCCAAAGGAGAAGTGTGCAATTCCAAAAGAATCTTTTGTTTTAGTTGGGAATTCTTACAAAGATATAAGCGATTTTTGTACCATAAGGAATCATTTTTCCAACTAAATGTATCATATGTACTAGGATCTTGCTGCAACTTTTGAATGAGTGTCCACACTTATTCTTCCTTATTCCATTCATCTCTTTCTTCGGTTATCCAATCTAGTTGGATAATAGAAATGGCACAAAGCAATGCTTCCACCTCTTCATTCTTTCTTGAGAGTGCATCTGCAACAACATTTAGCTTCCCTTTTTTGTAGATTAATTGAAAGTCATAACCCAACATCTTTGTGACCCATTTTTGCTGCTCTTCTGAAGATAGTCTTTGTTCCAAAAAGTGTTTAAGACTATCATGATTAGTTTTTACCTTGAAGTGTCTTCCCATTCGGTAAGTTCTCCATTTCTTTAGCGCATGTAGTATTGCTAACATTTCCTTCTCATAAATAGGTTTCTGTAAATACATTCCTCTGATTGGACGACTTTCAAAAGAAATGGGTCTTCATTCTTGCATTAAAACAACACCAATTCCATTTCCTGAGGCATTACATTTCATAATAAAGGTTTTTGTGAAGTCTGGCATAGCTAAGACCAGTGCTAGGCAAAGTGCCTCTTTAAGATGTTCATAGGCCTTAGTTGCTTCAGGAGTCAATGAAAATGCATCTTTCTTAAATAATGCTGTTAGAGGTGCTTCTATTCTCCCATAATTCTTAACAAACTTGCAATAATACCCTGTTAACCTGAGAAATCCTCAAAAATGATTTATGGTTGTGGGGACTTTCCATTCCTTAATGGCTTTAATTTTTTTTGGGTCTACCTTAACACCCTCCTGAGATACAACATGACCCAGATATTCCACCTCTTGTACTCCAAAGAAAAATTTGGATGTTTTTGCATATAATTGTTTCTCCTGCAATAGTTTGAGCACCCTGTCAACATGTTGAACATGATCCTTCCAAGATCTGATGTAGATTAGCATATCATCAAAAAATACTAGCACAAATTTTCTAAGGAAGGGTTTGAAAATGGAATTCATCAACACTTGAAATGTAGAAGGTGCATTGGTAAGGCCAAAAGGAATGACCAAAAATTCATAATGACCCTCATGAGTTTGAAATGTTGCTTTCAGAATATCTTCAGTCTTCATGTTGTGTAACCAGCTCCAAAAGTAGAAGAAAAGAGATATCAACGCCTTAGAAATGAGCCACTTTGAGGGGGAAACCTCCAATACATTACATAAATGAATAATTCTTGGATGATACAATTTACAAAACCTCCTTTCTATATATAGGAGTCCATGCGGCCATAATGTAATCCTAGTGGGCCACAATGTAATCCTAGCCGACCTAACAATAATAATTTAAGGGCACAATAATAACAAAATGGGTGTTAAAAGGGTACAATAATAACAATAAGGGGGTTACACTAACAACAATAAGGGACTATACTAGTAATATAGGGACCTAACATGCCCCTCTCCTTCAAAAAGGTGTTTTCCTTAATGCTTGAGTAGCTCTGGGTGCTTTTGTATAAAATTGTCATCCTCCCATGTAGAATCTTCAGTGGGTAAGTTCTTCCACTTGATGAGATACTCTGAAATTGATCGATTCCGTAGTCATCGAGTTCTTGTTTCTCTGACCGCTTCAAGTTCCAATATGATTTTTCCTTCCTCATCAGGTTCTGGATATATTGTTTGAACTGGAAGATTTTCACCTATAAGCTTCTTTAAGCATGAAACATGGAAAACTGGATGTACTCGCGAAGAAGCAGGACGCTCCAATTTGTATGCCATAGTACCAATCTTTTGCAACACCTTGTAAGGACCATAGTACTTTGGCGATAATTTATTATCCTTCTTAGCTTGCTTGAGGGACATTTTTTTGTATGGTTGTAGCCATAAAAATACCCAATCTCTCAAAACTTCTCTCGCTGCAATGTTGATCTGCCTGTTGTTTCATTCGATTTTGTGCCAAATTCAGGTTATCCTTTAAGAGTTGGAGAACTTATTGCTGATGAACCTTCCACTACTTGAACCTTCGAATTTTCCCTTAAAGATGATGTGATCGATGGTGGATGATATCCATAAAGTGCCATAAATGGGGTAATTTTTGCTGCAATATGGAAGGAAGTGGTATACCACCATTCAGTGAGAGGTAACCACTTGATCCATTATGTTTGTTTATCAGATACAAAGAAACGAAGATATCATTCCAAACATTTATTTACTATCTCAGTTTGACCATCATATTGAGGATGATAAGATGAGCTATGAGCTAACTAAGTACCCAAACAAGAAAATAACCTCGTCCAAAAATTTCTAGTAAAAATGGGATCTCTGTCGCTCACAATAACCCTTGGGCTTCCATGTAGCTTTTGAATTCTATCCATAAATGTAGTAGCAACTGTACTTACTTTAAATGGATGAGATAGTGCACAAAAGTGTGCATACTTGGTAAGTCTATCAACTACCACCATTATGACATTCTTTCCTTCAAACTTATGTAAACCTATGATAAAATCCATTGAAATCTCCTCCCAATGTTGACTTGGAATGGATAAAGGTTGTAGAAGTCCCGGGGTCTTAATTGTCTCCACTTTATTCTGCTGGAAAACCAAACATTCCGCCACAAACTTTTCAATATCAGATTTAAGGCCATAAAAAAAAAATCTTTATTCACCCTGTGGTAAGTTTTTAAAAATCCTGACTGTCCTGCTAAAGGAGAAGTGTGCAATTCCAGAAGAATATTTTGTTTTAGTTGGGAATTATTACAAAGATATAAGCGATCTTTGTACCATAAGGAATCATTTATCCAACTAAATGTATCAGATGTACTAGGATCTTGCTGCAACTTTTGAATGAGTGTCCAAACATATTTTTCCTTCTTCCATTCATCTCTTGCTTCAGTTATCCAATCTGGTTGGATAATAGAAATGACACAAAGCAATGCTTCCACCTGTTCATTCTTTCTTGAGAGTGCATCTGCAACAACATTAAGCTTTCCTTTTTTTTATATTATTTCGAAGTCATAACCCAACATCTTTGTGACCCATTTTTGTTGCTCTTCTGAACATGGTCTTTGTTCCAAAAAGTGTTTAAGACTATCATGATCAGTTTTTACCTTGAAGTGTCTTCCCATTAGGTAAGTTCGCCATTTCTTTAGTGCATGCAGTATTGCTAACATTTCCTTCTCATAAATAGGTTTCTATAAATACTTTCCTTTGATTGGACGACTTTCAAAATAAATGGGTCTTCCTTCCTACATTAAAACTGCACCAATTCCATTTCCTGAGGCATCACATTCCACAATAAATTTTTTTGTGAAGTCTGGCATAGCTAAGACTGGTGCTAGGCACATTGCATATTTAAGATGATCGAAGGCCTTAGTTGCTTCAGGAGTCCATTAAAATGCATCTTTCTTCAATAATGTTGTTAGAGGTGCTACTATTCTCCCATAATTCTTAAAAAACTTGCGATAATACCTTGTTAACCCGAGAAATCCTCGCAACTGCTTTATGGTCATGGGGAATTTCCATCCCTTAATGGCTTTAATTTTGTTAGGGTCTACTTTAACACCCTTGTGAGATATAATATGACCCATATATTCCACCTCTTGTACTCCAATGAAACATTTGGATGTTTTTACATATAATTGTTTCTCCTACAATAGTTTGAGCACCTTGTCAACATGTTCAACATGATCCTTCCAAGACCTGCTGTAGATTAGTATATCATCAAAAAATACTAGCACAAATTTTCTAAAGAAGGGTTTGAAAATGGAATTCATCAACCCTTGAAATGTAGAAGGTGCATTGGTAAGGCCAAAAGGCATGACCAAAAATTCATAATGACCCTCATGAGTTCGAAATGCTGTTTTTGGAATATCTTCAGTCTTCATTCTAATTTGATGATATCCTGGACGAAGATCCAACTTGGTAAAATAAATTGCTCCATGTAATTCATCCAATAATTCATCAATCACAGGAATGGGAAATTTGTCTTTAATGGTGAGCTTATTGAGCTCCCTATAGTCTGGACACATTCGCCATGATCCATCCTTCTTGTGTACCAATACTACAGGAGCAGAGAAAGAACTTTGACTAGGTTGAATTATACCCGCCTTTAACATTTCTGCAATCATACGTTCAATTTCGCTCTTTTGGAAGTAAGGATATCTATAAGGCCTGATGTTTGGAGGAACACTTCCCGGAATCAAATGAATAGCATGATCATGATCACGAATAGGTGGGAGTCCTTTGGGAGTTTCAAACACCTTGGAATGATTGTCCAAGACTTGTTGGAGATCTGCAGAAATAGATGATTTTGATGTTGGAACTTCTAGTGAGCTTAATTGTGCAATTACGCCTCGTTTCTCTTTCTTTAGAAGCTTTGTCATGACATTAGAGCTTATTATCCTTCCAGGCTTCCCTGCAATACCCCGTAATTCGACTTCCTTTCCTTCTGAAAAAAATTTCAAGAAAAGTTCTTGAAAATTAAAAGCTACCGTCCCCAAAGATTGTAACCATTGTACTCCTAGTACAACATCAGCACCTCCCATAGGAATGGAAAGCATTGGAATAGTAATTACATATTCCCCCATGGTTAGCTTTGATATTATGGAATTTCCCAGAGCAATTTATAGTTCCTCCATTTGCAACCATCACTTGACATTCTGGTGCTGGGTATAGGAAACAATTTAATTCCTTGGCTACCTTACAATGAATAAAATTATGGGTGCTACCTGAATCAATCAACACTATTACCTTTTTCTTCTTCATTTGTCCTTCTATCTTGAGAGTTTGATGAGTGGTAATTCCTACCAATGCATTACACGATATGGTTGGATTCATTTCTTCCTCTTCTAGGGCTGGTTCCTGGTGTATATCCTCTTCTTGTTCATTTTCTTCTTCCTCTTCACAATCTATGTAAAATAATTTCTTCTCAGCACACTTATGACCTTTAGTGTATTTGCTATCACAATTGTAGCAAATCCCTTTTGCTCTTTTTTCTTCCAATTGTTGTGGTGTCAACCTTGTAGGTTGTGGAAATCTAGGCGTAGCAACACTTCCTTCTTTATAGAATTGAGTGGTAGGCTTCCTTGCCGCCATTATTTTACATTCAACTTTTCTTGCCAACCTGAATGCCTTCTCCAATGAATCTGGTTCCAAAATGCAAACTTCATGTTGGATATTATCCTTTAAAGTGCCTATGAAGAGATCGATCCTGTGTTCCTCTGGAATATCAGTTACCCTTATATTAAATTTTTGGAATTCCTCAATGTGCTGCCCCACTAAACCCTTTTGTTTGAGATTTATCAATTGGCTAAAGAAGCTGTCGCACTTTGTATCCTCATAATGTGCTATCATTTGTTCCGTAAAAATTGACCAAGTGACAATTGTTTTACGGGAGCAAAGCCATCGATACAATACAAATGTATTTTGCTCTAAATGTAAAGTTGCAATGCGTACCTTTTGTGTGTTTTGCACGTTATGGAGATCAAAATATTGCTCCATCTGTAGTATCCATGTTACAGGATCCTTTCCATCAAACCTCCTCATATCCATTTTTGGAATATGGTGGTTCTTCCCGCCAACATTCGAGTTTATGAAATCATGATTAACATTTATTTTGTTCTCATCAGGAGGTTCTTCTCCTATATTTCCGCCATTAGGAATCATTTCTGGTTTTAAGCTTGTCATCAAGCCTTCCATGTATGCTTTTAGATCAATCTTCATGTTTTCCATGTTGTCTTTCATGTCATCGCTAGCTTCATTGCAACTTCGCGCCTATAATCTTTCCAACTGGTACAATAATACTTATTCTACTTTCCTTGCCTTCAAAACTTATTTGTTCTTTGTTGCTCTTTGCGAGAGTGAAATTTGTTGCACTTGCTCTTGTAATTTTGATAGATCATGTTGCAATTATTCATCTTCATGAGTCATAGTAGAGCCTTCTAGCGGCTTAATGGGTGTTGAATTATTTTTACGGGGCATCTTTTAGAACCCAATACTGATATCTATTCTACAATATGCCCTTGGAATCAATTCAAATTGATTCTTCAAACAAGACTTATGCAATTCGGAAAAAATACACACATTTTTCTTGCTTTTGAGGAGCTCGATATTGAAATTGGATTATCTTTGTGATTGTAGCACTTCAATCTTTGATTTTTGGTACCAACGTAGCCCTCTGAATTATCTTTCGAATGCCATAGGTCTAACCTGATTTGGATTCTCCAAGACAAAGTTGTGTCCAATCTCCCACAATGATCTAATTATGGACTGGTTCAGTAGAGCGAACTTGTACGAATTGCCACGTGTCACTATTTCATCCTTTGTCTCTAAAATTGATAGCCAAGAAACTAAATTTCGTGTAGTTGTGACCAATTTTTACGGCACTCCAATCCGATGCCCAGAGAGAGAGTTATTGAACTTTTCCCACGATCACCACTTTGAGATGAAATTCAGGAGCTTGAAAAATCACTACCTTCCACAGATCCTTATGGAGTCATTTATTACGAAGACAAGATCTTCTTGATTTTGATGAATTTCTTCGAGTTTGACTTCACATCATAAGAATTTCAGATTCTGAACCTTCATAGAAAAAAAATTATAGTGCAAATGCCACGATGAC
The DNA here is from genome assembly GCA_034641835.2 of Pinus albicaulis. Lineage (NCBI taxonomy): Eukaryota > Viridiplantae > Streptophyta > Pinopsida > Pinales > Pinaceae > Pinus > Pinus albicaulis. Next base: position 938,633,751 of record CM076582.1, read on the forward strand.
CTGTTTAGGAGCCTGAAAAAAGACGTAACTTCCACAGATCATATCTCCGAAACTATTGTGAACCAAGATATGAAATTTTTAGAAAATATTCCTCATAATTTTGTCTTCGTACCCTAAAAAATTTCATCTTTTGAAACTTCTTAGAACAAAAGTTATAGCAAAATGCGATGTTGAAGCTGCCGGGCGTGAAACCCTTGAATTCAAAGCTACGTGCAAATGTTGTGTACTTGACTCAAAAATAGAAGAAAAAGAGATATCAACATTAGAAATGAGCCATAGAAACCTCAATACATTACATAAATGAATAATTCTTGGATGATACAATTTACAAAACCTCCTTTCTATATATAGGAGTCCATGGGGCCATAATGTAATCCTAGTGGGCCACAATGTAATCCTAGTCGACCTAACAATAATAATTTAAGGACATAATAATAACAAAATGGGGGTTAGAAGGGTACAATAATAATAATAAGGGGGTTACACTAACAAAAATAAGGGACTATACTAGTAATATAGGGACCTAACACTTCATTCTAATTTGATGATATCCTGAACGAAGATCTAACTTGGTAATATAAATTGCTCCATGTAATTCATCCAATAATTCATCAGTCACAGGAATGGGAAATTTTTCTTTAATGGTGAGCTTATTGAGCTCTCTATAATCAGGACACATGTGCCATGATCCATCCTTATTGTTTACCAATACTACAGGAGCAGAGAAAGAACTTTGACTAGGCTGAATTATACTAGCCTTCAACAGTTTTGCAATCATACGTTCAATTTCACTATTTTGGACATAAGGATATCTGTAAGGTAGGATGTTTGGAGGAACACTTCCTAGAATCAAATGAATAGTATGGTCATGATCATGAATAGGTGGGAGTCCTTTGGGAGTATCAAACACATTGGAATGATTGTCCAAGACTCTTTGGAGATCTGGAGAATAGATGATTTTTATGTTGGAACTTATAGTGAGCATAATTGTGCAAATTATGCCTCGTTGTTATTTATTCAGAAGCCTTTTCATGACATTAGAGTTTATTATCTTTCTTGGCTTCCCTGTGATACCCGGTAGTTCGACTTCCTTTCCTTCTGAAAAAAATTTCAAGAAATGTTCTTGAAAATTAAAAGCTACCATCCCCAAAGATTGTAACCATTGTACTCCTAGTTTGACATTAGCACCTCCCATTGTGATGGAAACCATTGGAATATTCAATACATATTCCCCCATGGATAGCATGATATTATGGCATTTTCTGGAGAAATTTATAGATCCTCCATTTGCAACCATCACTTGACATTCTGGTGCTGGGTATAGGAAACAGTTCAATTTCTTGACTACTTTACAATGAATAAAATTATGGGTACTACCTGAATCAATCAACACTATTACGTTTTTCTTCTTGATATGTCCTTCTATCTTGAGATTTTGAGGAGTGGTAATTCCTGCCAATCCATTACATGATATGGTCGGATTCATTTCTTCCTCTTCTGGGGTTGGTTTCTGGTGTATATCCTCTTCTTGTTCATTTTTTTCTTCCTCTTCACAATCTATGTAAAATAATTTCTTCTCAGCACACTTATGACCTTTAATGTATTTGCTATCACAACTGTAGCAAAGCCCTTTTTCTCTTTTTTCTTCCAATTTTTGTGGTGTCAACCTTGTAGGTTGTGGAAATCTAGGAGTAGCAACACTTCTCTCTTTATAGAAGTGAGTGGTAGGCTTCCTTGTCTCCATAATTTTACATTCAATTTTTCTTGCCAACCTGAATGCCTTCTCCAATAAATTAGGTTCCAAAATGAAAATTTCATGTTGGATGTTATCCTTTAAAGTACCTATGAAGAGATCAATCCTGTGTTCCTCTAGAATTTTAGTTACCCTTATATTCAATTTTTGGAAGTCCTCAATGTGCTCCCCCATTAAACCCTTTTGTTTTAGATTTATCAATTGGCTAAAGAAGGTGTTTCTCTTTGCATCTTCATAATGTGCTATCATTTCCTTCGTAAAAATTGACCAAGTGACAATTATTTTACGAGAGAAAAGCCATCGATATCATACAAATGTATTTTGTTCTAGATGTAAAGTTGCAATGCGTACCTTTTGTGTGTTTTGCACATTATTGAGATCAAAATATTGCTCCATCTATAGTATCCATGTTACGTGATCATTTCCATGAAACTTCCTCATATCCATCTTTGGAAGATGATGGTTATTCCCACCAACATTAGAGTTTACAAAATCACGATTAGCATTTATTTTGTTCTCATCATGAGTTTCCTCTACTATATTTTCACCATTAGGAAACATTTGTGGTATCAACTTTGTCAAACCTTCCATGTCTTCTTTTAGATCATTCTTCATGTTTTCCATTTTTTCATCGTGTTAGGTCCCTATATTACAAGTATAGTCCCTTATTGTTGTTAGTGTAACCCCCTTATTGTTATTATTGTACCCTTGTAACCCCCATTTTGTTATTATTGTGCCCTTAAATAGTTATTGTTAGTTCGACTAGTATTACATTGTGGCCCACTAGGATTACATGATGGCCCCATGGACTCCTATATATAGAAAGGAGGTTTTGTAAATTGTATCATCCAAGAATTGTTCATTTATGTAATGTACTGGAGGTTGCCCCCTCGAAGTGGCTTATTTATAAGGCATTGATATCTCTTTTCTTCTATTTTTGGAGCTGGTTACTCAACATTTGGTATGAGAGCTTTGGATTCTAGGGTTTCGCTGCTCCAAATGGGTCATCGTGGCATTTTCGCTATACCTCTGATACCAAATGTTGAGTAACCAGCTCCAAAAATTGAAAAAAAGAGATATCAATGCCTTAGAAATAAGCCACTTCGAGGGGGCAACCTCCAATACATTACATAAATGAAAAATTCTTGGATGATACAATTTACGTATGATTGCAGAAATGTTAGAGGCGAGTATTATCACAAGTTTGTTAAGAATTTTTTTTGGGATGGCCTTAAATCTGATATTCAAAAGTTTGTGGCGGAATTTTTGGTTTTCCAACCGAATAAAATGGAAACAATTAGGACCCCGGGACTTCTACAACCTTTATCCATTCCAAGTCAACGTTGGGAGGAGATTTCAATGGATTTTATGACAGGTTTACCTAAGTCCGAAGGAAAGAGTGTCATCATGGTGGTAGTTGATAGACTTACCAAGTATGCACACTTTTGTGCATTATCTCATCCATTTAAAGCAAGTACAGTTGCTACTACATTTATGGACAGAATTCAAAAGCTACATGGAAGCCCAAGGGTTATTGTGAGAGACAGAGATCCCATTTTTACCGGAAATTTTTGGACGGAGTTATTTTCTTGTTTGGGTACTCAATTAGCTCATAGCTCATCTTATCATCCTCAATCTGATGGTCAAACTGAGATAGTAAATAAATTTTTGGAAGGATATCTTCGTTGTTTTGTATCCGATAAACAAACACAATGGGTCAAGTGGTTACCTCTCGCTGAATGGTGGTATAACACTTCCTTCCATACTGCAGCAAAAATGACCCCATTTATGGCACTTTATGGATATCATCCACCATCCATCACATCATCTTTAAGGGAAAATTCGAAGGTTAAAGCAGTGGAAGATCACATCGAGCATCAGCAAGAAGTTCTCCAACTCTTAAAGGATAACCTAAATTTCGCACAAAATCGAATGAAACAACAGGCATATCAACATTGCAGTGAGAGAAGTTTTGATGTAGGAGATTGGGTATTTTTACGGCTACAACCATACAAACAAATGTCCCTCAATCAAGCTAAGAAGGATAATAAATTATCGCCAAGGTACTATGGTCCTTACAAGATGCTGCAAAAGATTGGTACTATGGCATACAAATTGGAGCTTCCTGCTTCTTCGCGAGTACATCAAGTTTTCCATGTTTCATGCTTAAAGAAGGTTATAGGTGAAAATATTCCAGTTCAAACAATATTTCCAGAACTAGATGAGGAAGGAAAAATCATATTGGAACCTGAAGCGATCACGGAAACAAGAACTCAAAAACTACGGAATCGATCAATTTTAGAGTATCTCATCAAGTGGAAGAACTTACCCACTGAAGATTCTACATGGGAGGATGAAAATTTTATACAGAAGCACCCAGAGCTACTCAAGCGTTCAGGACAACACTTTTTTGAAGGAGAGGGGCATGTTAGGTCCCTATATTACTAGTATAGTCCCTTATTGTTGTTATTGTAACCCCCTTATTGTTATTATTTTATCCTTGTAACCCCCATTTTTTTATTATTGTGCCCTTAAGTAATTATTGTTAGGTCGGCTAGGATTACATTGTGGCCCACTAGGATTACATGATGGCCCCATGGACTCCTATATATAGAAAGGAGGTTTTGTAAATTGTATCATCCAAGAATTCTTCATTTATGTAATGTATTAGAGGTTGCCCCCTCGAAGTGGCTTATTTCTAAGGCGTTGATATCTCTTTTCTTCTATTTTTGGAGCTGGTTACTCAACACATCAATCTTAGCTTCCATGTCATCCATCTTAGCTTCCATGCCAACTTCCATGCCATCCATCTTAGCTTCCAAACAATTCATATTAGCTTCTATGCCTTTCTTCAAACCATCCATTTCATTTTTTGTTGCTCTATGCGATAGCGAAATTTGGTGCACTTGCTCATGGACTTTTGATATCTCATGTTGCATTTCTTCGTCTTCATGAGTCATAGTAGAGCCTTATGAATGCTTAATGGGTGTTGAATTCTTTTTAGGATGCATTTTAGAACCCAATACTGATAGCTATGCTCAATAGGCCTTTCGAATCAACTAGAACTGATTTTTCAAACAAGACTTATGCGATTTGAAAAAAAAAATACACACTTTTTTCTTGATTTTGAGGAGCCCAATATTGAAGCTGAATTATCTCTGTGATTTTGGATCTTCAATATCTGAAATTTGGCCCTGAAGTAACTCTCTGAATCATCTTTCAAATGTCATAGGTCTGACCTGATTTGGATTCTTCGAGGCAAAGTTATGTCCAATCTCCCACAATGACCCAATTATGTACTGGTTCAGTATAATGAACTTGTACGACTTGCAACATGTCACCGTTTCCTCCTTCGGCTCTGAAATTGATAGACAAGAAACTACAGTCCGTGAAATTATGGCCACTTTTTAAAGCATTCCAATTTGATGCTTACAGAGAGTTATGAAGATTTTCCCACGATAACCTCTTTGAGATGAAATTCAGGAGCCTGAAAAAGACATAACTTCCATAGATCATATCTCTGCAAATATTGCAAACCAAGTTCTGAAATATTGCGACGATGTTCCTCATTATTTCTGATTCGCTCTCTCAAAATTTTAGCTTCTGAAACTTCGCAGAACAAAATTTATAGCGCAAATTCCGTGATGACATGTTTAGGTTCAATTCAGGAGCCTGCAAAAAACCCTAACTTCCACAGATCATATCTCTGAAAATATTGTGGACCAAGCTCTAAAATTTTGCGAAGATGTTCCTCAGGATTTCAGCTTCTCCCTCGTAGAATTTCAGCTTCTGAAACTTTGTAGAAAAAACGTTATAACGAAAATTCCACAATGACCTGTTTGGTGTAGTGAAACCCTAGAATCCAAAGCTCTGATACCAAATGTTGTGAAAACAGCTCCAAAAATAGAAGAAAAGAGATATCAACACCTTAAAAATAAGCCACTTCGAGGGGGAAACCTCAAGTAAATTACATGAATAAACAATTCTTTGATGATTCAAATTGTGAAACCTCCTTTCTATATATACGAGTCCATGGGGCCACCATGTAATCCTAGTGGGGCCACAATGTAATCCTAGATGACCTAACAATAATAATTTAAGGGTACAATAATAACAATATGGGGGTTACAAGGGTACAATAATAATAATAAGGGGGTTACGCTAACAACAATAAGGGACTATACTAGTAATATAGGGACCTAACATTTTCATTTTAAATAAATCACCCCCTTGTTCGATGGTAATCTTAATCGTAATTTTTCCTTCTTTTGAATTTGTCAAATCCATTTTACAATCCCGAGGCCAACACCCATATTCATCAACGGTAATGCTTCACTATTTTGGTCAGCCCAGAACTGATTAGTAACGACTATCAATCGCTTGCTTAGCTGTTGGTAATCTCAATAACATTGTTTTTGTGTTTTGGTCAGCCCAATTTTTTTTTTTATCAAGAAATCACTCGTCTAATGGAAATCTCAATCACAATGGTTCCCTGTTTTGGTGAGGCCACATTTGGTATTGGAAAAAAATTAGGACTCAATTATTTGACATCAAAGTCGATAAGAATCTAAGACATATAAGTGGATAAGAATCTAGAAACGCAATTAAAATGTGAATAATATTTTTTCCATTTTATATTTAAATTAGAATTGGAATATTATTTTTTTCTTAAAATTTTATATTTAATTAAAGTATTTTTTTCATTGATATAGTTTTATTTTGGAAGATTAAAATTCTAAAATTTTATCAAAAATAATTTTTTTTATAATTTTTATAAATATATTCATATATAAACATATCCTTATAATAAATTTAATTTATTAATATTAATATTTTCTTTTTTATTAATAATAAAAGAAAATATTGTTTTAAAATAAATGTGTTTGATCATTTAACATTAAATCAATGTTAAAAAAAATTCAAATTAAAGTCTATTAATTCAAGTTATTCAAAATGGGCAGTTTCATAGCACAATTTTAATAAAAAATTAGATATATTTTAACTCATAGAACTATATACATGACAATAAAGTCTTAGTATTAGATATAACTTAATTTCCAAGTAGATTTATACCTGATTTGGATTATATTATTTATCATAAGTGTCCACAAGCTTGATAATTGGAGGAATTATATTCAAATTAGGAATGGGAATTACATAACCACTAACAAAATTAACTACATAAATGGAATATTGTGTACTAATCTACATTCGCTATTCAATGAGAATACCCATGGTATAGGTAATTTCAAGGATCAATTCGACGTATCAACTATGCATATGTAACATAAATTTCTCAAAGCCCTTAATTTTTTATGCCAAAATGGAAGAGTTGTTATTTTTGGGAATAATGACTATGAAAAATAGCCACCCTAGAATCCATAAATTAATATGCCCCCAAATATTCACCATAAACCAAGCCATTAGAGCCTAGAGTGAACACAAAGAAAGATTGAGAATCATCAAATTGGCACAAGAACCAATGTTGTTCATACAAATAGAAATGAACCAAGAAACACCATTAGGATATGGTTTTAGAAGAATCCAACCACAAATGTTGTTGAATGGAGAGAATAAGGGAACCGAAATAAGGACCTAAGATGAATATACAAAAATTCGCTCAACCTAAAAAAATATTATCAATGCAGAATGAAAGAGACCGACAATTTATAGCTACCTTGTTGTGTGATACTTTTATTTTCATAAATAATGTAAGAATTTACTATCAATTCATAGTATGTATACTTGTACCATGATCTATATAAAATTTGCAATTCTTATCCTACCTTACGAAAAAAATTGCATAAAATGAAGCATAAAACACTTCATTGATCAAAATAAAATTGAATGAATCCTGAAAATTCTAATGTACTTGGAATCTATCATGTTTTTGTTCAAGGATGATGCTACCAGTAGGTTCTCTTGTTGCATCATTTTGCTTTAATCATTGCTCTTGTTTTTACAAATATTTCGTAAAATAAAACACATGAGACTTAATCAATCAAAAGCAATCTTAACCAATATTGGAAATAATATACTTGGAATATTTCATGCTATTGAACAAGGATCTTGTTGTCACCAAGTTATATCATTATATCCTTTTTCATTAACAATTTCTCCTATTGTCAATAATCTTGATACAATGAAACTAATATAACTTTCAAAGGGAAAGAGAAACTATTCATGGAATTAAGTAAAAACATATGAAATAAAATACCACCATGATTTATTTGGAGTGAGCTTATTGCACTCGAGAACAAGGTAGAAAACTAATCTATAATACCATACATTAAATCAAAACATACTACATCTAATACTAAATATTTATAATCTCTATGAAATAAAATACTAATAATTTCTCTCATATTCCATCTTAAATTGTACTTAAGCTTTAGGAGTCACCATCGTTGGAATGGAGAAGTTACCATTATTTATACAAAAACTATTTTGGAATTAAGATAAACAATAATAAATTTAAGTCCACATATCTCTCATGTAGTTACAACCATTCACTAATAACTAGCAAGTAAATATATTGCATTGTCTTCTCATCAATACCTCCAAAATATCTGTCAATAAATCTCAATTTGTCTTTTCAAAAGCTTGAAAGTTACCATTATTTATACAAAAATTGTTTTGGAATCAAGATAAACAATAATAAATTGAAATCCACATATCTCTCATGTAGTTACAACCATTCACTAATAACTAGCAGGTAAATATATTTCAATGTCTTCTCATCAATGCCTCCAAAATATTTGTCAATAAATCTCAATTTTCCTTTTCAAAAGCTTGAAGATTCATTACATATCTCGGATGATTGACTAAAGATTCCAATTCCTATCAAAAATATTTAATGATTGAAGAGGATATTTGAATTTGAGACTAAATGGTAAAAATGTGTATTCTTGGAATATCCAAATATTCTTCTAAGCATCACCAAATTCCCCAAACATTCAACCATAAGTGAAAATTTTACTAAGATTTAATCAAAAAGTCACTAAAAAAAATAAAGAAAATAAATTTCAAAATATTGAGGGTAGTTTCACATATAAGTATAAAAATAGAGTAAATCAAGGGTAAGAGAAAGAATAAAATGAATCAAAGTCAAGGTAAGGGTTTGCTAAAACATGGAAAAAGGGTGTGAAATCATGATAATTTTTATGTCTCAAAATTCCCCCCAACTGAAGATGTTGTATGTCCTCGTGAAACCTTGTATATTGTTTTTTTGAACTCTATGATGGGATATTCCTTCTTTGAAAAATATCTAAGTGGAACCTAAGTTTCTTGTGTGAAAACCAAAAGTTTTGGAAGTTTTGGTTCTTTTGTGGTATCACTTACCCATTAGACTTTTTCTCTTTAATGCTATAACAAGGAATATCTCCCACTTTATTGACTATCAAAAATATAAATTTGAAAATTAAAGCATTTGAATGCATTCATAAGCATGAACTAATAATTTATACATTTAACAAATCTCTTTCTCAATTCTCATAATTTCACCCATCATATCGATCCTTGAACTAAATTTACAAAGTAATTTTCAATTTTTTTCTACAAGCATATTGATCATCACTAACATGCAGTTGAATCTAAGTTTCACAATGATCTAACACCATGCTTATCGAATTTAAAACTAGTTCAACATATACTAGCCATCATATGAAGTTTGTACACAAAATCCATGTAGCAAAATTTTGTTTAAGGTTGTGCTAGTATGTAAACCAATTGTAGTGCTACTAGATTTGTGAATTATGCCACATTACTTCTTGTAACATAATTCATATGGTGTATTTGATAATGCATTTCCTCTCAAAGTACAAATGGGTTTTCTATGAAAGTTGGTGGGCTTTATAGTAAAATTTATGTTTTATTTTACTGAAAATTGCGGCTAATGGATGCGTCAATATTGGGAAAGTTGAAAAATGGTTATAGGTGACATGAAATCATTTCTAAATAAATATAAAATAATTTTACTTGAATTTTTTTGAGTATATTCATGCATACAAATTGTATCATGATATTGTTTCTCATTAATCTCGGTTCTTTAAGGGTGGAAAAAATGTAGGAATAGGTTCATAGAGGCCTTTTTAATGGCGTGACCTAGTTTGGAAAATTGTGTATGAAACCTTATGAGAGTGTTTTGTGGCACAAAATGTTGTTTCTTGGAGGGTAAAAATTTTCCACTTTAGTACCACACCTTTAAATACTCTTCTACACACATATTCCTTTCCTCAATCAGAGTATGTAAGAGAAATTTATGCCACCCAGAAGTTGGCCTTCCTATTTTCACCACAATAATTTGTGATGATGCCATGTCAACCTAAATTATTCATGTAAAATAGGATAGCCACATAATTCTGAAGAATAACACTCTATAAGAGTCTGTACTGTAAGTATGGTTAAAAGTTGACGTAGTTAAAACTAACCACTAGAAGGGTATCATGTTGTGTTATAATTTGGCCACGAGGAACAAATAGGGTTTCATGACTTTCAGTGAATTTTTTCCATAGTTGAGAAAAAATAGCCAAGAGGGATAGGAGTTAAAGCATGAAAAGAAAATTTGTGCTTTGTAGTATCCCATGGCCCACTATATGAAAAATACCTTTTGCATGCATAATTCAACCATAATTTTTCTCTCATGTTCTACTCTTTTGTAGTAGTAAATAACTTAGAACTAAAGCATGAAATAAGCAAACAAAATTTCATATAATCATAAAGCAATTCTTGGGGAATATTCAGGATTAAAGCACATTCCACCCAACCATGAACTATCTGCAGGAGTTCCCCCGCGAGTTAAGATCTTCTTTCCTTTAGGAATAAACAACCTTTTTGGTTGCTATATGGTTTATTTTATATATTTCATCCCTACATATTTTTATAATCATCTTCATTTAAGGCATTCCAACCTTTTTCTTATGCCTTTTGTTTTATATTTTTTTTTGAAAAATATTATTATATTTTTCTTTAAAGAATGCCTTTCTCTCCCATTATTCTTTATTCCACCCCACTCAGTATTTCTCTCACACTATGTGATTAACATAATCCTTCTCTCCCATTATGTTAATACTTTCAATTTTTTTCTCCTAGAGATTTTAAGGAGACTTTTAGGGAAGCTGAAAGCTTATTTTGGTGTGCATTTCCCCTAACCATAATTATGCTAAAGTAGAAAATTTTATGACTACAGTAAATTGAGTAATAATACATACCTCTTATTTCAAGTACTACATCATTGATATGCATCTTCGATGGCCATATTTAAGATCATAAAAGACATAGTTTAGTTCCTTGAACAAAGAGTTCACTACGAAATTCATATTGTTTGGCCCAAAAAACTTTCGATCATTTAACTAGGGATAAGGGTATTCACTAAACCTTTTGAACAATAACTTTATCAACATTTTTTTCTTTATCAAGAGCTTGGTCAAGGATTTTATTTTTGAATTGTTTGAATACTTTGAAGTAGGAGTACAATTATTATTTATTTAGCTTTCTATATTTCACATTTATTACTCCTTGGTTGTATTTAAGACTACATTATATCGCAACCTTCAAACTACTCGAATGTAATTCAAAACTTAATGTAAGTTAAAAGCACATATTTCCATAAGTTATATTTACAAAATATAATGCCAAAAAGTGTTCACAAGACGTTGTAACAAATCCTTTACCTTTGAATTTTCTAAGATTTGGACTCCTTTAGGACGAGAGATTTTTTTTTGATATTTTAACATAAGAATTAGAGTTTGACCTAAAAAAATAGTATTTTTATTCTTCTATGGATTCTTGTAATTTTCATTGAGGCCTTCTAAAGAATTTATGAGTGTTATCATAATCAAATAAACTTTAGTACTTAATAATATAGACTTAATGCTTGCACTATCTAAAATAATCCTTTATCATATAGCTCTTAGGGTTCCTTCAGATCATGTTGACTTGAGAAGGCTACTTTTTCCACTAAGGCTCTTGACCTTAGTTGTAAATTCTTATGATAGTGTCAATACAAATATATCATAAGATTATGCTCAATTACTACTTCTTCCAATGATTTTGTCTTCTAAGGTATTTCACATCAAAGAAAATTGTAGGTTGACTGTGATATTCCCATTACTTGTGAAGTCACTCGGTCTACTATAATTTTCATTGAGGTTTTTCAACCTTATTGAATCATATTGTTAGATAGAAGCATCCTTATCAACCTTCCTGTAAGACTCAAACATAGTGTTCCATATTGGCAAATAATATTTTTGATATATATTTCAAATTGTGATACTTAAATAGGAATAATAATTTTTCCCTCATCATTGACTTAGAATTTACTTCTAATTATAGGGGTTAAGCCTTAGAGAGTCATAATGAGGAGGAATTATTCTTCAAGGTTAGTCTTATACCATAGCCTTAATAACATGTTCACTTTTCAAGTATCGTCTAAACTGATAATTACATATTATGACATGCGTTGTGTTAATCCCCTTTCCTGTGATATTTTTCATCATAGAAAAATTAAACAAAGGATCTCAACAATAAAACAAAAACTCTAGTAAAATAACAAAGAGATAGCCACATAAGAACAAAATAATTTAGCATGTGAAAACCCACATTGGGAAAATCCAAACAACATTTTTATTAAAGAAACTATCAAGTTCAGTAGAGACCAATTCAATCCTACACAATATAAAACTGACAAACAATATAGCTCAGTTAAACCTGGTTAGCTATCCTCCAAAAAGGACAAATATTTGTCCAACAAATTCTACCTTTCTCTTCCTCCAAGAAAAACATAGTTTTTTTGCCCATATGCTCCACCATAGACTTGATCATTCTCTCTACCTCATATTTGTATTTTGATCAGTTTCATTACTTCCTTCTTTCCTCGGAATAATTTATTCTCTCTCCTTATATGTCATCCTTCTTCTTTCCATAGAAGGTCTACATGTTTATCATTTCGTTTACTGGGATTCATCTAATTTTTCTTGCATGTGACTCATCCTATTGCTTTCCTCATATAAGCCAAACTTCATGCACTTAGATGAATATTAAATCAGTTTATATATCTTCTTGAGAGTAAAAATAGGTTCCTTTAGAAGCTTGGAGACCTGAATTTGTAAAAGGGCTCACTAGGTATTTTCGAAGCCAAAACTAAAATTTAAAAATTCATAATTTTTCTCTTTTAAATCAGACATGAATAAAATTCCATATTTTTATATTTTCACAAAAGCATGAAGAACATGCTTTACAAATACATCAATGACTAAAATTATAATTATGAATATCGACAATAGCTACAAAAATTCAACACAATTTTTTAGATGATCCAAAATAAATTTTATCATAGGTTATAGTGTTTGAATAAAATAATTATTGATTTAAGATATTAAATTAATAATTATTTATTTAATAAATCTTTGAGATATTTAGAAATAGAAATTTGTTAATAAAAATTAGGACTCTAGAAAAGAGTCATTTCCTAGGCTCTAAGTTAGGAATGAAGTTAGTAGAGTGGTTAGAATCTCATTTATTGTAAATGGACACTTGTTTATTTTCCAAGTTTATTTTCCAAGTGATCCATAATTAGATTAAGTTAGAGCATAGAGCTTATAAATAGGTTAGTTTCCTATTTTCATTGTAATGTGTAATGAGAGAATGTGAGAGTGAGTTTACGTATGCAAACTCCTGTAATTTTCCCTATAATATTTTTGCTTAATCAATAAAGTTGTGTGTCTGAGGACACTTCTGCTATTTCAAGTGGTATCAAAGTCATGGTGATGCAGTGAGGAGGAGATTCCAGCTCTACCAGTTTGTGGAAAACTCAACTCCGTTGAAGTGATCAGCAAAATATTGGTATGAAATTTGCAATTTCTTTTTTATCGATTTTAGATCTGCAAATTCTAAAATAATTTTTTTAAAAGAGCCACTGCAAATCTGTGTGATTTTTTAAATTTGTTTGAGTGAACAAAAAAGGAGAGTGCTCTTGATATTTCCGCACAGAGTTTATTTTTTGGATTGAATTCGTTTGTAAGCATTGATTTGCACTTTCAATCGATTCTGAAACAATCGATTCATGAAACATCGATTCATGAAACAACACTTGAAAGAAGCATGTTGTTTCCAGTAAATACAGTGGAGCGCCCTGTAATTTGAAATCAGTGTTAATTTGAAATTGAGTAAAATTTGAAAGCTATGTTAATTTGCAAGTAGTGTCAGATTTCTGTGTTTAATTGAAAGTTTGATTATGTTGAAAGCATTGTATCCTGCACTTTCATGTGACACAACGTTCTGCATGTGGTATTGCAACAGTGTTTTAATTGCAACAACATTTTAATTGGCATCCACTTTTAATTGGAAGCAAGTCCGAAAGTCATATCATCATATCAACAGCATCCACTTCTACGTTTAATGTGATTTTAATTGCAAAGGAGTTATTAAAGTTTTTTTTTTAATTGGAGTGTTTTTTTTAATTTGTAATTCTAATTTGCAATTAAAAGCATATTTTATTTTGAGGAATAAGTTGAATAAGTAGAAATATTTTTTGAAGCATTGTAATTGGAGTAATAAGGGTGTTGTAATTTTTTGGAGTAATCAGGAGATTTGTGTTTTGTAAATTTTCTTATGGAGTGAAAGTGTGACTCAAAGTAATTTTACTTTGAGGGGGGGTAATTTTTTTTTTTTTTTTTTTACCAGATTGTGCAAAAGCACCATTGTAAAAAGTCAAAATTTGAAAGTTTCCTTGTAAAAATTTGAGAAATTGACTAGAGCCAAGTGCAAAGCTCGGTCAATTTTCTCCTGTTTCGACGACTATTCGAGGGTCAAGGCCAAGCCCCGATAGTTCATTTTTTTTGCGTCGTGTGTTGCTGTTGTGTTGCACATCTTGATATTTTTTTGGAGCTTGATTTGTGGTGTGAAGTCTTAACACTACAATGTCTAAGTTGATTAATTTCTTTTCTGATTCCGACAAACTTGAAGGCTCAAAATCTTACAAAACATGGCAACGCCTCATCGAAAGCACTCTTGTTTATAATGAACTATGGCATGATATTTGTGATGGAGATGTAAAGCCAAATAAACCTACAGATGCAGCTGCACTAGCAAAATGGGAAGTTAAAAATGCCAAAGCATTAGCTCTCATTAAATCGTCTGTCAACGATGAAATGTATGTCCATATCGAAAATGCTAAAGATGCATGGTCTGCTTTGAGAACTTTTAAAGATTTTTTTGATACTCAGCCTCAATAAAAAAGAGTTGACCTACAATTAAAATTTTTGCATCAAAAATTGACTGAAGAAGGAGATATTCTTGAATACATCTCCAGACTTAAGAATATTAAGCAGGAAATTGTTAATGCTGGTTTTCAAGCAGTTGATGATAGTTTTATGGTCACAATTTTAATTTCTGGGCTTCCTTCTTCCTACACACATTTTTTGGAAACTCTACAGCTTACTGGAAAGTTAGAAAAGCTAAAGTTTGATGAGCTCTGCGAAATGTTGACTCAACATGATAAAAATTTTGGGAAGAAAAAGAAAGTTGGTGAAGATGTTTTTCTCACAGAAGCCAGTACTAGCAACTCCTCAGCTGACAATTCCAAAAACAGAGGCAAATAAAATTTTAATCAAAATCAAGCAGCGCAAGGTCGTGGTCGTAGTCAACACAGAGGAAACAACTCCAACAGAGGCTCCAATTCAGGCAGAAACAATTCTCAAGGCAGAGGAAACAATCAAAACAAAGGATCTCAACAAAGCAATCAAGGGAGAGGACAATCTCAAAACAGAGGACAAAGCAGAGGTCGAGGATAGTCTCAAGGCAGAGGACAGTCTCAAGGAAGAGGCACCGATTTGAGTCAAATTGTTTGCAGGCGATGTAACAGAGTTGGTCACTATGCTTCAAATTGTCGCACATCTATCAATAAAATTTCTAAGTTTCAACAGCCTTCAGCACAGTTTGCAAATGATCAAGATCAAGATGATAATGACTCAGAATATGTCTTCACTTCTTCTCCAGCAATCCAAATTTCCTCTTTTGTTAAGATTGATTATGAAGATGCTTGGATTTTGGATTCATGAGCAACTCAGCACATGACTTGTAGACGAGATTTCTTTTGGAATTTTCAAGAGTGCCATCTTAACTCCATCTTTCTAGCAGATGATACAAAACATACGCCTTATGGAAAAGGTGCAGTCAAAGTTTTTCTCCCTGACATTGGAGAAAAATTGATTTCCAATGTATGGTATGTTCCCACCTTTAAGAAAACTTTGTTGTCCTTGGTCATGATTCGACAAGCAGGGCATCAAATAATTATGGAAGATGGCTTAGTTAAGATTAATTCAGTTAAACAGAACTTCCAAACAGTGATGACAGGATATGAAGATGGAAAACTGTTAAGTATGAAAGGGACAGTTATTCTAAGGCATTTAGATTTTGCAGGGGCAGTTACTACAGGATTTTCACCTATAAGACTATGGCATGTAAGATATGGAAATTTGAATTTTGACAGTCTTTCTCAATTGCAGAAACAAGGGATGGTTAAAGGACTTCCGACTTTCAACAAAGAAAATGCTAAGTGTGAAGCCTGCATTTATGGCAAACAAAGTCGAGAAAGTTTTCCAACAAGTACATGGCGCGCAAACAGGCTGCTGCAACTAGTTCACAGTGATGTGTGTGGTCCACTACAAAGTTCATTAGGTGGTTGCAAATATTTCTTGCTATTTATTGATGATTTCAGTAGAATGACCTGGGTTTACTTTTTGAAAAACAAGTTAGAAGCATTTGAGAAATTTAAAATTTTTCAACAACTTGTTGAAAATGAAGCCAAAGAAAATATAGGTACTCTCAGGACAGATAATGGGGGAGAATTCAACTCAAATGAATTCAAAACTTATTGCAGTGAAAATGGCATCAGAAGTCATCTTACAAATTTTTACACTCCACAGCAAAATGGAGTCATAGAAAGGATGAATCGGACATTGTTAGGCATGGCGAGATCCATGTTAACTTTCAAAGGGTTAAGTCCAACATATTGGGCAGAAGCAATCCATACAGCTGTCTATCTAAGAAACAAATCTCCAACTGCTTCGTTAGAAGGAATCACCCCTTATGAAGCTTGGTTTGGTTTCAAACCTAAAATTAAACATCTTCGAGTTTTTGGATCCATCTATTATGCCTTAGTTCCCAAAGAAAAGAGAACTAAGATTGATTCAAGAAGTTTGAAATGCACCATGATTGGCTATTCATATGAAAATAAAGGGTATTTTCTTTTGACAAATGGAAAATTTATTGTGAGCAGGGATGTCATTTTTTATGAAACAGAGAGTACGAGTGCAGAAGAAATTGAAAATATTCTTCAAAAGTTAGAAACTAAAGGCAGTAAAAGGAAAGGAAATATGAAAACTCAACCAACTTCACCAAATATGTATGAACTTGATTTTCCTTCCTCTGAAGATGAGTCATCCAGTCAATCTCCTTCAACAAAATCATATGGGTCTTCTAGCAGTTCATCAACGTCTCCAATCAGCAGCAGTTCTTCTGACAGTGATTCTCCAGATTCACCACCTGAACAATGAACATCAGTTTACATTAATCCCCTCTATAATGATGAAGACTTCTCAGAACCTCAAAAAGTGAGAAACAACTTCCAAAATGGGCAGTTCAACTCTTGAAAGATGTAAGGCCTAATGAACAAAACAAAATAGGAACAAGGGCATCAAAACGAAATGAAGGCAATTTTGCTTTGATAGCAAATGATTTTACTGAACCTTCTTCGTTTCAGGAGGTAATAAAACATAAAGCATGGCAACAAGAAATGGTTGATGAATATCAGGTAGTTCAAGACAACAACACTTGGCAACTTGTTGATTGTCCTCAGCATGTTAAACCTATTGGATGCAAATGGGTTTATCGAATTAAGTACAAGCAAAATGGTGATATTGACAAGTATAAAGCACGACTTGTTGCTAAAGGTTTTGCGCAGTAGGAAGGGATTGATTACGAGGAAACCTTTTCTCCCACAGCTAAATGGAACACCATCCGCCTCACACTTGCCTTAACAGCTCAGAAAGGGTGGAAAGTTCATCAAATGGATGTCAAAAGCGCTTTTCTCAACGGGGACTTACAAGAAGATGTATACATGACACAACCACCAAGGTTTGAAGTTAAAGGGCAAGAACATAAAGTTTGCAAATTAATCAAGGCTTTATATAGATTAAAACAAGCTCCCCACGCTTGGTATGCCAAAATGGATGAATACCTTCGCAAAGTTGGTTTTCATCGTAGTGAATCTAATGATACTTTGTATGTGCGCCAACAGGGAAAATATCTGGTCATTCTCATTATGTATGTTGATGATTTGATCATTATAGGCAATGATGATGATCACATTGAACAATCGAAAAAGGAGTTGCATGCAGGTTTTAAGATGACATATTTGGGACTACTTCACTACTATCTTGGGGTAGAAGTATTCCAATGTCCACATCAGATCTTCATTTCCCAGAGTAAATATGCAGCAGAAATTCTTTAGTGATTTGGAATGTAGGATTGTAAGCCTGTCCTTACCCCTATGGAACAAAATTTAAAACTTTCAAAATTTGAAGGGGGGGGAAAAGGTGGACAGTACGACTTACAGACAGTTGATTGGCAGCTTGATTTATTTGACAACCACTCGTCCTGATCTATCTTATGCAGTCAGTATTATTTCACGTTTTATGCAGGAACCATTAGACAGCCATTGGAATGCAACCAAAAGAGTTCTCTGATATATCCAAGGAACAAAAGATTTTGGTATTCTTTACAAAAAGACTAAAAATTTTGTACTTGGTGGATTTTCAGATGCCAACTTTGTTGGCAGTATTGATGATAGGGCATCAACCTCAGGTTACTTAATGAACATGGGGTCAGCTGCAATTTCCTAGAATTGCAAGAAGAAAACTACAGTGGCCACTTCTTCAGTAGAAGCAGAGTACATTTCAACATGGGAAGCAACATGTGAGATTGTTTGGTTATGTCGAATTTTACAGGACTTGGGGATTCCTCCAGCAGAAGCTACTTCATTATTCATCGACAATCAATCAACAATAAAGCTTGCCAAGAATCCAGTTTTCCATTCAAAGACAAAGCATGTGGACACCAAGTATCATCATATCAGATCTCTCATTCCAAAGGACATCATCAAGCCAATGTTTTTCCCTTCAGAAGATCAGACCTCCGACATTTTCACAAAACCTCTTGGTAGAATAAAGTTTACTAAGTTCAGGGATGAACTTGGTATCTGTTGTAATGTATCTTTGGATCATAGGGGGAATGTTAGATGATCCAAAAATAATTTTTATCATAGGTTATAGTATTTGAATAAAATAATTATTAATTTAAGATATTAAATTAATAATTATTATTCTAGAATAGTTAATATATTTGTGAGATATTTAGAATTAGAAATTTGTTAATAAAAATTAGGACTCTAGAAAAGAGTCGTTTCCTAGGCTCTAAGTTAGGAGTGAAGTTAGTAGAGTGGTTAGAATCTCATTTATTGTAAATGGACACTTGTTTATTTTCAAAGTGATCCATAATTAGATTAAGTTAGAGCATAGAGCTTATAAATAGGTTAGTTTCCTATTTTCATTGTAATGTGTAATGAGAGAATGCGAGAGTGAGTTTCCATATGTAAACTCCTGTAATTTTCCCTGTAATATTTTTGCTTGATCAATAAAGTTGTGTGTCTGAGGACACTTCTGCTCTTTCACAATTTTGGTTCTTGTATGAATTTTGTGATTCTCAAATCTTCTTACCATTGGCTTCAGGATTTTCTGGCTTGGATTGTGGTAGATCTTTGGGGAAGTTCTAGCATGTGGATTTTAGAGTGGCTAGTTTTTACAGTCATTATGACCAAAAATGACAATTATTCCATTTCAGCGTAAGAAATTATGGGCATTCAAGAGTTTATGTTGCAATTGAAAATTTTATACAAGGAACTGGACTCTAAAGTTATACCATTAGTATTCTCATAGAATAAATAATTCAATTCCAAAGGGTTGAAGGTGAGGTCAATAGTCTAAGAATAAAAATAAAGGAATTGCAACAATTCAATGTTATGTGTACTCAATCCTCGATTTCTAGTTAATTATATTAATGCTTCTAAGTTTGCATAGACATCTACTCTTGTCTAATACTATGAATTTATTTTCAATTATATACTTTCATGGCTTACAATATAGTTATTTTGTTGTTAAAAGTGTTTCGTGCACGTATACATTTGAATAGCCCAAGAGTGATAACCTACAATTTTGAAATTTTCCCAACTAATATAATGTTACATGTTCATAGAAGAGAAAAATTAATACAATATTTTTTGATATGATTTATTAAAGGATAAAAAAAATATTAAGAAATTAATGTATGTCATGTAGATTGAATGGCATGTAAGAAGCATAAAAAAAAATTCTACATGGTACATCTCATAATAAAATTTTATAACCAAAATAATAATAAAAAAACCATAAATAATAACTAAATTATAATTTTATTTGAAATTAGTATTATTATTATTAACTATAAAAGGAATTTATATATAATTTAAACATTTATACATTTAAAAAATAAATGGAACAAGGTTCTTGACAATGGACATTTATCCCCCCTTTTAAGACTCATAATTTGTAAATGGGTTTTGTTACAATACCGTGGCTTAAAATCACCACATGCCCAAAAAACCATAAGTCACTTAATATGGCACTTCTTGTTATGACATTTTTTTTTAATTAATAAGTTTAATTAAAATAGAAAGGAGGGTATAACTCCTTTGCAGATAAATCTGAACCTTTAATTTGTGTATACTATTATTAATTTCATATTCTAGAATATTTTGTGGAGGTCAAATTCCTACCCATCCTTCTAAAAATTATTGAAGATGAAATTACAAATTTTATTTCAGAAAAAAATGTGTATTATATTTAAATTAAATAAAAAAATAAATATATATATATAATATTGACATTCCCATTGAAATATAAATTTAAAAATGTTGTGTTCACATTGTCTTTCTAAAATAAAAATAAAAAAATTAATATTGTTATTTTAATTTTGTTTCTCAATTTGTGCCTATATAATCTCAAAAAAATGACTTAGATTCTTATCCACTTGATGTAAAATAATTGGATGTTATTATTTTCCAATACCAAGTGTGGCCTAACCAAATCAGGGAAACATCGTTATTAAGATTTCCATTAAACAAGCAAGTTATTGTTAAAACAACATTCCGATATGACCAAAATTTTTGAAAAAGTATTATCAAGATAATGATTTCATCACTCAACGATTAATGTTTGACTGACCAACAAGGAAACATTGATATTTAGATTTCCATTGAATATGTGGTTTATTCCATTACAGAAAATTTTAGGTCTAAAAGGGGTCTCAAAACAAAAAGGTACAACCAAATTAAACTTTATAAAAATAAATAGGATTCAATATGATGATATCAACCATGGGGGATGATTCACCATTTTTGGAGTAAAAAATTAAGAAGATTTAAAATTAAAAAAATTAAGAAACTAGTTTTTCAACTCGTATTTTAAACTTATCTCCTAACGACTTTACTCAAATTTTGAGAAGGAGCATGAATTGGATGTGAAATTTGATTCCTCATACAAGGATTACCCATGTTGCATACTTTTGATGAACCTTGCTACATGAAAATTAACAAGCACATGAAAAAACAAACTTTCCTTTTTCATGTATTTATCATTTTTCATGTAGCAGGGCCCATTGAAAGTATGTGACATGGGTACTCCTTGGACAGGGAGTTAAATTACGCATTAAATGAGTGCTCCTCCTTGAAATTTGAGTAAAATTGTAGCGAGAAAGTTGAAAATCAATTTTTAGTTTTTTCTTCTAAAGTTTGATGACGTAACCTAATATTATTTATTATTTACACTATTGTTTTATATTATTCATTAGGAGGCCCATTTTATACCTCAAAATTTCTCTAATGATAATATGCCTAGTTTCCATGAGAATATACAATAGATTTGACAAATTCAACGACCTTCTCAATTAACTGAATGAAGAAAACATTATTATTAAGTTTACCATTAAGATTACCATTAAACAAGTGTTTTATTGATAACACGGGAAACCTTTTCACGAGAAGAATTCAGTGAGAAGGTGCATCCAATCTGCTCTCTTTCACTAGATCAAAATATGACTATGAGTACAAAGAAGTATGGTATATACAGCTTTCAACAAGTTACCATTTGTCTAATTTTGAAGTTGAATGGTTAGTTTACTCGAATGATGATTTGCATGACTTTTAAATACCGAAATTTCGAAGCAGTAACTTTTTTATCAATTTTAAAATATATATTACATTAAAAATAAATTCTAGAGGCGATTAGGGAAGCATGATATCTTCGGATAATACAATTTTGTACCCTTAATTTTTGAGACTAGTTTTATGGGTCATTTTGGTGACAATGGTTTAAGGTTTAAATATTACTATTGATAGGCTCAAAATTACAAATTTGGAAATTCTATGTTGAAGTGAATTTAAATAAAAGTTGCTTCTAAATGTTTTTAATTTTTTTCTTTTAGATATCATATAATTTAGTTAGAGTGGAATTGTCTAGTGTGACTATTTTTTACTATTTTTTCTACCCCATGTAAATGTCACTATATATATTCGTTTATGTTACATTATATGAAAATATGAAATATGAGGAAGTTGGAAGAGTGGACATTAATTCAGATCCATAGAAGGTTCAAGAGAGTTATTATGGTTCTCATTGCCTAGGCACAATTGACAAACCATCTAGATAGTAGACTTCTCCTTTTGAATACCTGCCTAACTAATTATTGGTGTTAATTCCCTAAAGCACGTAATTCATCAAACTCTGAATCCAGGTGAGGGGTGGCCTACTGCAAAAGGGGCCTTAGTGTATCTAGCCTATTGTTGGGTTTAGATTTAAATCCTTCCTTTAGTTTCTAGCCATTCAAAGTTATTCAGAGAAGTCTTCTTGGTTATGCATGTTTCACTACAGACTATGATATGCCTTATTATGCTTATGACTGATGACTAAGCCAATGTCATTTATGTAAAAATCCATGATTCACCATCTAATAATTTTTTACTAGCTAACTTGTATATATATCATGGTTATGAGTTGTTTGAGTTATGTGGATGCATCATTCATAGACATTTGCAACTTGTTTAACTGATCAATTATATAAAATCAGTCAAGACTAATCTATGATTTCATAAATTTTAGTTATATTTATATAGTTATCAGCATGGTAATCTCACCTTTGTGACTATAGGATTTAACCATGTACATAAACTATCTGCAAAAGAACTCTTAAAACATAAAAAAATAATAACGAAAGCATAGAAAATAAAAAAGGTATAGAAAGAGATTTCCCATGCTTCCAAAACATGGACTACGAGATTGATTTTTCATTATATTCCTTTCAATGTTATAATACATATATATACATGTCAAAGAATTAACAAATCTTAATCCATTAACCCTGGATTAGAACATAATCATAGTTCCCTTGACTGGATATACAAAATACCATGGACAGAAAACCATCATGTCGAGAACAATTTTTTGATTCGATGCACAAAAACATAGGTAGGTCTGCCCACCTAATATAGTTTCCAAACAAATTTTCTCAAGGTGTTTCTCCAGACATCATGTAAGGGGGTTACCGGCCTCCTACGAACCACCCTATAGGGAGGTTGAGCCCCACCTGTGACCCCCCTGTTGCTCCCAACATTCTCCCACATGTTGTTTTCTTTCCACAAGGGGCCACATAATATCTTAGTCATTGGTCCAACCCTACAACACCCATTATTTCTCTACACCAAGACAACCTCTCAGTGGTCACACACTTCGTTAGTGCATCTGAAACATTCTTTAAATTGTCCACCTTTACGATCAACACCTTTTTATCCTCAACCATGTCTCTCACAAAGTGATACTGAACAACAATGTGCTTTTTCCTTGAATGATAAGAGGAATTTGAGCCAAGAAAAATTCACTTTGGCTATCACAGTCTATCCTTATAGATCAATGCACCAACCCCACACTTGAACACAATCTTTTCAACCAAATGTCTTCCTTACTTGCATGAGCAGCTACCATGTCTTCTGCCTATGTAGTTGAAAGAGCCACTATATACTATATTTTTCTCATCAAACTGATAGCTACTCCAAATAGGTTAAACAATACCCACTTGTATATCTTCTATAATCTAGATCACCCACCCATTATGTATCGACAAAGCCATGGATATCCAAAAAAATTTCTAATACTGGTCTTCCCTGGTAATACAAACCATAATCATTAGTGCCGCGTAAATACCTGAAAACTAACTTCATTGTTTTCCAATGCTCCTTTCCTAGTTTTGACATGAACCTGCTCAATACTCCCACTGCATGTGCAATGTTTGGTCTAGTACATACCATTGCATACATCAGGCTACCCACTTCACTTGCATATGGAACATCAAACATGTCCTCCTCCTCTTCTTATTCTTCTTCTTCTTCTTCTTCTTCTTGCGTTTTGGGACATTGTTCATTGGATAAATTTACACCTACATGAATAGGAACCTTCACCGGTTCACTATCCTGCATATCGAAACTCTCTGATATTGTCTCAACATAATTCCTATTGTTTAACGAGAGCTTATTCTTTGCCCAATCTCGTTTAATTTCCATGCAAAAAATATAGTTTGCAACACCAATATCCTTCATGTTGTATTTGGAGAACAATTGGGTCTTCAAATCCTGGATAATTTATTTGTCATTTCCAGCTAGAAACATATCATCCACATACAGTACCAAAAAAATAACAAGATCGCCAATTAATTTAAAATACACACAGTGATCCTCTTTTTTTTTGGTGAAGCCAAGTCCCTGTATATATGTATCAAATTTCTGATACCGCATACTTCGCAATTTTTTTAACCCATACAAAGACATTTTTATCCTGCATACTATCTCTTCCTTACCCTTCATCACAAAGCCTTTAGCTTGCTTCATGTAGATCTCCTCTTTCAGATCCCTATGAAGAATTTATATCTTCACATCTGTCTGTTCTACTTAAAAATCAATTGCAGTAGAAACACATAAAAGTGAACTATTAGAAGTCTCCTCAACAACAAGAGAAAAAATATCACCAAAATCAATTCTAACCAGCTAGGAATATCTTTTTCTACCAGCCAAGCTTTGTATTTCTCCATCTTCTATTCCACGTTCATATTTTTCTTAAACTCCCATTTTCTTACAATGGGTTTCCTTCCAGCAGACAACTCCACTAGATCCCTTGGCTCATTTTTTTGAAAGGATGCCATTTCATCAACCATGGCCTCCTTCCAAAGTTTTGCATCCTCTGACTCCATTGCCCCCTTAACAGTTTTGGGATCAACAACAATGGTATATAAAGAAAAATTTGAAGAGAAAGCATATGGACTATAGCTTTCTGGATGGCTTCTTTCTTGAACTTGTATTCTCAAATCTGGAGTTTGCAGATCTTCCTCTTATTAATAATGTTCTCTTGTAGAGTATGGTTCTTCCTCCCTTACCTAAAAATATATCTTCTCAGGTTCCTTTAGTAGGAATTCATGTGTAACAACATCTTTCACCTCTCTAAACACCACATCTCATTTGTACACAACCTTCCTTGTCTGTAGGTTCCAAATATTTAAACCTTTTAAATGATCCTTACACCAAATAAAGATTCACCTTTCATATTTACTGTCCAAATTGGTTCTTTTTTCCTTTGGAACATGTACATATGCATCACAACTAAATACCCTCATATGGGAAAGAGAGGGTTTCTTATCATTTCATACCTCATGTGGAGTCTTATCCTCCAATTCTAATGAAGGTGATTTGTTAACCACGTAACATGCAGTCTCCACTACCTATGCCCAAAGTTCCTGTCCTAACCTGAAACCGTTGAGAAACATTCTTTCCTTTTCCATAATTTTCTTGTTCATGCTTTCTGCAACTTTGTTTTTCTGAGGTGTGTATGGAGTATTATTTTTCCATGCTATACCACACTTATTCTATAACTCTTCAAATTCCTTCCTTAAGAATTCTCTACCATTATTTGTCCTTGGTAGCTATATCTTCCTCTTTGTCTCATTTTCCACCAGAGGCTTAAATTATTTAAATCTGTCAAAGAATTCATATTTCTTCCTCAGGGAATATATCCATGTATTCCTTGAGAATTCATATATTAATGACACATAGTACGCAGAGTTACCCAATGATGTAACCGAAAAAGGTCCAAAGACATCACTATGCACAAGCTCTAACATCTCGTTTGCACTCTTAGCACCACAAGGAAAACTCACCCAATTCTGCTTCCCATATAGACAATGTTCATAGAAATCAAAATCCAAATGGAAATTAGACATAACTTCTACCATACAATTAACATGAAGTATTCGAAGGGCCTTCTCTCCAATATGTCGAAGCCTTTGATGACATACCATGGTCTTTTCCACACAGACCACTAGTCTTTCTGCTACACTTTTAGGAACCACATAACTATATTGCACCCATCAATAAAATCGCTACTTATAATCTTGTAAAGAGTTCCAATACAGACTCCCTACATCAATGATAGTTCTCCCTCAACCATCTTCCATGTATCTTTATCCAACATTGTTTTTACACCTGCATCATCCATCTTGCTTAAAAAAAATAGATTTATGACCATTAAATGAATATGCAAAACACCAAGAAGTGTTATAATCCTTCCACCTTGAAACTTCAACTTTAACTTTCCACGTCAAATGATTATTTCCTTCCTATCATCCCCTAATAATACATCACCACAATCATACTAATCGTATTCGCAGAACCACTCCCTATGGTGATTGAACTGAAAGGATGGGCCTAATTCAATCAACCATGCCTTATGATCTAGATGTGTATTTGAAGAAGTAGCCAAGTACACATCCCCACCATCATATGAGGTGGTTTTTGCCTCTATAAAAGGAGCGTTATCAGATCCATTTCCCTTCTTAGGAGCATTACATATACAATCCTTTCTGAATTTCACTTCCTTTCCCCATTTCCAGCACACATTTACATGCTTTCCTAGAGATCTAGATATCCCTCTATATCTTTATATCTCTCACTCGAGAACATATTTTTTTTCTTAGGTACCATCCACGTAGAGACAAGGCATATCCATTTTGGCACTCTATATTTTTTTGTCCCATTTCCTCTAATAGTAAGACTGAGACGATTTCATTAAACTTCAAGGTAGTTGTATTGGTACCTATTGCAACAACTAGACTATCCCACGAATATGGTAGAGAACACAGAAAAATAACTTACTTATCTTCATCTAAGATTTTAATATCAGCAGAGAAAAATTGACTTATCACAGTATTGAATGCATTCATATTCTTTATCACCGAGTCTCCATCCTTCATCCTTAGGTTATACAACTTTTTCCTCTGGAAAAATTTATTCACCAGAAACTTATATTGGTACAATGTCCCTAAATTGTCCCACAAAGCCTTCATAGTGGCTTCTCCACATACATTCAATATACCGAATATGATATACACAACTGTATTATGCTCTTTTATCTCCAATCCAACTTCACCCAGTCTTCATCTGACATTGTAATTGGTTTAGTTCCCAAATATACCATGATCCACTAATCATTATTGACCAGTATATCCTCCATCTTGAGCTTCGAGAACTCAAAACTCCGACCATTAAATTTCTCTATCTTTATCATTCCACTACTCGCCATCTTCTTTCACGAGAATAATTTATCCTAGAGATCTCCCATTGAACAGGGTCTACCACAAGCCTAATCGAAACCCATTAGTGGCAAAGGCATCCCCATGAATATAAAACACACCCAAAAGTGACCATATTTGTCTGAAATACTATTAGTAATTTAATATATGTGTTGTGTGTATGGATTAATTCTACCTCTAAAAGGTTGTTGAGGTCTTTGTTTGATCGTAGTGAGTGTTTTTATTTATATTCCTTGATGGTCATTATAATGATATGGAATTATGTGATGCTATTATCCTAGTGGTTAAAAATTTATTTACACAAATATGCATGGTTTCTTTATAAGTTTCAACTAACATTTTATAATATGTGATTTCTATAATACAACATTTTGTGAATATCATGGTTCATTTTCTTGTCAAACGTTGTAGACTCCCCAATGATTTTATGCTATGTGATTGTTTGCAAGTGATTGAGGGGCTTCACAACCTCTGTGTTTGATTAGATACTTATAAAAGAAGACATATTTTCATGCTCATCAATGACTACTTGAGGTGACTAGCTAAACGATGGCAATGTGTGATTTTCATTTTATGTTATAATGTGAAATAATGGAAATCATTTAGTGAAATTTATGAAATAAAAATAGATATGAAAGTGTTTTTTTGGGGACCATTCTATGGTGCAATGTGACGTTGTTGTGTACGATTTTACCGAGTAGTATTAGATATGGATTAGCTTGTTTTTGTCTCTAATTGTATACGTGTTGATAGGTCCATTGATTTGATTATGGCTATGTATAATGTTTTGAATTTCCAACGTTTAACTAATAATTTCATCGTTGCAGAATTTGGTTTTTTGAGAAAATCCATTATTCAAGGAAAAATCTAGCTAATTCCGTTGAATTTCTTATAATTTACGAGTTTGAGTGTTGAGGGCATTGAAACTATATCCTGGTTTGGAAAAATTTTTGACACGGCCCTGTATCTAGGGCTAGATAACTAAAGGACTGACAAATGTATCAAGATATGTAGGCATTCAAATAGCAATCACTTCTGCATTATTTGAAAATTATTAGATTCAAAAGGAACTAGAATTTGGAGGAATCATAGAATACCTGAGATGGGAACTATATGGGTAGAGATGGGAACTATATGGTTAATCTCTTGGATGTTGTTTAATTTATTTTTCTATAATTTTTGAGGTTGAAGATATGGATCATTGTACTCGCTCTATGTTAAAACATTCAATGATAATTTAATAAGAATAAAATTTTGAAATGGTTTTCCCCCTTGTGGGTTTTTCCCCTCGTACTAGTGTCTATGTGTGTGAACACTTTTCTTCTTTTGTTCATTTAGGTTTTGCTGCATTGATGATGATGTTGTTATTTCTATATAATTGCATGTGTTGATAAATAATGTTATTATTTTGCTGGGTGAATTCAGTACGTAAATAATGAAATATAATTATATAAATAAAAGAACAATATATCCATAAGAAAAATTAACATAGTATTAGAACTAGGGTGAAGAAAATTCATTGAGGTAATCCCTATTAATACATCATTGATGAGAGAAATATATATGGAGGAGACCTAAAATAATATTAGGGTTTGAAGGAAACCCTTGGCACTTTAGTTACTTAGAGGGTTTAATGGATATCATGAGGTTAGGGTTTGGAATAAACCCTGTGATGAGATAAAGGCTTTAGTTTTGTAGTTTTGAAACCCTAGATGGGAAAGCCTTAATAAGTCCTTGGTTATTGATGAATACGATTGGATATATTGAAGGAAAAATTGTTATATGGGTAATGGACAGTAATGAATCTTTAACGCTAGATGAAGAGGGATATCATCACCTCTTCTTGAAAGATAAGCACCTTTCATATTCATGTTATTTATTTGTGACACTATTCTTGTTTTGACTTATTTTTTTGATTATTTCTTATACCTCCACTATATTATTATTTTAATAATTCTAAAACACTCATGACATGTGATAAGAAATTTTTTCTTGAGGATCATATAAGGTGCAGGAAAAGAGAGGTAGTACAAAAGAAAGTACCTAATGAAAATTCTTCAAAGTAACATCCAAAAATTATGATAAGAAAGTATGAGCTACAAGTTGCATAGGTATACTTGAAGTTATGTATAATGTGTTGTTTAAATGTTGTGATTAAGTTGAAATACTATAAGGCAAGATAATCCTTAAGGTATGTTGGACTATCAACTTCATAAATGACTCATGCATATATACATAATTAATTTTGATTTCCGACACATGTGATACAATGGTGCTCTTGATATTTGGCCACCATTTTACACTTTAAACATGTTGAATTTCATAGATGCATTGTTTAATATATATTATGACTCGATACTTCTTGTTATAATCATGGTAACATTGATGATGAATGTATAATGATGAGATGGATACTCATGATCTTCCTTTTGATCTTGTTTATTTTCTGATAAGCTTAGAAAAGATAAATGGAAGCCCTCATGTGATAAATAATTTATTATTATTTGTGAACTAAGATGATACCCTTGTCAGCTTCCCTAATTATCTAATGCTAACCCTTAATGATAGTTTCATATCATGATCATATGTGATGATGAAGTAGCTTAATCTAATATGTTGTGACTATGGCTCATATATGTCCAAGAATTTGATATATTTTTATTTAATAATATAACAGTTTTTCTGATGTATGAAAATATTATAATAGAATCGTTGACATATTGATTAATTAAGACTAATGTGACTTCCCATTCAAAGGGAGAAAATATGCATGAAAACCTATTAATAATTTAAATGAGAAAATTTATTTTACAAGGAAGAATTATGGTCCCAAATAAATATATGACATTGTGGAAAAGTTTTGACAAGTTTTTATTTGAACAGTGAAGGTTTCTCCTAGTCCAAGCCCCAACTATTGGGACAAAGGTTTAAAGGTGTGGTTATAAGCATCAAAAATCCATGGAATAGGGCCTATGCATGAATTTGAGCTTGTAGGGAATATATACTAAAATATTATGGATGAAACCAGAGCGCACTAGGAGTATGACAAACCTATAGACATGGAACAAATATTGGAGAGTTATATGAGAAAAGGAGTTCTTGAGATCTACATAATTATTTACTTATTATAGAGAATGTGAAATTCTTGGATCATTTTGTTTTTGCATGGGATTAAAATACACATATCATTATGCTCTTTTACTTAAGTTTATCACTTTAGTTAGTATATATATGAAAGTATCTGGTAACAGTTGCAAGGGTTCGACAAGATTTGGCTTATTGACTTGGTTTAAATTAGATGAGTAATATTGGAATTTTGTCATGATTCTTCAAAATTAATAGATATTTTTTGCCTTCTGGATCGATTGAATTCACAATGATAACAAGTTATGGTTGTTTATTTGGTACTTGATAATGGTTATTTGTCTTAATGTGAAATGACAATGTTGTGTGGCCAAAGTCACTTTCAGTGACTAATCGTGGTATTCAATATTGATTCTTGAAACATCATCTTCCCACATCTGACCAAGTAACCACCCAAATTGGTTAAACATGCGATAAGAGGCTACTAATACAACATTCAACCTCCTATATGACATTGACAAAGTAAAACTGACGGAAACCTAACAAACAAACACTACAGAACATAAAAAACATCCCCGGGAGGTATCCCAACCCTTCAGGACTCTTAACCATGAGTTAAATAAAACTTTTGACCATTTTTAGCCTTAGACATAGGCATGCCACTGCATTCTAGTATCTAGGAGGATATATACATAGGCACAACACGACAAGCTTCTCGTCAGGGCCCCAATTTCTTAGTTTTGTGCCTGCAACTCTGGTATTTGAGCCACCTTTTCGGTCCAGAGCCCCGGTCACTACCCATAACTTCATGAAAAATTAGGGGATGATAAATAACATTATAAAAATGATATTTAACAGATTATATCAATAAGAAATCATATAGACCCCTCCTATCCATGACCAACATTTTTTCAAACATGTAACAAACATTGAATTTGTAGGTGTAAATAATAGATTTAAGCATAAGGGTCTCGTACTTATGTGAGAATCGCTAAAAATATTTTATCGCTTACATCATTAGCTATAATAAAATATATTTCACCATAGATACAATGTGCATTCATTTAAAATTAAAAACATGGATAGATCCATACATCATAACTCATAAAATACATGCTTATAACCAACATAATAACAATAGGAATACCATGGATACAAAAACAATATAATCCACATAATAAATGGTACATTTTCATACCAAATACCAAAGGAATTAGCTCTTGATTACTGAATGTAAAACCCAACTAGAGATGGGACTTCCATGTTCCACCTGACCATAGATTGGCTGAGCCAAATATTACTTTAACTAATCATCCCCATCCCTTAATCCAAGAATGAATGTGGGACTTTATCAAACACATCGATCAAAACAAAATGAGGGCTTTAGAGGCCAAACCACCTCAGCCCTTAGCCACTAATTCCACGTTTTGTTCATAAATCACTAACCATAACCAGATTGGTCTCTTCCCAAGCCTTCCAGGGCCCAAGAGTATTTGTTCCAACTAGGCTCCCAATAGTATTAACTAAACCTGCAACTCTTGTTCAGCTCCAGAGTGTTTTTCCAACCAAGGTTCTAGGACTGGTAACTCAACTGCAAGTGTTACAAGGCTTCCATAGTGTTTCTCCAACCAGGGATTCCAGAACTAGTCACTCAAACAACGTAGGGCTTCGAGAGTGTTTGTCAAACCAAGGCTTCCAGGATTAGTAACTCAACCCAAAATGTTCTGCCATGATCCATAGTGTTTTTTCCAACCAAGGCTCTAGGACTAATAACTCAACCCAATTCGTTGGAGGGATTCAAGAGAATTTATTCAACAAAATCTCCAAGGAACTAATAACTCAACCCAAGCTAAGGGAAAAACATGAGAACCAATAAAAAAAAATTCAATGGAAATAATCCCGCAATCACCATTGCTATCCAAGAAATGGAAAGGATAGGAAAATCCATTGTTAATCCAGGTAATCCTCCATGTCAATGAAAGATCATAATTAAGAAACCACATGCAATACCATGCATGCCAAATCTAGTGAGGAAAATACACATGCAACTCAGTACCTGCACCCAAAACTTGTTGTAGATAAAGATCCCAATGTCGTCTTTGGCTTTTGTGCTCTTTCTTTTCCTTATTGCTCCAAATCACCAACTATGCGACACCCTCTAAGAATGCTCCAAGAAAAATCTAATTATCCAAGAGTATGAGAGAGAGAGAGAGAGAATAATATGAGAGCTCCAAAAATGCACTAACGAAAAGCTTGAACCAAAAAAATCTTTCCAATTGATCCTCATAAGCCTTTTTATAGAACGTACCCCTATTTTCTTCATTTTTCATTATTTTCATTCGTTTTCCTCCTCACATGCAACTTGTGACCTTTCACCTCCCTTTTCTCCTATTTTCCATTATTTTCATAGATAAATGATAATAAATGCCACTTTTCCTTTGTAAAGCCTTAGCCATTGCCTTTGCCAATTTCATTTGACCACAATAACCAAAATTAACACACACTAGGATTTTTTTCCCACCATTTAGCTTGGAATACATGTCCCATCCACCCTGATATTAGATATTTTTTAGATGAATTTTCACCAGTGTTGTTACAAATCCCTCCCCGCTGGGGGAAAACCATCCTCAGTGGTTAATGACACCTACAACCAACAATAATGCTAAAAAAAACATACTTCCCTTTTAGCTTTATAACAGAGCTCGTTGCAATATTTACAACGACCACTTCGAAAACATGAAAAAAATACCTTTTATTAGAGCTTTATAACATAGATCATTACCGTATTTACAGTAACAACCACATTTTTTTCAACCAACAAAAAATCATATTGTCTATGGAGATTTATAAATCTAGCTTGATACAATATTTACAATAATATACACATATACACATATGCACATTTTTTCAACCAATAGATATAATAGTATGATTCCCATATTAGCGACAAGGCAATCCAGAGGCTCACACCTCCACCCTAAAAGTAATACCAAGATTCACATCCTTCTGAATAAGTCTAGAATCGACTACCAAATTCAAAGTTGCATCCAATATCAAGCACTACAATCATGCACTATTGTAACCTTAGTGAATAATTACCAGCTCATTTGTTCCAGGGCACACTCACAATGTGCATCTCATTCCATGTGGCAATTCTAATGACCAAAAAAAATCCATCCTGAACCTTCCCTTCTATACTACACA
Source organism: Pinus albicaulis (assembly GCA_034641835.2). NCBI lineage: Eukaryota > Viridiplantae > Streptophyta > Pinopsida > Pinales > Pinaceae > Pinus > Pinus albicaulis. The sequence continues at coordinate 938,667,568 of CM076582.1, forward strand.
GTCCTTAGGGCAATCCGATCACCCCATTCCAGGAAGTGCCATGCCTTCCATGTTCCACCGAAACCTCCATCTCAAGCAGTCCATCCCTTGGCAAGGCTTCCTCGCATCAAAATTTAAAACAACCAAGGCATATACCTACCTCAATAATATCATACCAGTCATAACATGCTCATGGAAATCAATGGAAAATATTGGGTACTAGTGCCCCACAATGGCCCTACCCCTAAAGTGCTTTACCAAAACACTATTTCCTATTTCAATTCCTTTTTGTTGTTGTTGCTAATTCTTGCAATCAGTTCCAATAATGCAACCAAAATTTTTACTCTTCCTGTACCAAGCACATAATTTCCATTAAATTAAAAGTAAATTGAAATAACTTAAAATCATACCTCAATGGTAGCTCGTCAATAAGGTACAATTGCAATCATGTTTAATTCCTAACACAACAACTCAAACCACATGTTTGATCACATCATCATGTATAAACATATCATATCTAGTTAGCTCAAAACACAACCATCATCGGTCAAAATAATGAATCACATGAAATCATCATCAAATATCATCATAAATCACATGTAACGATAATAAGTGAGAATCTTAGATCACATGCATAATAAAAATAAAATAAAATGTCGATACTTATCTTTCATCAATCCTTACTTATACCTTTTTTCTTTCTATACATATACTGGGTCGGTTTCCACCCCGAGAAAACACCAATTCCTTCCCTTTAACTACATATACATACACATCATGTAGACCATGTACATCAACATAAGGTATACAACACCACACAATACATACACCTACAACGGAATACAACACATACACCTACACCCAATGTACCATACAACACAATACATATACATATATAGAGTACAACATAGCGAGTACACATGTCATGATACCACGACTATAGCATGCACATACATCGTATCAGATTCCTGCAATAAAGCATGTATCACATGCACACAATACCACATGCATACCAGTACCATATGCACAACGTGAACAGAGTTCCACCTATATACAACACTACTTGCACAACGTGTGCACGACATTAAATGTACATGACATCACCTCCACAACATGTAGACAACCTCAAATGTACACCGCACCACCTGTACAATGTGTACACAATACCACATATACACAACACCACATGCACGACATGTGCACAACACCACATGTAGATAGCGCCACATCCACATCATGTACATGACACCACTTCCACACAACATTGTATGTACAACATGTACACAAGACCACATGCACATAGAACCACATGTACAATCATGCACACAACACCACTTGTACATATCACTGTATGTAAAACACACACACAACACCATATATAAATAGCATTTCATATTCAACATGTACATAGCACCATACCTACAAAGCACCACATGCACACAACACAACATGTCCAACATGCACACAGAATGATATGTACACAACACCCGATATCCAAAATTTGCATATCACCATCTATGCCTAGCGCTCAATATGAAGTATACACACAAAACCATATATAAAATAGGCATACAACACATATGTACAGAATACTACATATGCAAATATTTCACATCACAATAAGTACAATCATTGAATATACAATAAGCACAACATATACGTAACAATAGTACTACACATCCATAGACCACATATTGATGCCACAGACAACCCTACTTCTAGTGTCTTTCCATTATCCATGTTTATCCTAGTATGTTGTGAATCACGCTACATTAATTTTGCTAATGTACCCCTCAACATTACCTATCCATAACATAAACATAGGCATAGTACAAAAACATAAAATTAGATCTTATCGATATGATACAGACCTCATAGATTTGTCAAGGCTACTCTTCCACTTGATTCTTCATAGTCATGAACCTCTTCATGAAATTCACCTACATAATAAATCATTCCTCCATAGACTTAGCAGTCAAGTTGTTGCACGGAGGTGGGTCCCTTGTCCTAGAAATAAGGGGGTCTCATACACCAATTCGGTGTCTGGCTTGGACATGAGCGTAAAATTGGATTATTATTATGATTAATATATACACATAAGAATTAGCATTAACAAACATGATCCAGGATATACATACATGTAAACATCAACATAATCATGATCACATCATAATTACTATATATCATAAGGTGTAGGTTAAGAGAAAACTGTTTATTCATACACAACATACACAACATTGGGAACACCGGTTCCCATCATAGGCAAGGAATCTAACACCTCAGATCCATTCACTTTAACCTTTCCTATTACATTTCTCATGAGTATCCTGCCACCGTCCATTTACACCAATAGACTCAAATAATCCAACTGATTGTCATGCTCTTACCTTTAGTTTCCCATATGCATGCACTGATCTTCATTTGAGACTTGCATCACCTTCTAGGTTGCATTCATATCTCCCAAAGCTACATTAACTTCTTCATTTCCAAATAAATGCTAGAGACTTTAAGCACAAAATGAAAGCACAAGACACAAAAGAAGAAAACCATGGAAAACCAATAGTAATACAGCACTGCAACAAAGTGGCAAGGCCTTGTGCAAGACATAAACCAAACTAAAAATCAAGCGCAAAAAAACCATAAAGGACCAAAAAAACAAAAATAATAAAAAACATCATGACTGAATCCCCATGGTTCCCAAATATTCCAAAGGAAAGCTCAACCTGAGCCTTTTCCAAGATTTCATGGCAATCTGTTTTCCATGCAATCCCCTGCATCAGGCTATCGTAAACATATAAGTGTCTGTGTATAATACAATATACTAGTTATCTTACTCTTTTTTTCCAATCGTGTCAACCATATGTATCAACATCAATAAAACATATCTATCAATTTTAAATCAACTTTTACCAAGACTAACAACGATGTCATAATCAACAATCAACTCACATTCATCGGTCATAACACATAATGGTACAACTATCACATACTTATGCTCAAGTATATATTGGATATATCAGTACATAATGCGTTAGTACAATCATCCTAAAACGATACCATTCATTCATGTATTCTTTCAGTAACATATTCATATCATGCAACTAATCAAACATTTAAACAAAATATAAACATACCATGTTAAATATATCAACTAGATAATGTAATAGACATGAAATCACTCAAATTCCAAATAGATGACATAATCAGACATTCAAGCACCAACTATATTACATATGAAAACTCATACCTTAATTTACCTTATGGGAGGCTATCCTGTATACAAAATAAATCTACATTAGCATGATATGATTTCACAACACCTCATATCAAACAAAAATAATATCATGATATTTATAACAACAAATGACTAGTATGTCCACATCATAAAGTCATAAACAATTGTCTTTGTTTCATAACAATCACATGTGCACAGTTAGTCTAGATTAGTATGACACAATACCACAAATATGTTGACTCATACTTGAATGTCATAACCCTAATTTTCCTAGGCCAAGCCAAATTAGCATGTTACATATAACATCAATACCTTAATGAAATAACCCTAAAAATCAACTTAAATAACATATAACAACAAAAAGTTAAGATATATCATATGGCACCAACAAAATATATCATAATCATCAAATTAATACCATGCTTTACTAACCAACACATATATATATGATTGTACTAATTAACTAACATCTATCACATATGTAGCCATAAAATAAATAGAATGAAATGAATACACATAACCATAATGCATATGAATACAATGATCAACTAGAATTTATCATACATGTAACCAAAATAACAATGGAATGACAAACATATAATTAACCCTAATTCTTACAACAACCATGAATCACATACTTGCATGAAAAGCAAACAAACTTGTATGATGATCTTCTCTTACCCCAAAGTCTAGCATTGCAACTTCACTTTAATAATATTCATCTCCTACTCTTTCTCAGCCAACACATTACCATCATAAAATACAAATATCGTGAAGAATCATGACCTAATTTCGTACAATGACCTTATACACAACAACCTCAATAAAACCAATCAAACTTGAGCATATCCACCCACTTGAATTGTATAACCAATCATGAATGAAAAATGTTCAACATATTTCATCACACAAGAAAGCATACATGGATAACACCAAAGCATGAGCAATATGTAACCCTAGCATGAGAAATAAATTCCTATAAAATATGTAACAATATGTAAGATAGTGTGCATGAACAATACACAAGTGTGAGAAACACATAACTAGTCATGACAACATTTTAACAACAACACCAACAACCTTCACATGGAAACATCACTACAACCATGATTACCACCATGCAAATGCAAAAATAACACATAGGCCACAAACATACTGAAAACATATGAAATAAACATAAATGCATGATCTACACACCACCTATACATTCTAAGGGTTGAAACATGCTCTGATACCACTTTGTAACACCCTCTTCCCACATCTACCCAAGTAATCGACCAGCTGGGATAAAATTCTGATTAGAGGCTACTAATATGAAACTAAACATCCTATATGACTTTGAGGAAGTGGAACCGATGGAAACCTGACAAACAAACCTTACACAGCATCAACAACATCCCCAAGAGGTGTCCAAGCTCTTCATTCCTCTTACCCCTAGGTTAGACTGACTTTTTGACCATTTTGAGCCTTAGCCACATGAAGGACACTACATGTTATCAACCATGAGGCTATAGCCACAGGCACAACACAACAATCCTACTGATAGGGTCTCAATTACTCAGTTATGTGCTTGCAACTCTAGGATTTGAGTAACCATTTTAGGGCCAAATCCCCGATCACCACCTATAACTTCATGAAAACTTATGGGATGATAAATAATATTAGAAAAACGATACATAAGTAACCACTTAAAAAAGAACTCGTATGGACCCCTCCTAGCAATGCCATGAATTTTTTCAAACATGTCAGAAACATTGAATCTACAGATGTAAACAAAATATTTAAGAATAGGGGTCTCATACTTATCTTAGAATCTCTAGGAAGAATTTTTCCCTTACATAATTAGTTGGAATACAATGTATTTAGCCATAGATAAGTCTTGCATCTATTTACAAGTAAAAATTTGGATAGAGCCATACATCATCACTGATAAAATACATGCTTTTAACCATCATAATAACAACACAAATACCATGGATACAACAAAAATAGAATCCACATAATAACCAATACGTTTTTATACCAAATACCAAAGGAATTATATATTGATTACTAAATTTAGAAGCCAACCAGAGATGGGACTTCCATGCTCCACCAGACCATAGATTGGTTGAGCCAAATCTTACATCAGCCAATAAACCTCGTGCCATATTCCAAGTATGAATATGGGACTTTATCAAACACATCCATCAAAACCAAACCAGGTTTCCAAAGTCGAGCCTTCCTCAACCCTCAACAAATGATTCCACCTTATAGTCAAACATAACTAACCATAACCACATCAGTCTCTTCCAAAGATTTCCAGGGCTCCAAAGCATTTGTTTCAACCTGAGTACGAATAATAGTAACTCAACCCACGACTGATGTTAGGCTCCAAAACATTTTTCCAACAAGGGTCTACGAATAGTAACTCAAACCCAATGGTTACAGGGCTTCCAAAGTGTTTTTCCAACCATTCCTTCCAAGGCTAGTAACTCAACCCACCTAAGGCTTCTACAATGTTTGTCCAACTAACTCTTCAAGGACTAGTATCTCAACCCATAGTTTTCTGCAGACCACTCGAGCATGTTTCCAACCAAGGCTCCAGGACTAATAACTGAACCCAAGCCATTACAAGTATTCTAGAGAATTTTCCTAACCATGGCTCCTAGGAACTAATAAATCAACCCAATCTAAGGGGAAAAAATGAGAACCAATGAGAAAAAAAACAATGGAAATAAACCCATAATCACCATGGCTATCCAGGAAATGGCAAGGCTAGGAAAATCCACGATTAATCGAGGAAATCCTCCATTGCAATGACAAATCATAATCAAGAAAACACGTGTAATACTATGCATGGCAAATATAGTGAGTAAAAAATACATGCAACTCAATATATGCACTAAGAACCTAATTTTTCCGATGTGGTTCTTTATTCACCCATTCTCCAGTATTGTTTCCCCACATTGGGTGGTTTATTAGATTTTTATCTCCAAATACAGTAAATCACTTAAATATACTCCTACAAATTTTTGAGACTAGTAGTTTGGCAGAATTTTTATTTCCATCCTATCCATCCACATTGGATTCAGGGTTGGAATAAGGATCTCACTAATTATATGTTCCTTTCCAAGTTAATCCTCCCAAGTTCTTTCATTAATATTATTCAAAATTTATTAATTACATCATCATTATTATTTCGCAAATTCAATTATGGATTTGTTTCTATTACTAAAAAAAGTTCAGCTACTTAAAAGAAATTTTCATAAACCGATGGGTAGTACATATTCCCACTCTAAGAACAAAACAACACCATCCTAAGTGTTTATTATTTTTTCACTTAAGCTTCAAAGAGAGATAAATAACTTTCCTTTATGCTATCTTCACGTTCCCATGTGGCCTCCTCGGGTGTGAAGTACCTCCACTACACTTTAACTTGAGTGACGAGTTGATTCGAGAGCATGGTCTCTTCCCGATCCAAGATACAAAGTGCATGCGGGAATAATTCCCCTTCCGGTTCCACCTTTATCAAATTCCATTCAACTAAATGAGAAGGATCATAAACATATTTTTTTAAATAATGGTACGTGAAATACATTATGAAATTTAATATGACTCAGTAGATCCAACTGATATTCCACTGGACCAACTTGGTCAAAAATCTCGAATTACCCATAGAACGATGGGGCTAGCTAGGAACAACTGCCCATACTGAGAGTATTTTTTTGAGGTTTAACCCCCAAATATACATGATCTCCAATTTTGAATTCCTTATGTGTTCTCTTTTTCTCTTCATAGATATTTTTTTTGTATTGAGTTGTCTTTATGTTCTGCTAAATTTTCCATGTTGTATCCTCCATTTCATGTAATGCATCAGACCCAAGGATCAACATGTCCTTAGGCTAGCTCCAACTGAGCGATGTATGACATTTTTCACCATACAGAGCTTCAAAGGGAGTCATTTTAATATAGATTTGATATCTTTCATTATAAGAAAACTCAACTAAATGAAAAAAATACTCTCACTTTGTGGGTATGTCCATTACACATATTATGAGCATGTCCTCAAAATTTTGATTTATTCTTTCAGTTTTCCCATCCGTTTGAGGATGTTATGTAGTACTGAAAATTAAATTTTTCCCCATTCCCCCAAACAAAGATTTCTAGATATTTGAGTCTCTATCAGAAACTATCATTTTTGGTATGCCATGAAGTCTGAAAAATTTATTTCATAAAGGCATTGGCAGTTGCTGCAGTCCCAAAGGTAGACTGTACTAGTATCAAGTGTGCCACTTTATTCAAGTTGTCTACTATGACCATAATGGATTCATGTTGATACTTGGTCCTTGATAACGTGGTTATAAAATCCATGGAGATCACCTCCCATTTCCATTTTGGAATTCATAATGGATTCAGTAATCTTGCTAGATGTTGGTTCTCCACATTTACTTATTGACATTCTAAGAATTTTTCCTAATACTTTGCAAGCTCCATCTTCATGCTCGGACAAAGAAAATTTTTCCTTAATTCCATGACCATTTTTTGGTATCCATGGTGACCAACATATGGTCTCTAATGATACTCATCCAGTATTATTTGTTTCAACTTAGGAAAATTTTGAATATACAACTTTTCCTGGTAATTAAATAATCCTTCTTCACTTATATCATAGCCTGTAATTCCTTTCTATTTTATTTTCAGTTGCATTTCCTGATACTGGAGATCTTCTTTACAAGATTTTTTCACCTATTTTGTAAAATATGTTTTTACGCTGCTACTAGCAGTTGCCACCAAAGAATAAACGTGTATATCTATTGCATCTATAATTTTGTTTTATTTTCCTTTGACATGTTTTATTCAATTTCAAATTCACTAAGGAATGCTAACCACCTTTCCAATATTGCATTTAAATCAAGCTAACTAATGAAATATTTCATGCTGATATGGTACCAATACAAATTTCTTTCCTAGTAAATAATGCCTCCACATTTTCAAGGCATGTATTATAGCCGCTAATTATTAATCATAAACGACATAATTTTTTTCATGTTTTCTCATCTTTCTTGATTCATAGGCTATGAAAACATTATCTTGTAGTAAAAAACCTCCGAGTCCTCCTAAACAAGCATCTCTTCACACAATAAATTCCTTTTTTGGTTATAAAATTTTAAAATAGGATTTGTCGTCAACTTTTGTTTCAGTTTGTCAAAGTTGTCTTGAAATCTGTCTCTTCACTCGAAATTTACTCCCTTCTTTTACAGGGAAGTAATGGGGTAGGCTTGTTTTCAAAATCCCTCCACAAATCTATTATAGTATCCAACAATTACCATGAATGAAAAAAATTGGTGATACATTCTTTGGTATAAGCTAATTCATAATGGCTTCTACTTTTTCAAGGTTCTCTACCAACCCATATTTGGAAGTAATACGTCACAAGTACGGAATTATGGTCTTATAAAAGTCATACTTTCTAATTTTTTCACATATATGATTCTCCCTTGATGTCTATAACACCAATTTGTGGTGTTCCTGGTGGTATTATTCATTTTTAGAATACACTAGGATGTCATATATGAAAACTAACACAAATATGTTAATATTTTTGTGGAGGACATTACTCATTAGACACATGAAAGTGGTGGGTGAATTGGTGAGACTGAAAGGTAACACAGTGAATGCATAATGACCATATCGAGTCGTAAAGGATGTTTTGTGAATATATTCATCCTCTATGCGTAACTGATGATAACCAGTTCGCATATCTATTTTTGAGAAAACATTTGCTCCCTACACTTGGTCAAACAGATCGTCAATACGAGGTAGGGGTTATTAGATTTTTATAGTTAAATTATTCAACTTCCTATAGTTTATTCACATTCTAAATGTGCCATCATTTTTGTTGACACACAACACCCGATGTCCCCATGGGGACATACTCGGTCTGATATATCCTTTAGCTAACAACCCTTGTAGCTTCATTTTCAATTATAACAACTATGGTATACTCATTCTATACAAATCTTTTGATATAGGGGTAGCACCTGACACTAAATTGATATAGAAATCTATGTCTCTACGAGGGTGTAACTTGGGAATTTTGTCTGGAAAGACATCCTGGATATCTCTTATTATAGGAAAATTTTCGAAGATATTTGTCTTTGTTTGTTGTCCTCCTTCTTCCACATGAATCATATAGACTTGAAATCCCTTCCTTACTGATATTTATAGCTATAAAGCATATATTTTTCTGACTGAGAATGGTTTTCATTTTACTTTTATAAAAAATGGTTGTCTCTAGGAGTCAATGGAGTTTACCATATTTTCTAAGAAATTTAAAACATCCTTATCCTATTTCAACCAGTACATACCAATTAATATATCATATGATCATAAGGGAAGGATATTTAATTTTAGATCCATGGTATACCCATTCAAATCAACAATACATTATTTTAACCGATGGGTTACCTTTCGTTTGGTAACAGTTGCCAACTATGCCATCAAATAATTTTGTAATTATATTGGCTATAATTTACATTTCTGCACCATATGAGGACTAATATAGATTAAACTAGCCCGAGGATCAATTAAAATAGACAGAATTTGGTTTTGAATAATACCTTTGATCTCAATCCTTATTGATTGATGTGTAGCTTGTTAGTTTTCTAATGTTGCACTAACCCTCAGAATACTTCTTGCCTCATCCTTCACCATAGTTTCTTCATGTAGCGCTTAGATGTTTTGAATTGATCTGTAATTGTGTGGAAAATCTTGTAGCAGGTGTGGTTCTCCACACCCCCATCATTTCATTCGTTCCATTTCCTTACTACCTAAGCCTTTCTTCATGTTCACTTCCATGGGTTTGGACCATGTATGTGATTGAGATGGTTGGTTGATAGCTCCTTTTTCTAAATTATTCCTCTTATGGTATTTTCCAAAATGTTTCAGCTAGGCAGGATTTTGTCTTTTCCTATTAATCCAAACTTTATTTTTATCCTTCTTCAGCCATTTTCTCGAACTTTCATTTTGACTTTTAAATTACTGGTAACTAATTCTGGCTATTATGACTACTTCATCCCTAGTTTTTGGATTATTTAATTCAACCCTTTCCTTATATATTGTTGGTAAACAATTCAGAATTCTATGCCTTATATATTGTTGGTAAACAATTCAAAATTCTATGCACTTTAGCTTTCTCCTATCGCATATATGGCACATACCGAAGTGAGTTTGTAAATTTTGTTACAAACTCATCTATGGTAATTTCCCTAACCTTATTTCATGGAATTATTTTGCACAATCATCATAGTATTCACTTAGATACTGAGACTTAAATTTTGGTTGAAACTCCTCCCATGAGATTATCCTCTCATGCAAAAAATATACAATTTTTGTTTCCTCCAACCACAGAGTAGCTTTACCCTGCAGTTCGTACATATCCAATCTCTTTTTTAGGTTACTTTCGTGTGAAAGTACTTGATCATATTCAGAATCCATACTTGATCATATTTAGAATCCATTCTTCTACATCTTCCTCCTTTTCCCAGTCAAATGTAAGGGGATTTATTTTTCTCAACTCTCCTTGTAACTCCTCCTTTTTATTATTTGACTTAGCAATTGTTTAATTAGATTTTTCCACACTTTAATTTTTTTTTTACAATATTGTTTAACTAGATTCTTCAACACTTTAATTTTTTTTTTTACAATGTTTCAGCGTCCTTTCACTTCAATTTCTCATGCCCACACTTTTGTTGCTGGATTTTTCTATAACTCTATTACCATACGTTCCTACTCTTACTTGCCTTCAATAGTATTCTGTTGCTATTCCTCGACTATACTAATTCCTACTTAAACTTTCTTATTATCTCTAGAATTTTACAATTGGGGTCCGAGGAAGAGCCTCACTCTCCCAACTCCACAGACAATTTGTCCTCACCAGCCATGGCTAGAGAAAATTTGTCTCGCGAATGTATAAATCTATTGTATCTTATTTAATCAACAAAAAAGGTTGTCTATATATATATATATCACAGAAAACAAAACAATTTATATTTATATAAAATTATTTTCGTGTTTATGATGGTTCGTTGTAATACTAATGTTGTATCAAGGCTTAGATACCACTTGTAATAACCCTCTAGACTCGATTTCTTTTTTCCTCATTAAGATATTTATCCTACTTATGATTTTATCATGCTTGTTATAGCTCAAAGTTACTTTAAAATTTACAAATTTTTCCTCCCGGGTCAGACTACTCTTCGTTATTTATAAGTCATTATTACACTTATGTTACTTACCTATATGCTCTCATGCATCACCACTGCATGCATACGCTCAATCCTTAACATATTTGGCATCAAACACCTTGTGTAATGAATTTCTCAAAGTTTTTGGATATTGTTATAATTTATTATTCCTTATTACCATTTTATTAAACTCGTGTTAATATATGGCTCATGGCTTCCGGATGATTCTATCAAAGTGATTATATCCAGCTGTCTCCCACTTCCAGGAGCACGTACCCTTCCATTTGGACTTTCTCCAATCAGTTGTAAGCAACTTCCTGCAATCACCTTACCATCACACGAACAGTCTGTATGCCTCAGGTGGAGGGTGTATATCGCATACCTAGATCTGACAGTGGTCAGAATATCTCGTCCAACCCTACCCTGATTTCTTATTAATCTCAGTTTATTCCATCGAGCATTCCTTTCAATCCCTGCGCACCTGTATGGTTTCTATACCTGGTTAGTTGAAGAAATGTAATATGGATGTCTCCCTCTTGACCCTTAAGGCCAACCTCCTAGCACACTAGCACCTTACCTGGTTCCCAACTTAGTGCCACCGTTTTTGGTTTCCTTGACGACACCTGGGGTTTTAATATATTGCCACAATCTTTGGGTGCTTTGACTTCCTTCAGAGATTTAATATAGTGCTACTATGTCAAGAATAATATTGAAGGCACTGGAGGTGTGTCTAGCGCTCAGGTAATTTATCCCTCAAGAACTGATTGTTCATTTCAGGTCATTTACTGTAATTTTTTACTTTTCTCCCTTCACCCTATCTAATTTCCATCATTCTATGCTCACTTCTTATCGAATATTACTTTCAATTTCACTCGTGGACCACAATGTGTTGGAGTAAGCTCCTGGATGAATTTGGGTATTGATTTATGCCCACCCTTCTGGTTAGATTTCCAACACCCCGTAAATTGGTAATAATTTATTGAATTTATTGTCTCTATAAATACAATTGTCATTTTAACATTTTCATTCATGTAAGTGTCTTACTTGTCACCTTGTTTAGGTGTTTTGATGTTCATTCCAGATGCTTAGTTGGCGTGACACAACTGGAATAGAGAGCTTTTCATTATGATGTGGAAATCTCAAATATCGTTCACTTACCCATGCTACAGGGTAATGTTAATGTTTTTAAATAAATAAAATCTCAATCGCAAAACTATATATTAATTAAATAGATTACACACATTTATACATGAATTAGTCTCAAGATAGGAAATCTATCTTGGACGTACAATCAGTTGGTTGAGGGAATATCTCAACCTCACACCAAATAAGGAAACTAGTTTTAGCTAACCTAGGAAATAGGAACAGACTCTATTCATAGAGAGTCACAACTGGACAAGTAGGAATTACTCATTCTAACACACCCCCTTAATGACTACTTGTCTCGATATCACTTCGCAAAATCTACTCGTGATCATACATAACAAAGAATATGTCGACGTCCATATAAAGGAGCAACCATCCACCGGAATGCATGGGTACCAACCGCTGCAACCGCTGGTCTTGTAGGATGTCCTTCGTATACATGGTTCTGTCAACCATTATCACTGCATACATGTACCTGTATCTACAGATCCCCCTCCAATGTGGGTTTTATCGGATGACCCGTAACCATGCTCTTCCTTCATCGGGTTTTATCGGATGACCCGTAACCATGCTCTTCCTGGGTTTTATCGGATGACCCATAACCATGCTCTTCATCGGTGGGAAAACACTGACATAGACCTGTTTCCAGTCTGCTTCACTATTATACGTGGTTTCTAGCTGACCACAAACTGACACTGCAAAAATGGTTTCTGGCTGACCATGAACCTGTAGTTACAAAGTGGTTTTGAGATTACCACGAACTTTTACGGGGATACACATGCCTTTATAAGGCGTACATACTCCATCTCTTGGAGTTACCAGGGACATAAAATGACCACTACAAACCATCTTAGACTTGCTTACCATGCAACTGAGTGACTCATCATCAAAAGTCTATTCTAAGAAACCCACACTAATTCACACAAACTTTCACCTATATGTCCATCATCCTTTAATTTTCAGTGTCGTTGTTGGGCTGTCGCACAAAAATAATATTTGTTACACTTCTGTCTTACTATCTACCACAGAGTATCTTCGCATCAGCTTTCTTTTTCTCATCTAATTGGTGTCTTGAATTCACCTGCACGATTTGTTAGAGTAGCTAATTCTAACAAAACCACACCATTGAGTTAGCTAGGCTCAATGCTTCAAATTTCAAAACATTTATAAATACGAAATTTTCACAAATACGACATTTTACCACGGCATACGATTACCGAAAAGACTCCAACCCAAATACGATCCACATACACCTCTCAGTATTTGGATATCAGCACATAGCTTCATAGCCAAATTTGCTGGATTGCATGCAGGCAATCGTTTTGCCATTCCTGGAGATGACGACTGATGTGAAGGACAACAAGAGATTGTTCTTAGTTGATTCTGTGAAGAATCTGCACACACCATTTCTGTTCAACTTTGGACATTGCTTTGCTACACTCCACACAAAAAATGCCCATTACTCTTTTCGTGCTTCCATACACCTTTATAATCTTCCTTTTGGGATGCAATCCATCTCCCTTCAAACAACTTGTCAACTGATTCATAAAACGTTGATTCAGAAGCCGAAACGAGGACATTTGACTGTGACATTAGGCACAGCAGAGCCAAGAGCAATGGAATCCATCTCCGATCCATGGAGACCATACAAAAAGTGCCTGCAACGGGATTGTTGTTTGAATTACCATAAAAACTGTGACTTATGACACACCTCACAGCATATGTGATGCCGTATTGGACCGCGCACGTGTAAAAACTGTGCGTTCCCTCAATCTTTTCTGTCGTGACTTATGACAGCAGTGCCGGAACTGGCGTGCCAATCCTCAATTCTGTTCAGAAAACCTTCAGCTACGCTGTCGCTAATTGCTAATCACAAGGTGCAGTCACCCTCACTGCACCAGTCCGCCCAAACCAATCGACAAAATAAACTAAATATATTATTCTTATTTCCCTCAGCCCAGGAGGGGCCGAGGTCCAGGCCTTTACAGCTCTGATACCAAAATAAAATCTCAATCTGCAAAACTATCTATTAATCAAAATAGATTACACACATTTATACATGAATTAGTCTCAAGATAGGAAATCTATCTTGGACATACAATGAGTTGGTTGAGGGAATATCTCAACCTCACACCAAATAAGGAAACTAGTTTTAGCTAACCTAGGAAATAGGAACAGACTCTATTCATAGAGAGTCACAACTGGACAAGTAGGAATTACTCATTCTAACATAAATTTCACTGTCTGAACTTATTATTTAATCTCATCTTTACTACACAAGAATAATGTTCATGAAAATTCCTCATGTGCAGCAGAGTATTGAACAATTATGAGGTTTATCCCTAGGTATGCTTGTATGTTAACCAACATAGTTGGGTCTATAATGTTTCTATGATTCTCGGGTGAATTTTGACTGATTTGGTTTTTTTATTTTTCTTACCGGTATGTTTCCTTTCGTTCTTGTGTGTTTGGAGCTTCCATCTTCACGAAACTACTAACCTTGGGCCCATCTTTTCACGTCTACAGAAGCCAATTTAGTTTGTCATGTATGTTGTTGTCGAGCTCCATTTCTCATTGCCTATGCTTGCTAAAGCACAGAGTAAAAGTTGTAGTTTTTTTATGGTCTCTGAATACTTTATTTTACAAAGAAACTAATTTAGTGATATTTCCTTCTACCACACACAGTTGTGCATGCAACTGATTAGTCTCTCTGTTATGTAATAGTATATGTGGAGTTGTGTTTATGTTTTTATAGACTCTACTTCGTGAAGAATAAATGTTTTGTGCTACAAAATGAAGACTCAGTTTCTAAGAACATATAGAGACTTACTCGGTCTTAGTACCAACTTTTGTACGTATATACACTAAATATTTCTCTGCAATTCCATATATCGTTGCTCAGTTGTGACTATTTGTATAATATTGTGGTATGCTTGTAAGTGTCAGAAAATGAATCAATTATCAAAAAATGATTGGTTCCATTTGTTTCGGTGTGGCTATGAATAAAAATTTCTGAGATTCCCAACTGTATATTTCTTTAATAGCTTCACTCGTATATATTCCCGAATTGTGTGAGGCTTTGCCTCCTTCGGTTAAAATCGTGACTCTGAAATTCCTTCTTAAATAAGCTTATGTTGTCATAATTTGGCGAGGCTCTGCTTCATATGGTTTGATTCATGACTCTTAAGTTCCAAATATTTTTCATGCGTCTTATGAATTTGGAGTTGACGTGTTCTTAGCCTTAATTATTTTGATACTTTCATGTAGATGTTATATATTGCTATGCATTGTAGCAACTGTTTATTGATATCTCTCTTGTAAGGGATCGATAGACATTATTCTATTTTATGCCCCAAATCTTGCTAGTAGAATCTTTCCATACTAAGATTTTATCAAAAGCAATTCCATCTTCCAGAAGATTTTGTGCTTATTTTATTTTGTGTGTTCTTGCACCCTATTTGAACTTATTCACTGCATAGTTAGTTGAATGTTTTTCCAACGATATACCTGTCTCTATGTGCATGTTTAATGCATGTCTAAATCTCTTGATTCATTTCTTTGTGTACAACTATTATTCCTTAATGAATACGGCTCAGTACTGTGATAACTTGAAACATAATTTGATTTTCCTAGGATTAGTTAGTTACCCTAAAAAAACTAATAACCAGACTTGGTTTACGCTACATTTGGTTTCATCTACCTATAATTTTTTACCTCCCCAGTTGATTGTTAATTAAATTTTCAGTTAACACTATACCCAATAATTAAATCGTATCGGTGTTATATGAATTGAAAAAGGCTAGCACAAAACAAAACCTTTAACTGGAACAATATTAGTACCTTTCCCAAAACACAGATAAGCATGTATGCAAATTTTCTTCAGAATACTTATACATAGTGTATGCAATTATCTTCAAAAGTCGTTATCGAATATAAAATTACTCAATTAACTACATGAATATATTGTAGCAGATGTAATACGATAACGAAACTAACCATTAAAAAAATCATTATGTAAACCTAACACGATTCCTCGAGAGTCAATCATTTAAAATTTTCGATAGGTAACCAATCAATATTCAATAAGTAATAATTTGATTCTCCAGAATAAAATACGTAATTATCCAACACATGATAAACACTTTCTTCAACAAAAAAAAATAACTTTAAACTTCAATAACCAATATATCTAACTGGATTAGTTGAATTATCTGGAGAAGAACAATTTTCCTCCCAACTGTGAACCTTCTATTTTGGTTCGCCCCCTTGTTGAGATCTTTTTTCTTCCCAAAATTAACAACCTCTTGTTGTTACGGTGAAGACATACTTATGCCTCACTTCTCCTAACATACTTTCCTTAACGATGTCTCATTTTCTGGGTTCTGCCAATCCCCAAAACCTAGCCTTTTCCTTCTTTTATAGAAAAATGGATAATTTTTTTCCTTTAAAGCTCGCATTTTCCCATGCGATGCTTTATCCATCCATTTCCTAGTGTTTTTTACCTGCCATTGGGTGATTTATTATTTTTTTCTCCCAATATAATTATTCATCCATTTCCTAGTGTTTTTTACCTGCCATTGGGTGATTTATTATTTTTTTTCTCCCAATATAATTAATCACATAAATATATTTCTAGGGATTTTTAAGAGTAGTGGTGTGGGAAAGTTTTTATTTTCATCTTATCCATCCACATTGGAATCCCTCCACATTGGAATCCCGACTGGAATAATTATGTCACTAAATTATATGTTCTTTTCCAACTTAATTTTCAAAATTTATTTCATTAATATTATTCAAAATGTATTAATTATATCATCATTATTACTCTACAAAGTCAATTATGACTTCCTTTTCATTATTAAAAATAGTTCAACTACTTAAAATAAAATTCACATAAACCTACGGGTATTAAAATTTCTGCCATATCCATTCAATCTAATAATAATTCATAGTATAAACATAGTAAGTATTTAAAAAGAAAAGCATAGAGGTGTTACATATTTTCCTCATAAAAATAAACATTATGCTCGGTGTTTTTCTTTCAGTTCCAATTTGTCATGTATTTGTCCTCCATCTCCTAGGTGAGCTCCTCTAGGGTAAATTTCTTTTATTACACTTTATTTTTGAGTGATGGTTGAACTAGAGAGTAAAGTTTCCACTTGTTTTTAATTTATTTTTATTTCCCAAGACGTTTCCACACATATTGAAAACCTGCTTTCCATTTTCCTTCATGCAACCCGGAAAGGTAATCACCCTATAGTCAATAAGGTTATTGACACGCATTGGATAAGGTTAGCATCATCAATATAAAATAAAAACAATAAAATAGGTCATTTTTATACATTTTATCCATAAGCTAAGTCAACTGACATGGACACCATCCGATATTTATTTTTCTACACTATTTACAAACACGGAATTGCCAATTTCCTTTCATCTGATTTACCCATCGAAAGTAAAATTTTAAAGCTCCAGTTACTTGCCTTCTCGTTATTAGTAACAAGTAGTGACATATCATAGCAGGTAACATTATATGATGTTTAATTCACGTCATAATCTCAAATATGCATTGGGCATACATAACGAAAGTATGGAACAACCTCTTATCTCTGTCACTTTCTTTCTTATTATATTATTGTCAATTCCACCACCAAAGTGAAATTATTCAAGTCACTCCTTACAATTTTACCACTCGTTTCGTGACATTTTATGATCACAAATACTAAACTACAAAAATATTAGGAATAAGAAATAAAGAATTCACAATATCAATACAGATAATTAAGGAGTAGTTTGAAATATTCCAATTTCCTCGTCAAAAAATAAAATGTAGCTTCACGTATTTATAACATTCCTTTGACTAACTTCATCGGGTTTCAGTTTGTCCTACATATAAGGTTAGTAATGAATTTGTGCTTATTTTTCTCCCATATATAACCGTTAGGTATTTTCTGTCATGCATTCTTATGTACATCAACTACTTTCACACACTTTATGTTAATTTCCTTATCTTTTTCAATTTTAGAATATATCTCTCATATATATATACTTAATATATCAACTTTTTTTTTTTTAATAGCTGCACCTTTTAGTCATAAGATTTGCATTCATTTTAGGTTGTCTGATGTCAATTTTTCTTTTCACAACTACACTGCGATTCAACATCCACCTGTTTCATTTTTTTTCCCACTACCTGAGTTTCCTAATTTTTTGTTAACTATCAATTCAATTAAATAGTTAATCTATTTTATCTATGAACCACACTTATAAAATAAACCGTTTGGCCAAATTATCCATACTAATTTGTAATGCATACATACTTGATACCTATTTTATCTTTTAGGCTTAGACCATAGAGAATTTATTTTCTCATTTCAAGGTCTATTGCAGTTTTTTTAATAAATTATAGATTTTTTTTTTTTTTTTCTTGATAATGTCCACATTTACATATCTCTGCCAACACCTTATGTTTTCTAAATACTTTCAACATTATTCCTGGATTCTCTCATGTTTTCCTATTTCTTTGGATAACAAAAATGACATTATTATTTTTCTTTTCAATCTAAAAATCTCTAATTTAGTTACTTGATTTGTATTTCTATGATTAGTTTTGTTTTAATCAAAATTTACTATGCTATTTAATCCCATCTTACAAGAATATCACCTACTCAATAAGCTTCTCCCCTAGCAGACCATCCATTTATTCATAAGTTATCCTCTATTCAACCAATTTTATTGGTTAGAACTTATTTCTGGCTATCTAATATATACATTTCCCAAGTAACTACCAATAATTCCTTATTAAAGGAGGTTTTAATATAATATTTCCTCTTGTGTCTCTCATTATGGCATTATGGATTATTTTTCCAAGTAGAACCATCATCTGATACTACTTTCTTTTATGTGCAGGGTCATGGTTCCTTTGTTGAACTATTGAAGTTTTAAGTTTCTTTATGATCAAACTAGAGCACACTATTAATTCTAGGGTACATCCCTTTTTATTTGTTTCCATGTATTTAATATATATTCAATGAATCTGTAGAATATGTGTGCATAAATCTTTCTAGAGATCATTTACGCATAATAATACTTTTCATTCTCTATTTATTACTTTAAATTATAGCTTTTGGATTCTCGTATTGTAATTTGAGTATAATTATGTATATATTTCTTGTAGAGAAACTCAATTTCTATTACGAATTTCCTCCTTCTTAAAACGCATTCAATGTGATATAGATAGTTTCCTATGCACCATAATTTGTATGGAAGAATGTTTATAAGTTCTCGTACCATTAAGTTTCTCAATTTCCATATTTTCATCATTTTACTAGCAAAACAAGTCTTACTTGAACCTTTTTATCCAGCTTATATCCTATTTGTATAAGAATACCCACAAAGTTTCTATCCCCTTTTCCTATTTCTCCACATAATAGTAATATTTTTCATAATTTATATGTCATTCTGAATTTTACTTTTATACTATTATGAATATATCTTGATTTATTCATCTTTTCTTTTTCCATTTCCCTATTGTTTGGTTCTTAAACAACTAGAAATGTAGTATGATTTACTCCTTTGATTCTTAAGTCTATTCCTTTTTTGTTTTCAAAGAAACTACATACCTTTCTATGTATCATTGAATATCACTTGAATCCATGCATTCCAATCAATTTTTTCCATCATTCCTATTACATCCTCACTCATTTGATATTAGAGTTTCTCATTATTATCACATATTTTAAAACTGATGTCCAATTTAGGAGTGAAACACTGATATTTATACTGTAATGTACTTAATAGGTACATTCTCTACACATATTCTACACCTTATACATGATTTATTTCATTGTTAACAATGTCTATAAAATTATTTCATAGCAACTCTACATTATAAAAGGATACACAACTGTGTTTCTCTCTCTTAGTCACCAATAACAACATCATCACATTGTCTTCCATACATAAGTCTTTGAATTTAACGTTTGAGGGGTCATCTTCCCCAGGTAATTCCTTTGACTATAGAGCATACCAGTCTAGAGTGGATAACTTAAAGAAATAGTAATAAATGGACAAATACGATAAACAATATTAATAAAAAACAATTTTCCATTTGTATCAAACAACAAAATACTTCAACGCAATAACATTTCTAGCTTATAACACTAGATTCTTCGTTTTATATAGAAGGATTTATATAATATTTACTTTCATTACTATTTCATAAAATTCGTCATTAATAATGTGTTGGGTGTTGTTCACTTTTCCCTTTCTAAAATTACATCTATGATAGTTTTTCCTATCATTTTTATCCTCCATGTTAGAGTTAAGGTCTACTTTAATATTGTATACGTTAAATGGTCTAGTTACTACTATCATATACTACCGCAATCTTCTACCTCACTCTTCCTTCCACAACCTTTAGTATATTTCCCTATGTACTATTGCTACACCTCTAAACCTTAAATAGATATAGTCACATCTTCTATTATTTTATCATTTACCCACCTCATTCATGATTCCAACGGCTACAGAGGTTATATTTTTTTTAGAGGCTACTATAAGGTTTTTGTTCAGACTGTAGTGCTCAACACTAAAGAGATATACTTTTGGACAAGATTTAACAAAATCCTTCCATTTTTCTTTCTAATGTCTTGTATAATAAGTTTACATTCTCTTTACACATGAATACAGGCATGTATCAATCCTCGGATTCTATATTTTCTTAGTAATACGGTAGAACTGACCCAATATACTTTTTTTTCCTTTTTGGCCTACCTATCGACTACACGCCCTTGTACGCTTCTCTCACCAAATTCAACATAGTTGATCCCCCTACAGAAATTCCCTAGTGATTTTTTTATTTAGTGAAGCATCTCACTTCTGATGCCGTGCTCTTGTTTTACAACTATCTCATATAAATTTATTTTATAACCGGTTATAATTATATATCCTTAGGCTTTTATTCTTCCAACAATTATGTTGTAAAAGGTGACCATTTATTTCTGATCTACACTTGGATATACTGTCATTTATTAGGAGATCTAGTAGATATTTTAGTATTGAGTATTTTGGGGTTTTCATTAAAAAAAAAAAAAAAAACTGTTAATTTTTAAATATGGTTTTGGTCCATAGGCCTTTAAGTTCCAAACTAATTTAACTTTTCTGAGCAAACATTTCTGCAAAATACCTTAAACTAGTTTTCTAAAAAATACGTACATTTGTGGTTTTTCCTTCACGAGGAGGTGGGTTAAGTCTCTTCGTCATTTTTCACTTCTTTGTTTCCCGTACTTTATTTCGCTGAATAATTTCACATTTTGTTTTCTAAATAATAAAATTCCATGTAATTCAGTTTTTGACTGTAGTTTTCCCTTAGGCATAACTTTTTGACTATGGTTTTTCCTTAGGCATAACTTTGGAATGATAACTCTCATACCATATGTAACATACCTAACTTCATACCCATAAAAAAATATTTCTTTTAATATTGCTATAATTTTAATTGTATCTATACACAATATTTTTTCATATTTTTTTATGTATACTTAAATCTTAAGATAGTATTATCATTATTATATTATTTATAATCCTTTATGTAACATTTTTTATTTATAATGTTTCTTGTAATTTTTTTGTTCCATTTTTACTACCCAAGGTCATTGTAGAGGTTTTTAAACTTCTCTATCAAATGGTTGTCCTTATGCCATTATGTCCATTGATGGTTCTACTGGTATTATAAATCCTAATATTTTTTGATATAATTTGTCCAATAGTTAAGTTAACTTATGTACAAGTTATTATAACAAAAAGGGACATATATTATTTTGGCTCTCATTCCACCATATTCATTTCAGAGCTCAACTATTTCCATACTTAGAATTTCTAGTTATGATCCTAGATAATCACCCCCCAACAATAATCTTTGTGTAAAATTTATTTCACCTATTAACTGTAGTCATAGGCTTATACCTATCTGAAATACTAGTGCTATCACGTTACCCAATTTGGGATATGTGAGCCTCCACAATGTCCCAAGGTTGAGAAAGGATATCGACAGAGGTAACCTCAAACCAAGCTTTTCGTTTGGTAGCAAGACCTACCAAACCAGAGAGGGTTCTCTCTATGAAATCAAAGCCAAAGGGTTTGACTAGATGAAAAGTGGATTTTAGGCTAGTTAGGTCAATTCTAGGGTTTTGAAAGTTTGATCGTTTTTCTTCTCGATCAAGGATGAAAACTAGGTAGCTAGGTCAAATTAGCAAATAGTTGTAGTTGCAAAGATATGGAGGAGTAAGATAACAATTCTTTTATGATGGGCTTAGGATTTTTTCGATGTAGTATATGGTTTTAAAATCGAAGAGGATATTAATGAGCATGTGTCATGAATTCATTAAAATAGTAGGAGAATACATAAAATGACATTCCCAAATAGAACAAATCTTTCATGAAAGAATTCTTCTTATAAAAATTTTAGGAAATACCTGAAGATAGCTGATATGGAAAGGAGACATATACATCATCTATATAAAACTATAACAGGGAATATACAACATCACAAACTTAGTGCACATGAGTTCCTAGATAATAGCTGCATGTTTTCCTTTGATTTCCTGCATAAAAAGCTAAAGTACAAGCTACTATAGTCTCACCCTTTGATATGAAACAATAAAAATGACTAAGAAATGCATACATATAGACAAAAACTATTTCCCCTCTATCAGGGGTCGAACCCTATAGTAGAGGAGAAGTTCCCATGATTCCCTCACTTAAAACCTAAACACTAGGGAGTTTAACAAAACTCTCCTCAAGATGTAAAAACTGATACAATTTACCATGAAAGATATTTACAAGCATGTATCCACCTATTTTTCACTCTAACCAACCTATTTACACCTCAATGTATCGTTACAACATCATAAATGAAAAATTACATGAGTAGAAGTCGATCTGGATTGACTCAATTGAAAAAAATAGCTTCCACACAAAAACATAGTGAAATATCAGCAAAACACATCACCCAAGGAGAAATCATACTGAATTTTGTGCAAGAGGCTTTTTGTAAGATCTCTGATTTGACAAAAAAAAAAAAAATATTTTTGTATGAATACTCTTTATACGATCACATTTTTGCTTCATCATGTTCTGATGTCTGCTATACAAGATTTTGTGTTTTCAATTACTTGTTCTTAATTTAACTTCATATTATTAAGAACTAACACTTAATTCAAAGGAGTCCCGTTAATATCCCCAAATGGAATACTCTTCCTAATTAAACATTCACCATATCTTTTCCCTTCCACACGTAAGGTTTTCTTCCACAACTTTAACACACATTCCTACATTGACAATTCTAACTTAACTCTTCCACTAGTTATCATTCCTTAGCGTATAACATCATCTCAACTTGACCCTGCAATTATACATAAATGTATAGGGTCGAGAGAAAATTTGTTTTACTTTATCATAAGTTATAATGACATTATTTCTCACTAATGATTGTTCACTTTTAATTCTAACCTCAATTGTTCTAGAAATTTAGAGACTTGGATAACTTTACAATAATCTTACTTAATTTCAATCACCCCTTAGGGTTTAACTTAGGGTTTGATCTGGATTTATGCAGGAATGAAAAAGAATAAACATATAACCATAAATACAGAGATGCAACGGAAATAACACTTCATTTCATTAATATCAAAGAACTAAAATTTGCTTACAGACAGAATGGAAATAAAACTAGCTAAGGCGCTGGTAGCTATCTCTGAGAAGAGGATGTGGCGGCTACAGGCCTATGAACTCATTTACAATGAGGCTCAAGGGCATATTTATTATTGAGAAATAATGGAGAACCCTAAACATCCAAAAACCTAACCCTAGGAGATGAAGCGCTAAGACTATGGGCCCCGTTTGGGTAAATTGGTGTTACAACTTCCCAGGGACGTAACTTTGGCATACTATCTCCACTTGACGCACATGATACATTATTAGAAAGCTCTATCCCAAGAAAACAGAATGATATTCGTTGTAGGCGCGATGCCCAAAAAACATCGTTTAGGGCCTCAAAACGGCTCCGGAAGTTCAGGACCTGAAAAACTACTAAAAATAGTAAGTTATGCCGAAACTGAAAAACTGAAAGAGACAATGGTGGGGGCCCAAGTGGAATAGGCGGGTGGCCACCAATATCCACCTGGATCATTCCTACCCCCTTAGGAAGCAATGGTCCCCATTGCGTTAAGTTCCTCCATGAGATGAGGAAATTTCTGCTGAACTTGGTCCCTGGTGAACCACTTTCCTTGGTGCAGGAGTTGGCAAGCTTTGACAACCCGATACAGTTGGATCTTCTGTTGGCGATTGTTCTTGATTTGCATGTCCATGATACAATCTGTGGTGGCCTGTTCCATGCATTTTGGGTTTAACTCTGTTGGTGTGAGTTGTTCTTCAATGTCTGAGGTGTCTAGTAGAGGTGGGAAGTAAGGATGAAGGCGATCCACATTGAAGAATGGGTGCAGACCAAGGAATGGAGGAATACTAAGCTCGAAGGCATTGTTCCCTATAGCCTTGGTGACGGTGTACGGCCCGTATCGGAGAGGGCGAAGCTTACGGTGGGGTCCAGTGAGGCACTCCTTCTACAAATGTAGCCATACTTTGTCGCCCACCTGGAAGTTGTGTGGCACCTGGTGTTGATCATGGCGCTGTTTGTACTTCGCATCGGCTCTGTCCAATATATCATGAACCTGTTGGCAGATGTGTTGAATGCGCTTGATGAAGCTACTTGCTTTTTCAACTTCATACTGGACATGAGCTGAATCGACCTGAGCAGCTGCAAATGGCATGGCTACGTCAATGGGACATAGTGGTTGGAATCCCAAGCCCACCTAAAAGGTGCTATGGCCAATTGAACTGCGGAGAGCCTTGTTATTACTATGTTGTACATAGGGGAGGCTCTCGTCCCATGTGCGTGGATGCTTTGAATTGGACATGCGCAGAATGTGTACAATCATTATGTTGACGACCTCTGTCTAGCCATCTATTTGTGGATGGAAAGCTGTGGACTTGGTGAGCTTTGTGTCCAACATTGACCAAAGGCTAGACCAAAATGTGCTGAGGAACCTGCTATCTCAATCTGATATGATAGACTGTGGGATCCCAAAGTGCACCCACACTCGTTCAAAGAAGAGTTTAACAGTGGCTTCTGCTGTGATATGCTTCTTACAGGCTGCCATAATGGCCATCTTCAAGAATCTGTCAACAACCACGAAAACACAGTCATTTCCATTCTTAGTAGAAGGCAGGCCCAACATGTAATCCATGGAGATGGATTCCCAAGGTCGACTAGGGGTAGGTAGTGGAGTATATAGGCATTGCTTCTTGATGGTCGGTTTGGAAATGGCACAAGAAGTGCAGGATTTGATGTGCTTCTTGACATCCTTTCGAAGGTTCGGCCAATAGAAATACTTCTGCAGTATTGCTATTGTTTTCTCGACCCCGAAGTGCCCAGCGACTCGACTGTAGTGTGCTTCCCATATCATCTAGGCACGCTCGCTTGAAGGAACACAAAGGTGTCCCAGGTGACATAAAAGTGTGTCTTGGAGGTGAAAATTTGGAACCCGCTAACCCCCCAAGAGTGCCTTGTAAGTGTGGCCCAATTCTGGGTCACTCTCATAGAGAAGTAGCCAATCAGAAGTCTCGTGCCCACAAGAGTTGAGCACAGTGGTGAGCGCCACAATCGGTGGTTGACTGAGGTAGTCTGCAACATTATTGGTGGTACCCTTCTTGTACTTGATGTTCAAATGAAACTGTTGCAGATATGTGGACCACTTCTGATGACGATCATTCTGCAACTTCCCTTGTGTCTGTATGAACTGCAGGGGCCGGCGGTCTGTGTGGATGATTGTTTCCTTTCCCAAAATGTAATTCTTCCATTGTCGACAGGCTTGCACAATGGAATACATTTCTTTGTCATAGGTGGGATACTTGCGAACTGTCTCAGACAATGTCTCACTGTGATATGCCACTGGATGTCCCTGTTGAGTAAGAATTGCCCCAATAGCATAGTTAGAGGCATCTGTCTCGATCTCAAATGGTTGTTGCAAGTCTGGTAATGTGGGAACTGGGGCAGAACAGAGGCAATTTTTCAATTCTGTGAACGCCTTCTGTTGAGGTTCCGACCAAAAGAATTTTTCTCTCGCTCCTCCCTTGGTCACTTGACTTAAGGGCCAAGTGATATGAGAGAATCCCAACACGAATCTACGGTAGAAATTAGCAAGACCCAGAAAGCTGCGAAGCTCTGTTATAGTGGTTGGGGCTGGCCAATCCTGAATGACTTGGATCCTGGCTGGATCCACATGCACCCCCCTTTCATCAATAATGTATCCCAGATATTGAACCTGGGTCATGCCAAACATGCACTTCTCCAAATTGGCACACAACTTGTGTTGCCACAGTGTTTGGAGGACTTGTCGGATGTGGTGAAGGTGCTCTTCCCAAGTCTTGCTGAAGATCAGAATGTCATCCAAGTACACCACTGCAAATGAGTTGGTGAATGGCTGCAAGATGTTGTCCATCATCCTCATGAAGGTTACGGGAGCATTCGTCAACCCGAAAGGCATGACAAGCCATTCAAAAAGGCCTTCCTTGGCTTTGAAGGTAGTCTTCCACACTTTAGAGGGTTCAATTGGTACCTGGTGATACCCAAACTTCAGGTCAATCTTGCTGAAATATTTTGCACCTTTGAGTTGGTCGAGAAGGTCATCAATCCGTGGGATTGCGTACCTATTCCGGACAGTGATCTTGTTTAGTGCTCGATAGTCAATACAGAGCCTCCACGTCCCATCCTTCTTTTGTACCAACACGATCAGGCTCCCACAGGGCGATGAGCTTGGTCTGATGTGACCTTTCTACAACAGCTCCTGAATCTACCTCTTGATTTCATCATTCTTTAGAACAGAGCACCGATAGATCGGTCCATTGGGTAGCGGCGCACCTGGGGTCAGATCAATCGGGTGCTTGACCTGACAGTGCAGAGGAACCCCTCTGGGTGAGGTGAAGATGTCCCCGTACTCCTCCACAACCTTATCCATTTGTTGTTGTCGTACAGAGGAGCCCTGTCTGGAGGTCGTGGCCACAGTCTTCTTCTTGCCCTGGGGGCGGATCATCAGGAAAACGAATTTCCTGGTTTGGGAAATGAGCTTGCCGCATTGTTTTGCAGTAACCAAAGAGATAGCCGCAGGAGGTGGTACCTCTGGTATCTTGTACAACTTATTTCCCAAAGTAACGATGACAGCACAAGGTCGAGACTCATACACAGCATGACGCTTCCACAAGTATGGTTGTCCTAATAATACATCAGAAACATCAATAGGACCAACATCACATAATACCTCATCCGTGAAGGGCTTGATCCTATAGGGAAGGCGGCACTGTTGGCTGACGCGGAGATCTCGTCCTTGGTGAAGCCACCCGATGGTGTATGGATGTGGGTGAGATGTGGTTGGCAAGCCCAATCACTTCACGGCATCTGGTAAAATGAGGTTCTTTTGTCTCCCATTGTCGACAATGAACTGTACAGGGGAGCCCTTTACCCACATCTGGGAGTGGAAGAGACGTTCCTCCTCCTCTGGATCTTCTGATTCCTCCTTCTGGATCTTTGTAGTGGCAACAGTGGCATTGGGCTCCACATCAATAATA
Organism: Pinus albicaulis; assembly: GCA_034641835.2. NCBI lineage: Eukaryota > Viridiplantae > Streptophyta > Pinopsida > Pinales > Pinaceae > Pinus > Pinus albicaulis. The sequence continues at coordinate 938,695,837 of CM076582.1, forward strand.
TGTTTCCCTTTTTCATTCCCCTTTTCAGGTTCTGATTCGGAGTCGGAGCATGCATCTGACTCAGAAGCCCTCATCTCAGCCACAAGAGATTTCTTGGCTCGACACTCACTTGTGTTGTGAGTGGAGCTCTTATGGAACTCACACCACTTTCCCATGTCCTTCTTTGGCTTTGCGGTGCTGTTCTTTTCTTGTGGCTTTGACGGGTTATCTTTAGCCGCCATGCCTTGGCTCTGTCCTTTGTTCTGCGGTTTGGAAGCACCTTTCCCTTGCTTTTGATTCCCAGATCCAAAGTCTCTCTTCTTCTGTTTGAATTTCTGCTCAATCTTGGCAGCATATCGGTATGCCGTCCCAAGCGAGGAGATGTCGAGGAACTCCATTTCCTCCTGAATGTATCTATGCAGAAAGTTGTGATACTTTAGCACCAAATGTTTCTCTGAATATTTGATACCCAACTTTGTGCACAGGGTATGGAACAAATTCGTCAACTCATCCACATCTTGATCCCTTTGTTGTCACAGCGTGGTCCATTGCATGTACTTGTCCTCATAGCTCCCCACGGGATAGTACAGTTCCTTGATGGCGTCTTAGAAAAAATCCAAGTTGGTACGGCCGAGAACAGAGAGGGTTCTATCTGGTCCTTGTTCTCACAGTAGGTTTCCCACCAGTCCTTCACATGGGGGGTAGCTTTGAGGAGTGCAAAAATAATCTTCTCCCGGTCTAAAAAGTCATGAAGAGAGAAATATCCTTCTAATAGATTCAACCATCTATCTACGGCATGTGCATCTATTTGACCCTCAAATATGGGAATGTCAAAATTTACTTGTACCTTAAAAGGAGTCGCACCTCCAGAGTGGCTGCTGGATTCAGATGCACCGCCGGTGGGCAGCCGTTGAAGGATCTGAGAAAAGTTATCCTTCATCGCGTTCCTTTGTTTTTCGAGGGCCTCCTCGAGCAATATTTTTATAGGATCTCCTGCTCCCTCATCTTTCTTTTCATCTCCCATGGGCGTCCGTGGAGGTTTGCAAGGCTGATCTTGCAAAGGTTCCACCAGATCAAGCCCTAGCTCCTTATACCCCGACCTCGTTGGGGACATGCAAAGAAGGATCAAGAAAAAGCAGTCCGCTCTGATACCACTGATGTGGATTTAAGAAGGAACGCAACAGAATAAACATATAACCATAAATACAGAGATGCAGCGGAAATAACACTTCATTTCATTAACATCAAAGAACTGAAATTTTCTTACAGACAGAATGGAAATAAAACTAGCTAGGGCACTGGTAGCTATCTCTGAGAAGAGATGTGGTGGCTACAGGCCTCTGAACTCAGTTACAATGAGGCTCTAGGGCCTATTTATTATTGAGAAATAATGGAGAACCCTAAACATCCAAAAACCTAACCCTAGGAGATGAAGCGCCAAGACTATGGGCCCCGTTTGGGTAAATTGGTGTTACAACTTCCCAGGGATGTAAGTTTGGCATACTATCTCCGTTTGACGCACATGATACATCATTAGAAAGCTCTATCCGATGAATACAACTTTCACCACGAATATCATTTTGAAATGGAATTATATTCACTAGAGGCGTGATGCCCAAAAAACGCCGTTTAGGGCCTCAAAACGGCTCCGGAAGTTCAGGACCCGAAAAACTACTAAAAATAGTAAGTTATGCAGAAACTGAAAAACTGAAAGAGACAATGGTGGGGGCCCAAGTGGAATAGGCGGGTGGCCACCAATATCCACCTGGATCAGGGTTAAACCCTTCTTACTTTTTTTATCACATTCTACATAACGTTATATTAGATATGTGTATACTCTGACATGTGAAATTCGCTTGCCTGTATTATATTGTTCTTTCTACTATTAAACTCACGTAGAATTCTTAAACCTTATGGAAAACATATATCAACATGGATTTCAATGCTCCAACATGGCATAACGATGATTCATTCCTCCCTATGCATTTACGCAATGTACCACAGGGATTTCACTCGACTATCAAGAAATATTTGCAATAAATACATGAGTCAGAAATCCAGTCTAATTGTATTTTCGAGATAAAACTTTATACTCTGTTTAATCGTGTTGGTACTTCAATCGTATGCTTGGAATGGAGAGTCACTGAAAATTTAATATGTTAGGCTATCGTTGTATTTATGGAAGCATACTAAGTCACATGGCTCTCCGATGTAATCCTTGAGCCGTGGGAAAACTCCTCCCTTCATCGATCCTTGACACATGGGTGACGCAGATTAAACCTCAGTTAGGGTTTGATGTCCATAAAGGATTTAGGATTGGACGAAGGTTTATTGTATCGGTTCATTTTGGTTGTAAACATTTTCCCACTTGGGTGATGGCTTATTTCATTACCAGTATTTCTCTCTATCATTTGTATGAGTATGACTAGGATGTAGTACCACCGTCCCGAAGGAGGCTTCGATAATATTATGCCAAGACTACCTGCAATTTAAATCCAGTTAAATCATTTCCATTTTGTTATTTATTTCTCATTCTCAATATTACAATTTCTCATTTTTCAACTATTGTTGAAAGTTCGCTTAATTGAATCCTAACTTGTTCTTGCTTCTGCCCAGATAACATTGAGAATACTTTTTTCTGACTGTGCGTTATTTTTGGTAAGTGTTACCATTTCCATACTTTTCATTCGTAATTTCATACAGTGCATCTTTCAGTCCCTATGATTTCTGTTACCGCAAGCATTATCTAAGAATCTTTAACAAATACTCTCTATATATGTTAGATTTTCATACTTATAATTGTGATGACAACTCACAAAAATTTTATCAGGTTTTTATTTGTATTTGGTTTCCTTCACCGAAAATACCAAGGTTTCCCATTTAATGTATACGACGATTTCTCATGGATAATTTCTGGTACATGCTAGGTTGTGGAAGTGATATACTCCAAATTTTATCTTCATCACAATACAATTAATTTTCTTAGTCAAGTGAGGTATTATTTATGTCAAATAACTCACAAGGTTGTCTTGAAACGCAGGTAATGACTACGTGGTCTCTTCCTACCTCACGAAGTTCACGACGAATGTCAGTTCTGAGTTCGGTAAGTTTGCATAACTTCAAATCGTTTTGATTTCAATGTTAAAATATAGATTTACATTAGACTGTACGTTGCTGGAGTCTTATTGTCATTATGATAACTCACACTCTCCATTGCAATGTAATTATAACTGAATATCCATTACTGGGTTTTCTTGACTGAATTCTTTACTTCGTTGTCTCCATGAAATCTTCAATTTCCAATACAATATAATTTATCAAAGTTTAAAAGTATTCAAATCCTAATACTCTCAAAGTTCTTATTTTAGCATTCTTCCTCTCTACTTAAGCTTAGGTACCTGTGAACATTATTTTTTGTTTCTATCCGAATGGTGGAGGATTATATATATATATATATATATATATATATATATATATTCCACCGTAGATAAGTGATCCATATCTTGGTTCACTTTGTAAGAGTGTTATTGAATTCTCCTACAGTTTGACTTGGTATCTATAGTCCTAAACTTGTTTTGTTAGCCTTTCATGTACAACAAAAGTATTACTTTAATCTCTTCCTGGTTTACAAGTGTAACTGGGATTCGCAATTTCTTAAGGTAATTGACTATGTATTTTAGCCCTTACTTTCTGCCTCATATATATATATATATATATATATATATATATATATATATAGATATATGTGTGTGTGTGTGTGTGTGTATGTATGTACATACATACATACATACATACATACATACATACATATATATATATATATATATATATATATATATATATAACTCTTTTCAATTGTTATTCTTCAAAATTTTAACTTATGGCTCTTCTCCTTCCAGGTATAACTATGAGGGTTATACTATTGGAGTTAGTTTATGTCCAGTACACTTAATTAACTACTAGTAACACAGGGTTTTGCTTGTACAGGTTGGTCAAATGCCCATTGGCTTTCTTCTGGAAATCTTTGTATCAGTTTATTTCCGATTATACCTTACAACTTTTTCATAAATGTACAGAATATTCTCTGTGCAATTTCATTTTTACAACCAATGCTGGTTTAAATGTATAATTCTACATCTTGACTATTCATTTAGATGTACTAAATAGACTAAAAATTAACGTTTTTCTCTTCTGGACTGTATAACCTTCTTCTCTTTACCTCAATATCATTGGGATTCCCATACATACATTAAAATTCAGTTGAATGCCAAATTCATATTTTATGTACTGTTGACTACAGAAGAATAATTTCTTTTCTATTCATTTGTCAAAGAGGTTTATTCAGAATAGTATTACCTAATACCATTTTTTTTCTTTACTATAGTAAGTATATTGGCTTGACTGTATATCTTAGAAATATTTATTTTCATTCAGAGTACTAGGGGAATTTCAAAAGAATACGTTTATTGTGTTTGAAATATACTTTCTAGTTCATCTATATTGCAAGGATAAAATCTAGATATATGCATGCATATCATAACTCTAGATATGATTTTTCTTTCCCTAAATAGAACATAATTTATTTAATTATGTAGCACAGGATATATTTCACTATACAGAACCTACAATTACTCTTCTTGTATTTTCATATATACCCAGGATTTATTTCATAATGTATTGTACAGTTGTAACTGAATATTAGGAAAATTACATTAATGAAAATTTAGTTTCCTGTGAGGTACCTAACCTCAAATATAAGCCCAATATTTGGTTTTAAACATTCTGGGAGTTGGTCTTCTATAGAGAATTTCTATACAAAAATACAAAATAAACTATTTCCCTATAGTTAATTCTGTTAAATGTAGAGACCACCAGAATATATTTTGAACTCATCAAATTTCCACAAAATATACACATATACAGGCACAAAATTCCATATAGATCTAACCAATTTACTTTCTCAATAATTCGTGGCATACTAAAGTGTAATTTAACATAAATCAATTTAACTGTGCATACCACTTAAGGTAGACTAGTTGCCTCCCAACCAAGAGCTCTTGCTCCACAACTCACCCCCGAGCAGAGATCCTTTTCTCCAGTGATAGACAACTCGTTCCCTATCCTGAATCAGCTTATTTAAGATTTATTTCCCCGACATGTTTCCCTTAACTGCGTCTAGTTAATTCACGATGTTGCTTTCCCATGTGCCTAGGCTTTCACTTTGTTTCTTCCAGAAATATAATTTTAAAGATAGTGTTTATGCTTTCTAGCTTTATTCCACCTCTCCCTAGTAATTTCCTTTTTACTAGGGAAACTTTTTAGATTGTTATCTCCAATCTAATTTTAGTATTTAATTTATTTCTTTCAAGGATTTTTGGAATACTGGGAAAGTATTACAACCTTATCCATCCTCATAGATTTGGTTTCCAGATCTCTAATTATAATCTAGTCATTGCACATAATTTTCTATTTTTATTTATTAACTTGAAACAATAAAATACATCCACACAATTGTTTTCCATTGGGGTCCACTGTACCCTTTCAGCCTTGTTCAAATGTCTAATAAAAGCATAGAAAAATGGGGATATTACATATTCCCCCTCTAAAACAAAAAATTGTCCTCGGTGTTGTAAAGACAAAAAATAAAATCACTATTAAAACAATGACGGGCACCTTTCCATCATATCTTCCTCTCTCTCCCATGTAGCCTCTTCTGGTGTAAGGTACCTCCACTGCACTTTCACCCTCACCACTATTCTGTTTTGGAGCTTAATTTCTTCCCATGCCAATATTTGAAGTGGATCTGGAAGGAATTCCCCTTCTGGTTCCACATGTTTCACATTCCAATCAATAACGTGAGAAGGATCATGCACATACTTTTTTAATAATGAAACATGAAATACATCGTGAACCTTAATGTGATTAGGTAAGGCCAACTTATATGAAACTAGTCCAACCCTTTCTAGTACTTCAAAAGGTCCACAATAATGTGTAGCTAGTTTTTCACAGCTTCCAGTGTGAAACATACTCTTTTTTGTCTTAATCCTTAGGTAAAAATGATCACCCACACTAAATTATTTTTGAATTATCTTTTTGTTTGCATAACTTTTTGTACCTGTCTTGTGTTGTTTTGATATTTAGATGATTTTTCCTTACAATTCTTTCCATTTCCTACAAAGCATCCAGTCTAAGTATTAACTTATCCTCTTGTTGACTCCAACTCAGAGCTGTATGACACTTTCTACCATAAAGTGCTTCAAAAGGTCTAATCTTAAATGAATCTTGATATCTATTGTTGTAGGCAAATTCTGCTAAATGTAGAAAATCCTCCCACTTTGTTGGTGTGTCCATAACATACATCCTTAACATGTCCTCTAAAATATGGTTTGTTCTTTTAGTTTCGCCATCAGTTTGGGGATGGTAAGTAGTACAAAAATGTAATTTGGTACCCATACCCCCAAAAAACTCCTCCAAAAAACTACAGTAAACTTTGCATCTCTGTCTGATATGATCATCTTTGGAATACTATGCAATTTTACAATCTATTTCATAAATACATTAGCTACTTCAGCTGTGCCAAAAGTATATTGTACATGTATAAAGTGAGCAGTTTTAGTCAATGTATCCACTACTACCATAATATAGTCATGCTGATATTTAGTCCTTGGTAAACCAGTAATAAATTCCATGGAAACAATCTTGCATTTCCATTTTGGAATGCGTAAGGGATTCAACAACCTAGCTGGATGCTAATGTTATACCTTCACTTGTTTACATTCTATACATCTAGCCAAGTAATTTTCCACATCCTTTTCCATACCATGCTAGAATAGGTTCTTTCATAAGGCTGAAATTAATTTCTAGTATCCGGGATGTCCCGCATAGGGTCTCTTATGGTACTTGTCTAGAATTTATCTTCTTAATGAGTCCACATTATGAATATATAATCTATCCTTATAGCAAATCATTCACATCTAATTTTCAGTATACCCTTTCATCTCCTTTTTCAAAATTTGTGCCTGAATTTTTTCATATTTTTGGTCTTGTCTCATCACTTCTTGTATCAGTCCTTCAATATCAAATTTGGCACTACTTCGAATATTACTCACACTTTGAGAACAACTTCTTCTTAATGCATCTACAATCTTGTTTTCCTTCCCCTTAATATGTTTGGTATCCAAGCAAAACTCACTAAGGAAGGAAAACCATCTAGCTTCCCTAGCATTCAAATCAGTTTGTGTGAACAAATACTTTAAACTGATGTGATCTGTCATCAATATAAAAATTTTCCCTGAAAGGTAATGCCTCCACATCTTCAAAGCATGTATTACACCAGCGAGTTCCAAATCATAAACACTATAATTTTGTTCATGTTTCTTGAGTTTTCTTGATTCATAGGCTATAACAGAGTTTTCTTGTAGTATCACTCCTCCTAATCCCTCTCCACAAGCATATGTTCATACTACAAATTCCTGATCTAGATTAGCAATCTTTAAAATAGGTGTTGTGGTAAGTTTCAGTTATAATTGGCCAAAGATATTTTGACATTTCTCAGTCCATTCAAACTTCACTCATTTTCTCTGTAGAGATGTAATAGGGTAGGCTAAGGTTGAAAATCTCTCTACAAACATCATATAGTATCCTATAATTCCCATGAAGGACCTCACAAAAGACACATCAGTAGGTACATGCCACTTTGTTATCACTTTTATCTTTTATTGGTCTACTACTAATCCCTTATCTGAAATTATATGACCCAAATACTAAATTTTATCTTTGAAATATTCGCATTTTCTAAATTTAGCATATAGCTTGTTTTCTCTAGGTGTTTGTACAAAAATTCTAAGATGTTTTTTATGATCAACTTCATTTTTAGAATAAATCAGAATTCCATCAAGAAAAATTAGTACAAATTTGTCCAGGTACTTATTCAAGGCACTGTTCATTAAGCACATAAAATTAGTAGGTGCATTAGTCAACCCAAAAGGTAGGACCATAAACTCCGTGTCCATATCTAGTTCTAAATGTAGTTTTACTGATGTTTTAACTGGTCATGTTTCTAAAGGATTCTCTTTAGGCTGCTATCCCAATTCTTCTACATGCATAGAATACACTTGGAAACCCTTTATAGCAATTCTTTTCAATTGAAGTGCTTAAATTTGTCTCACAAATATGGGTTTAGCTTTTCCTTTCATGATCACAGGTTTTGCCTCCCTATTTATGCAATGAATTGTTTTGTCTAATAATTTTAACATGGATTTTTGTTTCTCTAACCAATCCATTCCTACCAATACATCATAGGACCCTAAAGGTATAATATTCAGATTCATTTCAGTTTGGTATCCATTTAGATTTATAGATGTCTAGGGTAATTTATGAGTCACCTTCCTTTTTGTCCCAGTGGCTAACTGTACTAACCATGACTGCTGAAATTTTTTTGACTTTAAGTTGCATCTTTCTACCATTTGAGGACTTATATAACTTAAATATGCACCTCGATCTATTAAAACAGAAACAAGTTGGTCAACAATCATACCTTCTACTTCGACCGTAGTGGACTGGCGTTTTGCTTGACGATCTTCTAGGGTAGCACCAATTTTGGGGATGTTTCTTGCTACATCATTTACAGTAGTTTCTTCTCTCATCACCTGTGTGGAGAGTCTCTTAGTAAATGAGGTTCTCCACAACCCCAACGCTTTAGAGGTTCCCTCATTTTAATAGTTCCTTCTCTTTTATTATTTCCATTAATCTGTTTGGACCCTGTTTATGATTGAGTTGGTTAATTTTCTCCAGTTTTGGTGAAATTCTTTCATTGGTGATTTCTCCCAAATTTTTTCTAAGTATGCTGGTTTTGTTCTTTTCCCACTGGAGTCACCTTTCTCTTTCTTCTGCCAATTCTTTTCTTCTTCATTATTGCCTTTGAACTTTTGGTAACACAATATTTCTTTGTGCACCACTTCATTCATGGTCTTGGGCTAATCAAACTCTATCTTATCCTTGTATATAGTAGGTATAAAGTTTAAAAATTGATGTACCTTTGCCTTATCCTCTCTTATATAAGGTACATAGCGAAGCAGGTTGGTGAATTTGGTTAGAAATTCATCAATACTAAGACGTGCCAACCAATGTTCATGAAACTCTTTTACATTATCATTGTAATAATGTTCATTCATACATCTATGTTTGAATTTTATTTGGAAATCCTTCCAAGTGACATTTTTCTCATCTATGACATGAACCATCTTATTTTGTTGCCACCACAAGGTAGCTCTTCCTTTCAATTGATAGATAGAAAGTCTGACTCTCAATTTAATTTCATATTCATAAACCTGGAATTAATTTATCATTTTTAGAAGCTAAGCTTCAACATCTTCCTCCTTCTCTCCCTCATAGGAGGGAGGCTTGATTTTTCATAATTCACTCTGTAATTCCTTATTCCTCCTAGACTACTATCTAAAGGCATCATCTTCCTCAGAATATTTTGAGTGATTTATAGTTCCCTTCCTCTTTCTTCCAGAACCTTCATCTTCATGACTGTTCCGAGAGGTCAATTCTCTTATTAACCTATCTTTCTCCTCACTAGCTAAAGATAGCCTTTCATTGTGGTTTTTCAGTTGCATCATCTCTATTTGCATTCGACGCATCATAGTCATCAATGGATCATCTAGATCTACTGGGTTTTCTCAATCACCTAGAACCACATATAACTCATCCCCTTCATTCATGGTTTGCAGTTGTATGCCGCAACACTATTTCACTATACATGAAATGAAACATTAGTGAAAATTAAATTTAACAAAAAATTACAGGAACATAAATTTTCTGGTGTGAGCACACACTTTTGCCTAGGGTTTTAACATGGGATCTAATACCATTTGTAACATCTCTGATTTGACAATTTTTTTTTTTTTGGTATGAATACTCTTTATACAATTAGATTTCTACTTCATCATGTTCTAATGTCTGTTATACAAGTTTTTTTGTTTTCAATTACCTGTTCTTAATTTAACTTCATGTTATTAAGAACTAACACTTATTTCGAAGGAGTCCCATTAATATCCCCAAATGGAATAGTCTTTCTAATTAAACATTGACCATAGCTTTTCCCTTTCACACATAATATTTTCTTCCACAACTTTAACACACATTCCTACATTGAAAATTCTAACTTAAATCTTCCACTATCTATCATTCCTTAGCATATAACATCATCTCAACTTGACCCTGCAACTATACATAAATTTATAGGGTCGAGAGAAAATTTCATTAACTTTATCATAAGTTATAATGACATTGTTTCTCACTAATGATTATTCACTTTTCATTCTAACCTCAATTGGTCCAGAAATTTAGAGACTTGGATAACTTTAGGTTTATTTTCTTGGTTCATTTTGGTTGTAAACGTTTTCCCATTTGGGCAATATCTTCTTTGGTTATCAGTATTGCTCTTTGTCATTTGTATGAGTATGACCAAGATGCAGTACCACTATCCTAAAGGAGACTTGGATAATCTTATGCTGAGACTACCTGCGATTTAAATCCAGGGCAATCGTTTCCCTTTTTTTATTTGTTTCTCATTTTCAATATTACAATTTCTTGTTTTCCAACTGTCGTTGAACATTCTCTTAATTGAATCCTAACTTGTTCTTACTTCTGCCTAGACAACACCGAGACTACTTGTTTCTCAATGTGCGTTATTTTTGGTAAGAGTTACCATTTCCATAATTTTGGTTCATAATTTCATACAGTGCATCTTTCAGTCACTGTAATTCCTATTACAAAATTTTTGTTTTGAATCAATTATAAGGGTGTTCATTTTTGACAGACTTACCGCAAGAATTATATAGGAATTCTTAACACATACGCTCTGTAGCTATTATATTTTCATACTTATAATTGTTATAAAAACTCATAGAACTTTTATCAGGTTTTTCTTTGTATTTTGTTTCCTTCAACCATAATACTAAGGTTTCCCATTCACTGCATACGACGAGTTCTCGGGGATAATTTCTAGTGCAAGCTAGGTTGTGGAACTGATATACTCAAGATTTTATTTTCATAACAATACAGTTAATTTTTTTAGTCAAGTGAGGTGTTATTTTATGTCAAATAACTCACAGATTTTTCTTGAAAGGCAGGTAAGGACTACGCGGTCTCTTCCTACCTCACGAAGTTCATGGCGAGTGTCAGTTCTGAGTTCGGTAAGTTTTCATAACTTATAATTCTTTTGATTTCATTGTTAACATCTAGATTTACATTATAATTTACGTTGCTGGAGACTTATTGTCATTTATGAGAGCTCAAACTCTCCATTGTGTTGTAATTATAATTGAATTTCCCTTGTTGGGTTTTCTTGACTAAATTCGTCACTTTGTTGTCTCCATGAAATCTCCGATTTCCAATACAATCTAATTTATCAAAGTTTAAAAGTATTTGGCTCCTAATACTCCTGATGTTCTCAATTTAGCGTTCTTCCTCTCTACTTAAGCTTAGGTACCTGTGAATATTATTTTTCATTTCTATTCGAATGGTGGAGGATTATATATATATATATATATATATATATATATATATATATGTGTGTGTGTGTGTGTGTGTGTGTATACCACAGGTGAGTGATACATGTCCTGGTTTACTATGTAAGAGTGTTAGTCAATTCTCCTACAGTTCGACTCAGTCTCTATAGCCCTAAACTTGTTTTGTTAGCCTTTTATGTAGAACACAAGTATTAATTTAATCTTTGTCTAGTTTATAGGTATAAATGGGATTCACAATTTCTTAAGGTAATTGACTAAGTATTTTAGCCCTTACCTTCTGCCTCATTTATATGTATATCTATAACTCTTTTCAATTATTATTCTTCAAAATTCTAACTTCTAGCTCTGCTCCTTGTAGGTATAACTATGAGGCTTATGCTGGTGGAGTTAGTTTACGTCCACTACACTTAATTAACTACTAGTAACACAGGGTTTTGTTAGTACAGGTTGGTCGAATGCCTATTGTATTTCTTCTCAAAATCTTTGTATCAGTTTATTTCCCATTTTACCGTATAGTTTTTTCATAAATGGACAAAATATTCTTTGTATAATTTTATTTTTACAACCAATGCTAGTTTAAATGTATAATTCTACAGCTTGACTATTCATCCAGATGTACTAAATAGACTAAAAATTTATCAATTTTTTCTTCTGGACTATACAACCTTCCTCTCTTTACATCAGTATCATTGGGATTCCCATACATTAATTTTGTTTCAATTGAATGTCTAATTCATATTTTCTGTACTCTTGACTACAGAAGAATAATTTATTTTCTATTCATTTGTCAAAGGGGTTTATTCAGAACAGTATTACCTAATACTATTTTTTTCCTATATTGTACTAAGTATATTGGATTGACTCTATATCTTAGAAATTATTTCTTTTCATCCAGAGTACTAAGGGAATTTCAAAAAAATATTTTTATTATTTTTCAAATATACTTTCCAGTTTAACTATATTGCAAGGATAAAATCTAGATATATGCATGCATATCATAACTCTAGATATGATTTTTCTTTCTCTAAATAGACAGAATTTATTTAATTATATAGCACAAAATATATTTCACTATACAAAACCTGCAATTACTCTTCATGTATTTTCATTTATACTTATGATTTATTTCGTAATGTATTGTACAGTTGTAACTAAATATTAAGACAATTACATTAATTGAAATTCAGTTTCCTGTGAGGTACCTAACCTCATATCTAAGCCCAATACTGGGTTTTAGAAATTTTGAGAGTTGGTCCTTTACGGAGTATGTCTGTACAAAAATACAGAATAAAATATTTTCCCTATAGTTAATTTTGTTAAATGTACATACACCCAAAATATATTTCAAACTCATCTAATTTCCACAGCATATACACATATACAGACACAGAATTTCATATACATCTAACTACTTTACTTTCTCAATAATTCATAATCCGGCAAACTCTGGATAATCCGGCAAACTCTCCAGTAAACAAAAACCACAGGAATTTGAAAACCAAAATTCATAACATACTAAAGTGTAATTTAAAACAAATCAATTCAACTGTGCATACCACTTAAGGTAGGCTAGATTCCTCCCAACCATAGAGCTCTTTCTCCACATCTCACCCCCAAGTAGAGATCAATTTCTCCAGTGATAGAAAACCCTTTGTCTATCCTGAATCAACTTATTTAAGCTTTATTTCCTCAGTGTGTTTCACTTAACTGCGTCCAATTAATTCCGGATGTTTCTTTCCTTTGTGCCTAGGATTTCCCTTTGTTTCTTCCAAAAAGGTAATTTTAAAGCTAGCTTTTGTGCTTTCTAGCTTTTTTCCACCTCTTCCCAGTAATTTCCTTTTTACTAGGGAAATTTTTTAGATTTTTATCTCCAATCTAATTGTAGTATTTAATTTATTTCTTCCAAGCATTTTTGGAATACTAGGAAAGTATTACAACCTTACCCATCCTCATCTTCCATACTGGGAAAGTTTCCAGATCTCTAATCATAATCTAGTCATTGCACATAATTTTCCATTTTTATTTTATTAACTTGAAATAATAAAATAAATCCACAAAAAAAATTTCCATTGGGGTCGACTATACCCTTTTGGACTTGTTCAAATGTCTAATAAAAGCATAGAAAACTATAGATATTACACTTTTGGAAGCCTTCTCAAGGTCCAAATCCTGATCTAAAAGATAATAGAGAAATATTTGTCTGTATTATACATGATAGAACCCTCAAGAACTAAAAAATACTACTCCTCGACCTCCAAAAATAAAATATCCCATAATGATTCCAAAAACACAGCGAGCTTCAAAAAAACAAGGCAGAAGGTGTTTTTAGGTTGTTTTTGGGCCTTCTCACCCACCAAAATTTGTTGCCTTGTCTCTACCAAGGCCTAAAAGTAATGTAAAAGTCATGATACTTTTAAAAATGTAAATATTTTTCTATTTATATGCCCCCATCAATAGTGTAGTGTGAGGCTCACTACATTTTTGGACCCGTGACTATGCAAAAATTGTCAAAATCTCAAAAATCTTCAAAATTTGCCAAAAATTCTCCAAATTTGCTCAAAATTATTCTTGACTTGATCCATGCAGAATTGTGATGGTAATTTATGCTATGAATGAATCATAAACAAGCAAATCCAACTTACCCTTCTCTTTTCTGTCATTAGGGCTTCCTTGAGTTTGGCCTTCAATTGCTTGATCCTTACGTCCGAGACTTGATTTCTTGTGTGGTAGTGCATGGCCATATGTCTTTGTATTTTTTTGTTCTTATTTGACCTCTTCAATAGTGTCTCCAAGTGATCATTGACTATATCAAGCCAATATTCTCTATATTTTTCAAATTATACCAATATGAGCTCATTGATTGTCATTTGTGTCCTTGGTGGAGTTGCTTCTCTTTGTTGCGGAAGTGGCCTTTTCAGGCCTCTAGTCCTTGGCCTATTCCTTCTTACCTATTATTATTGCTCATATGACTCATATATGTCAACTAATTCTTCTTCTTCTGCATCCTCGTTTTTCAAATCAACGCTATTCCTATTCAAGAGTAGTTGATTCACCTTTAATTACATATTTTCTTGTTCCAGGAATGAAATCAAGAAGTTATAATTTGACAAGATATCATTCAATTATCTGATTTCAAAATGTTTCTCCATGATAACATGATCTATTGTTATGTTCTCTTCATCCACCTCCAATTCTTCCATATTTGTGTCAAGAAGGATTGGCTCCTGAACTTGCGAAGGTGCCTCATGTTGTGATGGTGATCCTTGTTCTACTCATGTAGGCTTGCCACCTTCAACAATTTTTGGAGAAAAAACAAGCTATCTTCCTCTCTGATATGTTTGAGTCACCTCAGTCCTAGGTGTCCTATTAACCGAAACTCTGCTAGATGAGCCAATCCCCCTTTGCTTGGATGGTGTTGATGGTGTACTTCGGCTAGTAGGCTGACTAATAGGGGGAAAAATGACAGTGGACTAAATGAATGTCTCCCATGAAATTCCCATGTGTGTGAGCTAGTGTAAGAAAATAATTTTGATGAGGGCATGGTAAAAAATATTGTCTTGATGATCACTCTCTCTATGTTGCACTTTCTCTGCCATTTTAGACAAACATTTGTAAAGGTAGTAGGGTAGGTTGAGATTTTTTACCCCTGTAAAGTGCATTAGAAATCTGACATGGTATCTGTATAACCTTGAAAATATTACCTCACATGTGAAATATCTCATAATGGACCTCATCAATGGAGGAAACTTATCAAGCAATTGTCCCAAAGGAAAAACTTTCTTGATGGCATCTTTGTAGTGACTTTTAATGAAAGCTTTGTAATTTTTCACATCCAAATCTGAGCCCTTGTGCCACTTTTCCCCACTGTATGGTATCCATGTAGTTGTAGTTATGGCGTCAGTTTAAATTGTGAAGCTCACCCCAGAAATTCTGACCTTATCTCTCCTAAGGTTAGTGGCAACCAAACTTGTTAACTTGGCATGATATTTCACATGCTGTATTTTCTCACAAAATCGTAAACATCCTACATTCTGAAATAATTGTTTGGCCAATGAGGAAGAAAAAAAATCTTGAGTGTTAAGTGTCTCAAACCTTTATATTTACCTCCTTTGTTATATGGTTTCTTTTCTCCCTCCATGTTTGAGATTACGCAACAAAACCCTAGTGGGAAAAAGAAGGGAAGCTGGTGAGGGAAGGGGATGAAGGGACTACTGAGGAGATATGACTGTAGGAAAATTTAGGACGGTATATTGGGGTATTAGGGAGGTTAGGGAAGTGGAAATTCATGAAATTAGTGAAGGGTTTGGTGTAGGTAAACTAAACACATTCTTAACCCAAAAACTACCGAAAATGTAATGTAGGAGCTAGGGTCAGGTCTAGGAAGTTGGGAAATGGGGGAGAAGTGATAAGGAAAGTTTTTGGGAGTGTAATTGGGTGTGGGGAAGGGTAGAGAATGTGTCGAATCAGGCATTTTTTCTTTAAATTCAAAAATTAAGCTCACCCACCAAAAAATCAACCTGGGGACTCTAGGAGAATTTCACCAATAAAAACTTGAAATTGATGTTGATAGGAGGTATAAGGAACTTCAACTTACTTTTCAACTGCTAATGAAACCTTCAATTTTCCTAGAAAACCTTTCGAGATGATTTCTTTTCTTGTGGGAGTGAAAACGCAACGAAGGGCCAAAAACACCACGTGCTTGCGTAAAAATGCAGAGTGGCTACCTGGAGAGGGTTCCAGTCACCTTTAGGGAGTGTCCTTCAATTCGTGTTGTATCGAGATGGTCTTTACTTGTGAGTGAGTGCTTAATACTAATGAAATTAGTGAAGTAAATGCCTTGTATGGTCATTTGTAGGTTGTGGAAATAAAATTCTTCATAGTGCTATGGTGCCCCACCCTTTCATTTTCACCTTTGTCTCGAAAAATTTTCAACTTTGGAACATTATAAATATATTACATCATATTTGAAATAAAATTACATTTGAAACAAAACTTTATTGAGAAATTTCCCTATTACTACTCCTTCATTTCCAGATTTATTGATGAAATGGAAGATTTTAATTAATGAGACCCTAACCACCTAATGGTGTCACCTGATGAAATGAGATGAGTGAAGAACATGGTGGTATGACTTATATGATAATGAATAATTTTGAGTGATCACTCATCCAACTGAATGATGGAAATTACCAACACATGAAATTCTTTTAAAGGAGCAGTAATAGACCTAGGCATAGTATTTAGTGACCAATGTTTCATTTGAATATCTACTGAAACCATAAAAATTTAACTTGACACACTAAAAAAACTTTGTAAGACCACATTTTATCACTTGTGAAAGTAAAAACTTGTTGACACTAATATTGGCTCCAACTGGGGGTGGCAGCTCCTTTGAAGTGTCGAGAACACAATATACCAAGTAGCCTTATCCATTGGGCATGGAGTCAAAAATCAAAAGACCAAACTCATAGCCTAAAACTCAGTGAGAAACTGAACTAATTTTTTTTGAAAAAAAAAACTTACTGAACTTAAAAATCAACAGACA
Organism: Pinus albicaulis; assembly: GCA_034641835.2. NCBI lineage: Eukaryota > Viridiplantae > Streptophyta > Pinopsida > Pinales > Pinaceae > Pinus > Pinus albicaulis. The sequence goes on from CM076582.1 coordinate 938,712,898, forward strand.
ATAAGGGAAAATTTATGGCCTTCACCTCAGGATCAAAGCTTCAATGATTAACTCCTTCACACTTCGATGGAAAAAGTAAAATGATATGTACAATGGTGCTGAAAAAATTCCAAAATTTTGATCAAAACAAGTAGTGCTTCAAGAGACTACCATTGACAAGTCATCCTCCATAGTATTTCCCATTCATTTCCTCCAACAAGTAAGCACGATTTCCTCTTGTAGATGAAATCTTGTACTGTCCCTTCCATAAATTCTCAAACTTACTGTGCTTTCCTTTATCTTCATTTCAAGCATCCCAACGAAGGACCACATCACCAATGTTGAATTCATCCACCTTTTTTTTTCATTCATACACTTTCTTGATTCTTTCTTGAAGCTTATAAGTGTTTTGAAACAATTCCTCCCTAGGTTTTTTCAAATCGATCTTTTGGTTTATCTGTCACTGAACATCATTCATTTTGCTGCCAATTTCCTACAATATCTTCATGATTGGAACAACAAGAGAGGTGGGAAATATTATATAAAATCCATAAAATAACTCAAAAAGGCGACATGCCTATAGAATTATAATTTCTTACTCTGTCTGCCCAAAAGGAAATGATGAGTTTCTTATGCCTATTTTTCTTATTTACCTCCATCATCTTCTTGATAATATTTACAAAATAATTATTTGAATATGTGGAAAATCCATTATCTTGTGGGTCATATGTGGTCAAATGACCCAATTTGATATTGTACTTCTCACAAAATTACAGTATATTTTTTGACTTAAATTTATTTGCGTTATCCGTGATAATCTTCTGCAAAGAGCCAAATCTAGACAAGATATTAGATTTTAAAAATTGAATGATAACCAAATTAGTTTCTTTCCTGGTTGGGATTTCCCCAATACACTTTGAAAAATAATATGTAAATGTCCAAATCCAATTGTGTGGGCTGGATGATGAAGGATTGATCTCACATATGAAATCAAGACCCCATTGCTGCAATGGTGCATGGACTGACATGGGTTGCAAAGGTAGCGGGAGTAACTTACTCTTCTCTTGGAAAATTTTACATTTTTTATGGATCATCATGGTATTGTACACATAAGAAAAAATATTTGACCAACAGAAACAAACCCTTAAAATTTTGTCCACTGTTGTCTTCGAGTATAAATGATGCCACAATCACCCTTGTGAAAGTCACTCATCACTTCCTTCACTTAACTTTCAGCAAGGAAATTTAGCAAGACACCTCTTAGGTATTTCAAATATAAAACACTATCTAAAATACAATACTTTGAAGCCTTCAATTTTGTTGATCTTCCTTTTATTTTATACATGTCCGCCAAAGGATTTAGATGTTGCAGATCATAAACTATATCAACATAAAATTTGAGATACCTATGTCATTCTTCTTCAGAAACTGTAGAAATAAAATTTATGTCCATTGCATGTAGATTACATTCTGACATAAACCTTGCCAAACCTTTCCCCTTGATCATATTTTTCGACTTGATCTCAGATCATACTCTAGAATGGCTGCAATCCATTTCCCTTGCCTCCCTTCTGGTTGAGTTTGAATCAGCGCATATTTCACCGCTACATTCAAAACATAAGCTATGATGTGATAATGTACGATGTATGCGTGACAAGCCTTCAATGCTTTCACCAAGGCCAAAAAAAATTTTTTAATGACTGTGTATCTCAACGTTGCATCTCTTATGGTCCAGCTACAAAAGGCAATTGGTTGCTCCGTCTTTGAATCATTTTTCTTCATTAGTATGACAACCAAAGAGTTCTTGGAAGTGAATGAAAAGTTAATGAAATATAAATTATAATCAATAGATAAATGTGGGAGCACATGTTAGAGAAAATATTACTAAATTAAATGACTTCTTTTCATGTTCTGGACATCTTACATCATTGTTCTTCTTCAGCATATCTTGCCTTATCTCTAAGGTGCTCAGCAAGATTGGTGATGAATCTCCTCAAAACATTTATCTTTCCATTGAATGATTGGATCTCATTTTTGTTCCTTGGGAATTCCAATTGCTAAATTGCTTTGATCCTAGAGGGATCAATGCAAATGTTGTCTTTTGATATACTGTGCCTAAGTAGTTTTCTGTCCTCCATGGAAAATACGCTTTTCTTAGGATTCAGTGAGATGCCAAATTTTCTGCATTTTTTAAACATTATTATAAAGTGATGCAGATGCTCATCATCTAACTACGAAAATATAGTAACATCATCAAGGTAAACTACAAGAAATACATCATTCTCATTCGAGAAAGTAATTTCCATATCCCATTGAAACGTATACCTTGCATTCTTGAGCCCAAATGGAATTTTTGCATACATGAAGGTACCCCATGGCATGTTGAATGTTGTTTTATCTTGGCCATATTCATGTGCCAAGATCTGGTTGTACCCTGAATATCCATCGAAAATTGATATCCTTGAAGCTCCAATAACCCTCTCCAAGATGTGGTCCATCTTCAATAAAGGACAATTGTCTTTCAAGGACACCTTGTTCAAATTTCTGAAATCTATACAGAGACGAGTCACTCATGTCTTATTAATTACCAATACAAGATTAGACATCCAATCTGAAAATCGAATAGGAACTATAATACCAACCTTGTAAAGTATCTTTACTTATTTTTTAGTCGATGATAGTATCTTGAGATTGATTCTCCTCAACTTATGGTGGAAAGGCTTTTGATCTAGCTTGATTTGGATTGTGTTCCTGATGATGTATTTTTTTACACCTTTAAATATGAATAATCTCAAGTGAAAACATCAGAAAAATCGCTCAAGAGAGATATATATTTACCTTTCAAATTAGGGGATAAATATCTCGATAACTTGATAATATTGGGGTTATCCATTGTACCAATGTTCACATCTTCAACACCTGCTTATGTGGGGACCATCGTTAGATTTTTGGCTACATCATAATGATAAAAAAAAATCTTCTAAAGGAACTAGACCTCGTGGAATATTGTTTTCCTTCAGCTACAACACCTCAACTTCAATAGCCTCAATTACCTGATCATATTCATTGTACACTTCATTAATGTGGGAGTTTCAAAACTCCTCCTCCATCTGCAAAAATTTGTTTATCTCTTTATCATTCCCAAATTCTTGCCACTATATGATATTTTCAGGGACATTTGGGTGATGCTTCACATGAATTTCAAAAATTTTAGTAGCATGAATAAGAATCTTAAAATTTCTAGCCATTGTGGAAAGTGAATCAACCATACAGTTTTGATTTCTAGGAATCAAAGAAAATTTATATTCTTGAAAGTTTTTAGAACATGAAGAAAAACATTATGATAATCTCTCATATTAGGATGTTTGGCCTAGTACTCCCATTTCACCTGTTTTATCACCAACTCGAAGTCGCCATATACTGTAATTCTTTTCATGCCCAGCCTTTTCAAAATTCAGAGACTCGTGATCAAGGCCTCATATTCTGCCTCATTTTTTGAGCAATCAAAGGCTAGCTTGTAAGAATATAATTTTACATTATATGGGAATTTATCTAACTCATGTATAGGCCTACGGATCTATATTCCGATATTAGCTCCATATTGTCGTAAAGAACCATCGAAATCCATGGTCCAAAGACCCTCCTCATCATCAGGAAACTGAAATTTTGTGGGCTGAAATTTTCCTTCTTTCTGATTGGTTGTCTAAATCTAATATTTACCTTTCTCTGATTAAAATAATATTTGATGTAAATATTCTTGTATTTTTCTCTGAATTTCTTGCCTGCAACCTTTCAGAATTTTGGTTTATGTTTTCTGCATTGAAGACTGCTTGGACACTATTTGACAATTCTGAAATTTCTTCACCTTATACAAGATAAATATATAAATCATTAGTACCACTATCATTATACAATATTAAGGACTCTAAATCAGTATGTACAAAGTGAATTAGGTGATTATTAGGCTTATCCTTACTAGTGATCATGTGTTTCATTTTCACTTCTTGATATATCTTCCCGAGTTGGCCAAATAATGCAATTCTTGCATATGAAAAATCAAGTTTTAGAGTACCCCTTAATTTGGCTCGCCAAGACTGTGAATGTGGTATGCCATACCTTGGAGGTATGTTAGCAACTACAACATCCGTCAACACATTTTTTGTCGGAATCTGATCCAAAGAAACAACTAAGTCTTTGATAATACCAAGGCATCAAACTCTTCTATAATCAAAGGAATAAAAGTCATGATAGGGTCAGGTTATGTCTAGCCCCAAATTTTCCATGATAGCCTTTGACATTAAATTATGGGAAGCCTCAAAATCTAGCATGGAATTATGGAGAATATAATCATGAACTCTCAACCTAAGATAAAAGGGAGGGAATTCACTATGTTCAAGATTTCCATCTATTGTTGGACCAAACAAAAGTTTGGGATGGTCATCACTGACATTGACCATGTCTGACATGTGATCTAATTTCAACGTATTGGCAATCTTAGATTTATATCTATCATTATTTACAAGCTCGGTGAGAGGAATAGACGCCTTTAACTTAGAAATTTAACTCTCTAAGATAAAAAAGTAATATTTTTTCTCTACCTCTTTCATGATGGTATCCCGCTTTTTAGGCTACTCTTTTTCTTGAGATTCCTTCCTTCGCACTTATTTATCCTTATTTTATGTACTTGTAGATGCCTCACTTTTCTTACTTTGATTTATGGCAACATTCTCCTTCTCCTTATTTGGACTAGCTTGGGAATTTTTTTTGGGTTGAGTATCTTTTCCTCGAGTTGTCCTCTTTTTAGTAAAAGAGATAGGAACATCTCGGTTTCTCAAAATGTACCATATCTTCACTGAGTTGAGAGCATTTAGGTACCCCCTTTTATAGTCTTCGGATTGAACTACCAACCATCATCATTTTCAGGTACAAGTTCATGGTCATTTCGCACATATGTTTCTTCAGTATACTCATCATCCTTTGTAAGATAAATAGGTCCCTAATATTTTGAAAGAGAGTTTTATTTTCAAAAATGTAATCTTATTCTTTATGTGCTTGGACATAGTTCTGCTGTAATGGATTCCAAATTTTTTGTTGAGCTTGTTGATATGGATCTCTCTGTTCTCTTTGCTTAATCCTGAACTGTGGCTGCTACTGGTGACCTCGGAAATTAAGATTCCAAACTTGATTATCTTGTTGTATTTATGAAATAGAAATTATATCTACCATATTCTCTACATTTATTATCAAACTGTGTAGCTTTTCTTCAGATGAACTTGATGGCTCTTCCTCTATTGTGACTCTCTTTTCCACTTATTTTTTGAATTTTTGATCAAAATATTAGCTTCAACAATGATTGTGCTTTTGTGCATCTCCTCCAACGAGGTAGGATTCCTTTCTCTAAGTTGATATGCCATATCAAGGTCAAATGCATCTAGACATTGTATCAAGGCCAAATCAAGTGGAGGTTTGATATTGGTGGGAATGGAAGTGTATACCTTATTGAAACAGGTGGTATAGTCTTGGACCGATTCATTAGGCTATATTTCTAGTGAATTATACTCGGCCAATATCTGAAGTGGATTTTTATTTTCCTCCCACTTGGTGAGGAAAAGGTCTGTCAACTTATGTGAATTATGCACTGAACCAATTGCCAAATATCTGAACCATTTATTTAATTCTCCTATGAAAATATGAGCGATGATTCTCATCTTCGCATCATCATTGTCTACTTCTTTTAAATCTATGAAATCGGTGATCTTATCAATGTGCTACGTCACTGTAACATTAGTGGTTCCATAAAATAAAGGAAGCCTTTTCCCATAGTTATGAGGTAGATCACTGAGCTATCTCGACATAACTAATGGAGAAAATCTAGCCATAGTTGTTCTAGGAGGTAAGCTTGTAGTCACAACTGGAATTGCTGGTATAGAGGCGTTTGTGTAGGAGGAAGTGTAGATTATGTAGAAAAAACAATATGAGGGGACATAGCAAAGGTGTGAATAGATGAAACTGATAGATGATAAGTAGAAAATATATCCTACTGATATTGTATGAAATCCTTCTCGGAGGTATAGTTGATATGGTTTGCTAATTTTTGAAGCTTTTCAAATTGAATCCAAAATTTCCTATCAAAATCTGACTCTGAATTGGATTCTACGGATGATAAGATAGTTTCAAGCTTTAAAGAATCAAATACAACTTTAGATAGAGATGTTAGTTAAGATAATATTAAGGGATCAAAAAAAATTTCGACCGAAGATTTCTCTTATTTGTATATAAAGAGTGATAATTCGAACTTTAGATCAAACGGAATATCTTCAAGCCAAATAAATTTGAAAGGAAAACAAGTAGACCTTACCAAAGTAGTTGAACATGATTGAATATTTGAATTTCGAGGTCTTTATTTTCTTATGATTCTCTCTGGATCTTCAATGGGAGAAGCTGGATGTGGATCAGGATTCGATCATTTGTGCCTTTTAGGAGTCTTTATATTCTTGTCTCTTCATTTTGGCTCTCTGCAACTTGAATCAGCCTTCATGAAAACTAGTTCCTATCACCCACAAGCCTATAATTTGATGAAAAAGTAAAGATACACCCAAGGAATATCTGTCACTTCGCTCCCCAACGACAATGCCAGAAATGTTATCCTTCACAATGTCCCAAAGCTGAGAAAGGATATCGATGGAGGTAACCTCAAACCAAAATTTTCGGTTGGTAGATAACCCTACCAAACCATAGAGAGATATTTCTATTAAATCATAGCCAAAGGGTGTGACTAGATGAAAAGTGGATTTTAGGGTAGTTAGGTCAACTCTATAGTTTTGAAAGTTTGATGGTTTTTCTGCCAAATCAGGGATGAAAACTAGGTATCTAAGTCAAATTATCAAAGCGTTACAGATGCAAAGATATGGACGATCAAGATATCAATGCTTTTATGATGGGCTTAGGCTTTTCTTGGTGTGCTTTAGGGTTTGAAAATCAAAGAGGGTATTAATGAGAATGTGTCATGAATTCATTAAAATAGAAGGAATAATACATAAAATAACATTCCCAAATAAAAATAGCTTTCATGAAAGAATTCTTCTTATAAAACATTTAGCAAAATAACTGAAGAAAGAATATATGGAGAGGATACATTTATATCATCTATATAAAACAATAGTAGAGAAAATAAAACATCAAAAACTCACAACACATGGATTCCTAGATAATAATTGCAATTGGTCCTTTGATATTCTGAATAAAAAGCTAGATTATAAGCTATTATAGCCTCACACTCTCATGTCCAACCATCAAAATGACTAATAAATTCACACATGTAGACAAAAATCATTTCCCCTCTCTCATGGGTCGAATCCCAAATTGGAGGAGTAGTTCACATGATTCCCTTACCTAAAACCTAAAGACTAGGGAGGTTAACAAAACTCTCCTCAAGATAGACAAACTAATACATTTGACAATGAAAGATATTTACAAGCATGTATCCACCTATTTTTCACTCTAAACAACCTATTTACACCTAAATGCATCATTAAAATATAATAAATGATAAATTACATCAGTATAAGTCAATTTGGATTGAGTCAACTCAGAAAATTAGCTTCCAGGCAAAAACACAATGAAATATTAGCAAAATGCAACGTACGAGGAGAAAACGCAGTGCAAGAGGATTTTAGAGGCCTTCCCAAGGTCCAAATCCCGATATGAAAGATGATGGGGAAAGATATGTCTATATGATACATGATAGAATCCTCAAGTATTTAAAAATACTAATCCTAGCCCTCCAAAAATCATGTCTCCCAAAATTACTCCAAAATCGCAGCAAGCTTTTGAAAAACAATGTAGAAAGGTGTTTTTTAGGTGGTTTTTGGGCCTTTTCATAGACCAGAATTTCTTGAAATGTGTCTCCCAAGGAGTGAAAATGATGTAAAAGTCATGAGAAATATAAAAATGTAAAAATTTCCCATTTAAATTCCCCTAGAAAAAGTGCAGAGTGAGGCTCGCTGTGTTTTTGTACCCATGGCTATGCAAACATTGTCAAAATGTAAAAAATCTTCAAAATTTTCCAAAATTTCTCCAAATTTGCTCAAAATTATTCCTGACTTTCTCCATGGAGACATGTGTTGGTAATTTATGCTATGAATGAATCATCAGCAATTAAATCCAACTTACCCTTCTCTTTTTCTTTCATTAGGGTTTCCTTGAGTTTTTCCTTCAATTGCTTGATCCTTACCTTGGAGACTTGATACCTATTATACTGGTTTATGGCCATACATCTATATATTTTATTGTTATTATTTTCCCTCTTTAGTAGTTGCTCCAAGTGACCATTGACTCTATCAAGCCAATATTTACTATCCTTGTCAAATTTTTCCAATATGAGCTCATTGATTGTCATTTGTGTCTTGCTGGAATTATTTCTCTCTAGTTCTAAAGTTCCCTTTTGAGCCTTCTAGACCTTGGCCTCTTCCTTCTTACCTATTATTTGTGCTCATCTAACTCATCTATGTCAACTAATTCTTTTATTTTTTCATCCTCTTTGTTCAACTCAAGCCTAGGCCTATTCAAGAGTAGGTGATTTACCTTTAATTGAATATTTTCTTGTTCCAAGAATGAGATCAAGAAGTTAGCCTTTGAAAATATATCCTTTAATTCTCTGATTTTAGCATATTTATCCATGATAACCCTCTATGCTATTCTATGGTCTTCATCCACGTCCAAGTCCTCCATGTATGTGTCAAGATGGAATGACTCTTCAACTTGCAAAGGTGGCTCATGTTGTGATGGTGATCTTTGTTCTACTGATGTAGGCTTCTCCCCTTTAACAATGTTTGGTGAAAGCACATGCCTTCTTCCTATCTGATATGTTTGAGTCACCTCAACCCTAGGTGTCCTCTTCACTAAAATTTTTCTACATGAGCCCGTCTCCGTTTTCCTGGATGGTGTTGATGGTGTACTTTGGCTAGTAAGCCGACTAGCAGGGGACAAAAAGATAGTGGACTGAATGAGAGTCTCCCAAGAAATTCGCACCTGTGTGAGCTGGTGTAAGAAAATGATTTTTATGAGGGCATGGTGGAAAATATAGCCATTATTATCACTCTCTCTATGTTTCACTTTCTCTACCATTTTAGCGAAACTTTTGTAGAGGTAGTAGGGTAGGTTGAGAGTTTTTACCCCTGTGAATTGCATTAGAAATTTGACATGATATTTGTACAACCTTGAAAATATATCCTCACATGTGAAATACCTCATAATGGCCCTCATCAATGGATCAAGCTTATCAAGAAACTGTCCAAAAGGAAAAACTTTCTTGTTGGCATCTTTGTAGTGACTTTCAATGAAAGCTTTGTAATTTTTCACATCCATATCTGAGCTCTTGAAAAAAATTTCCCCACTGTTTGATATCCCTGTAGCTATATCTATGGCTGCATTTTAAATTCTAAAGCTGAACCCTGCAACTGTGACCTTATCTCTACTATGGTTAGTGGAAAACAAACTTGTTAACTTGGCATGATATCTCCCTTGCTGGATTTGCTCACAAAACCCTAAACATCCTACATTTACAAAGCATTGTTTGGAAAATGAGGATGACATCGCCTCCTAAGTGTTGAGTGGCTCAAACCCTAATATTTTACCTCCTTTTTTATATGGTTTCTTTTCTCCCTCCATGTTTGAGGTTACACAGCAAAATCCTAGTGGGAAAAACAGGGGAAGTAGATGAGAGAAGGGGATGAAGGGATTAGGGAGGAGATGTTAGTATAGGAAAATTTAGGGAGCTAGATAGGGGTATTAAGGAGCTTATGGAAGTGAAAAATGATGAAATTAGTGAAGGGATTGGTGTAGGGAAATTAAACATTTTCCTAACTTTAAAACTACCAAAAACACAACGTAGGAGCTAGGGTTAGGTCTAGGGAGTTGGGAAATGAGGGAGAAGGGATAGGGAAAGTTTTGGGGAGTGTATTTTGGTGTGGGTAAGGGTAGAGTGTGTGTGGAATTAGGTTTTTTTCTTTCAATTCAAAAAATTAATCTCACCAACCAAAAATGCAGCGTGGGGACTGTGGGATAATTTCACCAATGAAACATTGAAACTGATTCTTAGAGGAGGTAGTAGGAACTTCAACCTACTTTTGAATAACTGATGAAATATTCAATTTCCCTAGAAAATATTTGGAGATGAATTAATTTTCTTGTGGGAGTGAAAACACAGCGAAGGGCCAAAAACACATCATGGTTGGTTGAAAACCTGGTGTGGTTTCCTGGAGAGGGTGCCAATCACCTTTTGAGAGCGTACTTCGATGTATGTTGTGCTGCGATGGTCTTTGTTGGCGAGTGAGTGCTCAATACCAATGAAATGAGTGAAATAAATGGCTTGTATGGTCATTTTTTTCTTGTGTAAATCAAATTCCTCATAGTGGTGTGGTGGCCTACAATGTCTTTTTCACCTTTGTCTTGAAAAAATTGCAGCTTTTGAACATTAGAAACATACTCAATCATATCTCAAATAAAATTACATTTGAAAAGAAACTTTATTGAGAAATTTCCCTATTACTACTCCTTCATTTCCATATTTATTGATGAAATGACATATTTTAATGAATCAGACCCTAATGACCTTATGGTGACACCTGATGAAATGAGCTAAAAGAAGACCCAGGTGGTATGACTGAGATTATAATGAAGACTTTGTATTCATGACTGATCCAAACAAATGATGGGAATGACGAGCACATGAATTTTTTTGAAAGGAGTAGTAATATACCTAGACACACTAGCTAGTCAAAAAAAAAATATTTGAAGATCTATTGAAACCACAAAAATTTGACTTGACACCCTAACAAAATCTTTGTAAGAGAACATTTGGTCACTAGTGACAAGAAAAACTGACTAACACTAATAGGATATACAATTTAATTTTTTCCACTGTAATTTTCATGCTTGGCGTTATGTTGATGTGCCATGTTTACCCTACACATGGTTTTCACATGGCTCATGTAATAGTACACTGTATGGATGGTCAAGATTTGAAATTTTCGTCCAATGACAACCATTAAGTTAGGTTTTATTGAAAACCTTTCTCATTCCTTATCGACATTCATTTTTCTCTATGAGCTCAACCATGCACCACTCTTCATGTTTGCAAGATGTATTCATTTCTCTATGAATTACATCTATTTCTTCCTGTGTTAGTGTCAATCAACCTATTTATCAAGGCATCTTTTTGTAAGCTTTAATCTCACTCATGATTCAAAGGTAGCACTTACTCCTTATTTATTCGTGGGTATTTTTACAATTACAATGTTGTATTCTGATTTTATGTGTAGTTCATGGAGGTTTATTATTATTTTGGATAAATTTTGTGATTTCGGTCATACGTGATGACTGAAATATTCATGCATTTTGTATAATCCTCACACTGAGGATCCACGAGTTGTTATATGTGTTAAACGATTTAGTTTATAGGTAATATTTTCACATTTTGGAGCCTTTGTTATTATTTCATGGTAGGTTTGTTTTCCTTCTTAAACCCTACCTTCTCCTTATTCAAGGTTACATGGAAATTTTGGGTTTTCTATTTATACTTGGCATTTTGGTCTAGTGAGTAGTGTTGAAAACATGTAGGAAGAAAGTCTTCATTTGACCTTAGCGTAAATTAAATTGAGTAAAATAGATTTCCCACATTAGCAAGACAGCTTGGAGGAAATTAGCTAGTCAAAATGGATATTGTCATTCAGTTAGCTCAATAAATTTGAGTTAGAGGGCTTGGAGTTCAGTTATGCATGTCTGATTGCTAAATTTTAGTAATCCAATTATGTTATTTTGAGTTGTATTCAGTTAACTAAGCTCAAAATGTTGATAGATTCATTTGAAGGTCAATGATGTAGTGGTAAAATAGTCAGTTCAAGGTTAGTTATGTGGTGGTACAATCGTCAGTTTAAGGTCAACTGTTATCAATCAATCCAAAATAGTTATTGCATGTACATAATTCAAGTTCCTCAACTTAGGTGGACATGACAAGGTAGTGTAACATCAACTCTAAACTAGTTTTGAGTCTATAGGTGTTGCATGCACTCAGTGATAAATCATTGGGAATTGTGCAGTCAATTCGGAGGAAATTCCTAAATAACAAGGGATAATTTCCTTTTTATTTTCGCAAGAAAATAGGGATCTTTGTCAGAAAATATTTTTCTAGGCATTGGGGCCCATAGTTTGCATTACATAGAGAGAAACAATATTCTTTTGCAGGTTGAGCTTAGAGCTGAAGCTAGAAATTGAAATAGTTTCTCAATTAAAATTATTAATGAAAAGAGGCTTCAGGGTTTTTTCTCAGTTGGGTTCCCCTAGAACTCACTGTGTATTTTTGGTTTTTCTTATTTCATTTCAATGCATGCTATTCTAAATTGTGAATTTCATTCTTCAAAACTATAGAGTATAATTGTGTCTCTTTTACTTTAGTGTAAAATCTTGAGAAACTACGATTTCTATTAAATTTATAGATGGTATGAGAGCCTTGAAATCAAATTAGAACCAATATTCAAATGTGTTTCTCAATAATTTCAATTTTGTAGCTTACTGCAACACTTTTTTGTTTAAGATCGAGAGAATGTCTTTAAAATGACTAATATGGAGTATTAATTGGAGGGTAGATTGAATTTCATAGCCTCGAAGGATTGAATGGAAGTAGTTCTTAATGAAAATTGTGTGTGAGAATATATTAAAACGAATATTGAAAAACTCCAGTAGTGAAATGCATAACAATTAGCCCATTGGAAGAAGGATGTTGCAAACACCAGGAGAATTCTTTTGGAATGTGTGAGGGACCATGTGATCTCAAATTGCCATGGAAAACATACATCATAGACTATGTGGAACATATTGAGTTAGTTATGCAAAAATAGTAGTGACCATAGAAAATTGGTCTTGAGAGACAAACTTTGAAACATAAGGATGTAGAAGAATGATGTTATTCAACAGTATCTCTCCTGAACTATGAATGTTTGTGATGATCTTGGAGGGGTTGGGGTGATTTTTTTATAAAATGACTTGGTAAGCCTATCTCTTCTATTCCTTCCAAAATACTGGCATAACTACCATACTCTCTGAATGGAAGGGAAAATTTACCAAATTGGAAAAGTTTTAGGTCTGATTTGGTTCAAGAAGAGTTCAGTAGAAATACCATAGATCACTACAAGAAAAAATCACATTGGTGAGGGGCGAAAATGGTCACCATAAGCTCATTGGTGAGGGTCAAAAGAGCCTTCGTCACCAAAAACTGAACGTCACCAAAGGTGGCATTGCCGAAAGTATAGGTGTTGTGGTGACATTAAAGGTCCGTCACCAATAATGATTTATAGTGACAGATAGTGACCGTCACCATTTCATATGAGCAATGGTGACAGACAATAGCTTCCATCACCAAAAAATTGAACGTCACCAAAGGTGGAATCACCGTAAGTATAGGTGTTGTGGTGACATTCAAGGCCCGTCACCAATAATTATTTATAGTGATGGATAGTGATCGTCACCATTTCATATGAGCAATGGTGACAGAAAATAGCCTTCGTCGACAAAAAACTGAATGTCACCAAAGGTGGCGTCGCTGAAAGTATGTGTTGTGGTGACATTCAAGGTTCATCATGAATATTGATTATAATGACAGATAGTGACCATCACCATTTCATATGAACAGCAACGATTTTTTGTGATGGGCCTTCAATGGCCGTCATCATTGGTGCATATATATGGTGACGTTCATTGACTATCACCATAAAATCATTGGTGACATCAAGGTCCGTCACAAATAATGACTATAATGACAAACAATGACCCTCACCATTTCATATCAACAACAACGATTTATGGTGATGGACCTTTAACGGTCGTCACTATTGATGCGTATATATGGTGGCGTTCGTTGACTGTCGCCATTTCATATTTTGGTGAGGGTCAAAAAATGTGACCATAATATCATTAGTGATGGTCAAAAGAGCATCCGTCACCAAAAATGGATCTTCGTCATTCCCCATATATGAATATCAGGGCATGATGGAATCGAACCACCAACCTCCTACTTGTAAAGTAGGTGCTCTTCCATTGAGCTAGCACCCTTTAAAGAATTAAAATTTAAACTATAAATTGCCCTTAAAGGTGCAAAGATACACCAAAGGAATAAGAACCAGGAAAACTGAAAGAATTCAGTGTCCTTGCTCCTATTTTTATTCTATGACACTCTACAAATTATGATCTCGATCTATGATGTATCTGTGCCGAGTGGTTCTAATTTAATAGTAAATGTTATATTCAGATAAAATAAATGAATAACTGAGAGGCCTTACGGGCTAATTTTTAATTCTTACACCAAAATATCTTAATATTCAAGTCTATGGAACAACTCCTTCAAAGTTCAAACTGAAGTAGATTTTAAATGGAAAGCGTAAAACCAGCTAAGTAGTTTCCAAGTTAACATTTTGGATATTAAACTTCTATTCAATTTATATGAAAAGTTATGCAATAACCTTGAAACTAGTTTCTTAGCTAAAAGACTTTCTTAAGTCAACAATGACAAAGAAAGATAGTCATGGCAAGCAAAATTCTCTTGTTTTTTCTAATGACGGTGCGTGTAACTTGATAAAGGTTGTATGAGAGTATCAAACCATAAATAGTTTCACTAAAACATGGATATGACAAAGTCTTGTTAAGCAACAAAATTTTAGTTGAATATATGAAAAGCATCGAGCTAAATGATATAATTAAACTAAAAGTAACTATAAAAAAATGAAATTTCCATCATATACCATCTGGCTTGGTTAGTTCTTCAGAAAGAGAAAGTGCAATTGTATGATCCAAATCCTCATCTTGATTATGTAATAGACCATCCTAAACAAAAATGTCCACATACAACAATCAATGTTATTGTATTGGTAAGACTTTTGATATAATATATCAAAGCATGTACTATGTAGGAGAATAACCAGTAGTTGAATTACTTCTCTACTTGCACGTACTACCTTTGGTAGTTGAATTACTTGGAAATAAAAATCCTTATTAGAAGATAACGCAAAGAAAATCAGAAGCCTTTGAATATGGATGGCCATCTTGATTTTATAGAGTTATAATTAAATACTAAAGGACTAGTAATGCTGCAACGAAATAGATGGATGGAGTGTAATAAAAAGAATTTGGATAATTTAGCTTGCACATATCTTTAAATGGAACCACTTTTTCCTTTTGGATTCCCAGTCTTTAATATGCAAATAAAATTTTCGATTAAACTAAAGAGGACAATATTTTGAGTCTTAGTTGTCTGAAATAGGGTAAGGAAAACATTTGGAAATGGGGATGACTTTTGAAATGACCACTTTCAAAACCTTTGGAAACAGAGCAATGAGCACTTCCACACACAGGTCCAAGAGTCATGACTTAGGAGCATGAGCACACCTAATTCAGGGATGATTAAATATGGAACGAATTGGGTTGAAATTATACTCAATTAAATGTAAAGCAATGATTAAAATCTATATAAATGAATTATAAGTCAAACATGACAACTTTGGAATATGGTAGAATGTTGGTATAAAAACTTTGTTCATTATACATTCTCTTTCGTTTAGTTTTGATGCTTTACTTCCAAATTAGGTGTTTGCTTTGTTGGATATAGCAATCCGTACATCTAGGTCGAACCATTAATGATGCCCACAATGAAGGGGAATGTAGCTAAGTATCACAACAGCACACTAGCCAAGGGAAAATCTGGGGTAAATCTTAGTATGTATAATTTTCAAGACGGGGATAGAGCTAGTTTTGGTTGAGGTTAGCCAGGGGATCTTAGCCAAAGTGTGGCATGATGAGGGTATTGGAAATAGGAATACACACATCTATGTTGAACCCTTAAGGGCATCCCTCATGAAGGGGAAAGTGGCCCAGTGTTAGAGAAATCCCACCATCCAAGGACTTAAAAGTTTTAGAAATGTTTCAAGTAACAGACATTGTTAATTAGCCTATTGTGCTAGACCAAATGCTGGATGACCTACATTGGAAAGTGTTTTCATGGGCCAAGTGGCTCAGTGTTTGAGTAATCCAACCAACCAAGGACTTAAAAGTTTCGTAAATGTTTCAAGTAACATACAATTGTTAATTAGCCTATTGTGCTAGGCCAAACGGTGGATGACTTGCATTGGAAAGTGTTTGCTGACCAATATTGAGGCCCCACCTAGGTTCGAAACTCAGTTAACCCACCTCATGAAAGGGCAAGCGGCTCAGTGTTAGAGCAATCCAATCAACCAGGGACTTTAAAGTTTTAGAAATGTTTCAAGTAATAGAGAATAGTTAATTATACAGTGATATGTGGTTTAATGGTAAGTTTCACTAGGTGAAACTAATGAGACTGTGGTTCAAATCCCATTGAGTATATGGAATCACTGGATGAAACTAACGAGACAGTGGTTCAAATCCCATTGAGTATATGGCCTACTATGATCTCGCCTCAAGGAGTAGACTCCCCATTTCCTAGAGTCTCCGCTCTTGCTAAATCATAAGATCTGGTATATTTGGCTTATATCTGGCTTACATGTTGCTGGATATACTCTTGGTGTTATAAGGCTCTTGCTAAATCATAATATTTGGTATATCTGGCTTATATCTGCCTTACAAGTTGCTGGATATACCATTGGTGTTATAAGGCAGCCACAAAGGTTGATCCTGGACCTCCCCCAGATTAGTCCAAGGAAGAAAGTTTTTCTGAGAAATATTGAGGCCCCACCCAAGTTTGAAACTTAGTTAACACACCTGGCATGTCTGTGGGCAGTTGCATAATGCATTAGGTTTAGGAGTATAGGGTCAGTCCCTCAAACATGAACCTGGGCCTGCTCAGAGATAGGAAATCAGTTTAGGAATTCTCCTAATACCCAAAAAATAAAAAATAAAGGAAAAAGAAAGAAATTCTCCTAATATTGAAAAAAAAAAATGACAGTAGTTAATTATCAATTATCGTGATTAAAAAAAGAAACGAAAAAAAAATAGACAATAGTTAATTAGTAGTTTCCAACTTTTCACTAGCATGTCGTAACATTTTTTGATGTATATGCAGAAAGACTTTGACTTCAGGATGACTCAGGGGTTTCTTTGTCAAAGTTTACTTG
Source organism: Pinus albicaulis (assembly GCA_034641835.2). Lineage (NCBI taxonomy): Eukaryota > Viridiplantae > Streptophyta > Pinopsida > Pinales > Pinaceae > Pinus > Pinus albicaulis. The sequence goes on from CM076582.1 coordinate 938,730,012, forward strand.
CATGGCAAAAACCATTATTATGTCAACCGAAATGGATAAAAAATTATCATAAAGAGACAAAATTTGATAAAGCTTCAACAAAAAGCATGGATGAAGTTCACACTCGACGACAAGACTGACGTGGGAAGAAACATCTAAAGAAATTTTTTTAAGGTTCCATCTTTCCACTCCTTAATGATAGGTTTAATAAAATAATCAGTTCTTAATGAAGGTGGTTCCTCCCCGTTAAGTTATAATCTTCTGTTCCCACATTTTAAGAGTAAAAGATAGCATATCAAGGCATTAGGGCTGTTATAAGTGAAATTGTAAGTAGATAGATTGTGATGCTCAAAATTTGTAAGTGACTGGTGTGGACTTCTTAAGCCATGGGTGGTTATTAAGCATGGAGTTAAGCTTGAACCCTGGGGTTTGCCAGTTCATAATTAAGATAAAATCTATTCAATGGTCAGAAATTGAAAATTTAGAAGTTGTGTGAAGAGAAACACAGAATAAGCACCTGGAAAATAGTCTTGGAGAAGAAAGTGTACCCACAACAGAATGAGCATCGACTCATGCTCAATTTACAAAGGCCAAAATTATAACCAGTATGTATGGTAGAAGCTGGGTGAACCTGATAAGACTGACCATCCTAGGCAGAAAATGGTTTAGGAGGCACCTTGGAGAAGCCAATTGAAGAACCAGTAGGAGAATAGGATGTCTTTTTCTAATACAGGTTTGCAATAGGATATGTATTCCTTGATCCTTTCTCTGAATCATCGCTCTTCAGCTGCAAACAAATTGTGGGTATTGACCTAGAGGTAGAATGAAATCAGTGTGTCAATCTTTAAAAGTATTTCATGCTACACAACAAGTGTGAATGTTCCAATGCCTTTAGAAACTTCCAAGGAATAAGACCACAACAGTCAACAAGAGTGCCATGAAAGAAGTGGCTCCTAGGAAATTCACAGAAAACAATATTTATGTAAGGTGGTCATCTAGATCAAGTGTCACCATTCAATAATCAATATGGAAACAAGTGTTGACATTTTATAATGGAATCCTCTTTGGATTCATTAGTTAGGAAGGAATAAAAAGGTTTCATCAAGAATTCTAACTTATAGAATTTTGGGATTAGAATATGATGACATACTGATGAAGCAGATCAAGAAAATGAAACTCTTTCATTCTAAGGAAACCTTCTGCAGGATGACTCAAAAGGAAAATAATGAGGTACATGTATATATATGTTGACACTGGATGCTATGAAGTCATTCCATGTGGTTGCAGGTAGTATACTTCTATCTTTAGAAGTATAATCAAAATAGAAAGAAGAAACTCTTATGATGCACAGGTTTCCAAAAGGGCATGATCTACACTAGATGAAATCGACATAATATGTCCTCATATGGAATATGAGGTGGTTGTACATTATCAAGGAACTGTGCAATGAAAGTTCCTGGGAATGAAATAAAACTGTGGAGAAAGAAAAAGAAATATCATGGGAAGTACAACCATGGAAAGAAGCAATCAACATCCAAGAAAGCCAAGAAGACCTGAGTAGGAGATCTCCAGCGAATATATGTGGACTCTAATAGAAGTATGGAAAATATAGAGACCCTTGACAATACATATCTTTAGGAGATAAAAAAGGATGTCGATGCCTACAAGAAGGATGTCATGGTGAAATATCATCACTAAGGTAAATTTTGATTTAAGTATTCATATTTATAACTGAATAATATCTGATGAGCTTATTCAGAGAAGCCAAAGGGAAGTATATGTCTTCCACAAGTTGATAACCATATTGCAGGATGTAAGATCCTTGGAAGAAGTATGGTTCGAAGGAAAGCAGCATGATATGAAGGTAGACCAGATGAAAAATTGATGGATCACTTTCGAACAGAAATCAAAAGTGATGGGTGATTTGAGCCCTAATGAAGATATCCCAAAGATGAAGACTCCTCAACAACGAATAAATTCATGACATCAAAGAAAGTAGTTCTTCATGAACAGCTCAGTTTTTTCATCATTGCTGCTACAGGTCCCTGATTAAGAGGGGGGATGGTAATAAGTTTATTACCTCGTAGAAACTTGGAAGCAAGTCCCTGGGATCCTGGAAAAGTCCTTGGCTAAGAGGGAGCCTTGACAAGTCCTTGGATAAGAGGGAGCTTGAAAAAATGCCTTGATAGGAACGAGTATGTCCTCCCTAATTAAGAGGGAGAGATAGACGTATCATTTTGGTCTTCACCTAGAAGACATAATGTGGGATTGGATAATCCTCTGGCATCTGATACTCTTTTGGGGATGTATTAGGGTATCCAAGGTAAGAGTAGTCATGAAAGGATGGGTATTCTTTGAGGATTAGCTATCCCCAAAATAATAGTCCTATGAGGTCATACTCGGTGAACACGCAGGTGGAGTATGTACCTTGGAAACAATGATGAAGATGTCTATAATCATTGGTCTCGTCGGCATTGTAGTCCATGGTCTTGCGAAGAGATGGAGTTGTTAATCAAGGCCTTGCACTGTGACAATGTTGGTTAATAAGATGCTATAACAGATGGATTACCAATAGAATTTTTCTTATGAGATTCTTCAGATTGAGAGTGACTATGTAGAAGAATGCTTGAAGTAGAAGAAGATTCAAAAGCTCTTGTTACTTTGATATGAAGGCTCTGGTGCTAGTACAATTTTCAAGCAGGAAAAATTTCTCTACAAGGGTGAGAATTTTTCACAGGAGGAGCTGCAAAACATCAAACTGATGATACAAAAAAAACTATATAAATACCTTTGCAAATTTCTTGAGGGGCATGAGCATTTTGAGGAGGAAATCTTAGCAGATATGGATGGTTCCTGTGTACCTGAACAAGTTTCTGCCTCAGATGAAAGTGATGATAAAGAATTTGCTCAATGTACTTACTCTCTCAATCCAAAATTGAAACATTTTTCCAATTGACTTCTGGAAATTATGGAAATGGGGGATTTAGATGGTTTTGTCCCAGCTGCAACACGTGAGTATGCCCTAATAGTTGATGAAATGTAGAGGGACCCTGCAATTTAGGCTACGTATGGAAGAAGAAATGAGCTGCATATCCTCCCTGATGTTGCTGGTCACTTCTAGGAACAGGTTGTTGAGGTATTAAGTAATGCATACAATTCGTCAGAATCTCACATTTTATATGCTGGAGTGATTCAAAGTAATGGGTTAGCATTTATAGAATTTTCAACTGATGATCGCAGTCCAATGTCAGAACCTTATAATGAAAACTTTGATTTTCCAACTCCAACTTTGAAGTATCAGCTTATTAGAGTAAATAATAAAGGATTAAATGAAGGCTATAAGTGGCTGGAAATATTTGAGAATGTATGAGCTGTAATCTTCTGTGTTGCTATAAGTGAATATGACCAAAAGTGGGTTGAGAAATAAGATGACCTTTAGTAAATAACTTTTTGAGAATGTTGTGGAGAATTCATGTTTCAGAGATACACCATTCATTATATTACTAAATAAATATGACATTTTTGAGGATAAAATTAATAGAGTGCCACTTACTGTATGTGAGTAGTCTAAGGATTTCAGTCCAGTGGAAGCACACCACAACAATCAGTCGCTAGACCATCAAGCTTACTATTATGTGGCAATGAAATTCAAGTATCTCTATGCATCTCTTAGCAACCATAAGTTGTTTATATGGCAAATGAAGGCACGAAATCGTATCACAGTGAATGAAGCATTCAAATATATTCATGAAATTTTAAAGTGGGCTGCATATGTGCAAGAAAAGATCTTGCGATACACGAACATGCAATTTCCTGATCTTTTCAAATTCAAGTTCTGACATAGCCTCCAAAAGTATTGCATCCTTCTGCCTAACTACAATTTCATTCAATCTCAAAACCTCAGCTAATTGTATTGCAACCCTTCTATTTTCTTTCCAAGTTTCTTCATTTTGATTGAGTGCATCATTCCTTTCCCTAGATACTTCATCCAATTGCTTGGCAATGTTTTCTTTTTCTTTGCAAGATTCTTCCAGTTGACAAAGAACCTCATCTCTTTGCCTCTTGAATTCGTCACTTTTCTTGAGTTCTCTATTTAAAATCACCTTAAAGTGATTTAGCATTGTCTCCAAACATGCTTTTTCTGTTTAAGCTTCCTTTCTTGCTTGCCTTTCACTTTCAAGCTCGAAGATAGCCTCCTTCAGTCATTTCTGTTTTCTCTTAATTCCTTCATCTGGTTGTTTCAAGCTTAAAGCTTCATCTAATTGTTTTGCAATATTTGTTTCTACCCTCCAAGTCTCTGAGATTTGATGGAGGGCCTCTTCCTGTTCCCTTGCAATTTCACCACTTCGATTGATTTCTTTATCTGCAACCATCTTCAAGTACTTAAATGAAATATTTGGGTACGCCTTTCCCATTTCACCTGCCATCCTCACTTGTCTTATAGATTGAAGTTCCAATATATTTCCCTTAATAATTTCTACAGATGTTTCAAAAGAAATGTTTGGAAATATGACTTGAATGGCCATTAATTCCTTTTTGTAAAAGAAGTCTGGACTCCTTGTAAAAAATATCTCTATATCCGACTTTGCCATTTCTCTTACAATACTTTCTTGCATTTCTCATTCAGATTCCACAATATTTGTCTTAATTTTTTTTGCATAGGCTTCATAAAAAGCATTCGGTGATACGACTTGAATGGCCATTAAAACCCTACTATAGTGAATGTCTGGAATAGATCTTATGTGATTTAATGTCCTCTTGGAACCATATTTTTCTTTTTCTGCAGCATTCTTTGCTTGTCTTTCAGACTCAAGCTCCAAAATGGGGTTCTTAAGTAATGTCTCCCATTTTATAATTGCAAGTTCCTTCGAGTTTAATGTTTCATTTAATTGTTAGCAACTTTTGTTTCCACTCTCCATGTTTGTCTGTTTAGAGGGAATATGTCATTCATTTCCCTTGGAAATTCACCACTTTTATTGATTTCTTCATATGAAATCACCTTCGAGCATTTAAATGAAGTCCCTAAATACACCTTTTCCATTTCACCTCCCATCCTTGCTTGACATCCTGATTCAGGTTCCAAAATATCCACCTTAAATTTTTCTGTAGAGGCTACAGTGGAAATGTTTGGCAATGTGACCATTAACTCCCCCACATTAAGAATATCTAGACTGCTTCTAAATATTTTCCTTGAATCTACCTTTGCCATTTTACCTGTCATCATGGCTTGGCTTCCAAATTCAGGTTCAAAATTTTCTGGAGAGACTTCCATTAATTCTTGCTTGCAAATAATGTCTGGAATGGCCATTAAGTGATTCGATGTCATCTCCAAACCTATGTTTTCTGCTTCAGTAGACTTCCTTTCTTGTATTTGAGATTCAAGATTATAGGTAGCCCTCTTGACACACTTCTAAACATGTACAGAAACATCGACTTTGAAAAGTTCAAATTATGGTATTTCATGCTAGAAAACAATTGTGATTGTTTCAATGCCTTTGGTTGAACTTGTGAAGTTTCCAACATGCAAGAAAAAAATTGGATAGACATTATGATTTGAAGTTACAAAATCTCAAAGATCGAAATTATATGGGAAAGAGGATCTTCATATTATCCTCACGTCAACCTATTGAAGATCAAATATGAACCCTTTGCATGAGCCCTTCTTCATTTCATTGGTGGTAACAGTTTGGATTTTGCACAACTGTAAGCTAGACTCAGAAGACACCATGAATGTAATGCCAGTTGAAGTTCCAAAGAAAATTGATTTGAAGACTTCAAGAACCTATCAAACTGTATGTGAATTTTATTCCCGAGAGATTCCTTCAGTGGGTTTGATCAAGAACCTCCAAGTCCATCCAACAGCTTACCCTAATGTCTTCATCATTATAGAGATAGTAGTGTTGGACATTCCTGCAACAAGGGAATGTTGTTGTCACGCAAATGGGCATCAAATATGGACACATACAAATTAATTTCTCATATACTACCATCCTAACTCCTTTTTTTGAGACAATTATATTGTACAAAGAACCTTTCAGTGAAAACTATGTTGAAGCCCAAGGAAATTTGAGAGCTATTTCACTTGTTTGGAGGAAAGCATGGGATCATACACTGTACTTGCAGCAGAGCTAGAACCAAGGAAAAACACAGGAAGAATGTGGAATATGAACTTTGATTTTGAAAGTTCAAAACAAGGTAATGGGGCAAGTATAATCTTAACCTCTCTTCATAAGGTATTGATTTATTTAGCTATAGATTGGAATTTGAAGCTACTAACAACATTGCCAAGTATGAGGCACTTTTTCTTGGTATAACTACATCTAGAGATCTAGGAAATAAAATTTTATAAGTAATACGTGGTTTTGACCTCATTGTATGCCAAGTGAAAGGGTTGCATGCTTGGAAAAATGAAAGGCTGAAAAGATATGGACAATTAGTACCAATTTCCATAGAGCAATTTGATATCTTGGGATTAGAAGTGGTGCCCAAGGCCATGACTGAAAAATTCGATGCTTTAGTAGTTTCAACCACCTTATTCAACCTTGTCCAAAGCTAGACTAAGGTGGCTGAATTGAGACGATTTACACACCTTCAATTCCAGACAAAATCAAGCATTGGTAAGTTTCTGAAGGTGATGCAGAAATAGTTTTTTTCCTCGACAACATAGAAGAATTTGAAATGTATGAGATTGACATGAGGGAATATGATTCAATAGAACAACGACCAACGAACAAAATCCCTTTAGGTATGGTTCCTTTGGGAGCAAGCTTCAACAGAGACAACATGTTTACAGGTAGAATTGAGACAATAAAACCAAATGAGTATGAAGATACCAATGAAGGGATAGAGACAAATCCAATCTCGAGCAAGCTTCAACAGAGACAATGTGTTTACAGGTAGAATTGAGACAATAAAATTACAAAAAAATGAGTATGAAGATACCATTGTAGGGATAGAGACAAATCCAATCTTGATCAAGATTGGAAAATTAATCACTTCGAAAGAGAATGAGAAGATTGGGTATTTGATCAAAATATACAAGGACGTTAAAAGACAAGACAAGAAATTAGAAAGAATTTCAGTTTTTCTTTGGCAAAGTAAACTTCATCTGAAGATTCATTCCAAATGTAGCAAAGATCACAAAACCCCTTAAAAAGTTGATAAATAAAGATGCAGTTTTTATATGGGATGATGCAAGCCATACAACATTCCATAATGTCAAAGATGTTATAGTCAATTCTCCAGTTTTGATGAGCCCTAACTTTGAAAAAGATTTTCTTTTTTTCTTCTTTTGCTTCTAATTATACTATTGTAGGAATTTTGCTTCAAAATAATGAACATGGAAATGAACTTCCAACTGCGTTTGTGAGTAAAATGCTAAGGGATGCAAAATTGAACTATGCCATCATGGAGAAGCGGGCCTATGCTTTGGTAAAATCACTAAATAATTTTAGAACCTACATTGGGTTTTCAAAGATTATAGCATTTGTTCCTCATCCAACAGTGAAGGATATCTTGTCACAACATGTTTGCTTGGGATCAAGGGGTAAGTGGGTTGCTAAGATTCGAGAATATGATTTAGAGATAAGACCCACAAAAAATAGTAGGGGTCAGAGGTTAACAAATCTTTTGACCAAGGGAAATGAAGAAGCTCTTGGAATCAACTTGGTTAATGCAGTTACATCAACTAGCATACAAAGATCATTTACTACCTTAAGAATGTGACTAGACCCAGACACCTTCCCGAGCACAAGAAAAGGGCCTTCAGGTTAAAACATTCAAGATACTGCTTCATAGAGCAAGTTTTGGGATGGATAAATCACAATGGTTTTGTTTTGAATCTGTTAGCCTGAATGAAGAAACAAGCTTGACCAATGAGATCCATCTAGTTTTGAGAGAGAAAATCACATAGCAAAGAAAATTGTACATAAGATCCTTAGGGGTGGCTACAATTGGCCAACTATATTGACAAATGTGCGCAGATTTGTCAGAGAATGCTATCCATGACATTTTTTCATAGGAAAATAGAAGTTAGCAACAAGTCCTCTCCAACCAGTTGTAGTTGAAGAACCATTTCAACCAGTGTTCTGTACTCTTGAAATGGATCTACTGATGATGATTTAAACATCACTTGGTCTTCCTTAGAATAGAGGTCTGATTACTTTCTCTGCCCTTCATTTCAAATTTTTATCTCTTACATTTAAGGTTTGGTTTAGATATCATTTCAGAAACAGAGTGATGTTGATCCTATGAATATATTGATATGTATGTCGTCCCTACCTCTTGAAGAACTATGCCCTATATTGTGGGGTCCTATGACAATTCTTTGAGGTAATTGCAATAATAGAAATGAAAAGCCTCGAAAGTAGAAAGTGATGAAGCTACCAAGGACCACAGATCAGCCTCTCTGAAGTGTTTAATGAGGGTGATTTCCTGAGACTATACAAAGCTACTTCTGGAATAACTGAAGGCCTTAATCAATGAGTCTTTTTTTGAGAAAATCAAAGTCCTATCTCGAGAAAGATTCTAAAGCAAGAAGGAAATAACAGGAATAGCATAATTGTAACCTTTTGAAAGTTTTTGATCTATCAATAAAAGAAAATGTAGCTCCTTTTGAATTTGGCATCTTGAGCAGGGGCTATAGCACTCTTGAAGTGCTCATTCATGAAGAACCATTAGAAGAAGAAGCCACTTCTAATACATTTATGTGGTAGAAAATTTGAGCAGCTACAAGCTGGTCTCATATATATATCCTATCCCTATCTTCTAAAGAAACCAACCTATCAAGGGTGGTTGTATAGGCCGATCTTATTGCTGCTCCTTGAAGAAAAGGTCCTGAATGTGTTGATTGGTAATAAGGCTGAGAGCATGCGTTGAAAGATTCTTAGAGGATTCATTTCTGTGTGAAATCATACAATGAGAAAAATCCTATTACAACATATTGCACATGGAGTTGAGTTGGTATAAACCTATAATTTTTTATACAGTGCAGACCTGAGATATAGAGACCGAGATCCTCTGTACAATTCCATATCTTATGCAGTGAGAAGGATCATCTGACCAAGAGGGAGCTGGTGCCTTGGTTTGATCAAGCCTCAGCAAAGAAAGGATTTATGTGTCTCAGTGAAGATGTCCTTGAAGAGGGTATTAGAAATTTTCCAGACCCTCCTCTATTATCAGGTACAGTTCTTTGTTAAGATCTCTGTTAATGAGTGTTGTGTCACCTATCCAAGTTGAGCTGAGACTCGTATCCAAATAATATCTCTGACGAATCTAAGAAGACATGTTATGGCACCGTTCTAAGGCTTTCTAACCAAGATTGCAATAAAGAGGTAACTTGTATTATTCTTGACTAAGGTAGGTTGTCAGATGATGAGATTTAAAAGGACTACATCAATTGGTTGATGATCTTGATCTAAGTAGTCCAAGAGCTACTCTACATATTACTAAATTTACAGGTGATTGAATTATCATAATATGTGCCATCCTAAGTTACAGTATGACATCTGAGGATATTTTGAGATGTACTAAGGATATTTTATCGAAATGCTACAGGAGATCGAAATCTATTCTGTTGAGATTGTTCATAGTTTTACTAAATCGAAAGAAATACAATATGCTGAAGTTATGGTTATAGGTTAAGGTATGATAACTAAAATAAGGGTATGTATGAATCAGCGCACCGAGACCCTTCACGAGATGAGGTATATACTATAGTTGAAATCAGCATACCATGCCTCATTTAAAATATGTCTTGCTGATAATATTCATACTAAAACATGTATGATGGTGACAAGTCCAAGGATGTTTTACTATATAAGATTAACAGGATGCAAATCTTATACTGAATCCTTATATTCAATACAGTACTCAGATGTTGGTACAGCTATAGTATAGCCCAGATAATTAATTGAATCATTGTGTTAAAGACAACATAAATAATACAGATCAGCCAGATTGTATGAAAAAACCATATCTTCAAGTTACACCACTATCACATCACACAAATCACAACGTCACCTCTAGTATTGGACTAATGATCAATACCTTTGCTGGAAAAACTACTTGTTCCAAGGTGAAATGTCTTACATTATTGTAGGTTGCTTTCTTTAAATGTTGACGACACTTTGATCTGCAATCCAAGATTGTAGTGATGCATAGGCTTGCTACTCAAGCATGGTAAAAGACACAATACGAAGCCTTTTTTAAGGAGTTTTCATACCCTAACTTCTTTACTAATGACAATCCCTAACCATAGGCTTAACGAAGATCTAAATACAAACTTTAACAAGGTTAAACATACCCAGAATGATAACTAAATAAGGGTATGTATGAATCAGCTCACCGAGACCCTTCACTAGATGAGGTATATACTATAGTTGTAATCAGCATACCATGCCTCATTGAAAATATGTCTTGTTGAGAATCTTCATACTAAAAGTTGTCTGACGGTGACAAGTCCAAGGATGTTTTACCATATAAGATTAACAGGATGCAGATCTTATAGTGAATCGTTATATTCAATACAGTACTCAGATGTTGGTACAGCTATAGTATAACTCGGATAATTAATTGAATCATTGTGTTAAAGACAACATAAAGAATAGAGATTAGCCAGAATGGAATAAAAGAAAAAGTCCAGTCTTTGGAGTAAGATTGGAAGAGTCCCTGATTTACTACAAGGATATGTCCATGATATGATCCTCTCATGAATTGTTGGTTATTGATGATGAAGCTCTTTTAAATCTACCTTCGGGATTTAAAGAAAATAAATAGGATAATAATGATTACATTTTGAGTAAAGGTATGTCTTATCCCTCCCCGCAAGTATAGCAAAAGACATTTCTGTTTTTCGAAGTGCACTCCCAGAATCATACCATGCTCAATTGCATTAATAAATTATCTTCAAATTTAAATGGATCTCATGCTGAGCAAATTTCCAGATGGATACTTTGGGGGCAAGTCTAATCATATGAAATATTGTAGAATCATATATGGGAAGAAAAGATTAGGATTATGGTCTCCCTAAGTAAGAGGGAGTAAGAGCAGTTAATTATTTTCCTTACCAAGATTTGGAATCCTAAAATGCAGAAGTCCAAGGATTTCTCAGTGCTGCTAAGATATCTGTTGCTCGAATGTCGAGTTGTAAGTCAGTATGTATGTTGAAGCTTGTTAGTAAGTTATGTGCCTTCATATATACATCTATATGTTGCTGGGTGGAGCAATGAGGCTCCTATTGATGTACCAGTCATCAATACAATCATCAAGAACTAGTCTTGGTTTTTAGAAAGTAGTCTGGCACTATTCCCTACATGAAGTGATCCTTGATTGAAGATTGAGCTCTAGGAGCTCCTGGGGGATTGGGGTACGTGTTGAGCCATGAGCGACCATAGGGTGACTGATTAGCCTTCCCTTTTGATACCCCATGGTGGTTGAAATGTGTGTAGGGTGAGGGGTTCACCTTCCCCTATGATTACGGACACATGTGTGTAGGGTGAGTGGTTCACCTTCCCCTACGAGTGATGAGATATGCATAAGATGAGTGGTTCACCTTCTCCTATGGCATACGAGCAGGATGAGGATTTCTAGCATAGAATTGTATGCCTCTGTGTGGTGTAGGAATTTTGGTTTATGAGTTTCCCATGTGAAGAAAGGCAGTGTTTGTTTTGGATTTGTACATTATTTCTGAACTTGTACAACATGGTGTGTTTTCAACTCTCCCTGTTGTATAAACATGTGGAAAACATCATTACTTTCAAAAATAAACCCAAATCTTGAAGTTGTTTGAGTGTTCCTTTGTTTTTTTGAGGCCCCATTACACACAAAATTATGGTGAGAACAAGCCATTAAAGTAGATATTTTGAAATGAGAATTGATGCCCATTTTTACTAGGTGGAAGCTGGTGGAAAGCAGGAGACGCTATCGAAGATGAAAGTCAGGCCATCACTTTGATATCCACACTGCGGCGAATATGGACGCTTATAGCTCCCAAAAAGATCATATTATTTGCTGCATTTTCTTCTCTACAAAAGTAGTAGTGGATACCGGATTTGGCCTTCCTTCCTATTTAACGATTTCTCATGTATCCCACCTCTTGATCCACTCGCAGCCAAGTTTAGCACAGAGAAGATGAAAAAATTTGGGGTGCCTACAATTTGGCTTCCACAATAATTCACAACAATGGCTCTCAAAATATTCCATGCTTCTTTCTCAGGATCAACCGCAGGTGATGACATCGTCAGGACCTCCTACTGAAATAGACATAGGTGTCAAAGACTTCTTTCAAATCTTGTCAAAACCATGACCCTTTCCCGATTATGAATTTCGACGCGACAGTAGATATTTTCAGGAACTATTTAGGAGATTCGAAACCCTTGAATCCTCTAACCAGGCACTAATAAGAGAGGTCGATGAAATTAGGAACATATTAGTTGTAGTGGAAGGCAAGAATGGTTCAATAAAGCAACTGTTGAGGGACAAAAAGGAGCAGGAAGTTCACCACCACCCCTCTAATGACAATCTACACGCTGAACTTCAATCTGAAAAACAAACAGGAGGAGATCAAAGCTCACCAAGCGGCCTTTAAACAAGAAACAAAAACACACATCAGCTCATGGGCATAGGTTGCTAGAGGGAGGGATACCCCTCGCTCCCCCTCTAGTCGTAATTGAGGAGGTGGTACAATCTAAGCTCATGGAAGAATGCACTTGAAAAGCATGAGAATTGAACCTCAAAGTGAGAGGACTTCCTTTGCCTCTCACATCCTTATAACCCATGATAGTTGGGACCTTGTTCCTCAATGAAAAAATAGATCTTCAGGACGTAACCATTGATAGAGCTTGGCTTGGGTATGATTCCACTCTCTTTCTCTGGTTCAGGTCGGTGGTTGATCACCTTCTGGCTCTTAGACCTAAGAGAAATCTATTCTCACTTCCTAGTAAGATCTTCCTTGATGAATATCTCACTAAAAGACAGGTTTTTGAGCTCAAACACTCTAGGGAGTTGGTTACAACATCACGTCAGGAAAGGAAATGGGTAGTTATCAAGAACCTCAAAACAGTGATTCGAGACACTTTTCCACCTAGAAGGAAGCCCCGTTCTGGGTCCTCCAAATGACTGACTCATTGGGGGAGGCAACAAGGGGCATCCATTTTCGTCAATTTTTGGAATGGGAATGGGTCATTTTGGGCATCGCCATGTCCATTATATGATTCTCTTCGACTGTCGGATATCTTATTCATCACCAAGATGCATGGGAGCCATTTTTGACCTCTCCCAGACATTACAGGTTACCATAATTTCTCAACTTGTAGGCAGGAGACAAGGGGTTCTGGTGGTATCAAAGGTTCTGGGGGAGTTTCTTGCTTCATCAGAGATTCCTTTCAAAGCAAGATTTCTTCGGTGGTTGCAGATGAGTTTGCGAGGTTAATGTGGGTTTGTGTTAGAGCATAGTGTTAAAAATTGGTTGGTTCAAACCGGAAACCAGTCAAACCATTATCCAGTCCAAACCGGTTGAAAAACCCAGTTAGCAATTGCATATAGCTTGAAAATCTAGTTAACTAGTGCTGACCAGTCGGTTTCATCCTTAACCGACCAGTCATCACCTAAGTTGCCGTAGGGACCCACGGATGGCTAACTAGGATGTTTAGGGATGATTTGGAGGGAAGGGGAGGGTTGTTTCCCTCCAAAAACACCCTCCCCAATCCTTTATAAGCAGGGGCAACCTCTCCTTTGTCTCACACCATCTCATTTGTAGTTTGTGAGTTTGATGGAGAGCTTGAAGAGTGTTGAGTGTTTGTTGGAGCAGTGATATTTGAGGCTTGGAGTTGGAGTTGGAGCTATCTTGGAGACTCTTTCCAATCCTTTATAAGCAGGGGCAACCTCTCATTTGTCTCACACCATCTCATTTGGAGATTTTGTGTGTTTGATTCAGAGCTTGGAGAGTTGAGTTTTTGCTGGAGTAGTGGAATAGCATAGAGTTTGAGGCTTGCTGCTTGAGCTACGTTGTAGCCATCATGCCTCCAAAAGGCAAGGATACTGCATCGGCTCATTGTGATATGATTGATGGCAAAATTATTTGCAAATATTGCCAAAAATCTATTGCAGGAGGGGGTATTTACAGGTTCAAGCAACACTTGGCTGGGATAGAAGGCCATGTAAAGCCATGTGGAGCACCAAATGAAGTAATAAGGCATATTAAGGCATAATACCTTCAGAATTTAGAGACTCAAGTCACTGAACCAATAGAGAAGTTTGTGACTGGAGCAGTTACAAAGTTTGGCAGTCAAGAGTCGGGAGACTCAAGTTCAACCAACTGAGTTTGAACTTTGATCATGATTAGAAGTTTCAACTTTCAAGTGATAATGTTGATCATTAATTAGAATTTAGTAATATCATATATGTAGATTTCTAGTAGATTGTCACTGTACTATGTAGGCAAATGGCCTCAATGCTCATAGCTTGTAGCATTGTTTTTGGACCTTATGGGTCATTTGGAGCCTCATTTCTTATGTATTTTTTCGATGATATGTATTTCACTCGGTGCCATAATTCCATTTTGATATATTCACCTTTACATGGTATATAAATGAGCAAACTTTGCATATTTTGTCTCTATTAGCTTGGAATCATGGTTGCAAATCTTAAAAATAGTTTTTTTTTTATTAAAAAATAATTATTTAATGTATTTTCTTTAAAAATAATTCATTTCGACCTGATCAGTACTGGTTAGATTGGTTCTGGTCCGGTTACAGATTCATTAGGTCCACCGGTCCAGTTACCTGTTCATTAGGTCCACCAGTCCAGCCACCGGTTCCAGTTTTTAATGCTATGGGTTCGAGGGGTCTCTCCTCTCCCCAAGGACATTTACATTGTTGTTGGTTACTTCCTTCCTACTTCTTCATCATATGCCATTCATAATGGACCTAGCGGGGACCCCTTTGTCGATTTGTATGTCGACATAGCCCAGTATTCAGCAGTTTGGGAGGTTATTCTTCTAGGTGACTTCAACTCCTGCACTAGTGCCCTCCAGATCCCTCTTCACAATCGGTTTAAGGACGTGTACTCCATCCAAGAGATTGATCAAGAGTCAGTGGGATTTCACAGGATTTCTGATGATGCGTTGGGGCCCCTTACCACCTATGGTCGACATATTTTATACTTTGACAAATTTTAGGAGTTGTGCATTCTTAATGGCCTCCCGCATTTTCAAAACTCCCGCTTTTTCACATGTAGGCCTCATGGTAGAGGAGAAAGCGTTGTTGATTATGTCCTCTCTATCCAGAACCTCCTCCCCTTCATTCATCACTTTTTTGTTTCCCCCATCCCCTTAGCTGACCATGCTCTTCTTTCTTTCTCTCTCCGTGATGACAACCCCCCCATTCTCACCCCACCTCCCACCAAGGGCTCACCACGTACTAATTTTCGTTTTGATGAGGGTGAAGTCCTGAAGGAATAAGTTGATATACTGAAGACAAATTTATGAAATTCTCTCTGTGTTGATGATATATTTCTTAGAAAGGATGAGAACCTCTTTAGTGTAAAAGGGAGTTGATTGAAAGTGTTACATGAGCTTGATAAAATAATTTTTGAGAATGTGGCATGATGGATTGTGAGCCCATGGATACTTCCTTGATGAAGAAAAAGTGTCAAGAATATGTTGTTGAGGAAAGAAATAGCATTGATAGCTTGTTGGTGTTTGCTTTTGTTCAAAGCTTTGGTTAAAGATGGATGAATAGCTAGATGTTACTAATAAAAGAAGTATTGAAATCCACCATGGCTACCTTTCTTCTTTTGAGTAGGTTGAATATTTTGTAAGAAGCCTAGAATGGCTAAGGATCCCTTTAAGAGGGAGAATTGGTTTGATAGCATCATCGGGTTACTGTAAGACCTATGTGGTCAGGGAATTTGGTTCTAACGCTTGCAATAATGAGATGCAAATTTCATCTCTCCTTGAGAGGTTATTGACAGTGTACAAATTTCATATCTCCCTAAGAAGAGATTAATTGTGTACAAATTTCATCTCTCCCTAAGAGGAGATTGATGGTGTACTATTTTTATATCTCTTCAGAGGAGATTGATGGTGTACTATTTTAATCTCTCCTAAGAGGATATTTATGGTGCATTGTTTTCATCTCTTCTGAGAGTAGATTGATGGTGTATTGTTTTTTTTTCATCTCTCCTCTTATGAGCCCCATGGTGTATGGTGTAATGGTGTAATGGAGATGGTGCATTGAGAGCTCCTCATCTACTACCTTTATATGCTTGAGACATAGTGGTTCTATTGGAAATATTATATCAGAAATTTTCTCATCGAGTGACAAGTACTCTTAAGAGGGAAAAGCGGTCAATATGGACTAAGTTTCCTATCAGGATCAGATACTATGTATTTTATCACACCAACCAAGCCATGAAAGAGGCCAATGAAATTGAATCATATCATTTTGGAGAGATAAGATTCAGGAAACATGATCCTGAAGATTTGGTTATTAGTCACTATGTTGTTGTCAACCAGATGTGGCCTTATACTCATGAGAGGGATACTAATGAGGAAATATTCAAGAGACTTATTTATCCATTGAGGTTAAATAAAAGCTAAATCAAGGACCTCAGAAGAAGGCCGAAGAGACCCATACTTCACCTATTGTCAACCTCCAGGAAGAAGTTGAAAAGCTCCAGAGGGTGTTGGAACAGGTGAAGGAGATGAAGGAAGCATTGGAGAAAGAAGCAGACAGACTTAAGAGGAGGATTGAAGAAGAGAAAGCAGCGAAGGAGGCAGAAGAACCGAGAAGGAAAGAAGAACAAGATGACCTATTGAAACAATTGGCTTTGGAAAATGAACAAAGAATCAAGCAGCAGGAAAAACAAAGGAAAAGAGATGAAGAGCTTCGGAGGAAAATAGATGAGGAACTTGAGAAGAAGAAGGAATAAGCTATGTGGAAAGATAAAAGGATTGAACACCTTGGCATTCCATCATCTCCGAAGATAAACCCCACTCCTCAGTCTCCAGTTGAACCATGTAGGATTGAAGAAATGGAGAAGGAGCAATTTTTCCCCATGACCATGGCTGACCTAGTAGTAGTATTGAAAACATTCAATTATTAATACAAGAAGAACAAAGTCAGCAAGAGAGTTTCCAAAATGATAAGGTTGGGAGAGCGATTGTCACTGAGGAGGTTCCCATTCATGAAACAATAGTTGATCCAGAGATGACTGCAGGTGCCAGTATTACCATGGCCCAAGCAACATGTGATAATGTTTCCATGTTGAAGAGAAAGGTCTATGTTACTCAGTTGGAACTCAGTGCTGCTAAGCAAAGAATTACAGAGCTAGAATTATAGAAGCAAGGTGAACTAGACTCAGTTAAATATTTCAAAGGGAAATCACTTGAGATCCAAGAGGAACTGAGTACGGTTCAGAAATAATTCTACAAGAGCATTCAGAAAATCAAAGATAAAAATCCTAAGTTTGATGATTATATAAAGAGGATGGTGCCTATCAAGAAAGAATTGGAGAATATTGTAAATATGCTAGTTGAAGATTTTGTAAGAAGCCTAGAATGGCTAAGGATCCCTTTAAGAGGGAGCATTGGTTTGATAGCATCATCGGGTTACTGTAAGACCTATGTGGTTAGGGAATTTGGTTCTAACGCTTGCAATCATGAGGTACAAATTTCATCTCTCCTTGAGAGGATATTGACGGTGTACAAATTTCATCTCTCCCTAAGAAGAGATTAATTTTGTACAAATTTCATCTCTCCCTAAGAGGAGATTGATGGTGTACTATTTTCGTATCTCTTCATAGGAGATTGATGGTGTACTATTTTAATCTCTCCTAAGAGGAGATTGATGGTGTATTGTTTTTTTTTTCATCTCTCCTCTTGTGAGCCCCATGGTGTATGGTGTAATGGTGTAATGGAGATGGTGCATCGAGAGCTCCTCATCTACTACCTTTATATGCTGCAGACATAGTGGTTCTATTGGAAATATTATATCAAACATTTGCTCATCGAGTGACAAGTACTCTTAAGAGGGAAAAGTGGTCAATATGGCCTAAGTTTTCTATCAAGATCAGATACTATGTATTTTATCACACCAACCAAGCCATGAAAGAGGCCAGTGAAATTGAATCATATCATTTTGAAGAGATAAGATTCAAGAAACATGATCTTGAAGATTTGGTTATTAGTCACTGTGTTGTTGTCAACCAGATGTGGCCTTATACTCATGAGAGGGATACTAATGAGGAAATATTCAAGAGACTTATTTATCCATTTAGGTTAAAGAAAAGCTAAATCAAGGACCTCAGAAGAAGGCTGAAGAGACCCGTACTTCACCTATTGTCAACCTCTAGGAAGAATTTGAAAATCTCCAGAGGGTGTTGGAACAGGTGAAGGAGATGAAGGAAGCATTAGAGAAAGAAGTGGACATAATCAAGAGGAGGATTGAAGAAGAGAAAGCAGCGAAGGAGGCAGAAGAACCAAGAAGGAAATAAGAACAAGATGACCTGTCGAAACAATTGTCTTTGGAAAATGAACAAAGAATCAAGCAGCAGGAAAAACAAAGGAAAAGAGATGAAGAGCTTCAGAGGAAAATAGATGAGGAACTCGAGAAGAAGAAGGAATAAGCTATGTGCAAAGATAAAAGGATTGAACACCTTGGCATTCCATCATATCCAAAGATAAACCCCACTCCTCAGTCTCCAGTTGAACCATGTATGATTGAAGAAATGGAGAAGGAGCAATTTTTCCCCATGACCATGGCTGACCTAGTAGTAGTATTGAAAACATTCAATTATTAATACAAGAAGAACAAAGTTAGCAGGAGAGTTTCCAAAATGATAAGGTTGGGAGAGTGATTTTCACTGAGGAGGTTCCCATTCATGAAACAATAGTTGATCCAGAGATGACTGCAGGTGCCAGTATTACCATGGCCCAAGCAAGATGTGATAATGTTGCCATGTTGAAGAGAAAGGTCTATGTTACTCAGTTGGAACTCAGTGCTGCTAAGAAAAGAATTACAGAGCTATAATTATAGAACCAAGGTGAACTAGACTCAGTTAAAGAGTTCAAAGGGAAATCACTTGAGATCCAAAAGGAACTGAGTACGGTTCAGAAATAATTCTACAAGAGCATTCAGGGCATCAAAGATAAAAATCATAAGTTTGACAATTATATAAAGAGGATGGTGCCTGTCAAGGAAGAATTGGAGAATATTGTAAATATGCTAGATGACATCATTCAATGGAAAATATAGTATCCTAATGAGGCGGCATACATTTCTCAGCTCCGTGACTTAGAGAAAATAATCTATTTTTCTAAAGCTTGTAAATGTCTCGATAGGGCTAGAGCCTTAGAGGAAAGGGCTGAGGAAGATTTCAAAATTTGCTTCAAGTTTGGAGGAGAGGTTGATGTAGTCTTAAATAACTTCAAGTTTCCAATGTTCCAATCAACCTTTGGTCCTGTACCTATGGATTAGTGCATAGAATAGAAGGAGAGAGTGATAGACAACTGCAAGCAGGAGATCCAGGCATTAAAAGTTATCACCAGGGACAACATAATTTATATGAAGATTTTTAGAATACAATGCTGATCCAAATTAAAAGGAAGGTGTCTCTGTTTCTAACAAGGTTTGCATAGGTACGAGGCTATGGCAGTAAGCGAAGAATGTTGAGTAGTTAATCTAGGACCTGGGTTAATCTAACAAAAAAAATTTCCGTTTATCTCATATAATTTTATAAAAACATTTGCAAGATGAGAAGTTTCTATTTCACTCAAAGCCTAAAAGATATTAATTTTTTTTCACTGTGCTCAAATGGGTTTAAAATTAATAAGGTTACAACTCCACTAACATTTACAAGAAACCTCATAACATAAATAAGAAAAGAGAGACAAAATCAAAGAAAACCATCATATACATACATAAGTGTCTTGTCGTAGCTTCCAGTTGTAAGCAAGTTCATTGCTGGAATCCATGCAATTTCCTTAATAGGTGCATCATGCATAGCCACAGTCACTGGCTAGCCCCTAGTCAGCAATGGCCACATTTTAGCTTGTTTATCACAGCCAACAGAGAAAATAGCACTGCCATCGTCCTTCCATGTCAAGCTTCCATGTCGAGCAGAGAACCTGCATACGAAGCATTACATAATAAAAAAACTTAGAAGCACACTCTGAAACTTCAGTTATGGTTCTTTCCATACATAATACAACCCCGGTTCCTGCAAGCATACTACAACTTGTGGATAAAATTCAGAAGAAAAAATAACGGGTAGTAGAATTCCAACCACTATCTGAAGCACCTCACCAGTTGGTCATGTGCAATTTCTACGTTTGGCATGCCAGCCCTTGTTTGAAGGACCTTCCAACATCTAACATGGCAATCTAAGTTCAAAAATATAACAGAAGATCAAAACAAAAGACCAGTCCAAATAATATCACTATCCCCAAAATCTCAGATGAACGAGTCTGCATTTCAGTAAATGGAGATAGTTGAGAACGCGATGAAGTGCAGTAGAATGCCTAAATTCACACTTACGGTGGCCTAAAATCCCTCCTTTCTACCTGTTTAAAGGTCCCCGGAAACCATCACTGCACAAAATCTCTGAAAGCTTTGTTTTCACAAAAATGTTCAATGGCCAGAACTGCTGAACCCTCAAATCTCCAGTAACCCTGTGCTCGTGCCTTAGCTTTCCCTCCAATTGATAAGCCACCAAAGTTTAAATGGTTAACACACCCGGCAAAGTTCAAATGTTATATTTTTTTGACATATGTTTTGTCATATTAAAAATAAATACAAGAAGTTGTAAAATTTTATTACTTAAAAATATTAGAGCATTACTCTATATTTTTTAAGCATATTTTTTTTCTCATTAAAAAAATAGCTATTGGGTTAATCTAGGGTAAATAGAGCTAATATTTGTAATATAGTAGTAATAATATATTTTTAAGACCTTAGTGAGACCTTAATTGTTTGTAGGACTCTTATTTTGATCTTACCTTATTGTGATCTCATTGTTTGTAGAAATTTTATTGTGATCTTATTGTTTGTAGGACAAAGGACTTGAGTCTGCTAAACACTAAAAAGGTGTACATACTCTACCCCTTTAAATTTGAGCCTATGACATCTTATGAGGAAGCACTTGTTCTTAACCATAAAAAAGTTGACAATTTTCTCCAATATTCAAATATTAGGACCCATGGTCATCCAAAGGTAGAAGCTTCTACTAAAAACAAATCCATAGATAGAACTGAGGTTTGAAGGGGATTTTATTATGAAAAAACATAAATGGAAACATAGAAAAGATATTTCAAAGAGTAGAGTAGTAGAACAAAATCCAAATTCTATTAATGGATGAAATAGAAAATAACTATAAATTGCAAAGTGATACACACTAAGTGGAATGGAGGTAGCTTATTTATGAAGAGAGACGTGTCAACTAATCTTAATCAAAAGAAAACATTACAAGATGTCAAAAGTACCTTTGAACATAAATTATGATGTCCTAAGATCCAAAAACTATAAAATCCAAAACCCTAGCCCTAGGAAATGGCGTGCCAAAAATAACGTGGGCCCAAAGAGACTAATTGATATATCAACTTCGTGGGGCTACAATGTTTTCATGCAAAATCCATTTAGGAAATTTTTTGGACCAATACAATCCATACTATGTGTCTTTAGCCTATGACAAATGCCAAAAATGCAAGGGAAATGCCCAAAAAATGCACCAGAAGTTTGAGACCTAAAACATTATAATATAAATACCAAGACGTGGAATAATGTTGAATCAATGTAACAAGTGGGTGGTCATTACTATTCTATTGAATCAATTTTCCCCCCTTATGAATAAGTGGTCCATTTTGTGTCAAGTTCCTTCGTCAAGTGGGGAAAGTTTTGTTGAATATGGCTCCTAGTGAGACATGTGCGCCAAAGTAGGAACATGAGGTGCCTATGAGAGGTGGAAAATATGGTTGAAGTAGCTCCACATTAAGTATAAGGTTCAATCCAAAGAAAAGATAATTTTTTATTTAGAAGCATCTTCACCCACAACCTTTGTGTTGGTGTAAGGCCTATATCATAATGGAGAGTCAGGGGGAACTTCCAATGGGATCTTAAGAGGTATTCTTTATAAAAATGCAACCATACCTTATCTCCCACCCTAAACTTATGTGGCACTCTAATCCAGGTGGATATTTGATGGCCACCCACATCTTCCACTAACTCAATGGTTCTTTATCTTCTTATCAGTTTTTCTATGGTTTTTTGGGTCTTGAACTTCTACGGTCATTTGTAGGCCCTAAATGATGTTTTTTGGCCATTTATGGGTCCAGAGGTTTTTATGTCATTCCCTAGGGTTAACCAAAATTTTTAATCCTAAATATAGTTCTTTCAGATGGACTAATTGTGTTCCCCAAACAGAGATTTTATGCAAAAGTTGCACCACTAGGAAGTTGATTCTAGGGTTACGGTTTTAAAACTCTAGGGTTCTTTCTTTTATGTTAAAACATATGATGAAACTAACATAAACAATGAACAAACTATGCATTCATGACCTACAAGCACCTTCATCACAACATGTTTGTAAATTTGAACAACCTGTATCAGGAAAGCTTGAGCAAGATTAGAGCTTAGAAACAAAGCATAAAGAATGAGGAACCATGTTTACGTCTTCAGGGAAAATGTAGATGCAGGAAGGGAGGGAACCCTTGCTCTCTCTGGCGGGAAAAGGTAAATTTTAGTGTTGGATTTTTGTTAAAACAATCTTAGCCTTTGGCTCTCATTATATGGAAGGGACTATGCTATTTCAAGTGTATAATTTTTATTAATATTGTATCACCATATTTTATGGAAAGTTATTTGAAAAAGGTCATTTTTTAGTAATTTCTTTTATTGTATTCTATAATCAAAATAGAGTGAGATCTAATTCATTAATTTGATTTAAGTAAAATTAAATTATTTGAAATGATTCATTCACAGGCCATTAAGGGGTGGAATTTCACTATTGCAAGATATTTTTGTTATTGCTTAGTTAACTTATTTCCTTGTGTACAAGGAAAATAAGATTTTAGTCAATCAGAAACAATTCTAAATGTTATTATATGACCAAATTAAATTCTTTATTGCCAAAACATGTTCTTGACGAGGTTTCAATATGGTTATGCTTGATGTCAATTCAATTTATCTATTTTATAGAAAACCCACACTATCACCAAATTTAATTCTTTAATGCCAAAACATGTTCTCGTTGAAGTTTAAATATGGTTATGCTTAATGTCAATTCAATTTATATATTTTAAAGGCAACCCACGCTATCCAAATTTAAATGGAGCTTGAGGTATAGTTTTTATAAATAGAAAAAAAAGAAATTCATTTCAATTTCATATATATGAAGCATTAAAAAAGGATAAAAAAGAAATTAGGATGTCAATTAGGTTTAGCTTGGGTGGTTAAGAGGAGTTGTTATCGTCATTGTCTAAGGTCAATATTACTTGTGATGTGTTTATTCCTTATGTAGTGTTTGCATTATCTTTTGAATTTCCAACTCAACCATTTAAATTCATCCATTCTACCATGACTCATTTCCATTTAGTTTGCATTCAAATCATTCTTATGTTATTATCAATTTTATCTTAAGAAAAGTATGGAATGTGTTGGTTGCATCTTGGTGCTACAAAAGATGGTCTTATGGGTGTATTTATTATATGGTGAACAATAGATTATATGTGTTTTGTATGGATATAATTTTTTTTCTTACAGTCCTTAGTATGTTGAACTATGTTTAGATGTTCTTAGGTGTGATAAAAATGAATTTATACACCACCTCTATTTTAGAATACAAGTTTTATAATATACAAAATCCGTCGATTCTCCAACATGGTATTAAAGAAAATGGTTTGAGATGTAGCATGTTGCCTACAACTTGCATGCAAGTTGTAGATGCTCTTAAAAAGTCAGATTTGTTGAGTGGATTGGTTCAAGGTTTCTAGTTACAAACTAATCTAGGATCAAATCAATGGGTCAAATTATGAGTTTCAAGCTAGATCTTATAAATTTTAATTGACACAATTATGGAATTATGGCACAAGATATGGGAACATTGTTTAAGAGTGAAGAGTTATAGGAATTTATGAAAATGATGGTTCTTATCCAAGGGATAACTAATAAAAATTTTTCATCAATAGGAAAAAGGATGAGGCTCTAGGAGTCATAATGTTGAAGAATGTAACTAGGTTCGGTCTTCATTATTAATGTATTTGCCAAAATAACTTATTATTATTTGACTTATTAAAGCATGGGTTTCATGCTTGGGTGGTATTTAGATTAAGGTCCCAATTGTGGACGTTTAGGTTAGTTGTTATGAATTTAAATTGATCCAATTTTTGGGCTTTTAAATCATGTAACATTAGGTTGTCAAAAGGATCCTCCATCAAGTCATGTTCTTCAAGGTCATCATCCCTGAAATCTACTTCAAATACAACCCTCATCTCAAGTGATACAAGTGCTCAAAGTTTCATCCTTAAATCGACTTCAGTCAGACTTCAAGTCAGCTCAAATCAAGACACAACACTTCACACTGTAATGTCAGCTCAATAACTATGGAAAACAACTATATATACAAGGGTATAATTTTCATTTCTACCACAGAAGTTTGGAAATCTCTGAAGTTTCAGGGCACAGATACAGTTTGGATCATGATGACAGGTTTGATGTTGGACGATAAGGTCTTGAACATATTACATAATTTTGGTAACCATTTATGATATGAATCGGGTAACTTCCATGATATGCTATTGCAGCAAAACAGTGCCTCGGTTTCAAACAGATCTACCATAGAATCAGTTCTATGTTATGATACTCAATTCAATGAATATGCTCAGTTATCTTAGTTATGGTTCTCAATGCTACGATGATGCTCGGTGATCTTAGTAATGAGGAATAATGAGTTAGTTGTTAAATGGGTTAGGGGTTAAGGGAATATTATGCATTTATAGGTTAAGGGGTTGATATTATGCATCTAGAGGTTTATGGTTTAGGGGGTTAAATGGGTTAGGGGTTAAGCGGTTATAGGTTTCGGGTTTAGGGGGTTAAATGGGTTAGGAGATTTAGAAGTTAAGGATTTTAGGGGTTAGGATTTAAGGGATAATGGGGTTAGGTTTTAGGGGGTTAGAATTTAATGGCTACTGGGGTTAGGTTTTAGGGGGTTAGATGGGTTAGGGGCAGGGAATTAGGGTTTAAGGGTTTAAAGGTTTAGGGTTTAAGGGGTTAGGGGTTAAGGGCTTATAGGTTTAGGGTTTAGGGGGTTAAATGGGTTAGGGGTTTACTAGGGTTTTAGGGGGTTAAATGGGTTAGGGGTTAAGGGTTAAGGGTTAAAGTTTTATAGGTTTATGGTTTAGAGGTTAAATGGGTTAGGGGTTGGGAATTAGTGTTTAAGGGGTTAGGGGTTAAGATGATAGTTTCATTGGTCTCTGTTTATGCACAATAACTGCTTATTATTTGCATCTAAATGTAACAATTTTGTAAGTACTGTTGCTTGTTGCCATGTCTTCTTTATTTATTAATTTATAGTATTTGTTAGCCATTGCTTTACATTTATTGATGAAAATGTCTATTGCAATCAAACCAAATGTATGTTTAATCTCCAGTTTCAAACTCAGCCACAATGTTTTCATACAATTTAAGTCTGGAGAATGGCCATCTGATGAAGTCTTAATAACCAAACTGCACCTCATGACTACTCCAGAAAATATTAAGTTTTAGTGTCCCACATTCATGAGAAATTTGGCTCTTTTACTCTTGCTCCACCTGACTGTGTCCTGGAAATACCCTTGTTTATTGCAAAAACATCCTAATGTTGTCGACCTTGTCCCTTAACAGACCAAGGAAACATAAGTGACTGAGAGGAATGGAAAGCACTACAAAGTTGAAGAGAGTACAAAAGACTAAGATGGTTTAAAGGATAAGCTTGAAGAATGTAGCAGTGTTGAAACAACTAAAATTTCTCCCAAACAAATAGTTGATAATGTGAAACCTTCTTCTGTACTAGTCAAGGAAGACTACACTTATGTGAGAGCAAGAAGAGGCCAAGCGACTGATAGGCATAGCCTGGAATATAGGGTATGGTTCCCTCTTTATGATTAAATTTTTGATCTACATTTTGTCTATCGAATATTAACCATTTTAACCTTGCCAACAAGGTGGAATTAACCCAATCGTAGGTCCCAATATGTCATGATATATATTAACTCTAGATATCTATGAGAAGGAATAATAAAGACATAGATTGATAGAGGTGGTGAGACAAGGGGAGTCACAAGGGAGAGATGGAGATAAATTGAAGGAGAGGGGAGAGAAAGAATGGAGAGAGAGAGAGAGGGAGATGAGTGAAAGAGGTAGAGAAGGGTAAGAGAGGGAGATAGTGACACAAAGATGGAAGGGGGGCATAAATAAGGATAAAGGGAGAGATATAGTGAGAGGATTGGAGGGTAGAGAGAGAGAGAGAGAGAGAGAGAGAGAGAGAGGTAGGAGAGAAAGGGAGAGAGAAGAAGGACAAGAGATAGGACTTAAGAGAGAGGAACTAGTATCATAGAAGAAAGAATATGTGACCAAATTACTCTATATGGAGATGGGAGATAGGGGCACCCTACCTACCTACTAAATGTCTAAACCAAATGTGGTGTAAACGTCTGTAATGGTGGTCGATTATATGAGGAGAGGATTTTATGAGGAGGCACTGGATTTTTAATGTATGATATGCAAAAAACAAGTACCAAACATAACCATTTACAACGACCACACAGATACAACAGTGTGAATACAAAGGGAGTGTGAATTGAGATTGCTAAGTAATTCTCCTATAAAATAAAATAAAAGATCAATTAAGTAAAAAGAAGATATAAACGAAACTATACTAGAAATGATTTTTGTATTATAGTAGAATGAAATGGAAGAGATGAGCTGTGATGCGGAAATATGAAAATACTATTGAAAACAAGAGAATACCCTCAGAGAATTAAAAAATCCTAATAGCAGGACTGAACTTTAGTATCTTCCTATCAAAATTT
This sequence comes from Pinus albicaulis, assembly GCA_034641835.2. Taxonomy (NCBI): domain Eukaryota; kingdom Viridiplantae; phylum Streptophyta; class Pinopsida; order Pinales; family Pinaceae; genus Pinus; species Pinus albicaulis. Next base: position 938,757,049 of record CM076582.1, read on the forward strand.
TAGGTTTGTTCGAGCAAAAATTGAAGGATGTAAATTCAAGAGTGCAAACACAACATGTACAATGGATTAAAACAACAAATATATTAGGCCCACTATACACAAATCTGCAACTTGAGATTTCAGGATAAAAAGAGTAGGCTCTAACAACAATTGCATAGAAGCCTTTATTACTCAAATAGAAGAATTTCACAACAAGTTGTCATCTCGCAAAAGCTCCTACTACAACCTACAAGCTAACAGTACTCACTCTTATTATCTATTTCTACAAATGTCTAACTAGTGTGCCCATCCTTTTCATTTATAGGTTAAGAGAAGGTGCTGTTAGAAAACAGGGTAATGATAGCATTAGTGGTGCATCTCCCTTGAGCATGAGCAAATCCCTCATAATTTTTCCTTGTATGCAAGGCTTTTCTTTTAGAGTAGTGCATTATCATAGTAGATATAACACCTCTCCCGAAGGTGCCTAATTCCATAAGTGTGCACTCATGAATGCACCTGAGATGATGGTGTTAATATCCTCAACTAGTGTGCCATACTTGGTGGGTGTGACCCAACAACTAATTCGTCTATCCTCAAAGGTGTCGTTATAAGCCTCTAGCTATATTTAAGAATCTTTTTGACTGGTGTACCACAATCTAGCTCTGCAATCCTGGTGTTGCTCAACTTCTCAAGGCTGAGGTGAGACCAACTCGGACCAACTAGGTAATATAACACTCTTGAGAATGTTTCTTTTTCCAATAACCCAAGATTCTCCCCCAACTTGTCAAACTTCCCCTTTGTTAGGAGCTTTGTCAAACTATTAACCATATGCAACTTTGTCAGAATGTGGTCCAACACTACTAACTCCCTAATGAACTTGGAATCTTAGGAAATTGTACTGAATATCAATGTGTTTGAAATGGTCACGACACATTGGATTTTCATAGATCTTGATGTAAATTTGATTCTCAGAAGAGACAATATTGGGCTTAAACAACTCATTGGTTGAATTTACAATCAAGTTGCAAATCTAGAGAGCTTCATAATAAGTATATGAAACTGCCATATACTTTGCTTCAGTGGAACTGAATGCAATTTTTTCTTTCTTCTTGTTGATTTAATAAAAATGATTTATAAAATGATAATGATGATGTTTAAAATGAGCCTTATGATGGTCTATTTATACACATTGATTGTTCATGAGGTGTAGGGGTATGTTTATAACATCACTGCCCTTGAAAGATTTGTCTTGAAAGCACAATAATTAGAATTTTCTTTAGTTAAGAACATTTTTTTGGTGGAATGAAGTTTATCAGATATCTATTTATACTTTGTAGAGGTTTGACTTTGTTTGTCCTTTGAGAGTTGGTGAGGTTTCTTTGTATTTTTTGCATCATAGTCTAAAGTCTTTTGACCTGATTGTTTAACATGAAAGCTTTATGCTTATTGGCAATATATTTTAAACACCTGCATGCTCAGGAAACTGTTATGGTTAATTAAATTACTAATTAGGTACTACAAAAAGAGGATGATGTTGAAAGGACTTGCCTGGGTGACTCTAGGAGCAACCCAAAGGTGGTAAGACAAATCTCTTCTAAATTACAAATCTGAAGAGAAAAAACTGGTGATGTATATGTGGTTGCTCCACCTAGGTTGTATGGAAACTCTTGGCAGAGAGTGTTTACCTTTCCATTTCTTCACGAAAGTAGGTTGTTTGGTCATAGAATAAGATCATTACATGTAGGTGATGGTTCTATAGTAAGTTCTCAGCCTTATCTTCAGAATGGCTAACAGAGAGGATCAGGTTTGAATACAAGATATAATTTGATGAATTTGGAGATTTAGAGTTAAATAAAAAATTGTGGTGATGTTTGTATGGGTGCTAATTTGTAGGGTTTTCCATTTTTATAATTTTCTTTGTTGTGCTTTCTACCATGCTACCTAGTTACTTTCCTGTTTCCCTAGCATTTTAACTTTTTCGATGTCTATCTCTCTATTGTTTCTTGCCCCATTTGAAATATCATCCTTATTTGGTAGGTGTTTTCTTCAATATAGTGTGAATATTTTTCCATCACACAGCTTATGTGGGGTTTGTCTACGTAAATAACTTGTAAGGCCCATTCATCAGGGTATTTGATGAAATGAAATGATTATCGATCATCACCAACTAATGGTACCTGCAGAGATTTACTCTAACAATTCTATAGTTTTCCTGTGCCAACAATTATACAACATTTTAAACTCATGAATTAGTCTCCTCTGTTCTCTTAGTTGATTCTATAAGAACTTATTGCTGTTGTCAAATATTTTACTCTCTACTCCCATTGAGCTATTTCAGTTATTTGTGGACATTGATCTATTTTCATTTAATTTCTTCAATTTTTCTGACTGTTATGCATTTACTTTGGCCAGTGCCTTCTTTCTTACCTGTGTTTTTTCTACTTAAACATTCCATCCAGCTAGAGCAACAGGGGCAGCAGGATCCATGCAGTCTAACCAGAGCCCAGCAGGGGTAGCGCAGAGGAAGCAGGAGCCACGTAGGGCTGACGCAGGCCCAGTCAAGGCAGCGAAGGGGTAGTGTAATCACTTCAGGTGTGACGCAGGCCCTTACTGAGCAGCATAGAGGCCAACACAGGCCACTTAGGCTGACGTAAAGGGATTCAGAACAATGTATTACTACCATTTTTATTTCTCTATTGGGTGAACCAATTTTGGTGCCCAGGATTGTTGTACTTAGATTCAACATAATAACGAAAACCCTCCAGAGCTAGTTGCATTGGTTTTCCCACATTGGGTATTTTCTGGGGAGATTTGCCCAGAAAAATCATGTGTCACTTTTTCTATGAGCATGTTATTCAATATTTGATCTGTATGTGTAGGTTGCTAGTTGTATTTACTATTTACTTCGCTAAGTTATTGAATATTTTAGAAATTAACTTGTAACTTAATTTAGGTAGGAGAATTAAATCAAGATACTGTAATAGGGTTTCTTAGATTAATAAATTTTAACATTCCCTAGGTCTAGTCCCATTAGGTCACCTAGGGCAACAATTTCCCAGGAATGTAGCCAGAGGAAAACTTCTATCTCCTAGAGGCAGTTGTGTTGCTGGGTGCCCTCACTCTCGTCAGAACTTGGGCCAATTCTGACAAAGGAATCTCCAGATACCTCAAGCCCTAGCTCTAGGATCAATTTTTTCCTAGGTGTTCCCAAGGATAGAACCTAGTAGGATCAATTTGACCTATCGAAGTAAAAAAACTTGTCAGATCCTTTCCCATCACCTTGTACAGGATAGGAACATCATTGGTTGCTAAATTCCATCCCTGAACCTGGGCTGGGCCCACTTGGCCCCGTGTGGTCCCATTTGGTGTCAAAGGCCTTTCATCAAGGACCATTTGGGAATCCAAGTTCCCAAAGGATTTTAGGGATTGAGAACTTCCTTCATAAGTCTTATTCTTCTCCCTCAACCCTTCCATCCCCCTCCTCTCTCCCTATAAGATAATTCCATTTATTAAAAGGAAATCAAGTTTCACTCTTTATTTTATCTTAGGGAAAGGGTTTCAAGGGTCACTTCCCACCTATTCATTGACCTATACTCTACAAGTGACTTCCTAAACTACCGGGACTCCACCCATCGGTGAAAGTCCATGAAGATCAAGGAGCCTTAGCTGTGGTGACAATGGGCTAAGCCTCCATCATTTCCCTTGTCCTAGCAGTTGCCCTCTTAGGAACCCCTTTTAGATCCACTACTCGTTTGAGTGGTAAAAAGTTGTTCACAATTCCATTTGTGAACAACTCTTTGGTATGCCCACTTTTTCCATACTACAGCTCCAAGATGAGAAGTCCAAGGCTATGGAGGTTTCCCTTCTTCTCACTGAATCAATCCTCTATAATATAGTGAACTAGGGCTAGTTGGTTGGCCCACTTGACTGTTACTTTATTCCTTCAAAGTCTGCACATCCTTAGGCCATATACACCTTCCCTTCTACCAATTTTTTTGTCATTCACCAGAATAAGAATCAGGGCTCCTCTTTGACAATAACCTAACAACCCCCCAACTATACTTGGCCTACCATCAATCTGCCCAACCACAGTCAATTCTTTTTATTGATCTAGGGCCCACAATATTGTCTTCATCTAGGGCTCTTTAAATCTGCCACCTAACAATGGTTTGATTCCTCTCAAGATCACTGTTCTTGTGTATCGACAATTATATCTTTATTGTCCAATCTATGAACAAATATGAACTACTCCTCTTATCATACTTCTAACAATATGTAGATGATTGAACTAGGTTCACAAATCAACCACTAATAGTCCATTTAATAATTTTTTATAAGTTTCTTTAGATATTTATCTAAAAATTTATGGAAAGTCTACTAAAATCAACTCCTCTGCATTTCAATCCATTCTTCATATGGCACATTTCTTCTGCATGCTCAATCTTCTGCTCAGGTTCCAGCCTCCTTTGGATATGTTGTCTCCACACATACTGAATATGCAAACCATCTTCTAGATCTATGGTCTTTATTGCAGAAATAAACCTCGTTCTAAGGGTCACAACCCATCTTCTTCTACACAAATTTGTCACAGTCTTAAGGTCATACCTTATGAACTAAACATGTTAGGAAACTGTCCTAACTAGGGCATTATATTTATGTACTTATAATTGTTGTAGAACAAACCCTATCCACACATAGAAGAAACATGACTCTTTCCTCCATAAGAGACTCAACCTAGCTCATATGGATCCACAGATTCTGGGCATTTCTGTGACTAAATCTTGACATGAAATTCAGATCTCAATGTCAACCCTCAAACTAGGCTTAACTAAATCAATATTACGCCTGCGTCGACTTCTGTTATGGCTCTAAATTATAGTGCAAGCCCTCCTCCATTTATGTTGGTCTTTATCACAGACCTTGCAGCCTACTAACCACCACAAGGAAAGATGGTATCAACCCTCTCTTATATTTCATGTAGAAAATCTAACCAACGGGATTCAATCTGATCTTGTAATCATGTACTAAAACAATATACTAAATCCTTCCTACAGTTTGTGTAAGCAAAACACAATTGCACAATCACATATAAGTAAGAGAAAAAAGTTATCAATCACACAACACAAGATGTATCTGGGGAAGCAATTGCTCGAAACCCTCTATCTCTATTTTTTATTAAGTCAAGGAATCATGAAACAACATAGTGCTTAATCTCTCTTGAGATTCTCTAGCACTCTGCCAATTGTCTCCTGCTAATCTAGGAAAAATCGGTCTATTACTTAGCCAATTCACAGCCTTCCTTCAGCTTCCCTTACTCACACAATTCCTATGGAATTATCTCCATATTAATTAGGAAAATCAACCTTCCTTGATTGCGCAATCCATCATGGCATCCCAATGACTTTATAATTGCACATGGGAAATTTTCTATAAATAAAAGTGATAGTTATGTTCCTTTGAACTGTGTTACAATAAGGATCAAGGGTCTTTTTATTATTTAAAATAAGATAAAACCCTAAACAACCAAAACCCTATCCTGAGGAGATGTAACACCAAGAGTTTATGGGCCTCGTTGGGGTTAGTTGGGCAGCCAACTTCTCGGGGTCGTAACCTGGTCATATGATCTTCGTTTGACGCACATGATACCTCGTTAGAAAGAACTCTCCGAGGACTACAACTAATAATATCATTTATATGAAATCAACAAACCTTTCATGCCCAAAAATCATCGTTTGGGGCCTCAAAACGGCTTCTAAAGTTCAGGTCCCGAAAAATAGACAAAAATAGTAAATTCTGCTATAATTAAGGAAACTGAAAAACTGAAAGAGACAATGGCAAGGGCCCAAGTGGAATAGGCGGGTGACCACCAATATCCACCTCGATCACCTTAAATCAAATTTCTTGAGCTAGCTCAATCATCATGACTTAGTTAATTGACACAAGTTGTTATGAGATGAAATTACAATTTATTGTCCAATTTATTTAAGGGAAAAATAAATTAGACGGCTCACATTCCCCACTCCTGGTACATAAAAATTCCTCACTAGTGTGCGTGAATTATTTTTGTCCTTTCTAGTCGCCAATTTCACTGTTTCTTGTTGCAAATTTCAACACTCCCTCTCAAAAATAAAGGAATTCAATCTATCCCCATCCGGTACCTTTGGAATGTTCTGCATGCTACACTTCTCTAGAGTTGTTTGCACCTGCAAATCCTGAAACTGAATAGCCTATGAAAAAATGAATCAGTATAATGCATCTGTCATCAGATTCCTCTAAGTGCTGCTAGGTAATACACCTATCTAGTACTGAATTCTCTACACTTTTGTTGACATCTGCATCCATGCCCTTTGAACTGTTTCTAACTCTATTTGTGCTCCAATATTTGACATCTGTCACTCTGATTTTTGTCTTGTTGACATCTGACTACATCAATATAACTGATCCTTCCTACTACTACTGTATTGTGGGCTCCTCGTAGCCAGGTTCGATCCATGAGACACGCCATCTCAATGGACCTTGCCCAAATTTCTTATCTTGGGATTATTTCTACACATAACCCCACCGTACATCTCGAGGTATGGTTGCTCCCTCTTCCCATCTGGCTTGAAATTTCCCCCTCATGGTGGCCACCCACCTATTCCACTTGGGCCCCCACCATTGTCTCTTTCATTTTTTCAGTTTCGGCATAACTTACTATTTTTAGCAGTTTTTCGGGTCTTGAACATCCGAAGCCGTTTGAGGCCCTAAACGACGTTTTTCGGGCATCGCACCTGCAACGAATGTCATTATGTTTCGGAATGATATTCATGGTGAATGTTGTAGTCCTCGGATAGAGCTTTCTAATGATGTATCATGTGCATCAAACGGAGATAGTATGCCAAAGTTACGTCCCTGGGAAGTTGAAACACCAATTTACCCAAACGGGGCCCATAGTTTTGGCGCTTCATCTCCTAGGGTTAGGTTTTTGGATGTTTAGGATTCTCCATTGTTTCTCAATAATAAATAGGCCCTCGAACCTCATTGTAACTCAGTTCAGAGGCCTGTAGCCGCCACATCTCTTCTCAGAGATAGCTACCAGCGCCCTAGCTAGTTTTATTTCCATTCTGTCTGTAAGCAAATTTCAGTTCTTTGATATTAATGAAATGAAGTGTTATTTCCGCTGCATCTCTATATTTATGGTTATATGTTTATTCTTTTGCGTTCCTGCATAAATCCGGATCAGTGGTATCAGAGCGGTCTGCTTTTTCTCGATCCTTCTTTGCATGTCCCCAACGAGGTCGGGGTATAAGGAGCTAGGGCTTGATCTGGTGGAACCTTTGCAAGATCAGCCTCGCAAACCTCAACGGACGCCCATGGGGGACGAAAATAAAGATGAGGGAGCAAGAGATCCTATCAAAATATTGCTCAAGGAGGCCCTCGGAAAACAAAGGAATGCGATGATGGATAACTTTGCTCAGATCCGTCAACGGCTACCCACCGGTGGCGCATCTGCATCCAGCAGCCACTCTGGAGGTGTGACTCCTTTTAAGGTACAAGTAAATTTTGAAATTGCCATATTTGAGGGTTAAATAGATGCAGATGCCGTAGATAGATGGTTGAATCTATTAGAAGGATATTTCTTTGTTCATGACTTTTCAGACCGGGAGAAGATTATTTTTGCACTCCTCAAAGCTACCCCCCATGTTAAGGACTGGTGGGAAACCTACTGTGAGAACAAGGACCAGACAGAACCCTCTCTATTCTCAGCCGTACCAACTTGGAATTATTTCCGAGACGTCGTCAAGGAACAGTACTATCCCGTGGGGAGCTATGAGGACAAGTACATACAATGGACCACGCTGCGACAACAAAGGGATCAAGATGTGCATGAGCTGACGAATCTGTTCCATACCCTGCGCACAAAGTTGGGTATCAAAGATTCAGAGAAACATTTGGTTCTAAAGTATCGCAGCTGTCTGCACAGATACATTCAGGAGGAAATGGAGTTCCTCGACATCTCCTCGCTTGGTACGGCATACCGGTATGCTGCCAAGATTGAGCAGAAATTCAAACACAAGAAGCGAGACTTTGGATCTGTGAATCAAAAGCAAGGAAAAGGTGCTTCCAAACCGCAGAACAAAGGACAGAGCATGGCGGCTAAAGAAAACCCGTCAAAGCCACAAGAAAAGAACAACACCGTAAAGCCAAAGAAGGACACGGGAAAGTGGTGTGAGTTCCATAAGAGCTCCACTCACAACACAAGTGAGTGTCGGGCCAAGCAGTCGCTAGTGGCCGAGATGAGGGCTTCTGAGTCAGATGCATGCTCCAACTCCGAATCAGAACCTGAAAAGGGGAATGAAAAAGGGAAACAGATTATTGATGCGGAGCCCAACGCCACTGTTGCCACTACAAAGGTCCATAAGGAGGAACCGGAAGATCCAGAGGAGGAGGAACGTCTCTTCCACTCCCAGATGTGGGTAAAGGGCTCCCCTGTACAGTTCATTGTCGACAATGGGAGCCAAAAGAACCTCATTTCAGCAGACGCCGTGAAGCGGTTGGGCTTGCCGACCACATCTCACCCACATCCATACACCATCGGGTGGCTTCACCAAGGACGAGATCTCCGCGTCAGCCAGCAGTGCCGCCTTCCCTATAGCATCAAGCCCTTCACGGATGAGGTATTATGTGACGTTGCTCCTATTGATGTTTCCGATGTATTATTAGGACAACCATACTTGTGGAAGCGTCATGCTGTGTATGAGTCTCGACCTCGTGCTGTTATTATTACTTTGGGAAATAAGTTGTACATGATACCAGAGGTACCACCTCCTACGACTATCTCTTTGGTTACTGCAAAACAATGTAGTAAGCTCATTTCCCAAACCAGGAAATTCGTTTTCCTGATGATCCGCCCCCAGGGCAAGAAGAAGACTGTGGCCACGACCTCCAGATAGGGCTCCTCTGCACGACAACAACAAATGGATAAGGTTGTGGAGGAGTACGGGGACATTTTCACCTCACCCACAGGGGTTCCTCAATCGTCGGGGTCACACCCGACAATTTAACCCCGTGTGCACCGCTACCCAATGGACCGACGACGGCGTCCGTTCGCGTGCACGATGAAGTCAAGAGGCGCATTCAGCAGGCTCGGGTGAAGAGGGGTCACATTAGGGACGTTCATCACCCCGTGGGGTAGTTCCCAACGTGTTGGAAGCGAAGAAGACACGGAGACTCAGATGACTATCGGGCGCTGAACAAGATCACTGTCCGGAATAGGTACCCAATCCCACGGATTGATGACCGTCTGGACCAACTCAAAGGTGCAAAATATTTCAGCAAGATTGACCTAAAGTCTGGGTATCACCAGGTACCAATTGAACCCTCTGATGTGTGGAAGACTGCCTTCAAATCCAAGGAAGGCCTTTTTAAATGGCTATTCATGTCATTCGGGTTGACGAATACTCCCACAACCTTCATGAGGATGATGGATGACATCTTGGGGCAATTCACCAACTCATTTGTAGTGGTTTACTTGGATGACATTCTGATCTTCAGAAAGACTTGGGAAGAACACCTTCACCACATCTGACAAGTCCTCCAAACACTGCGGAAACACAAGTTGTGTGCCAATCTGGAGAAGTGCACATTTGGCATGACCCAGGTTCAATATCTGGGATACATTATTGATGAAAGGGGGGTGCATGTGGATCCACCCAAGATCCAAGTCATTCGAGATTGGCCAGCCACAACCACTATAACAGAGCTTCGTAGCTTTCTGTGTCTTGCTAATTTCTACCGTAGATTTGTGTTGGGATTCTCTCATATCACTTGGCCCTTGAGTCAAGTCACCAAGGGAGGAGCGAGAGAAAAATTCTTTTGGTCGGAACCTCAACAGAAGGTGTTCAAAGAATTGAAAAATCGCCTTTGTTCTGCCCCAGTGCTCACATTACCAAACTTGCAACAGCCATTTGAGATCGAGACAGATGCCTCTGACTATGCTATTGGAGCAGTTCTTACTCAACAGGGACATCTAGTGGCATATCACAGTGAGACATTGTCTGAGATAGTTCGCAAGTATCCCACCTATGACAAAGAAATATATTCCATTGTGCAAGCCTGTCGACAATGGAAGCATTACATTTTGGGGAAGGAAACAATCATCCACACAGATCACCGGCCCTTGGAGTTCATACAAACACAAGGGAAGTTGCAGAATGATCGCCATCAGAAGTGGTCCACATATCTGCAACAGTTTCATTTGAACATCAATTATAAGAAGGGTAGCACCAATAATGTTGCAGACTGCCTCAGTCGACCACCGATCGTGGTGCTCACCACCGTTTTGGAATGATATTCATGGTGAAAGTTGTATTCCTCTGATAGAGCTTTCTAATGATGTATCATGTGCGTCAAATAGAGATAGTATGCCAAAGTTACGTCCCTGGGAATTTGAAACACCCATTTACCCAAACAGGGCCCATAGTTTTGGCGCTTCATCTCCTAGGGTTAGGTTCTTGGATGTTTAGGGTTCTCCATTGTTTCTCAATAATAAATAGGCCCTCGAGCCTCATTGTAACTTAGTTCATAGGCCTGTAGCCGCCACATGTCTTCTCAGAGATAGCTACCAGCGCCCTAGCTAGTTTTATTTCCATTCTATCTGTAAGCAAATTTCAGTTCTCTGATATTAATGAAATGAAGTATTATTTCCACTACATCTCTGTATTTATGGTTATATTTTTATTTTGTTGCGTTCCTACATAAATCCGGATTAGCATGCTACACTTCTCAAGAGTTGTTTGCACCTGCAAATCCTGAAACTGAATAGCCTCTGAAAAACCGAATCAGTATAATGCATCTGTCATCAGATTCCTCTAACTGCTGCTAGGTAATACACCTATCTAGTATTGGATTCTCTGCACTGTTGTTGACATCTGCATCCATGCCCTTTGAACTGTTGCTTACTCTATTTGTGCTCCAATATTTGACATCTGTCACTCTGATTTTTGTCTTGTTGACATCTGACTACATCAATATAACTGATCCTTCGTACTACTGCTGTATTGTGGGCTCCTCGTAGCCAGGTTCAATCCATGAGACATGCCATCTCAATGGACCTTGCCCAAATTTCTTATGTTGGGTTTATTTCTACACATAACCCCACCGTACATCTCGAGGTATGGTTGCTCCCTCTTCCCATCTGGCTCGAAGTTTCCCCCTCATGGAGGTCTCTACTTGAGTGGATGCTTCCACTCAGTCTCCTCTCTGCTTCTCCAATTGTGGCAGCTACTCCACAACCTTCTGAGACTGCTTCTCATAAGGATGCATGTTGATAGGTAATTTATGCTCCCTCTAAACCACCAAGTCTCTAACTTCTACCTTTTTCCTCAAAGCTTTGCATGCATCTAGTCACTCAAGTGCATATAGGTTTTTGACTCCTGCACAATGTAATTGTCTCGAAGTTACAAAAAGTTTCTAAAAAAGAGTTGATTTTAAATCGATGATATCTCCCTCATCGGAGCTCCGATTTGACCGATTTTTTTTTCCATTTGGGTATATTTTTACGAGGAATCCAAATATTCTATTTTTTTTCAAAAATTTTACACCAAAATCTTCAAATATTCTCTACAAACTCATCACCCAAAAAATTCCTTCTTTGATACCATGTAGAAAATCTAACCAACAAGATTCAATTTGATCTTGTAATATTCTAAAACAAGATAATGAATCCTTCCTACAATTTATAGAAACAAAAATCGATCACACAATCACATATAAGTAGGAAATAAATTATCAATCACACAACAACATGATGTATTTGGGGAAAGCAACTAATCAAAACCCCTCAATCTCTATTATGTATTAAGTCAAGGAATCATGAAACAATACAATTCTTAATCTCTCATGAGATTCTGTAGCACTCAGTCAAATGTCTCCCGTTGATCTAGGAAAACTCGGTCTAGTACTTAGCCAATTCTCATCCTTACTTCAGCCTACCTTGTACATGCAATTCCTAGGGAATTAACTCCTTATTAATTAGGAAATCAATCTTCCTTGATTACACAATCCATCATGGCATTCAAATGACTTTATAATTGCACATGGGAAATTTTATCTGAAGACAACTGATAGTTATGTTCCCTTTAACCTCTGTCTCAACTAGGTATTCCTAGAAACTGACATGCATGCAACTATTAATAGCGAATTATCAGTTATCTAATTGATCACTCATTGTGAATTAAATCTAATTTAATTCACTAGACCTCTCACTAGCTCATCACTCAGTTAGCACTAGTTAAACTAATTTTAACTCATTTAATTGAGTTAATTACACTTGCACCCCACTAATGCATCAACTTCAACTAGACCCCAAAAATATTAGAATCCCTCTAGATGCCTCATATTAGACCCTCAACTCGAATTTCTTGAGCTAACTTGGTCATCATGACTTAATTAACTGACACAAGTTGTTATGAGATGAAATTACAATTTATTGTTCAATTTATTTAAGGTAAAGATAAATTAGATGCCCCACATTCCTCACTCTTGGTGCATCAAAATTCCTCACTAGTGTGGGTGCATTTTTTTTGTCCTTTCTGGTTTCCAATCTCACTATTTCTTGTTGCAAATTTCAATATTTCAAAATTTGATGCGGCCTTCACACAAAGACACCATTGAAATCACATGCCCAGATTCTCATGAGAAACCTCTCTTAAGCTTGATCTGCCAAAAGAGAGCCAACAATATGCCATCCTACTTCCTAGCACAAACCGACCATTAAGGTATGCAACATTCTTCTGAACCCTCACATGATGATCTTTCTCTTGGAGGATGATCTTAACCTCCCTTTAGCAACCCTTACTCAGCCCTCATACTCAACCTAATTTAGGACTACATCTCTCTTCACCCCCTTAATGTGTCAGAGAGTGGGAATACATGTCAAACATGCTAAGATGTGCCAAGTGATAAGGCATGCCAAGATGTGCAAGGGTGTGTCAATGCATGTCAGGGACTATCAAGACAACAAAAGGGAGAAAAAAGTTAAACTACAAGGAAATGAACATATAGGAGGGTTAATAAGTCATCAATTTACCTTTTCCAAGAGGGGCATGCTAGGCACACTAACACTAGGTGGCAATAGGCTCCAAGTGCAAAGTCTTAGTGCATTCTAAGTGCCAAGTATTCCTTTGTTGCTTCTCATCTACTTTCCAACAATTGATCATCACAAATAAATTTAATATTAAACCATGCTAAATGATACCAAGGAATCTCAACATATTCCATACATGCTAAGACTTTCCAAGCGCAAACATGTGCCAAGTGCCAATCTGTTTCAGGGACAAGTGTTATGCATGTTATGAAGTGGAAGGGAATGTTGAAGGGTGCTAAGGTGTGCTAGAGAGTGATAATTCATGTTGATGAGTGTTAAGGAGTACTAGTAAAAACCATTAAAGGAGCAGTACTAGGTAAAAATTCATGGAAGTTAATGAATATGAGGAACGTGTACTACCAAAGACTAGTGTTAATGGTCAATGTTAGTTATCATGCCAAGGAGGGAGTGACAAGGTATGCTAAGAATTGGTAAAGCATGCTAGGGAATATAGGCATGTTAAGAATTCCCAAAGTGTGTTTGGGAGTTCCAGGGTGTGCTAATTATATCATGTGCCAATTAATAGTGCCAAGATATGTCAATACATGCTAGGTGCCAAGGATGTGGCGCAGGGTGCTAGGGTATGTCAATATGTGTCAAGGCAACAAAAGGAAGAACGAATAAGAGGGTTAATAATTCAGGACTTTATATTTTTGAAAAGGGGCATGCCAGGCACACTAATAATAGGTCCCAATACATGCCAAGTGGCATTGTGTGCCAAGTGCTAATGTAAGTCAATGCATTCAAGGTGTTCCAGGGCATGCTAGGGACTATATGCAACATGCCAACAAATGCTAGGAGAGTTCCATGTTGTGCTAGCGCATGCCACCATTTTCTTGGGCGTCAGTGTCATCACAAGATGTTCTAGGTAAAAATATGTTCCAAGACATGTGGGGTGCTAGGAAATGTTAGTGTGTGCCAAAGCATTAATTTAAGGTGTGCCCATATTGTTGAGGATTGTTAGGTCTTTCTCATTAATAGAATTGTCAGAGCTCGATTATGTATTAAATAATATATTTCCTACACACAATAGCGGAACTTTATCTAAATCGAATTTTATAGATAATAAACTTAATACATATGAATCATGTGTTGACTCATAGAAAATCTCTATTCGACTAGTCATTACTGGAGGGAAATGATACATGCTCATTACTTCTTAAAAAATTGACTAACACTAACCACTATGGCCTTGGACATATTATAAAAAATTCTCCACAATAATGATATTAAATTGATATCTTTTGACAAAAAATATATTAACATGCACATAATGTCATAAAAAACTCATTAGAATGATCAATGATGACGGACATTTTTTGATCATCACCAAAAGTAACAAAAAGAGCATTGGTGAGGGTCATTACAAGTTCTTCACTAGAAGTGTCACCAAAGAGAGAATTAGTGATGGTCCTTTAACACCCCTCACCAAAAGTGAAATGCATTTGGTGACGGACCATAAAGGACCATCACTATACACACTTATAGTGACGATTTTTAGTGATCAATGATGATGGACATTTTTTTACCGTCACCAAAAGTAACAAAAGGAGCATTGGTGAGGGTCATTAAAAGTTCGTCACTAGAAGTGTCACCAAAGAGAGAATTAGTGACGGGCCTTTAAAGACCCTCACCAGAAGTTTCATTGAAAATTTATTTGGTGACGAACCATAAAGGACCATCACTATATACTCTTACAGTGATGGTTTTTAGTGATCAATGATGACATAAATTTTTTGACCATCACCAAAAGTAACAAAAAGAGCATTGGTGAGGGTGATTAAAAGTTTGTCACTAGAAGTGTCACCAAATAGAGAATTAGTGATGGGCCTTTAACGACCCTCACCAAAAGTGTCATTGAAAATGTCTTTGGTGACAGACCATAAAGGACCATCACTATATACACTTATAGTGATGGTTTTTTAATGACTGTCACCATATGTGACATTGGTGACGGACCTTAAAGGTCCGTCACAAGCATGACCCTCACCAATGTGCTTTTTCCTTGTAGTGGACGGTACTTCATCTAGAGCACATGATGAAGATAATTTTTCCTTGGTTGGAAAAGGGGGAAGAAGGGGAAAGGGAAGAAGAACTAGAGAAATCCAGAATCTAGAAAAAATAATGGAAATAAGAAAGAGTTCAGTAAGATAAAGTGCTTCCACTAACATGAATTCAGGCACTATGCAACAAAATGTCTACACAATAAGTCTACCAAGAAGCCTATAGGAGAATAAATAGGTGAAGAAATAGCTTCACAATAAGAATTAGACTTCACCCTAATAGAATGCATGGCCAACACTATTATGGGGAGTGTGTAGTATCTTGATTCTGGTGCCTCATTCCATATGAAAAGGTACAAGGAGTTTTCTAGTAGCGTGGAGGAGAAGGATCTCCATGTAAATATCAAAATGGGGGACGTTGGGAGGTAAAATGGTACAAGAATTGGTATTTTCACCTTGGGGAGGGAGAATTCCTCTCTTTTTTGCCTCAAAGATGTTCTGTTTGTCACCGAGATGAAAAATAATTTGATCTTTGTAACAATTTTTGACGATCGTGGCTATGATGATATTTTCAATAAGGGAAATCATTTCTAAAACACATATCTTCCAACCAAGTGAATCAGATCGGGGTTCAAGTGAAGAACCTATATAAACATGAGGCGGGGTATTGTGTTGCATTGTGCAAAAATCCTAATAAAGTGCAAAGTAGAGATGTTGGAGGACTCTAGCAAAATAGATTGGGTCATATACACCATGGTACCTTAAATATCATGCTACAAATTACCACCAAACTCCTAAAGTCTCCCTTGAATAGAAGGATGTCTACAAGGGATACATATTAGGTAAATATGTCAAATACACCTTCCATGACCGAGAAAGTAGAGAAGATGAAATCTTTGAGAGATTCCACTCTGATGTTTGTGGATCCATTTCCACAACTCCACAACAAAACAAAGGTACTATGTTATTTTTATTGTTGATTTCTCTATAAAATGTTGGATCTTCTTCATGTGGAAGAAGCACAAAGTGTTCTAAATTTTTTTGAATTCAACAAATTAGTCGAGAATGAGACTAGGATGAAGGTGAAGTCTCGCATCAGTGACAATGGAGGTGAATTTATTTTCATGAGCCTTCAAATATTTGCGTGTGAAAAAATGTATTTAAGGAGAGGTGATAGCACCCCACAACGCATAATAAAATGGGGTAGATGAGAGGAATAACAAGAGAATAGTGGAGTAGAAAGGAAATGTTGCATGATAAGGGACTTCCTTCACATATATGTGTGGAAGCATGCAACAACAGAATCTACTTGTAGAACTAGAGTTGACATAGGATACTTGAGATAATCACACTAGAGGAATATTTATTTGGGTGAAAGCCTGATGTGTCTAATTTCATAATTTTTGGAGATTCATTGTGTTTTCATGTCTACAAGGATTATGTTAGGTCCTTATATTACTATTATAGTCCCTTATTGTTATTAGTGTAATTCCCTTATTTTTATTGTTGTACCCCTGTAACCCCCATATTGTTATTATTGTGCCCTTACATTATTATTGTTAGGTCGGCTAGGATTACATTGTGGCCCCATGGACTCCTTATATAGAGAGGAGGTTTTTTCATTTTTATCCTCCAGGAATTTTTCATTCATGTAATGTATTGGAGGTTGCCCCGTCGAAGTGGCTTATTTATAAGGCATTGATATCTCTTTTCTTCTCTTTTTGGAGCTAGTTTCACAAAATTTGGTATTAGAGGTTTGGATTCTAGGGTTTCGCTGCCCCAAATAGGTCATTGTGACATTTTCACTATAACTTTGTTGCTACAAAGGTTCAAAAGCTGAAAGTTTTAGAAAGTTTCAGAGTGCAAATCCGACATCCTGAGGAACATCTTTGCAAAATTGCAGAGCTTGGCTCGCAATATTTTTGGAAATATGATCTGTGTAAGTTAGGTCTTTTTGTAAGCTCCTAAATTTAACCTAAACAGGTCATCGTGGAATTTTTGCTATAACATTTTTTCTACCAAGGTTCAGAAGCTGAAATTTTTAGGGAATGAAGAAGAAATCCCGAGGACAAGCTTCACAAAATTTCAGCACTTTCGCAATATTTTCATAGATATGGTCTATGGCAGTTAGGTCTTTTGCAGGCTCCCAAATTTCATCTCAAAGAGGTAATCGTGGGAAAATCTTCATAGCTCTCTCTCTGAGAATCAGATTGGAATTTTGTAAAAAGTGGCCACAAGTATACAAAATTTAGTTTTCGCTATATCAATTTCAAAGCTGAAGGAGGAAACAGTGACACGTGGTAGGTCATACAAGTTCTCTCTACTGAACGAGTCCATAATTAGGTCATCGTAGGAGATTGGGCATAACTTTTCCTTCAAGAATCCAAATCAGGTCAGACCTATGGCATTCAAAAGAAGCTTCAGAGGTCAATCTCAAGGCTGAATTCCAGATATTGAAGATCATAAATCACAGAGATAATTCAGTTTCAATATGAAGCTCTTCAAAATCAAGAAAAAGGTGTGTATTTTTTTCAAATTGCATAAGTCTTGTTTGAAAAATCAATTCTAGGTGATTCCAAAGGCCTATTGAGCACAAATATTAGTATTGTGTTCTAAAGTGCCTCCTAAAAAGAATTAAACACCCATTAAGCCTTCAGAAGGCTCTACTATGACTCATGAAGATGAAGAAATGCGACATGAGATAACAAAATTCCATGAGCAAGTGCACCCAATTTTGCTATCAAAAAGAGCAACAAAAAATGAAATGGAGGTTTTGAAGAAAGGCTTAGAAACTGAGATGGATGGTTTGAAGAAATTCAAGGAAGATAAGATGAATGGTTTGGAAGCTAAGATGGATGGCATGGAAGTTGGCATGGAAGCTAATATGGATGACATGGAAGCTAGGATCGATGAAAAAATGGAAAACATGAAGAATGATCTAAAAGTAGACATCAAAGGTTTGGCAAAGTTGATACAAGAAATGTTTCCTAATGGCGAAAAGATAGTAGAGTAAACTCATGATGAGAATAAAATAAATGTTAATCATGATTTCATAAACTCTAATGTTGTATTAAAGAACTAGCATATTCCAAATAAGGATATGAGGAAGTTTGATGGCAAGGATCCCGTAACATGGATACTACATATAAAGCAATATTTTGATCTCAATAATGTGAAAAACACACAAAAGGTAGGAATTTCAACTTTACATTTAGAACAAAATACATTTGTCTGGTATTGATGGCTTTGTTCCCATAAACAAATTGTCACTTGGTCAATTTTTACAGAGGAAATGATAGCACATTATGAGGATACAAAGAGCAACACCTTCTTTAGCCAATTGATCAATCTCGAACAAAAGGGTTTAGTGGCGGAGCACATTGAGGACTTCTAAAAATTGAATATAAGGGTAACTGATATTCTACACGAACACAAGATTGATGTCTTCATAGGTAATTTAAAGGATAACATCCAACATGAAGTTCGTGTTTGGGAACATGATTCATTAGAGAAGGCATTCAGGTTGGCAAGAAAAATTGAATGTAAAATTATGGCAACAAGGAAGCCTACCACTAACATCTATAAAGATGGAAATGCTGCTACTCCTAGACTTCCACAACCTACAAGGTTGACACCACAACAATTGGAAGAAAAAAGAGAAAAATGGTTTTTCTACAGTTGTGATAGAAAATACACTTAAGGTCATAAGTGTGCTGAGAAGAAATTATTTTACATAGATTGTGAAGAGGAGGAAGAAAATGAACAAGAAAATTCAAAAGAAGAGGATATACACCAGGAAGCAACACTAGAAGAAGAAGAAGTGAGTTCGACCATATCATGTAATGCATTGGAAGGACTTACCACTCCTCAAACTCTCAATATAGAAGGACATATCAAGAAGAAAAGGGTAATAGTGTTGATTGATTTGGGTAGTACCCATAATTTTATTCATTGTAATGTAACCAAGGAATTGAATTGTTTCATATACCCAGCACCAGAATGTCAAGTGATGGTTACAAATGGAGGAACTATAAATTTCTCTAGAAAATTCCATAATATCAAGCCATGGGGGAATATATATTGAATAGTCCAATTCTTTCCATCCCAATAGGAGGTGTTGATGTCGTACTAGGAGGAAAATGGTTACAATCTTCGGGGATGGTAGCCTTTAATTTTCAAGAAATTTTCTTGAAATTTTTTTAGAAGGAAAGGAAATCAAATTACGGGGTATCATAGGGAAGCCAGGAAAGATAATAAGCTCTAATTCAAGACAAATCTTCTGAAGAAATAATGAGGCGTAATTGCACAATTATGCTCAATAGAAGTTCCAACATCAAAATCGTCTATTTCTCCAGATCTCCAAAGAGTCTTGGACAATCATTCCAAGGTGTTTGATACTCCCAAAGGACTCCCACCTATTCATGATCATGATCATGCTATTCATTTGATTCCAGGAAGTGTTCCTCCAAACATCCGGCCTTACATATATCTTATGTCCAAAAGAGTGAAATTGAACATATGATTGCAGAAATGCTAGAGGCTACTATAATTCAACCTAGTCAAAGTTCTTTCTCTACTCTAGTAGTATTGGTGCACAAGAAGGATGTATCATGGCGCATGTGTCCAGATTATAGGGAGCACAATAAGCTCACTATTAAAGATAAATTTCCCATTTCTATGATTGATGAATTATTGGATGAATTACATGGAGAAATTTATTTTACCAAGTTGGATCTTCATTCATGGTATCATCAAATTAGAATGAAGACTGAAGATATTCCCAAAATAGCATTTCGAACTCATGAGGGTCATTATGAGTTTTTGGTCATGCCTTTTGGCCTTTCAAATGTATCTTCTACATTTCAAGGGTTGATGAATTCCATTTTCAAACCCTTCCTTAGAAAATTTGTGCTAGTATTTTTTTATCATATACTAATCTATAGCAGGTCTTGTAAAGATCATGTTCAACATGTTGACAGGGTGCTCAAACTATTGGAGGAGAAATAATTATATGAAAAAACATCCAAATTTTTCTTTGCAGTACAAGAGGTGCAATATCTGGGTCATATTGTATCTCACGAGGGTGTTAAGGTAGACCCTAAAAAAATTAAATCCATTAAGGAATGGAAATTCCCCACAACCATAAAGCAGTTGCGTGGATTCTCAGGTTAACAGGGTATTATCGCAAGTTTGTTAAGAATTATGGGAGAATAGCAGCACCTCTAACAACATTATTGAATAAAGATGCACTTTCATGGACTCCTGAAGCAGGTAAGGCATTTGAACATCTTAAAGGGGAAATATGCCTAGCACCAGTCTTAGCTACGCCAGACTTCACAAAAACATTTATTATGGAATGTGATGCCTCAGGAAATGGAATTGGTGCTGTTTTAATGTAAGAAGGAAGACCCACTGCTTTTTAAAGTCGTTCAATCAAAGGAAATTATTTACAAAGGCTATTTATGAGAAGGAAATGTTGGCAGTACTACATGCACTAAAGAAATGGAGACCTTACCTAATGGGAAGACACTTCAAGGTAAAAACTAATCATGATAGCCTTAAACACTTTTTGGAAAAAAGACTATCTTCGGAAGAGCAACAAAAGTGGGTCAAAAAGATGTTGGGATATGACTTTGAAATCATCTACAAAAAATGGAAGCTAAATGTTGTTGTAGATGCACTCTCAAGAAAGGATGAAGAGGTGGAAGCATTGATTTGTGCCATTTCTATTATCCAAGCAGATTAGATAACTGAAGCAAGGGATGAATGGATGAAGGACGAATATGTTTGGATGCTCATTCAAAAGTTGCAGCAAGATCCTAGTACATCTGATACATTTAGTTGGAAAAATGATTCCTTATGGTACAAAGATCGCTTATATATTTGCAATAATTCCCAAATAAAACAAAAGATTGTTTTGGAATTGCACACTTCTCCTTTAGGAGGACACTCCGGATTTTTAAAAGCTTACCATAGGGTGAAGAAAGAATTTTTTTGGGATGGACTTAAATTTGATATTCAAAATTTTGTGGTGGGTTGTTTGGTTGGCCAGCAAAATAAAGTTGAGACAATTAAGACCTCGGGTCTTCTACAACCTTTATCCATCCCAAGTCAATGTTGGGAGGAGATTTCAATGGATTTTATCACAGGTTTACCTAATTTTGAAGGAAGGAGTGTCATCATGGTGGTAGTTGATAGACTTACCAAGTATGCACACTTTTGTGCATTATCTCATCCATTTAAAGCAAGTATAGTTTCTACTGCATTTATGGAAACAATTCAAAAGCTACATGGAAACCCAAAGATTATTGTAAGTGACAGAGATCCCATTATTACAGGAAATTTTTGGATGGAATTATTTTCTTGTTTGGGTACTCAACTAGCTCATAGCTCATCTTATCATCCTCAATCCAATGGTCAAACAGAGATAGTGAATAAATGTTTGGAAGGTTATCTTCGTTTTTTTGTATCTGATAAACAAGCAAAATGGTCAAGTGGTTACCTCTCGCTGAATGGTGGTATAACACTTCCTTCCATAGTCTAGCAAAAATGACCCCATTTATGTCGCTTTATGGATATCATCCACCATCCATCACATATTATTTAAGGGAAAATTGTAGTGTTCAAGCAGTGGAGGATCACATCGAGCATCAACAAGAAGTTCTCCAACTCTTAAAGGATAACCTAAGTTTGGCACAAAATCGAATGAAACAACAGGTAGATCAACATCACAGTGAGAGAAGTTTTGATGTGGGATACTGGGTATTTTTATGGCTACAGCCATACAAACCAATGTCCCTCAAGCAAGCTAAGAAGGATAATAAATTATCGCCAAAGTACTATGGTCCTTACAAGGTGCTCCAAAATATTGGTACTATGGCATACAAATTGGATCTTCCTACTTCTTCGAGAGTGCATCCAGTTTTCCATGTTTCATGCTTAAAAAAGGTTATAGGGGACAAACTTCCAGTTCAAACAATATTTCTAGAACTTGATGAGGAAGGGAAAACCATATTGGAACCTGAAGCAGTCACGGAAACAAGAACCCGACAGCTACGAAATCGATCAATTTCAGAGTATCTCATCAAATGGAAGAACTTACCCACTGAAGATTCTACATGGGAGCATGAGAATTTTATACAGAAGCACCGAGCTAGTCAAGCATTGAGGACAACACTTTTTTGAAGGATAGGAGCATGTTAGGTCCTTATATTACTAGTATAGTCCCCTATTGTTGTTAGTGTAACCCCCTTATTGTTATTTTTGTACCCCTGTAACCCCAATATTGTTATTATTGTGCCCTTACATTATTATTGTTAGGTCGGCTAAGATTACATTGTGGCCCCACTAGAATTACATTGTGGCCCCATGGACTCCTATATATAGAGAGGAGGTTTTTTCATTTGTATCATCCAAGAATTGTTCATTCATGTAATGTATTGGAGGTTGTCCCCTTGAAGTGGGTTATTTATAAGGCGTTGATATCTCTTTTCTTCCCTTTTTGGAGTTGGTTTCACAACATATTAGAGGAAGAAACTTGAGAAAACACAAAGTTGGAAGTTTTATAGGATACACCAAAACTCCACACAATTACTAGGTGTATTTTCATTCACTGAGGATGATAGTTGTGATGAGAGATATCAAGGTCAATGGGGAGAATGCTATGAGATGCTCCTTGTAACAAGAGATGAGTATACCATAGGATCAAGATCTTCTAGCTCCAAAGGAGTAGCCTTAAGATGAACTTCAGGAGGTTGTGGAACAACCACATGTAGAGGAGCCGAGAGGAGGGAGAATGGAGGCACTCACTTAGCCAGAATATTCCCTAGATGGGAGAAACATAACAATAGAAGTTGATAGATTGTTTTAGGATTTAAGAGAGAATATGGGAGCCCCCACATCACAACACATGCAGTGGAGGTCACCTGATAGGTGCACTAGGTACATAGCTCTCATGACAAATCTCATTGAGACAAATCCTTATTCATTTAAGGAAGCTGTTCCTCAACCTATTTTGGTTGATGTAATGATGGAAAAATATGTATGAATAATGAAGAAAAATGTATGGGAGGTGGTGTCGAGGTTTAATATCCATATTTTTACTAATTTTATTAGATAGTTGAACACTCCTAATGGTCAAGTGGACCCAACGGAAAACAATTATTGTGGAAATATTTTGTTATTTTAAATTAAATAAAAATGGAAAGTGAATTATTGTGCAAAGACTATAGTATAATTAGAGATCAGGAATTCAATTCCATGAGGATGGATAATGTTCCAAATACTTTCATAGATTCACCAAAAATCCTTGGAGAAGATAAATTAAATTTAATTGATTGGAGATAAAAATATAAAAATATATCTCAGCAAAGTGAAAAGTTACTAGGAAGAGGTGGAATAAAACTAGAAAGTGGAAAAAACTAGTTTTAAAGTACTTTTCATGAAAAAACAAAAGGAAAGCCTAGGGAAAAAGCAAAAAAACATCATGATTAACTTGACGCAGTTATGGAAACAAGCTGATGGGAAAGCAGCCTTAAAAAAACCGTTCCTAGGTAGACAAAGGGTAGTCTACACCTTGGAGGAATTGATCTCTGCTCGAGGGAGTTGTGGATATAAAGCTCAAGGCTGGGTGGAAAATAGTCTTACCTTAAGTGGTATGAATAGCTAATTTAATTCTAGACTATTGCTCTGTTTTTTACGATTAGAATGATAAATTAGAGAAATGATGTTTATACAGAAATAATAGTGGGAAGTTATGTTTATGAGTTAATTAGTCTAATGAAATGTTATTCATTTCAAAGTTTATAGTATGATGTATTCAAAAAAACATAACCATAGTAAATATAGTTTAGTTCTGTATAGTTACATAGATAAAATAAGTTAGTAAACCAATAGACATAATTTTTAAACCCAATTATGAGTGTTGAAATATATTTTTAGGTTGTGAGAAATTATATGTTCAATTCAGAAAATACATCATATGAATTAGAACAGATGTTAACATAATTATTTAACATAATTATTCTCGAAATGAATAGGAAATAGAACCCTACATACAAAAAGAGATAATGTACAATCTAGAAATAAGCATGATCGAATATCCCTATTCTACATTCATTTCACAAATAGCTTATATTTATTCAATACAAGAAGATTTTATAAAACATGTATACAAAATTCATGTAAAGAGAAATCCTCATTATCAAAAATAGGAACTGAATTTTTTAGAAAGTATTGATAAAATGTATTATCATATACTATCCATAGTACATTAACTGAAGAAAAATATTTTGTACATTAACTACAAATTCTAGACAGGAATAATTATCTTGGAATTTAGTGGATTGAATTCTAGGAGGTTATCGACCAACCTGTACATAGAAGGAATAAAATAAATTTTCAATGCTTGTAGGAGGAATGTAGAGATTGACGAGAAGAAATTTTTCCACAGTGCAATACCTGTACAATAAACCATAATACCAAGGGTTAGAATTTAATGATGAAGATAATTAAATTAATTATATTAAATCTGAGGAAGGAATCATAGAAAATTTAATATTAAATTACCTTATTAGTCAAGGAGAAATTCCATGATAATTCTTGTGGCCAAATAAAAAAATAAATCAAACTTCAAAGAAAAAATATACAAGTAGATATACTGTAAATAAATAACCATATAGAAAGCATGGAAGTGAAATTACATATGTTAGGAAAGAGTAAAAACATGAACATCCATGACAGGTTTTAGAAGATTAAAAGGAGGGCATACAAAATAAACCATTTTATTACTTGAGGGAACTAATTAGAATGTTCAGTACATCCTGAAGGAATAAATATAATATATTTAATAAATCTATTTTCAATGAACCTCACTAATGAAAAATGAATATTATAGAAATGGAAATTAACAATATAGGTATAATTTAAACCTACCATTAAACACAGAGTATTAAAACATTACCTCTCTGTATTACACTCTGTAATTAAATCTACATAACCTTGAGATAGAAGTATATGGAAAATTGAGGAGTGCCATTTAGGAACACTTGCGAAGAAAATCATAACCAATTCAACAAACATATTTTCCAATTAAAATGAGAAAAACTAAATCAATAAACGATAAATCTCTGAGTAAATTTATAATTTAGATAGTGAGAAAAATACAGTGATGTCTAATGAGTATTCATTGACCTGAGGTTGAATACATGGAAATTGAGATAAAATATTATCCAAGTAGTTATAATTGGGTTACAGAGTAAGCCCAATAAGTGTACTGAAAAGTCCAAGAGAAATTCATGGAGAAAAAAAAAAATATATCATCAGTGAAGAAATAGATTGAGAATTAAAACATCGTAAGTGACATACTCTGCCACATAAATTCCTTTTGAGTATAAAAACGAATAACAATGAGTATTGATCAAAC
The DNA here is from genome assembly GCA_034641835.2 of Pinus albicaulis. NCBI lineage: Eukaryota > Viridiplantae > Streptophyta > Pinopsida > Pinales > Pinaceae > Pinus > Pinus albicaulis. The sequence goes on from CM076582.1 coordinate 938,782,580, forward strand.
ACTTAACTGAGTATGGTATATCAACCAATGAGACAATGAACACAAAATGAAAAGAGGAATAAGTCCCCAAAATTCGGATAGGGCTCATGTTCAATGAATAACAAAAATTCATTTTCACTAAATCCGATGCTACAAAAATATTGGACAGGAAAATTCTACGATGGAATAGCAGTTAGAAGTAAAATCCCAATCAGGGATTTCAAAATCTTATTCTTCTTACCTGGGGAGCATTGTTAGTCAATGGCAGAAGACCCCATTTCAACTTTCATTAACCCATAACAAAACCTCAAATTCGTTAACGTCATAAGAGTGGAAATACAAAAACCAACCCAGCAAATGAAATTGGGTTTGCAATGGTGTAATACATAAAATTTATTACCTGTAGAATGTGGGAAACAAATGGGAAGAGATCCATGTTGACTCCCACTAAACCTGCAAGAAATATAAAAAATAACCACGTTAACACCATAGCAAGGTTAAATAGAAGCAGAATCACAAAACGTAAAATTCAAAGGAGTTATAGTCAAAACCATCAACAAAAGGTTGCTGCCTAATGTAAATGCAGAATAATATCTTACCTTACTTGAGACAGAGCCTCATGGCAAGAACGATAAAAACTCTGGCATAGTGATCAAGGTGTATCAATCTCCTTTGTGTAAATATTTATAGCGAAAATTTAAACTCAGGTTGTGTGGTGCACGCCAAATTGTAGAGCCGAACCAAAAATTACACAAATGAAAACTAAAAAAGCAGAGTTAGGGTTGCATAAGTGTAAATCCCCCCAAATAATATGAATCGATCCACAATGTCCATGTGGAGGCATCATAGTGGAGAAGGACGAGAAACCATGTGAACGCAATAACATAAACGTACATGAAATCTGGTGAAATCCTGAGGTTTTAATGGAAAGTACCAGTACAGATAAGAAATGTAAATGTCAAACCCAAATCATGTATACGATCCCTTCCTCATTAACGTATGATAGACATATCATTAAATTGTGAAGTTATATGTGATAAGTCCCCAAATCCCAACATAATGCTAAGATAGAATTCGAATATCGAACTATTTAACATAGGGTTAGTAGCATTAATTTTTCACTATGAAATGTGAAATGGAATACATAAACATTGATATAGTATGCATAACCAAGGATTTAACATTCGAATTATTTCATATGGAATAAAAAACATGTAATATACGTCATATGAAACCTAGTAATGGTTGACTATAATAAGGTTGGATTTTAATTGTAGCACTTTAATATTAGAGTGTAAGTTCAAACTATAGTAATAGGAATTCGAATGAATTCCTATCAAATGTTATAATGTTTCACAATTCATAAAGCTTAGAAATTTCTAGGGGTATATTCTATTATAATAAGGAAAAGAATTCCTTTGGATAGATTAACAATTACTGTAGAATTATGAAACTAAGAGTATTAATAAATAAATACATGAGGGTAAAATAATAGAATATGTAAGATAGATAGAATAAATGTAATAGGGAGGAAATCCTATTACAACATTTATTCACAATTAAGGTTATAAAGAGGATAAGATGAACCTAAATTATACGAAGAGAAAGATGATAGAATGAAATCAAGAAGAAGTTGTTCCACAAATACATGAATTTGAAATTATAAAGTAAAAATAGTATAACCAGAGAATTCATCTAAGCATTATGATAGTATTAAAAAAATAAGTTCGTCGAAAATGGATGAAATATTGACAAAGGAATAAGAACAGAATTCATAAACTAGTGACAAAGATAGAAATTAGGGCATCTAAAGTACGTAGTCATACTATAACTAGAAAAAAAAATTGGTGGTAAGTGGAGTTTTTATAGAGTGTATCATATCCCATGTTGAAACACTGGGCCTATATTTGTCCTCACACTAGAAAAACATATCCTAGATTTATGCTGCTGTAAATTGTTTTTTTTTTTAATAAAAAATTACACTAATTTCATTTTATGTGTACAATGAATTAGTGTATAAAAGTATAGCTAAAACTATGAACGAAGGGGATGAGATGTATGTAGATATGGGTAGTGCAGAAAATCCACCAGATCCAAATGCTCCATTGTTGGCTATGATGCGGGAAATATAATGAGAAATTATTTAGCTGAGAACCAGTAATGAAATATTGTTGCAAGACAACGAAGAGAAAGAAAGGTTGATAAAAGATTTAACCTCCAGGTCTAGTCAAGAAGGTGAAGGCTCTAGAAAAAATAAAAGAGAAGCTGAGACCAACTCAGAAGGATCTTAAGAAGGTGAAACCTCTGGACATCAGTCCAGAAAGAAAAATAAATTGCAAGGATAATTCCAAAAAATTAAACCTCCCACTTATCATGGTGAAAAGGAGGAAGATGCAGAAGCTTTCCTTCTAAAGATGCTGAAATAATTTCAATATTATGAATATGGAAGTAACCTGAAAGCCAAATTGGCTATTTACCAACTACATGGTAAGGCCACCATGTGGTTGGTAGAAACCAAAATGGTACATGTACTAGATGAGAAAACTGTCACTTGGGAAGATTTCCAGAAAAAATTTAAATCGAGATAACTGAATGAAAGATAATATGATGACAAGGCCAAACACTTTCATGAACTAAGGTTGGGATAGATCACAATACATGACTTTGTTACCAAATTCACAAACCTGCTTTGTTATGTACCTTATATTAGAGAAGAGATGGTACATCAATTTTTAAACTACCTACCTACTATCTACAAGGAGAGGATAGAATTTGATAATCCCAAGATAATGGATGAAGTTGTGCACAAAGCAAGACTATGTTATCATCAGTTCAAAGGAAGAAATGATCAGCTGAAAAATCGGAAGAACAAAGAAAAAGGAAAAGGTGACTCTAGTGGGAAAAGAGTAAAACCATCTTATTTGAAAATCTTTGGGAAAAATAATCAAAGGAAGAAATTTACCAAAACTGGAGAAAATCAACCAGGCGAACCACAAACTGGATCTAAACAGATGGATGTAAACAACAAGAAATATGGAGCTCTAAAAATGAAGGAACCCTTAAAGTGTTGGGGTTGCAGAGAACCTCATCTTTTATGAGACTGTCCTCATCGAACAATTCAAAATAGTCAAGTGTTGAGAGAGGCAATTATTGTAAATGATGTGCCTAGAAACATCCTAAGAATCAGTGATGCCTTAGAAGATTGTCAAGATGAACATAAATCAACAATGGTAGAAATTTAAGGTATGATTGTTGAACAACTTGTTTATGTTTTGATACATCCAGGAGAAAATTGAAGTTATACAAGTCCACATATGGTGTAAAAGTGAAAATTAATATCAAAAAAATTTCAGCAAGCATGGTTAGTTCAGTTAGCTACTGGAACAAAAAGAAAAGTGGCCCATAAATTACCAAATATTGCTATAAATTTAAATGGGTACGAAATTGAACTAAATTTAAATATTTTACCTCTAGGTTCCTATGATGTGTTAGTAGGAATGGACTGGTTAAAAATAAAGAAAGCAATAGTCAATTTCTTAGATAAAATAGTTCACTGTATAGATAGTGAAGGAAAACCAGTGATAGTGAAAGGAAAACCCAGACAAATTTCAGCACTATAGTTAAAAAGGATAGTAAGGAAAGGTTGGCAAGTATGTGTTGTACAAGTGAAGGAATTTGGACGTCAAATTGAAAAAGAAGTTGTAGAAAATTTACTAGTAATCAGAGAATTCAAAGATGTGTTTCTAGATGAAATTCCTCCACTACCCCCTAGAAGAGAAATTGATTTCTCACTTGAATTAATACCTGGAAGTACACCTGTCTCTAGAGCACCATACATAATGATTACCCTAGAGTTGTTAGAACTAAAATTATTACTACAAGAATTGCTGGATAGAGCTTATATCCGACCAAGTGTGTCTCCTTGGGGAGCACCTGTACTATTTGTTAAAAATAAAGATGGCACATTCAAAATGTGTATAGTCTACAAACAATTGAATAAACTGAATATAAATAATAGGTATCCTCTACGCAGAATAGATGATTTATTTGATCAAGTGAGAGAAGCCACTATCTTTTCAAATATTCACTCAAGGACTCGCTATCATCAACTGAGAGTCAAGGATCAAGATATCAATAAGACTGCATTCATAACTAGATACGAACACTATGAGTTTGTAGTTCTACCTTTTGGGTTGACCAATGCTCTACCTTTATGTGCTTAATGAACAACGTCTTGTGCAAGTTTATAGACAATTTTGTGCTAGTGTTTATTGATGACATTCTATTATATTCGAAGAATGATGTAGAATATAAAGAACATCTCATAATTTTCTTACAAACACTTAGAGAACATAAGTTATATGCCAAACTTAGAAAATGTGAATTTTATAAACATAAGATTCAGTTTTTGGGTCATGTAATTTCAGAAAAAGGATTGGCAGTGGACCTAGAAAATATACAAGCTATCATGGATTGGCTTGTTCCTACTGATGTTCCAGCCATAATATCATTCTTGGGAATTGTGGGATACTACAAAAGATTTGTAGATGGATTTTTAGCTTTAGCATATCCTATTACCTCTTGACATAAGAGAGGAGTGAAGTTTGAGTGGACATTCAAATGTTAACATAGTTTTGAAAGTTAAAAATTAAATTAAAAAATGCTCCTATTTTGAACATTGTTGATCCAAAGAAAGCATTTGTAGTATGTACAGATGCTTTTGCAGAAGGATTAGGAGGATTATTATTACAAGAAAACTCAGTCATAGCATATGAGTCAAGAAAAATAAAGAAACATGAACAAAATTACATGGTGTGACTTAGAGTAAGTTGCTATAATACATGCTTTGAATATGTGGAGACATTATCTATTAGGAAAGAAGTTTGTGTTGATGATAGATCACATAAGTTTGAAATAATTTTTCACACAACCTAATTTAAATGCTAGACAAGCTAGGTGGTTGTCTTTCCTTAGTGAGTTTTATATAGAAATAAACCATATTAAAGGGAAAAAAAAATATATTGCAGATGCTTTGAGTAGGAATGCTCATCAAAATTTGAAAACTGTTGGGAGTAGTGGAGCTTTTGACATCCAAGGATTGATACAAGAAGTAATGAGCCAAGATTCAAATTATGAAAAAGTCCAAGAAAATTTGAAAAATACTGAGATATTGAGATATACTCAAAACTAGAAAGGACTGATTTGTTATAAAAATAGGTTATACATCCAAAATGGGACCTCATTAAAACGTGAAATTTTAGATGAGTATCACAAATGACCCTATATAGGACATCTTCGGTATAAAAAAAAAAATTCAACCTTAAGAAAGAATATTTTTTGGCCAGGTATGAAAAATGATGTGGCTAATTATTTAGCTATATTTTTGGAATGTAAACAAGTAAAAGTATAGCATCAACATCCAGTAGGATTGGTGAAACCTTAACCTATCCCAGAATGGCAATGTGAAATAGTTTCCATAGATTTTATAACTAGTTTGCCAAGAAATAAATATTAAAATTATTCTATATTGATAGTTGTAGACACATTGACTAAAACTGCAAAATTCTGACGAGTACCATCTACTTTTGGTACACCTCAAGTAGGTAATGTGTTTATGAAAGAGATTGTAAAATTATATGATATTCCTAAAATGATTATATCAGACAGAGATGCAAAGTTTACTCATCTTTTTGGAAGACTCTGTTTGGGGGAATGGGTACCAAATTGAATTTTAGTACCGCATACCATCCCTAAATAAATGGAAAATTTGAAATAAAAAATTAGATTTTAGAAGACATATTGAAAATTTATGTTATGGACATACCTGTAAGGTGGGAATACTTTCTGCATCTGGTAGAATTTGCATACAATAATAGTTATCAAACCTCAATAAAGATGAGTCCTTTTGAAGAATTGTATGGAAGAAAGTGCCACATACCTCTTAGTTGGAGTCAACCAAAGGATAAATTAATACTTGGACTTGATGCATTGCAAGAAATGGAAATAACTATGAAGAAAATTGAGCAAAAAATTAAGACAAAATAAGACAGGAAAAAGAGTAATGCAGACAAAAAGAGAATTCATAGGGAATTCAAAGTGGGAGATCATGTTTACTTCAGGATTAAGCCGAAAAATAACACTTTATACACGGATAGCTATGATAAATTAGCACCACACTACTGTGTACCATTCGAAGTACTAGAAAGAGTGGGACAAGTAGCATATAAGTTGGTTTTACCTAGTCACATTAAGGTTCATAATTTTTTTCATGTTTCATTACTAAAAAGGTATATACATGATCCTACTCACGTAATTGATTGGAATGTGATATAGGTGGAACCAGAAGGGAAATTTCTTCCAGAGCCACTTCATATCCTAGCACAGGAAAAAACTGAGCTACGGAATGGGATAGTAGCCAGGGGGAAAGTGCATTGGAAGCACTTTTCACCCGAAGAAGCTACTTGGGAGCAAGAAGAAGACATGAAGGAAAAATATACATCACTGTTTGAAAAGTGAATTCATAGTTTGCAACACCAAGGATGGTGTTTTGTTTTAGAGGGGGGATATGTAATATCCCTATTTTTTCTGCTTTTATTATAAATTTGAAAAGTCATAAAGGTCAAGTGGACCCAAAGGAAAAAAATTATTGTGGAAATATTTTATTATTTTAAATTGAAAAAAAATGGAAATTAAATTATTGTGCAAAGACTAGATAATAATTAGAGATCGGGAATTCAAGACCATGATGATGGATAAGATTCCAATTACTTTCCTAGATTATCAAAAAATCCTTGGAGAAAATAAATTAAATTTAAATATTAGATTGGAGATAAAAATCTAAAAAGATACCTCAGTAAAGTGGAAAGTTACTGGGAAGAGATGGAATAAAACTTGAAAGAGGAAAAATCTAGTTTTAAAGTACTTTTGTGGAAAAAACAAAAGGAAAGCCTAGGCAAAAAGGAAAATTTCATCCTGATTAACTAGGCACAATTATGGAAACAAGACGATGTGAAAACAGACTTAAATAAGCCATTCCTGGGTAGAAAAAGTGTTGTATACACCTTGGAGGAATTGATCTCTGCTCAGGGGGAGTTTTGGAAATAAATATCAAGGTTGGGTGGAAAATAGTCTTACCTTAAGTGTTATGCACAGGTAATTTAAGGATTATTAATCTGTTTTTATGATTAGAATGATAAATTAGAGAAATGATATTTATAAAGAAATATAAGTGGGAAGTTATATATTTGAGTTAATTAGTATAATGAAATGTTGTTAGTTTCAAAGTTTATAGTGTGATGTATTTAACAGAACATAACCATAGTGAATATAGTCTAGTTCTGTATAGTTACATAGATAAAATAAGTAAGTAAACCAACAGTATAGTTACATAGATAAAATAAGAAAGTAAACCAACAGATATAATTTCTAAACCAAAGTATGAGGGTTTAAATCTATTGTTAGGTTGTGAGGAATTATATGTTCAATTCAGAAAATACATCATATGAATTAGAACATACGCTAATGGAATTATTTAACAGAATTATTCTGCAAATCAATAGGAAATAGAAACCTAGATACAAAAATAGATAATGGACAATCTAGAAAGAAACATGATCGTATATTTGCATTCTACATTCATTGCAAACATAGATTATATCTATTCATTTTTATGGATAAACAAGAAATTAAATATTAGATATATATTTCAATACTAGAAGATTTTACAAAACATGTATACAATATTCATGTAAAGAGAAATCCTCATTATCAAAAACAGGAACTGAATTTTGTAGAAAGTACTGATAAAATGTATTATGATATACTATCCATAGCACATTAACTGAAGAAAATTATTCTCTACATTAATTAGAAATTTTACAGAAGAATAATTATAGTAGAATTCATTGGATTGAATTCTAGCAGGTTATCGACCAACCTATCCATAGAAGGAATAAAATCAATTGTCAATGCTTGTAGGAGGAATGTACATATTGATGAGAAGTAAATCATGCAAGGTGAAATACCTATACAATAAACCAGAATACCAAGGGTTAGAATTTAATTATAAAGATAATTAAATTAATTATATTAAATCTGAGGAAGGAATCATATAAAATTTAATATTAAATTACGTTATTAGTCAACGACAAATTCCATGATAATTCTTGTGGTCAAATAAGAAAATAAATCAAACTTCAAAGACACAAATATATAATAAGATATACTGTAAAGAAATAGCTATATAGAAAGCATGGAAATGAAATTACCTGTATTAGGACATGGTATAGTACATTAACATCCATGACTGGTTTCAGAAGATTAAAAGGAGGGCCTACAAAATAAACTATTTAATTACTTGAGGGAACTAATTAAAATTTTCAATATTTCCGGAAGGAAGAACTAGAATATATTTTATAAATCTAGTTTTAGTGAATCTCACTAATGAAAAAGGAATATTATAGAGATGGAAATTAACAATATACGTATAATTTACACCTACCATTAAACACAAAGTATTAAAACATTACCTCTCTGTATTACACTCTGTAATTAAATCTTCATAACCTTGAGATAGAAGTATATGGAAAAATGAGGAGTGCCATTTAGGCATAATTGCGAAGAAAAAATTAACCAATTCAACAAATATATTTTCCAATTAAAATCAAAAAAAAAAAATCAGGAAACGATACATCTCTGAGTAAATTCAGAACTTAGATAGTGAGAAAAAATGCAGTGGTGTATGATGAGTATTCATTGACTTGAGGTCGAATACATGGAAACCGAGATAAAACATTATCCAAGTAGCTATAGTTGGGTTACAAGGTAAACCCAATGAGCGTACTAATAATTCCAAGATTAATTAATGGAGAAAAACAAAATTATACAATCGGTGAAGAAATATACTAAGAATTAAAACACTGTAACTAACATACTCTGCCACATAAATTCCTTGCGAGTATAAAAATAGATAAGAAGGAGTATTTATAGAACACTTAGTCGAGTTTGGTATATCAACCAATGAGACAATGAACACAAAAAAAAGAGAGGAATAAGCTACCAAAATTATGATACGGCTCATGTACAATGAATAATAAAAATTCCTTTTCACTGAATACTATACTACAAAAATCTTGGATAGGAAAACTCTAGAAGGAGGGAATAATAGTTATATGTAAAAGCCAAATCACAGATTTCAAAATATTAGTCTTCTTACCTAGGGAGCATTGTCATTCAATGGTGGAAAACCTCATTTCATATTTCATTAAACTTTAATGAAACCTCAAATTCATTAACATCATAAGAGTGGAAATATGAAAACAAACCCAGAAAAGGAAACTGGGTTTGTAGTGGTGTAATACACAATTTCTTACTTGTATAATGTGGGAAACAAATGGAAAGAGATCCATGTCGACTCGAATTAAATCTACAAGAAATATCAATAATAACCACGTTAATATCATAGCAAGCTTAGTAGAAGTAGAATCACAAAGCGTAAAAGTTAAAGGAGTTACAGTCAAACCCAACAACGAAAGGTTGTTGTCTAATGTAAATGTAGAATAATATTTTACCTTAATTGAGACAGAGCCTCATGGCAAGAATGATAATGGCTATGGCATAGTGATAATGATGTATCAATCTCCTCTGCATAAATCTTTGTAACAAAAATTTATACTTAGGTTGCGTGGTGCAAGACGAGTTGCAGAGCCGAACCAAAAATTGAAAAAATAAAAACTAACAGAGCAAAGTTAGAGTTTCATAACCATAAATCCCTACAGAGAATACGAATCGATCCACACCATCCATGTGGAGGGCATCAAAATGGAGAAGGTTTAGAATCCATGTGAACACAATAACATAAACGTACATGAAATTTGGTGAAATTCGAGGTTTTAATGGCAAGTACTAGTACATATAAGAAACATAAATGTCAAAATCAAATTATGTATATGATCCCTTCCTCATTAATGTATGACAGACATATCATTAAATTGTGAAGTGATATGTGATAAGTCCCCAAATACCAACGTAATGGGTGATATGGATGAGGTAATATTTGTGGTAATTTTCAATTAGGAGATGGATCTGACAATGATATATTGTGATAGCCAGAGCTGAATTAAGCTCTCTCAGAATCTTGTATTTCATGATATATCCAGGAAAATTAGTATGGTATCATCACTTGTGGGACTCTGTGTAAAGGATAATGATGTTTCTAAAGTAAATTCCAACCGAGGAGTAAGATGGTAATATATTGACAAAGGAATTGTCAAGAGGTAAATTCAAATTACAGAAATACAAGATATGGGTGGTAAAAAATTCCTTTCCTGCTAAGAGGGAATAATAATAAAATGTATCAAGAAAGGCTCAAATTTACCTTAACCTTCATCAAATTGAGTAAAATCAAATTTCCACATAAGCAAGCAAACTTGGAGGCAATTAACTAGTGTGACATGGATCTTGTCACTTATTTAGTTCAATAAATTCGAGTTATAGGTCTTGGAGTTTAGTTATGCATGTGTTATTTCTAAATTTTGATAATCCATTTCAGTTATTTTCAATTGTATTCAGTTAATTGGCATCTAACTATTGATAGAGTCAGTTGAAGTTGAGTTGTGCAGCTGAACATTAGTCAAACTCATAGATATGTCACTTAACTCATCTGTTACACCAATTTTTGTTGATCTAACCATTTACAATTAGATGGATCGAAGTACACCATGTAAGACCAATTTTACCATAGTAAAATTTCTTTCAATATAGGAAATAATTTAATAAACCATATTTTATTAAGTTATTTATGGTTCAAACATGAAACCCCATGAGGAATAATTAAAAAAATCCTTATTTATCTAATTTTCCTCTAGGAATAATTATTTAAACCACTATATAAATAATATTCCTAGTCATATTTAACCTAATTATGAGAAATAATTTTATAAATCATTATTTGTCGTATTTTTCTCTTGCAATAATTAATTAAATCATTATTTAGTTCTTATTCCTTGTTAAGTTTGACTAAATCACCTAGAAATAATTAAACAAATCATTATTTGTTAAATTACTCCTTAACACCATTCTTGAAATGATAAATAAATCATTTACTTGTTTATTATTTTCAAGCAGAGGTATTTAACCAAATTAAATTCATTTTCCCTCCAACAAAATATAATAAAATATTCCAAGTAATTAGATCTAGATCTTTATTAATAATATTTTATTATTCGCCATTATCGAGGACAACTCAATATTTTGTTATAAATAGGAGGGTTTTCCATTCATTATTCACTTTGATCCCTTTCATTGTCGTGCTTTGATCATTCTCATTACTGCTACTATTTTCTTGCTTCTTCAATTCCCATAGAGTTCAATACATTTTTGGGTTTTCTACACCATTAAGAGAGAGAAAATTTTGGCTCAGATGCATTGAGGACAACCAAGAAACCATACCATTGAGGTGAAATGGTAACATCATTCTTTTTTACCTTCTGATGTGTTATAATACATATAAAATTCTTTATATCTTATCTTGTCTATTTGATATTTGGAGCAAGTCTTATTTCTTTTTACTATTTAACTTCTTTTACTCCATAGATCTGTGTTTTTGTATCATTTTTTTCGATTATCTATTACAAATATAAGAAATTTAAGAAACCATATTTGTTGTTAGGGTTGCTTGTCACACAAATCTAAAGTGAGCTCTTTTCGTACACTTGCGTTAAGAATTTACGCTAACAAATGATGACTCCACTATTGTAATTCAGATTCCTGCATGACAAATCCCTTCAGTAATTAAGCTTTTTCTTCAGCTATTTTTAGTTTCTTGATGTTATTTTTTACCTTTTATGCCATAAAACAGTAAAAGTTCTAACTTTCTTGTGTTTTCAGATGTTTTCTACAGGTAACAAGTATCATCCGTGCCAGAGACGAAAACTTTTTCTGCAGCCTTCCGCTCGAGGATCCTAGATCTGGAACTCACACTTTTTGGCCCAAAGCTTGTGATTTTAACCTAAACTCATAGCTATCAGGCAAAAAACCTTGATTTCCATAGTTTACATGTCAGTGCCTGTGAGCTACAACTTTTTTCTAAGTTTTTCTATGACAGTCAAGGTTTGCGGCAAGCACAGTTGAGGGTTGTATGATCTCTGTTCTAGCTAGTCTTAGGCCTAGATATGCTCACTCTATCTCCTTGAAGTAGGACCAATCCCCTTAGGGTTTTAGTACACTTCCACCTTTCTAGGAGGGGTTTAGTTGAGTAGGTAGTCTAAGATTTTACAGCGCTTTCAGCCATTGTTTAATGTATGATCTATCCTTCTTTTAGGTCCCTTTTGATCGGTTACTATCCCATCCAAAACCCCCTATTGAGTTTTTTTTGGCCTTTCCCTTAGGGTTCCCTTCATTTCCCTTAGGGTTTTAACCTGTCACCTCTCATTTTGCAGGAGTTTTCCCTCTGGTTTCTTGTTATTTTCTGCACCTTTTTCCATCATATCTGAGTCATCCAATCCTTGTCCCTTAGACCTTAGATATTTTGGTTTTATTTTGTGTTTTGAGTCAATTTCGCATGTCACTTAGACTAGTTATTTGTGAAGCCTTCTTTTGGTTTTGAATTTATGAACCTATAACTATTTATTTTACTGTCATTTTAGCTTTACTTACAATTATTCAATTTTTTTTCTTTTTTTATACAAGCTATGGGATTAATTAAAATTAACACATAGATTTCACACACGCACACCTAAACAAAAGAGCGCATGGTTTACACCGCCAAGCCAAGACATAAACATCGTAATTAATTTATCTGCCTCACTAAGCCTGTGTTTATCACTCTTCATCATTTTCACGTTATTTATGTCTTGCCATCATTGTTCCTCGAAGGTGTTTATCTCAAACACTCTAAGGCCTTGATCCTCAGTTTCCAGTGAGAAAGAATTACTCCACTTTAGTCCACCACCAAGCACCCATACTGACTCTGATTCTCATTCATCGGGTTCTTCCTCTGCTTCCGATCCCAGTTCACCTCCACCTCTTTCTACCACCAATGTTAGGCACTAATGAAGGTGCTAGTCCTCATGTTGGTGGTGGCCCCTACCCTAATACTGGAGCCACTACAAGTGGAGCCGCTACCGGAACCATTCCGACTACTCCTTTGCTACCTTTTATGGCAGGTTAAATCCTTCTCAATTTCACCCAGTTAATGAATGACCCCATAACCCATGATCCAGGTTGGCCTTCTATTCCATCTAAGCTTCCTTAAAACATTCCTAAGTTTGAAGGAAATGCTGGAGAGGACCCTAATAATCACATCCTCTCCTTTCACATGTGGTGTTCATCCATGTCTGTCACCAATGACTACATTCACCTTCGGTTATTCAAACACATGCTCACTAGAGAAGCTGCAAAGTGGTATGTCGACCAGGACGTTGCCTCTCATTCCACTTTTGCAACTCTTGATAAAGAATTTATGTCCTATTTCCAACTACCACTCCTATATTATATCGGTACCGAGTTGTTGACCACATTCTGTCAAACTTCTTCCACCCGCCTTTCTGACCATGTCCAAGAACGGTGTAGAAGGAGGAGCTTATGTTGAGTTCATAAATTCGGTGACCGTGTCTATATTGATTTGTTTCTTAGAACAATTTTTCCTTCTATTAGTAAAGATGTCACATCTCACTTTCCTCATACCGAGGAAGAATCTCCCCAAGTCGTGTTGAAATATGACTTTATATATGCCAATCTAGTTATGTTTATACCATTTTAGTGAATCTTCCTAGGCCTAGTGGTGCCAATGCACCAGGAGAATCTCATCTCGTCGATGGTATGGTTGGATCTCTTTCACATCTATGTCCTCATCCTTCCATGGGTTATGGTTTTCCTCAGGGAGGGACCAGCTCCTATAGCATTTATCCCCCTCCCAACAACATGTATCCAGGACAAATCATGCCTTATGCATTTTCCCAATTGCATTAACCGATGTTAGGGCTAGTTGTTGCTCAAGATGTTTACCCAACATTCCTCAACCTCCTTTCTATCCTTATTCATAGACTGGTGCTCCAACCCCTCTAGCATCAGCACCCCAACCCCCCATGCCTTATCAACATCTGCCATGACAACCACCTCCCCCTCAAGTTCAGGTGTATGTGCAGCAGAGTGCGAATAATCCTCCTAATTCAAGGAAAAAGAGGGAAGGAAACTAGAACCAACCAACGCAGGGTAATCAAGGGTGCCAAGGTATTCAACCGAACGCACCCCAAGGAAACCAGCCTAACACTAACAACCAGCAACAAGGTGATCAACCCAAGAAGAACATGCCTCTTCGTAAAAATAAGCCTTGTTCTTATTGTGGTGTTAATGACCATTATACTCATGATTTTCCCCTCTTACCCCAGATGTGCCATTTTTGAAAAACCCAAGAAGCAACTAGAGGACAACAAGTCACTGCTTGAACTCCTCCAAACATTGGGCCAGCTCAACTGGATGTGTTCACTGATCCTTTCCCTCAACAAGGATATCTGGTTTCCCAACCCCCACAATGTCAGGCTACCCCTCAACCTTCATAGCTTGGTACTCCTGAATACCATATTCTCATGATAAATTCTGACGAGGTCAATATCACTAATGTCAACCCTTAGAATTGGTCACGCAAATATGACAAGCTACCTGCTACATATGCAACTGAGTTCCAAACCAGAGTTTCTATAAATTATGTTTCAACACTCAATTCTCCCTTACAGATCCCTCAGAATCGATAATAGGTTATTCCCAATATCCCCAAAGGGCCATTACGCCTAAAATTTTCTTTTTCCAAAGGCGCCCACACCTACAACATAGTAGATTACTTGGCACAATCTCCTGCTACCATGTAACCACTGGAAGTTCTCCAGTCATTCCCTTCACAATGCAAATATCTACTATATTCTTTGAAAATTGTGGATCCTTAAGTTGATCATTTGATAGTCTTTGATGTTGATAAGTTAGAAAATTCCCCCTTACCTTTATTCGTTGCCTTCCAAACACTAGTCAAGATCCATAATTCCAATGTCTCATGATGTATCATTGACGAGGGCACATCCACCTACCTGATTTCCACCTCTGTTTGGAAGAAACTTGGATCACCCGACTTAGCCCCATCCACCTCAGCTTGCGTGCTTTAGATGGTCACCCTTCTCATCCCCTTGGCATGTAACACAATTGTCCTATCACTCTTGCAGGAAAGACTATTTGTGTTGACGTTGAAGTCATTGATGCCTCTTTGGATTACAATATCCTCTTGGGTCATAGCTATACCTATGCGATGTTTCTTGTCACATCTATGGTTGAGCATAAGATTTTTTCCTCACAATTTAAATATCGTTACCATTGATTAGCTGACATATTATGAACCGAAATCACATACCTCCCTCGAGTCTACCATATCTTCAGTGGCTGAAATTAAGTTGCACCTCTCACTAGTGTTTCACCTACAATCTATAAATATTCCACCTTACTTAGTTCATTCCTTGTCCCACCCCCATATCATTCACCCCAAATCGTTGAATGTTTGCATCATGCAATCATCTCGGGCTAACCACAAGTGGTCCAATTGAACCAGCTAGCCTCTACAACCTGCTGGTGGTCACTCGACGGAGCCTTCAACACCTTCTCTTAAAGGACCTTCTCCCTCTGTTGGTGTCTCTTCCACCCATTTTCAACCAGGATCAGTTCCCCCTAGCCTTAACCATTTGGGATCCATTCCGCCAGGAAATTACCCTTCCAGTCAGATACCATTTCTAGCTCCCCTCTTTAGAGTCTTTTTGGTGCATGTTATGGCTACGTTGAGCCTTCCCAATTTGACCCTACGGATCCCAGTCTCGTACATTGATCCCCTAGCAATCACTTTTCTTAGTCATCTCAAACCTTATACTACTTTGAACCCGGTCCAATCAGTCGCTATGACCCCTCCCTTTTCTTTAGTGCCTCAGCCACCTTAGTAAGAATCTATTCCTATTGCAAAAGCATATAGTGAGGAGGGCAAAGCCAAAAAGAAAAAAGTTAAGGAAAAGCCCCTCTAAAAAACTCCTGCTCCTAATAAGCCTCCAAATCAGTCACCTCCATGTTATTTGTGTGATTTTGTTGTACATGCTACCCATAATTGTCATGAGCTTCATCATCTAAAAGCTGTGGTCAACGAGACGTTTCCCGAATATGATATCCTATAGGTCCATGTTATCTTACCCAATTCAACTAAGAAACTAAAATCATTGCGCATGAACCACCCTTGTGCTTTGTGTGATATTTATTGACACTATTCTGGTATTTTTCCCCATCTCGATAATTTTCGCGACACCCTTGATGATGTTCGCCAAATATATGCCACTCATAGTGGATCGTGTACCCCTCTACTTGTGGGTTTTATTTCAGAAAAACCAGAGGAAATTTCTACACCTACTGTGATACCTCCCCCGGATGTTGAGATGATGGAGCCTTCAACCACTATCCTCTACCTGTCATCATCTATGAGATCCATGGTGGAAGACCCCTGCAGGGCATTCCATTCTATTTCGATTGAACCCTGGGCTCAACTTCAGTAGATGTTTTATCTACTATATCTTTGTCTACCCTCCGTAGCGATATATACGTGAACCATATTTCTCATGATGATGCACCAGGTAGCTCTGCCGCATCATGTGGTCTCCCTTCATCGAGTCCTCCCATCTTCCATTTAGATGAAGACATTATGCAAGGCACAGCCACCCTGAATTTTCCTTGGGATGATATGCACCATCGTGGGTACTTCCTTCTGCACCAGTCCCATGACCAGTATGCTCTGGAGTCTAAATAATTCATCGGTTCTATTTTGAAAAGCAACTCATTCGTAACCCTCACAATGCACTCTACCTTAATATATTTTACCCATAGCATCTCCCATCGAGATGTGTGTCTTATTTCTGTCACGAATTTAGGTAGATTGCATTGTTCGTCATCTCATTTCTTATCTTTTAGCTCCTTTAAGATGGATGCATCATCCACACCATATATTGGCTATGTTATTGGTGCAAGTCACTTCTCCCAGAATCTAGCCTTGGCAGCCTGTGCCATTTTTACCCCCATGCATTCGTTAGTCCTCTGCAATGACATATGCAATGGATTTGCTACCAATAAGAAGGATGAATATGATGGAGTGATAGGTTTATTAGTTGATGCCCTTGGTCATAACATACTTCATCTTCATGTTTGTTTAGATTCCTTATTGCTTGTCATGCAATTTAATGGCATGTATCGTGTGAGTAACCATGTCCCTTTTAGAATATATTTACGAGTGAAGTTATTAGTGCATGAATTTGAACCCATTACATTCAGTCGTTTACCTAGAGCCCATAATCACTATGTAGATAGCATTGCAAACAATATTCTAGATTTTCACTTGTCACATGCATTTAACACAAGACAATAACCATAAACAAATGGTGAACCGTATACTAGTCATATATAAAAAGATGCATCTCCATAATATGTGTCCACAAAATCATAAATTTTTTGGAGTCCACTACTTTGATACATCAGACATGCCCATAGAACGTTACCAAATCAAAACTGGGGGTACCACTTAACCCTACATCTAATCAATATCTGGAGGGTTCTGAGCCAATGGCTCAGCTCCTGCAGCCCGCAGTTCCCGCATAGCCTGTCTAGACATCACCATGCATTGCATGACCCCTCACCACTCCTAAGATAGCCCTATACATCGCTCGATGTTTTTTTCCCCAATATCGTGCCATCTGTGCTTAGATATTTCAGTCAGCATCAACTCACATCTACAGTGTACATCCTCTTGTAGGGCTTGATAGTCAGGTTCCTAATCTCCTCTTGCTCTGCTAGACTATGCAGCCCCTAGCGCTGTGGGTCATCCCATATACCATGCCCACTTCATCGGTGCTATATATTCATACCAAAAGTAGAAAATTAGTACCACATACATACTCTAAAAACTTTAAAATGCATCATAATATATAGCAACTTTTAGTTACCATATGGTCCTCATGCTTGACCCGACTGAAGTGGCAAGTCTGGGTCCCCCTGAAAGTTCATACCATTATACAGATAGTCATCTATATACAACGTCATCTGATACAAATGTGTGAAGAAATCAGTTCAGAACACCTGTTTGACTCCCCCGCCTCCATCTCCCCATAGTATTTTCCCCCAGTGGCACATCTTGAGCTCTTGTGGCCCCCCATCGTGGATCTATACATGAGGTCGAAGTGTGAGTAACTTCTCGAAAAAGAAAGAGCACAACACTATACCAAAAGCATAGTCATTGTTCGCCTATCACTTGCATAGCGACAACTGTTGTTTCACTGATGAAAACATCATCTGGGCCCACCCATAGTAGGTCCCACTCAGTACACTCTCCACTAACATCATATTCCCTCTGATAATGTGTTAGAATGCCTGGTTGCCTAGGATCTGCAATACTGCTGCGGCGACAGCCTGGGTCTCTAGCCTCACTAGATCACTGATCAGTATGGTCATGCCATTAGCATGAACATCTCATTTGCAGTGGCGTTCCACGAAGTCTGATATGTTTCTTCCTCGCGATAACACCATATTTATATCACCCACCACCCCTAGTGGCAGGAGTTTGATCAAAAAATAAATGTCCTATATGGTCAACTTGATCTAGTTTCCCTACACTACAAAGGCCTCCTAGTCTGGATCCCAATAGCTGACCATCAAGGACAACAAGGGCTCTCCTACCCTCATCAATAGGTTCTCAACCAACTTGAGAACCACGTACCTCTCAAGTGCACCTCATACCACCTAATCCCCCGATATCTCAACATGAAGAGAATCTAAATCCATCTCCCTCCAGTTGATCTTTAGATATTCTATAACTACATAAACCCAACATGTTTATTAACTCAGAGAAAGAAAAACTGCATCAAAAATATCAAGTCCTAGTTCCTAGCCAAAAAACATGACAAACCCACTTTTTCTTCCAACTCACACTTTTCCAGCCCTATACCTACGAGCTCACATATTTCCCCTCTAGAAACTGCAAGCCAACTCACATTACAGGCCCTAGGAAGTGTCATCTAGTCATCAGGATGAGAAGAGTGATGATTCTCAACTCTGGGTAGCTAATATGAAAAACTAATCCACTGAAAATGTAGAGTAGGGTTAGGCCACCAACCTACAATTGACAGATCTCTATCCCAACTGTCGGTTTGTTTACTACAATCACAACAATATTTAAGGTCTTATCCTTCTCTCCAAGTTCATGACAACTCCACTAGCAAATGAATCAAATTAGAGGTAAATCGCCCTATTAAAATAAAAAATGTAATTTTCTTTCATAAATTTTGACCAAACTCTATCTTGGTTTGACGAACCATCAACACCATTGGAAATCTCTCACCAAGCTCTAAAATGGCTATCATCCTTTTTTTTGGTGATTTGATACTTCAACCGAAAGCCATTTTTCCAAGAAGGGTCACCTTGTTGCCTCTCGAAATCAAATTTCTTCACATGTACTACTTGTACTTGGGGAACCAATTTACCTTAATACTTGTCAACACGTGTGTCCATTTTAGCCATGAGTAACCATATTTTACTCATGATTTTATGGTCCTCACCGAGCCTATTCTGTGTGGAAGCCTCATCGAGTCATCCTTGTTCAGAGCATATTAGTTGAGTCACTATCACATTCACGGAGTTTGTCTCGAGTCCCTTTGCCTCCTATAACAATATTCCATCCATATGTTCCCTTTCCCTCTCTCATGTCGCCTATTTTGGCATGCAGTCATACTGGCCCCCATCCCCTTCGAAGATGAATCAGCTTCTACCAGGTCATCTATGCTTCTTATGCTCTTACAAGGGAAGTTTCCCATCTGCTGGAGTATCCCCTCTTCCATCATGATCCCTGGTTCTATTCCATTAGTCACATTTACTATGACCCCTCATGCCATAGTTCAGGATTCCTAATTGCCTCACCTATGGCGGAACTCCTTCTTTTGACATCAACACATTCATTCCAGAAGATATGTCTAGAGGGTAGCGTACCTTAGTTCATGCTTCCATTCTTGTTCGCTGCCTCAGATCAGGCAAAGGGACTCCTCTTTTCCCTTTCACTTCATTGCTTCTTATCCACTCAGCTTCAAGATGATCAAGGTTCCTATACTTGATGGTTCAGTGATACAAAATATTGTCCTAGTGATTCATGGGTGTGTGTGAGATGTTTCAAATCTCATGAAGGGGTGGCCCTACAGGTAGCCCCCCACATGCCCGGATGACCTCATATTATGTTATAGCCTCAAATTCAGCTCTGTAGATTTGATGGGTTCGGTTTCAGCTGCTTGCAACGCCTATAGCATGGATGTATCACTCAGATTATCCATTCATATTTCTAGAGCCCTTTCCTTTTTATGAGGGTTTCTTTGGTTGTTATTATGTCTCATGTACTCAGATATTATTGTATTTAGTCCTGGCTATTATCCCAGGCATAGTATGTATGCAGGATCCATAATATTTTTGTTTGGTCCATTTTATGCCAACATATCATGTAATTTACAGCTCAGTCTAATTTTATTGGGTGCACCATTATTCTTTGTACTTTGTCATCTCAGTGGGCATAGGTATGCCTCCCCCACCTCACTAAGAATAGGTACCCAAACAATAAAGGAGACTTATGTCATTTGTAGGTCTCGCCCCCTCTGTTATTGTCCTCTCTCGCTTCACTTTTTCTATGTATCTCTCTCTCTATGTGACTCCATTTTGGTGTCTAGTGATTGTGTTCATACAACGTTATTTGTTCATACAATTATCTCCTAATTCTCACACGTTGGGCGAAAATCCGTTACACCAATTTTTGGTCATCTAACCATTTACAGTTAGATGGATCGAAGTAAACCATGTAAGACTAATTTTATCATAGTAAAATTGCTTTCACAATAAGAAATATTTTAATAAACCATATTTTATTAAGTTATTTATGGTTCAAACAGAAAACCCCATGAGAAATAATTAAATAAATCATTATTTATTTGATTTTCCTCTAGGATTAGATAATTAAACAACTATTTAAATAATATTCCTACTCATATTTAACCCAATTATGAGAAATAATTAGATAAATCATTATTTGGCTTATTTTTCCCTAGGAATAACTAATAAAATCATTACTTAGCTATTATTCTTTGTTAAATTTGACTAAATCACCTAGAAATAATTAAACAAATCATTATTTGTTAAATTATTCCTTAACCCGATTCTTTGAATGATAAATAAATCATTTATTTTTATATTATTTCCAAATAAAGGTATTTAACCAATTTAAATTCCTTTTCCCTCCAACAGAATATAATAAAATATTCAAAGCAGTTAGATCTAGATCTTGGTTAATAATATTTTATTATTTTCCATTATCGAGGATAACTCAATATTTTGTTATAAATAGGAGGGTTTTCAGTTCATTATTCACTTTGATCACTTTCATTGTCATGCTTTGACCATTCTCATTGTTGCTCTATTTTCTTGCTTCTTTAGCTCCCATAGAGTTCAATGCATTTTTTGGCTTTCAACACCATTGAAAGAGAAAAAAAATTGGATTTGAAGCGTTAAGGACGGCCAATAACCCATCCCATTGAGGGGGATTGATAACATCATACTTTTTCCCCTTCCCAAGTGTTATAATACATATAAAATACTTTATATCTTGTCTTTTCCATTCGATATTTGGAGCAATTATTATTTCCCTTTACTATTTAAGTGCTTTTACTGCATATGTATGGGTCTTTGCGACATTTGTTTCGACTATATATTGCAGATCTAAGGAAGTTAAGAATCCATCTTTGTTGTTAGGGTTATTTATCACACACAACAAAAGTGAGCTCTTTTCTTACACTTGCAATAATAATTTATGCTAACATCATCAATCAACCAAAAATACCTAGTGCATGAAGGGAATTTTAGTTCTTTGACTAAAGTAGAGATGAAAAGGAAATATAACTTCAGTTGTATTCTATTTCTAAATGTACAAGTTTTGCATGGAATCAATGATAAATCCTTGGGAATGTTGCAATCAATTTGGAGGAAATTCCTAAATAATAAGGGACAATTTTCTCAAGGTTTGTACAAGCAAATAGGGGGATTTGTAAGAAAATATTTGTATAACTATTAACTAGAGTTTGTCAATGAGTAGAGAGAACGATTATTCTTTTGCATCTTAATATCAAAGCTAGAACTTGAAATTGTAATAGTTTCTCAATTCAACTTATTAATGCAAAAAGGCTTGCGGGGTTTTTCCGAGTTGGTTTCTAGTAGAAATCAATGTATTTTTTTTCTTATTCAATGTTTATGCATACTTTTTTAAATTGTGAATCTCATTCCGCGAATCATTAGATTATAATCGTGTCTTTTTTTTCAATGTAAAAGCTCAAGGAGTTGTAAATTATATCTAAATAATAGAACCATGTAATGTGCTAATAATTTTATATTCCCTTATTTTTTTTCCACTATGAAATGTGGCCTTTTGGCATAGTTTTGATTTCGGATTTTAAAATTTCAATACCTTCTTATGAGTGGCTAGTTGATTGAATATATCTTCCGCGGTATTTTATTTTGGTATATTTTTGCATATGATATAATTCTCATAGTATGAATTTTTACTGTTGGATTTCACGTTTCAAACCCTAATTTATGATTGGGTATTTTATATTCCACTTCATTTGTTCTATTATTTAATCTTGTCTGTATACAATTTCATTATTAAAATTGTATACCATTTTAATATGACCCCAATTGTTGTTATGGGTTTCTCTAAAGAAAAAATTATTTTATTTTCACGAGGTACTTCTAGTTATGACATGCTTATGGAAATCCAAGAATATGGAATATAGTACTTTTTGTTCTTCTGGTTTAATATGTATGTAAATACCTACTTGTCCCTTCAATTCCCTGGCATTTGGCATAGAAACTTCGATAGTTATGCGACCTCCCTCTAACAGGTACCCAAAGTTTGACAAACTTATCTTTCACTTCATCCACAATTTCTTATTCCCTTTTAAAAAGTGCTAAAATAATTTATGTCATTTTTCTTCCAAGTAAAATCATGGAACTTGAGGGATAAACCTTGAAGTCAGATGATTTTATTTCTTTTATTTTAAAAAATTTGACTCCAGCAATCACCATACATCTCATCACTATTTGGTACCTCCTCCTATCCATTGTGGCTAGGATAAGATCATGCATATGGACTCAACATGAGTTCTTAGACTTCTTATTTAGATATTCTCCATTTGTTTTCATTGTTTATATTGAGCTTGATAGGATTCCGTTGAATATTGTCTCAAACAAATATAAAAGGCCTTTCAGTCTAGACAATATAGTAACTATAATTAGAATTATATAATAAAACGTATGATTCAATGTTATGTTGTAATATTTGAGATCGAAATAATTCATATGTGCTATATTTGACCTTTATACTTATTCCCTTCGTTGCTTCTGATTTCAATAGAATTTATGTGTAGGTGTGTCTGTGATACCAGAGAGTTTTCTATGGATATTTCATATATAGAATAATATGTTCAATATCGACTTGGACGATAATTTTTAGGACTATAACTATTTCTATTCAATACTCTAAATATTTCTATAATATTTATTTTTACCATTATGGTTTTTTTTCATTCTAAACTAGTAGCTCAAATATGTAGATTAAATATGACTGAATATATATTTGTATGGTAGAATATTAGTGATTTATGTCAAGCCAAGATTCAGTCGTGAAAGGTAAACACCTCTCATTAGGTCAGCTTATTATGTTAATGGCTTGGAAGATTTGTATGGTGGAATCTTACTGCTTTCCATCAAAAGCGAGGATCTGCTCATGAATGGTAAACACCTCTCGTTAGGTCAGATGATTATGTTAATGGATTTGAATATTAATCTTTTGAGAACTATTTGTTTTCATTTACTAGTCTTCCCTAGTTCATACGAATTTGAAATATCATGTATACTTGAATTATACTAATTAAAACCCATATGTGTATACTTTGTACTATATAAGGGAGGTTATCGTTATATTTATCACTTATATACAAAAACAAAATCAATATTTTAATTGATTCCAAATAGACATGCAAAAAAAAAGAAATAATACATTATGAATCAGTATTATTCATAATGTTTCCCAAATTTATTATTGTAATGAAAATAGTCCATATTTAGATACTTTAGCTTTAATATTTTATTTTTAAGGATAATACCGCTTAGTCTAGATGGTGAAAATAATTATCTTTAATTATATTCCAATTTATATTAAAATATATCTATTGAACTTTCAATGTAATGAAGAGTTCAATGATGTTTTCAAAACATATCCAATAGAGTCCTACAATATTTAATTATAATAAAAAAATTCTTCACTGTTGTCAAATATAATATATTCATGAAATACCATGTCTTCCAAAACCAATCAAAACACAATTGAGGCCACTCTTATCAATAATAGCATCCAATAATCGATGTCTTCCTCATGCATGCATATAATATTAACAACGAAAGAACAATAATATAAACGAAGTATAGAGTCCTACATGCACATATTATTCTATGAACAACAGCATATCTTCATGCATGTAATAAATTTTTTATTATCATAAAAAACTAGGATATATATGGGTAAACCCACGAAGGTGGGTTACACTTTCGTGAGAATCGGGGGCGGAAAAGTCATTTTCCCAACAGTTCGGTCGAACATTTATAAAGTTTCAGCCGAACTATCTTAGAGTTTGGTCGAACTTTCGAAATTAGTTTGGACAAACTCATTATGTCATTTACATTGACAGCATATTGACGGTGTGCGCAAACATATTTTTGGTCGGAGATGAGAAAACCGAGTCCCAGGGAAAATTTTAAGGATGGAAAACTATCTTGAAGTTTTAAAAAAAGGCGAATCTCACTAGTCGCTAATATGCAAACTATAAAATGTTTATTGATGTATTTGTAAAATTATTCAAATTTATAATGATATTATATATTTTTTCTATATAATTTTGGCGATTTTTAATGTAAAATAATTTTATATTGTAAAATTTGGGCGAATCATTTTTATAAAAAAATGGAAATTGGCGAATCTTTTTTTTTGAAAAACCATGGAAATTGACGAATATTAGCCCCTAAAATTTTCCATGAAAATGACCACCAAAGTTCGAACGAGCTAATAGTTCGGCCGAACTATTAGTCCTTCCTAACTTTTAAAATAGTTTTCCCGAACTTGTTCTTATAAATATATCGGCCCGAAAACGTTAACATGTTTCGAGCTTATTACCATTGTCTGTTCGTTGTCTCGCATCTGTCTGTCTCACTTCATATGTTTGCAGGGACTTGGTGTTGCACCACGTTTCTTTGTCTCACATCATCTGTTTATAGGGGCTTGTGTTGCACCACGACGACGAGGTGAGGTGTTTTTTTGTTTTTTTGTAATTTTTTTTTGTTGATTTTTATTTTTATTTTTTTATTTTTTATTTTTTTTGTTTACATATGTTTGCAGGGGATTAGTGTTTCACCACGTTTTTCTATCTCAAGTCATCTATTTTCAGGGTCTTGGTGTTGTGCCATGGCAACGAGGTGAGGTGTTTTTCTATTTTTTTTTCTATTTTTTTTGTTGAATTTTTTTTTAATTTTAATTTTTTTTGTTCATAGGGAATTATATCTGTGTCCTACATGATGTCTTTGGCGATATCTCGCCTCGTCTTCTCGTTGCAGCTTCGTCCTCTTTTTGTCTGTGAATTTCTAGGTATGCATCGTCGTAACCTCTATTTTTAGCAAGTTAAACAAATAAAATTACATATTGAAATTTAAATATGATGATCTTACTGAATTCTACACCATATCCATGACCAACTATTATAACTCGAATGTAGAGCATAAAATTCAAAGTTTTGATGGCCCCAGACACTTTTCACCTTGGTAGACATGGAAAATATACAAAATAAAGTCAAGCAAACATGGGAAGGAAAAAGGGACAATCAATTCCAGGACTTGAGAAGATTTTTCTACAATATGCATATTTCATACTTACGAACTCACCTTCCGGAAACAAAAGTAATTATTCAGCTTTTACTCTAAAAATATGTCTTCAATTATTCTTATCCACCATTTCTGTTTGTATGGTATTTTCTTCACTGAATGCATTCATCCAAACCCACTGGTTTCTTCTCCTCAGAAGAATGAAGAGTTGGATCACTTTGATATATGTTTTCATCAACTCGATTTTCCCCAATCTGTTCACTAAATTCCGAATTTATCATTTTCTTTTAGCTTTTATTAATAATTTCTTTGGTATCAATTTCCTGGTGAAATTCTTAGTGAAATTCCACATTTCTCTCATATTCAATTTGTTGGAATTGTTTTTAATTGTAATTCGAAGTTTAAGAATGATTTATGTTATGTACTCTTCTATATAAATGGCTAATTCTTCCTCGGTACACTATTCCAACCATTTCGATTTGGTTTGAAAGGAAATGGGTTATAATGTTTTTACTCCCATCGATATTAGCTCACCTTAATGGTCGTCGAAATTTTTCTTTAATGGTCAGGTGGTTTCATCGAATTGACTTATGAGTTTTGTATCTATTTTTTTTTTCAAGAGTCAATCAGTTTAAGATTTACAGTTTTAATTCCCTAATGGCCTTCCTTGTATGCAAATTGGGAATTTCATTACTTATTTCCTATTCTAATTAGAACCGCGTAGTTTAACTAATTTTCAATGAGGCGAATAGAATCAAATTCTTGTCTCTCGACATAAAATTTATGGTTACTCAAAATCATTGTAATTTGCACAACTTGCTATTTCTCAATCTAGTACACTCATATTGATCGTTAATGACAATTATGATATTCTGTATGAAATTTTGAATTCTAATAATAATACGAGAGAAGACTTACTTTACCTAATTATTAATGAAATTAGATTTCAATTTCAATCTTATGTATTTCTGATTAAGCGATTTCTAATTTCTTTACTTTTTTCGTTGATTTTTTTAATGGCAGAAATGTCCTTAGACACGTAATTTTATTAATAATGGAAAAGAAATTACATAAAAGGTTGCAGGAGTTTACTAATGTAAACTTCTACTAAATTTTCAATTAGGAGACTAACCTATTTATAAGCTACATGTCCTAACTTAATTTGGTTATGGATCACTTGAAAAAATAACAGGTGTCCATTTACAATAAATTATATTCTATCCAATCTTCTAACTTTATTTCTATTTTAGAGCCTAAGATATGACTCAATTCTAGAGTCCTATATTTGCTAACAATATTCTATTTCTAAGTGTCTCTTAATATTTATTAAATATTATAATTCATTAAATATTTTTATTCTCTAATATTTATTAAATATTATAATTTAATAAATATTTTATCCTAACTTTACATTAATATATTTGGATCATCTAACATTCCCCCCTATGATCCAAAGATACATTACAACATATACCAAGCTCATCCTTGAACTTAGTAAATTTTATTCTTGCAAGAGGTTTGGTGAAGATATCGGAGGTCTGATCTTCTGAAGGACAATAAATCGGCTTGATGACATACTTTGCAATGAGTGATATGATATGAAGATACTTTGTGTCCACATGCTTTGTCTTTGAATGAAAAATTGGATTCATGGCAAGATTTATTGTTGACTGGTTGTCGATGAATAACGAAGTAGCTTTTGCTGGAGGAATTCCCAAGTCCTGTAAAA
The DNA here is from genome assembly GCA_034641835.2 of Pinus albicaulis. Classification (NCBI taxonomy): domain Eukaryota; kingdom Viridiplantae; phylum Streptophyta; class Pinopsida; order Pinales; family Pinaceae; genus Pinus; species Pinus albicaulis. The sequence goes on from CM076582.1 coordinate 938,810,298, forward strand.
CTCAACGTAACCAAACAATCTCACGTGCTGCTTCACATGTTGAAATATACTCTGCTTCTGCTGAAGAAGTGGCCACTGTAGCTTTCTTCTTGTAACTCCAAAAAACTGCAGCTGACCCCATGTTCATTAAATAACCTCAGGTTGATGCCCTATCAGCAATACGGCTAGCAAATTCAGCATCTGAAAATCCACCAAGTACAAAATTTTTAGTCCTTTTGTAAAGAAGACCAAAATATTTTTTTCCTTGGATATAACGAAGAACTCTTTTAGCTGTATTCTAGTGGTTGTCTCGAGGTTCTTGCATAAAGTGGGAAAGAATATTGAACACATAAGAAAGATCTGGTCGATTAGTTGTCAGATAAATCAAGCTACCAATCAAATGTCTATAAGTAGTGCTGTCAACCATTCCCCCCCCCTTCAAACTTTGAAAGTTTCAAGTTTTGTTCCATAGGGGTGAGAACAGGCTTACAATCCTGCATTTCAAATCGTTGTAGAATTTTTGCTGCATACTTACTCTGAGAAATTAAGATACGATGTGGAGATTGGAATACTTCAACTCCAAGGTAGTAGTGAAGTAGTCCCAAATTTATCATCTTAAAACCTACATGTAAATCCTTTTTCACCTGTGCAATATGATCATTATTGTTGCCAGTGATAATCAAATCATCAACATACATAACCAAAATCACCATATTTTTACCTTGTTGACATACGTACAAGGTACCATCAGATTCACTTCGTTGAAAAACAAATTTCCGAAGTTATTCATCCATTTTAGCATACCAAGCTCGAGGAGCTTGTTTTAACCCATATAAAGCATTTATCAGTTTGTAGACTTTATGTTCTTGTCCTTCAATTTCAAAAATTGGTGGTTGTGTCATGTACACTTCTTCCTGTAAATGTCCATTTAGGAAACCACCTTTTACATCCATCTAATGAACTTTCCATCCTTGTTGATCTTCTAAGGCAAGTGTGAGTCGAATGGTGTTCCATTTAGCTGTAGGAGTAAACGTTTCCACATAATCTATCCCTTCCTGCTGTGCAAAACTCTTAGCAACAAGTCTTGCTTTATAATTTTCAATGTCACCATTTTTCTTGTACTTAATGCAGTAAACCCATTTTCATACGTTGGGTTTAACATTCTGAGGACAATCAACAAGTTTCGAAGTGTTATTGTCTTGAACTGCCTGATATTCAACAACCATAGCTTGTTGCCATTATTTATGTTTTACTGCCTCTCAGTATGTATAGGGTTCAGTAAAATCATTTGCTATCAAGGCTCCTTCGTTTCTTTGTGATCCCCTTGTTCCTGTTTTATTCTTTTCATTAGGCCTTACATCTTTCAAAAGTTGAACTACCCATTTTAGTAATTGATCAACTGCAGGTTCTGGGGGCGGAGAGTCATTGTCAGAAGAACTGTTGCTGCTAGGAGAGTTGGATGAACTGCTAGAAGACCTAGATGGTGCTGATGAAGAATATGGGCTAGATGAATCATTTTCAGATGGAGGAAACTCAAGTTCATACCAATTTTTTGAATTTGGTTGACTTTGTAAATTTCCGTTTCTTTTATCACTTTTTGTTTCTAACGTTTGAAGAATAATTTCAACTTCTTTAGCACTCGTACTCTCATTTTCATCGAAAATAACATCTCTTCTTACAATAAATTTCCCATTTGACAAAAGTCAGTACCCTTTATTCTCATTAGAATACCCAATCATTGTGCACTTCAAGCTTCGTGCATCAAGCTTAGTTCGTTTTTGCTTCAGAACTAAAGCATAACATACTGATCCAAAAACTCTGAGATCGTTTACCCAAGGTTTGAAGAAAAACCATGCTTCATAAGGTGTGATTACATCTAAATAAGCAGTGGGATATATATTCCTCAACCAGAAAGCAGTATGAATTGCTTCGGCCCAATATAAAGGACTTAACTTTTTGAAAGTTAACATAGATCATGCCATTCCTAACAAGGTATGATTCATTCGTTCTACTACTCCATTTTTCTGCGGAGTGTAGAAATTGGTAAGATGTTGTTTTATGCCGTTATCCATGAAATATTTTTTGAATTCATTTAAAGTGAATTCTCTGCCATTGTCTATTCTAAGAGTGCCAATATTCTCCTTTACTTCATTTTCAATAAGCTGACAAAATTTTTTGAACTTTTCAAATGCTTCTGACTTTTGCCTCAAGAAATAAACGCAAGTCATCCTGCTAAAATCATAAAAAAGAGTAAGAAATATCTGCAAATTTAGAGCGAAGTTGGAAAGTGTCCAAAAATATCACTGTGAACCAACTGCAAATGCCTGTTTGTGCACCATGAACTTGTAGCAAAAGTCTCTCGATGTTGTTTTCCAAAAATGCAAGATTCACACTTTGCATTTTCCCTTTTGAAGGTTGGAAGTCCTTTAACCATTCCTTGTTTTTGTAATTGAGAGAGACTGTCAAAGCTGAAATGGCCATATCTTACATGCCATAATCTGATCGGAGAAATATCTATACTTTCTGCTCCTGCAAAGTCAGAATTTCTTGGAATAATTGTCCCTTTCATCCTTAATAGTTTTCCATATTCATAACCTGTCATCACTATTTTCATGTTTTGTTTGACTGAGTTGATTTTAACTAATCCATCTTCCATAATCACCGTATGTCCTGCTTGTCGAATCATGACTAAAGATAACAATTTTTTCTTGAATGTTGGGACATACCATACATTTGAAATCATTCTTTCTCCAATGCCTGGTAAACAAACTTTAACTACACCTTTGCCTAAAGGAGTATGTTTTTTTTTATCTGCAAGATAGATTTAATTTAGATGACATTCTTTGAAACTCCAAAAGAAGTCACGTCAAAATGTCATGTGTTGAGTTGTGCCTATATCCAGAATCCATGCATGTTCCTAATCACTTCTAAGAAAGCTTGAAACCTATAAAGTTGTTACTTCTGTGCTGGTAAAGACATATTCGTAACTATCAGGATCATCTTCATCATTTGCAAACTGTGCAGAGTTTGGATGAAACTTGTGAAACTTCTCAATAGAAGTTCTACAATCTGCCGCATAATGGCCAACCTTGTTACATCTCCTGCAAACAATTTGACTGAAATCGTTGCCTCTGCCTTGAGACTGTCCTCTACCTTAATACTGTCCTTAGCCTCTGCTTTGGCCTCTGCTTTGAGTTTGTCCTCTTCCTGGACTTTGTCCTCTACCTTGATGATATCCTCTATTTTGATTGTTGCCTCTTCATTGAAAATTTCTCTTGCCTGAATTGTAGCCACTATTGAAATTGTTTCCTCTGCTTTGACTATGACCACGACCTTGGGCTGCTTGATTTTGATTGAAATTTCCTCTTCCTCTGTTTCTTGAACTATTAGCTGAGGAGTTACTTGAGCTGGCTTCAGTGAAGAAGAAATCTTCTCCAATATGTTTCTTCTTCCCAGAGGTTTTATCATGTTGAGCTAACATGTCACTCAATTCATCAAACTTTATCTTCTCTAACTTTCCAGTAACTTGCAAAGTTTCAAAAATATGTGTATATGATGATGGAAATCCAACAATTATAATCTTGGTCAAGAAGCTTTCATCAAAAACTTGAAAACCAATATTTATTATTTCTTACTTGATATTTTTAAGTCGTGAAATATACTCAAGGACATCACCACCTTCAGTTAATTTCTGTTGAAGAAATTTTAATTGAAGATCAACCTTCTTTGATTCAGGTTGTGTATCAAAGAGATATTTGAATTTATGTAAAGCAGTCCATGCATCTGAGGAATTTTCAATATGTATGTACATTTCGTTATTAAGTAAATCTTTTATAAGAGCTAATGCTTTGACATCTTTTACTTCCCATTTTGCAAGTGAAGCTGCATCTATTGATTTATTTGGCTTAATATTGCCATCAAAAATTTCATGCCACAATTCATTATATATGAGAGTGCTTTCGATTAGAAATTTCCATTTCTTAAAATATTTCACTCCTTCTAGCTTATAAGATTCAGAGAACAGATTAATTAACTTATACATTGTAGTGTTGAAGCAGTGCACCAAAAGAATCAAGCACAAAAAAATGAGCAACTCGTGACACGAAACACGCCACACAAAGACGACACATGCCACGCAAAAAAAAAATGATCTATCGGGGCTTAGCCTTGACCCTCATATAGTCGTTGAAAAAAAAGGAGAAAAATGACTGAGCTTTGCACTTGGCTCTAGTCAATTTCTCGTTGAGTATTTACAATGAAATATTTGCTAAATTTGACAATTCCTTTACAATTTTCTTTTTAAAAAAACATTCTACCCCCCCTAAAAGTAAAAAAGTACTTTGAGTTACAATATCATTCGTTTCTCCAAACAAAATGACAAAATTTCAATTTTCTTCTTTATAACTCCAATTAAAAAAATTAAAAAATTCACTCCTTATCTTTCCCAAATCACTCTTTAAAGAGTGAGCTTATTTCCTTCATAAAAATGTAATTTATTTTCCACTAGCTATCAATTTAACATGTTCTTCTTCAAAATTTCATCAATTACATACAATTCAATCCAGTCGATGCTTATTAATCTGGAAAAAAAACACCTCTCCATAGGAATGGAGTTATACCCTCTACACTAGTTCATACAGTTTCATACATTTATTAAGTAAATGCACAAATTCTGATTCTCAAACGTAGTGAAAAATGTGGATATTGTAAGATGTATAGGTTGGGATATAAATTCTTTACTTCTGGTTGATGCCTCCACTCAACAACATCGATGGAAATCCTTTTCAAATATTTGAATCATGCAAAAGATATTGGTTTAAACAATGCGTTGATCATCATACACCCATAGCATTCCAAACGCTGCCCATACCTTCATGGTGGTAGCGTTCTACTTGTATCTCAACTCCTACAGTGTTGGGTCTATCACTTATATGGCATTATCATTTACCAATTCAAATACCACGACTTTAAATCTGCTACAAAACATTATGACTTTCATTCTTCCTCCAAAATATTACGGATTTCATTGATGCCTCTGTCCGGAGATCGGTCTTGCAAACAGTTGATTGCTATGATTTTTCTCAGTATGGCCTCTGCGCTCCCGTTTGCTTACATACCTTCGATGGTTGAGTGCTACCTGTATAAGATGGTTTGATTTTCTTCACGAAATCTGCAATACTCTCAACGAGCATGAAAGCTCTATTCTGCACCACTTTAAAATAAATCTCTACGTTGGTTCATCCACATGAAGTTTTTGCGTTAGTTAGCTTTAGTGCTAACAGTAACGCTTTTAACAAGCTTAAGCTTGGACTTCGATCCGCTTGGAAATGTCTGCGAGTGGCTGGTGGATCTTTTCATGAACAAGCAATTCAATGGGAAGAAAAACTGTAGAAAGATATCGACAAGAAGCTTGCAGAAAATTGAATTTTAAAAACAAACTGAATCTTAATAAAAAATTGATTTTCAAATTATAACCAATAAATTTCTTTTCCTTGAAGCATTGACAAGATTGCATACCAATTCATCCTTTAGAAGAATTTTCCAAAAGTCTGCAAAGCTGAAATCTTCACCTTCACATCATCTGCATTACTGGTGGCTCTGATACCACATTAATGGAAGAAGTGTCCTTAGACACATAATTTTATTAACAATGGAAAAGAAATTACATAAAAAGTTGCAGGATTTTAAAAACGTAAACTTCTACTAAATTTGAAATTAGGAGACTAAGCTATTTATAAGCTATATGTCCTAGCTTAATTTGGTTATGGATCACTTGAAAAAATAACAAGTTTCCATTTACAATAAATGATCTTCTATCCAATCTACTAACTTTATTCCTATTTTAGAGCCTAAGATACGACTCAATTCTAGAGTCCTATCTTCGGTAACTATATTCTATTTGTAAGTGTCTCTTAATATTTATTAAATATTAGAATTTAATAAATATTTTTTTTCTCTAATATTTATTAAATATTCTAATTTAATAAATATTTTATCCTAACTTTACATTAATATATTTGGATCATCTAAAATTTTTGTTTCCCTTGTTTAGATCCTTCATGTCACTCTTGGAAACTATAACAAAGATCTATAATTTCTTTCTTCTCAAGCTTCTGTTGCAGAAATCTATAATTTATATCCAACTCCATATTTGATAACGAAGGAATATAATTTCTTTTATCTCATTCCATTTTCCTTTTATTCTTATATATATTTACATCCTAAAATTCTAGGCTTTCTAGAATCACTACTTTGACTTTCTTAACTTAGTTCAAAGTATAATTAGATTATATTTTCTTACACAAATCTATTCTCTTATAATTCATGAAAACCCCTCTTGTAAAAATATCCTTAGTCTCTTATACTCTCTATTTTCCCTCCACACATGTAGTGTACATATATAATTTTTTATAATTACATTAGAAATTTTTCTTTGTATATCCCAATTATGATACTTCAATTAATTCAGGTATTTTGTGCAATTTATTTCCAGAACAAATTTTATTTTAGTTAATTGCATTCTAAAGCATATATATCCAATATGTGCAACATTTTCCATCAATACACATAGAAAAGATACTTTTAATGAATAGTAAACTGGAAATTAAAAAACACGTACCACACATTTCGAGATTAGCTTCTAAGATCTCATGGGAAGGAAAAAGAGGCAATCGATTCCAAGACTTGAGAATATTTTTCTACAATATAAATATTTTTGTTGTTTTCTTGGATCACTCAATGCTCATCCTCCTTAAAATAGGGAGTTTCGGTCTCTGTATAATTATGTGTTAGTACTACATTGAGGTCTCTGATTTGTCTACACACATCTCTTTACTTCTGGTTTTTTGGTTATGTATGTGTACTCCTTTCGATGTATAGGGAAGATATTTCATGAACAACACCTGATATGCATTCATTCTTTGAAATTTTATCACTGTTAGCGTCTCTTCGGTGCCTCCTAGCCATACAATTCTGTGTTAGTATTACATCGAGGTGTTTGATCTATTTGCACGAATCTCTTTACTTCTGGTTGTATGGTTATGTCTGTGTATTCCTTTCGATGTACAGGGAAGATATTTCATGATCAATACCTAATATGAATTCATTCTTTGAATTTTTGTCACTGTTAGGGTCCCTTTGTTACCTCCCAGACATATAATTATGTGTTAGTACTACATCGAGGTCTCTGATATATCTGCATGGATCTCTTTACTTCTGGTTGTTTGGTTATGTATGCATATTCCTTTCGATGTACAGGGAATATATTTCATGATCAATACATGATATGCATTCATTATTTGAATTGTTATCATTGTTAGGGTCCCTTCAGTACCTCCCAGCCTCTTTTAAGAGCTCTAGCGAATAGTCTCCATTCGTGTAATTTGAAAGAGAGATAAAATATATTTGTTGTCAGTCTCCATTCTTGTAGTTTTAAAGTAGTTATTTCGAACATGAAAAGTCTTGATCAACATCTAGATGCCATTATAGCATATGAATAAATACTTATTGGTCTTAGAAATAATATATATGTTTTTTTTTGTTATCTACCGAAGTAATCTTAGTATTCAACAAATTATAAAATAGAAGAGAAAAACACCTCAAAGAAACTCACAATGAATTTAGCAACAAAATTAACAAAAATTTACACATAATTCATCAACAGAATGAATAGAAATTGACACAGAGAATTCAACAACTCAGAATTCTTGTCATATTTAAAACAGCCCAATGTATTTCATTAATGTACCTAAATTTTCACCTTCCATGATGCTTCTAATCTTGTAAAATGTTAAAAGTGGAGTGTTTTATGATGTAATGGATATTAATTATCTAGATTATGTACAGTGATATTATGATAGTGTAGGTTGATGTTCAAGTTGTAAAATTATTGTACATATGAAGGATGAATGATAATACAAGCCAATAATGACATTATTATAAACTATTAAACAATCTGTTAGGTGCTAAATCATACGTCTTGTTAAGGAATGCAAGTTGAAAATTCTTTTTTAATGTTCTTAGCCTATCTATAGATGTCAAAGTAAAGGTTTGTAGATGTTATTTCTCCCATAAACTTCAAGGCAAACTAAACTTTAAGGAAAACTATGTACATGTAATTTCTTTGACAAACTGATGAAGGTGTTACTTTTGACATAAATTCATCAACCACTACAACTAGTTGTTTTAGTAAGTGCATAAAATAATTTTGTAAACCATGTACATGTCATTTCTCCCACAAACCCATCAAGGTGTGACTTTTTACATAAATTAATCAACCACTACCATTATTTGTTTAAGTGCGTGCAAACCACTACTACTTTAAGGCAAACATTTAAGTAAGTGCAAACCACTACCACTTTAAGGAAAACCGTGCACATGTGTCATTTCTCCTATACACCTGTCATTTCTCCCATAAAATTTTAGGAAAAATTTAAGGCATGTGTCATTTCTGTATCATTTCTATATTAAACTCTAGGCACTTAGGAAAACTTTAACGCATGTCATTCTAGATGTGATTTTTGTTTCTCTGTCATTTCTATATTAAAATCTAGGCACTTGGGAAAAATTTAAGGCATGCCATTTCTAGATGTGATTTCTCCAATAAAATTTAAAGAAAAATTTAAGGAAAACCATGCACATGCCATCTCTCCCACAAACTGAAGGATTTTTCCCATTAATTCAAGTCAAACTTGAAGGCCTAAAAAATGAACCTAAAGTGGTTGAAGTCACATAGGATTTTGAACTTCCATAGGATTTTAGTCTATATGTTGAGTCTTAACTTTTAAAAGTTATAAAGGCAGAGTCTGTAAAGGTGCAGGTTGCCTCTGGATCTCATGTTTTCCCAAAGGTGACATATCTAGTAAATGCCTCTACATTCAATGTCTGGAACATAAATAGAAGTTCTTCATTTTGATATCCATAAACCACTACCACTAGTTGTTTTATTAAGTCAATAAAATAAATTTTCAAACCACGTAAATGTAATTTTTCCCACAAACTAAAGGCTTTCTCTCATTAATTCAAAGCAAACTTTAAGGCCGAAAAATTGAACCTAAAAGTGGTTGAACTCTCATAGGATTTTGAACTTCCATAGGATTTTAGTTTTTCTATTGAGTGTTAACTTCTACAAGTTCTAAAGGCAGAGTATATAAAGGGCTAGATAGCCTCTAGATCTCATCTTTTCTCAAATGTGACACATCCAGTAAATTCCCCTACAGTCAATCTCTGGAAGAAAATAGAAGTTCTTCATTTTAATATCCATAAACCACTACCACTTGAAGGAAAACCTTGTACATGTGTCATTTCTCCCTTCTCCCATAAAAATTTAGGAAAAATTTAAGGAATGTGTCATTTCCATTTCATTTCTCCCATAAAATATATGGAAATTTTTCATTTCTCCAACAAACTCATAAAGGTGTGACTTTTCACATAAATTCATCAACCACTACCACTAGTTGTTTTAGTAAGTGCATAAAATAATTTTACAAACCATGTAAATGTAATTTCTCCTAGAAACTAAAGGCTTTATCTCATTAATTGAAGGAAAAATGTAAGGCCTAAAAATTGAACCTAAAGTGGATGAAATCTCATAGGATTTTGAACTTCCATAGGATTTTAGTTTGTCTATTAAGTGTTAACTTCTACAAGTTCTAAAGGTAGAGTCTGTAAAGGGCTAGGTAGCCTCTGGATCTCATCTTTTCTCAAATGTGACATATCCAGTAAATTCACCTACAGTCAATCCCCCGATAATAAATCTTTGGAACTGATCTAAATAGAAGTTCTTCATTTTAACATCCATAAACCACTACCACTTTAGGGCAAACAGTGTACATGTGTCATTTCTCCCATACACGTGTCATTTCTCCCATAAAATTTAATGCATGTCTCATTTCTATGTCATTTATATGTATTTTTTATGTCTTTCTCCCATAAACTATAAGGAAATGTCATTTATCCCATATATTATAAGGCAAACTGTAAGGAAAACCATGTACATGTCATTTATCTCTTAAACTCTACACAAGGAAAAATTTAAGGCATGTCATTTATAGATGTGATTTCTCCCATGAACTTAAGGAAAAATTTAAGGCAAACCATGCACATGCCATTTCTCCCAGGAAAACTTTACGACCTAAAAATTGAACCTAAAGTGGCTGAACTTCCATAGGATTTTAGTCTGCCTATTGAGTGTTAACTTCTACAAGTTCTAAAGGCAGATTCTGTAAAGGGAAAGATATCCTCTAGATCCCATCTTTTCTCAAAGGTGACATATCCAGTAAATTCCCCTAAAGATAATCTCTAGAATATAAATAGAAGTTATTCATTTTAACATCCATAATCCACTACCACTTTAAGGCAATCCTTGTACATGTGTCATTTCTCCCTTCTCCCATAAAATTTCAGGAAAACTTTAATGCATGTGTCATTTCTATTTCATTTCTCCATAAATTATAAGGCAATTTGTCAGTTCTCCCACAAACTCATAAAGGTGTGAATTTTGACATAAATTCATCAACCACCACCACTAGTTGTTTTAGTAAATACATAAAATAATTTTGCAAACCTTGTAAATTCTCTCACAAACTAAATCCTTTCTCCCATTAATTCAAGGAAAACTTTAAGGCCTAAAAACTAAGCCTAAAGTAGTTGAACTTCCATAAGATAGGATCCCCCAAACTTAAGGCTTTCCCCCATTAATTCAAGGAAAACTTTAAGTGCTAAAAACTAAACCTAAAGTGGTTGAACTTTGATAGGATTTTAGTTTGTTTGTTGAGTCTTAAATTCTACCAGTTCTAAAGGAGTTTGTAAAGGGCCAGGTAGCCTCTACATCTCATCCTTTCTTAAGGCATGTAAATGGCTAGGTAGCCTCTAGATCTCATCCATTCTTATGGCATGTCATTTCTAGATGTGATTTTTTCCACAGATTTTAAGGAAAACTTTAAGGAAAACCATACATGAACCATGTATATGTGTCATAAATATCCCTTAAACTCTAGGCAATTCAATATTTAACACATCTCATTTCTAGATGTGAATTCCACCATAAAATTTAAGTCAAACTTTAAGATAAACCATGCACATGTCATTTATCTCATGCACATGTGTCATTTCTGCCATGCATTTGCAATAAATGTTAATTTAATATATTTTATTGATTTTTTTTTTTAGGGATAAATAAACCCACTAAATATGGTTGAAAAATGGACATTATGCATAGATGTTTCTTGCTATCCCAATCTAGGGAAGGAAATGTTAAATATGTTCTTTCTAATATTGCGACTAGCAAGGTTGTCCAAAGGAAAGTGAATATACCGGGAAGAACAAAAAACAATGAGGGATGTTATATTTCATTGATAGAATACTTGGGAACAACTAGGGAGTATGGATCAAATGGAATTGTAGTTTTCACCAATTCTGAACTTGTGTGCAATCAGATGAAAGGCATGCACCAATTTATGAAGGAGAGGCTAAAAAAACTGCATGGAAAGGCAAATAATATTATTAGCCACTTTCAATTTTTTAGTATAAGACATTGTACAAATGTTAATAAGATGTTTGTTTATCTATTGTGTGGGGCAATGCCAATTCAGGATTCATCTATAAAATATGAATTAATAGATGAATTATAATTATACGGGCCAATGCCAATGCAAGGTTCATCTCTCAAAGATGAATTATTTTTGAGACACTCTTCTTCAAAAATTTAAGACTCATCTCTCAAAGGTGAATTAGTGTTGAGACACTCTCCTTCAAAATTTATTGATGGACACTGTAACATATCTTGGTTATGTGTTATTTGTACTTATAAATGCATATTTTTTAATGAACACATGTTCTTTCAATTATATATCAAATGTGCTCCGACCACACCATGTAAAGTGCAACTTGGTGAACTTCACATTTTTATAAAATTAAAATGTGAGGACTTCAACAAATTTTCGTTTAAATGGATTTTCACGCTTCTTTTTTAGTGACCATGTGGTTTTTCCAATTTTATACCAAGTGTGCTCCTAGCATGTTTTCAATTATATACCAAGGGTGCTCCCACCATGTAAAGTGCAATTTATTGAACTTCACATTTTTATAAAAAAAATTGCTTAAATTTAGTTTCACACATCAATTAGTGCTTTGAAAGTTGTGTTTTACGTAATTTGTGTACGCTAAATTACATTAACTTTTTAAAATTTATTTTGAAATTATTTTAAATAGTAATTTAAAAAAATAATCGTAAATCTCCACTATAGATATATATATCATGGAGGATGAATGATGAAGATCAACAAAATCCCATATCTCTATGAGATAGGGGGATCAAGGATTGAGGGATGTTCATGGTATTTAAATATAATCTTAAATCTCCATACATATACATACATGTATGCACATATGGAATTTATTTTTTATCAATTTTTTGAGTTAAATTAGTTGTTAATAAGTTTCATTTTTTATTTTTTAGGAGCTAGGAGGACAAGGGTGTCTACTCCATCAATGGAGCATGCCCATGGTTCACACAATCATGGTACGGTTCATGCAATTTAATAAATGTATATGTACATGTATTTATATGAATGAAAGTATTTTTGAATTGACTATAAATTCATATTTTTTTATGAAGCTTCTCTCTCGTCTCATGAGGTTGGTGGTGGTTCACATTCCCTTGGACGGCCATCAATAATTGTTGGTGGATTGCATGAAGGTGGTGATATGTATTCCCATAGAGGCCAATCAACAGATGGTTGTGTTGGTTCTTAACCAATTGATGTTCATGCTAGTTCTTAGCTAGGTGGTTCTCGTTCTCAACAGTCTCAGGGTGGGAAAGATCCTAAACAACCATATCGAGGTGGCCATCAATTTGAATATTGTTTTCATTCAATTTGTACAAATTTGTTTACATGTGTTTTTTTAATATAAAAAATTTTATATATTGATGCAGAGGCTGAAAATACTGCTCCAAATGTTGCTAAAAAAAGACATAGGGTTGAACACGTCATTGAAGAATAAGGTTATACACCAGCCATGAATTATCCATCTGAAATTTCTGATATACCTTGGGATACAAGCATGCAAAAATGTACCTTAAAAATGTGTCAACATCTTCATGCAAAATTGAAGAGAGATCTCGTGGCTTTGACTCTACCTGTTGAGAGTTGACAAATATTGGAAATAGTTACACATTCTTAAGTGAACTAGTAGTTGTGTACCTAAATCTTGAGCCAACCATTGATAATTTTGTATAAGTGATGAAAAAAGAAAGGAAACAGTGATGGGTCCCGATAAATGGGAGGTTGTTAAACAAAGAGCCACAACAGGAATGACCAAGTATATGTTTAATTTTAAATAAGGGCCAAAAAGAAAGATGTTGAAGGTGCAATATCTCAAGCACCCTCATATAGCTCTCTATTTGTATGATAGACATCTTGCGGCCTATGGAAGACTCCCATGGAATGACAAGGTTCTGATTTATTTTTCAAAATTATTTTATGCAGAATTATTTTTTCAAATGAAACCCAATTACAATGACCTTCCCTCTAAATTTTTTGGTCCTGGGAAAGGCCGATTATGTAACCGTAGGGGCGCTAGGTGTGATGTCGAGTTGCCTTGCCCTGAGCCATGATTGGTTAGCTGACCTCTTCTTGTTGAAACTTTGTGGTCAGAGATGGATGCCACTTCTCAAATTAGTCGATAAACAAGGGAGGCCATCATTGAAAATGTTCACAGTGGTTTGGGTGGACTCGATGTTTTTCTGAATTGAAAAAGAGCACGTGAGAATGCACACGCTATTTTTTTGTATTATACAGATGAAGAGATTAACAACATGAGTGTTGAAGATCTCAAAAGATATGCAAATAATTGTCGCAACAGCTGGTAGGACCTAATTGTTCATGAGGAAGAGTGCATCGAAACGGTATGTGTTAATGTTTAGGGTTCAATTTTTTAACACATGTACAATTTGTAATAAATGCATATATATATATATATATATATATATATATATATATATATATATATATATATATTTGTATACATTAATCAAACAAAAATGTATCATTATATGTTAACAAAATTTGTAGTTGTCACGCTTGATGAATGAAGAAAATTTTAATGTCATGGTTGGAGCCTCTCGTTCAAACAATCAAGATGGGTCTCACCATCAAACATACAATCAGATGGTTCTCACCATCAAGATATGTTGGAAAATGTTAGTTTTTTTTAAGTGAACACATGATTATGTAAAATTATTTTTTATCTATTATTATATATATCGAAACATGATGAGATATTTTTAAAATAAATAATTGTGCACACATGTACATGGATAGATATAATAAAATGTTTTAACAGATTTTGATTCCATCTAATGTTTTGGGGATGGCGGTACCTTAATCTTCCTTGGGAGATGTGCCAAATCAACCATCACAACTACGAACAATTTTTCACTTTTAAGTATGTTTTTAAGTTATATATTCCACCTCAAAAAGTTCCATTAAAAAATGAGATATATCTATATCTTGAATTATTTTAAATTTTTTGAATTTTAGGTTTTTGGAGATTTTCTTTTCGTGCCACTCTTAGGAGTTCTGTCAAATCCACCAGCACAAGTATTCAATTTTTCACTTAAATATATATATGTTTTTAAGTTATAAGTTATAAATTGAATTTTAAAATTTTTATTATAAATTGAGATCTAGAGACCTTGAGTTATTTTAAATTTTTCGAATTTTAGGTTTTTGGCGATTTTCTTTTGGAGCCTCTCTTAGGAGATGTGCCAAATCCACCAGCACAAGTATTCAAATTTTCACTTAAATATATGCTTTTATGTTATAAGTTATAAATTTAAGTTCAAAAGTTTTATTATAAATTGAGATCTAGATCTTCAGTTATTTAATACTTTTAAATTTTTTGAATTTTAGGTTCCTATAGATAATTTATTTTCTCCACAGACTGTAGTGATGGAGTGTATGATGGAGATGGTAACATCCACATCATTTCAAGCATTTGAACAAGTTGTTTAACTTTTTTTTAATATTATTGAAAATAAATTTATATATGCATTCTCATTTGAAATTTTTTACTCTCTCTCTCTCTCTCTCTCTCTCTCTATATATATATATATATATATATATATTTTACATTTTACTGTTGAAGATGTTCCAGTGGGGGAAGTTTGAGTAGACGAGCAACAAATGGAGAGGGAACCTCATGGGGTATTTATGATTTTTTCTTAAATTTTGTTTTTTTTAATGAAGTCCTATATATTTTCAATCAATTTTCAAACATTAAATTTTAATGATTGTACACATTGTGTATAGGTTCCCCATGCTTCACAGGATAACTCAAGGATCGTTACTTTGCTGGGAGAGACATTAAATCCATCTATATTTGATGGATGATGCACATGCACACTTGCAATGTTATATTTTCAATAGATTTAGTATTATATTTAATTTTTTATATATAGTCTTATCCAGATGCAGTCACATATAACTTGATACTTGATACTTGGTACTTATGAGATATACAAATTTTGGACATCTTTTATTTGAACTACATTTGGTACATGTGAATATGATATAATGTTTTGTTTCTATTAGATAGATGAACTACATTTCGCATGTGAAGTAATGTTGTGATCTATAATGTTTCGTTTTTAAAACTCAAGTTTTGGACAGTTGAACTACATTTTGCATGTTAAGTAATGTTTTCTTATAATTTGTTTCGTTTTTAAAACTTAAGCTTTGGATGGTTGAACTACAATTGGCATGTGAAGTAATGTTGTGTTATATAATTTGTTTTGTTGTTAAAACTCAAGTTTTGGATGGTTGAACTACATTTGGAATGTGATTGCATGATATAATGTTTTGTTTTTATTGGATAGTTGAACTACATTTGGCATGTGAAGTATTGTTGTGATATAATTTTTTTTTTTTTTTAAACTCAAGTTTTGGATGGTTGAACTAAATTTGGCATGTGATTGTAATATATAATGTTTTGTTTTTATTGGATAATTGAACTAAATTTGGAATTTGGCATGTTTAGTAATGTTGTGATATAATGTTTTGTTTTTAAAAATAAAGTTTTGGATGGTTGAACTACATTTTCCATGTGAAGTAATGTTGTGATATAATGTTTTGTTTTTATTGGATAATTGAACTACAATTGGCATGTGAACTAATGTTGTGATATAATGTTTTTTTTTTTAAATTCAACCTATCATTTTCCAAACAAGAAAAAATTCACATCAATATATGTACATGTAGAAATGATTTAAGTACATGTTTGAATATATATGTTAAAATGATTGAAGTACAATACATATCGACACACACACACACACACACACACACAGATATATATATATATATATATATATATATATATATATATATATAAGCAATCATAATATTCTAGGTCTTGTTTGATGTGTCAAACAATCATAAAATTTTAAAATTGCATTATATAATGTATATATATCCAGTATGGGCAACATTTTTCATCAATGCACATAGAAAATCTACTTTAAGCTAATTTCATTCTAGAACATATATATCCAGTACATGCAACATTTTTCATCAATGCACATAGAAAAGCTACTTTTAGTTAATTGCATTCTAGAACATATATATCCAGTACTTGCAACATTTTTCACTAGTGCACATAGAAAATCTACTTTCAGTTAATTTCATTCTAGAACATATATATATCTAATATGTGCAACATTTTTCATCAATGCACATAGAAAAGCTACTTTTAGTTAATTGCATTCTAGAACATATATATCCAGGAGCAACATTTTTCATCAATGCACATAGAAAAGCTACTTTCAACTAATTACATTCTAGAACATATATATCCTGTGCATGCAACATTTTTCATCAATGCACATAGAAAAAATATTTTTAGTTGATACTAGTGTGCATGTACCAAAAAAATGTACATGTGCAAACACTTGCACAATTAACATAACAAGGAAGTTCAATTTTTAGTTCAGTTCTGGAAGTTCTAAAACATGAATCCAAAGAGAAGAAATTTTTGGGCAGTTCAATCAAAAAAATTCCAATGGAATTCCATCTTCAATGATCTATTCATGATCGAATTTTGACATTTTCCATTTCTTAATTTTTATTTTTTTCTTTGATTGAACCTATACCAACTTTATGCATGATGCACACACCAAGTGAATATATTGACAACTTATGACATCAGGTTCATAGTCTTCAAAGTAAACAAAATCCTCACTTTGATTAGTTTTTCTGAAAAAATAACCTTTCAGTATAATAGATCCTCTATCATACGGAAACCAATGATCATTATAGTTTTGTAATAATTTCATATTTCATTCAGTGAAATGCACCAAATAAGACTTCACATTTTCATCATTGATAGTAGGTCCAATTACAGCAAAAACATCTCTTGCACAATAAAACAAACTTACATATTTGAATTTATATCATAGTTAACATGAAAAATTAACTTTAAAATAATTTTAGTATCTATTTCTAGATCTCTATCATTTGAAATAAATTCAAATGTTACCTTCTCTAAAGAGATCTGAAACTCAATCACCATCAGATGATATTGTAGTCTCCTTTGATTGCAGTTCCTTAAACATTGCAACATACATTTTCCCCTTTGTATTTAGCTCTGTATGTTTCCAATATTTTACATAGATTTTTTTTTCACAAACATCATTGGATTCTGTGTTGTCTATGCAAACATGAAAAAAAAAAGAATATTTTCATTTATCCAATGCAAACACGTTTTTGGAAAACTTTGTTTTAATTGAATGCAATTTTCGAGTCTCTTCTATTGTTTTAATGTCATTTCCAATCAGTCTATCTACATCTTCGATCCCAATATGCCAAAAAAACCTATATGGAAAATTCAAAGAAGAATCTAAATATGATATCAAAATACCATCAAAGATAATCATTGTGATAAATGTACACTATTTAAAATTGGATATCCAATAGAAATTAAATGAATTTACCTTCGCACTTCCCTTGATCGATTAGTCTCATGGCTTAGTGCAGAGATTCACCATTGAACAAATTATTTAGCATCCACAAGTCGGTTTGCAGAGAGGTCCATTTGATATCTTCGAAGTGCTCATTTTATGCATGCCCTTGCACCATCATGTTCTCCATTTTCATGACCAGTCTCAAATAAATTCCAACAATTTTTAATGTATGTTTTCTTATGAAGACAACACAACCAAAAGAATGATCGTGAAGATTTGAATTGACATGTGCATCCATCTGACCATATCCAATGTTCATGGAATTTTGTTCCATAACTTTTCACGGAGTCATAAATCTTTCCAAAACAGTCTTGTACAACATATGTATCAAGTGTATGATCGTCACTGATATAAAAGTGATATTCTTTAATAACATGTCGATTTTCACTGGTGATTTCTATATGATCAAACTTTTCTTTAACACGTCTATATAGAATATGTACGAGCATGGAGACTTATGATAGTATTCATTATTAATTTCTTTTTGTGGAACAAATGTGTAGTTTTCTATAAAATCAATTACTAAAAAAATGGTACTTGGCGGAAAAAATTCACGGGATTTTTTGAATTGCAAGTCCTACCATTGAGATCTATCAGAATGCTTGGTGTATTTATAAATTTCTACCTCAAAATTTCTTAGAAAATCTATCACTATAATTTCTTCTTCTTGTAACTCAATTCTTTTAGCACTATTTGAACGTTGAATCGATGTACGGATATATTCATATCTATTCCATTTCACTTTTATGTTGGAAAATGATTGATCATTTATATTAGTACGATATTTGTTTTGAAATTTAGTCAAATTCCCACAATCATCGCACTTTTTACCACCAACACATTTCTTTTCATAAAATAATTCATCGCTTTCTCTTCCACATAGAATTTGAGATATGAAATCACGGATAGTGGAAGGAGGACGCGAATATTTCCAAAATGTTCTACCAAAATTAAGGAATGTGTCATAATATAACTAAAATTCCACATGATAATGACAACAACAAGTGTCGCGTACGGTGATATGTTTTACATACCATGGTTTTTGTTGAAAAGAATCACTGATTGAGACATCAATTTCATGATTATGTTCCTTAAAAAATTTCAACAACTCTACCTGACTGGTGTTCAATAAATGCTTTGGATGTGTTTCATACTGATTTCATGCTATTATTCTTCGCATCGCATCCCTTGAATTTGGTGAACACGTGAATTTTTCTTCCAACATTCATATATTATTTTTTTAACATTTTCTCCAAGTCTATCTTTGTATGGTTTCCTACAAATAGCTCTCCAACAAGCAAGTTCATCATTTACATCTATTTGCAACCAAAATTTCCTATGTTTGTGCAAAGTTTTTCGTGAGGTTCCTAATGCTCGTTCCATAGATTTTTCCAAGAGATTATCTTTAGTACTTGATGAAACCACTACCATATTTATTTCTCTATGTACAAATGAAACATTTTCTGTCTAGATCTTCTAATTGATTTATAGCACTATTTATATTTTGTATCATATTTTCCTTCTTCTTTTTTACTTTTTGTTGATTTTAGAATATCCAATAAATTCGTAGCTTCTTTTAACTTCCTTAATAATAGGAGACGTTTCAACAATTGGGCTTGAACTGCCACATTTCATTTTATGAAGTACGTATGAAAAATGTGTTTCACATGATATCATATAACATGGTCATCTCTTTTATCTCCATATGTGTGAGTGTCAACATTTTCTAACATATCATCATCGACATTGATTTCATCTGTACATATTTTAATTAATAGAACATAATAAGTTTACATATTCAATAAATAACTAAATTAATAAATTTGTATAATTTCAATAATATATATATATATATATATATATATATATATATATATATATATAGATAGATATACCTTGTGATTCTATTTATTCACTTGAATTTCTTTCAACATTTTCACCATATTCAATCATTGGTTCAATATCTCTTTCACTTTCTCTTTCAAACTTTTGTATCTCATCATCAATGTTTTGATGAATATCTCTCTCTCTTTACATTGAAAAATATTTTTCAAATTAGATCATCAAATAAAAGTCAAGTTTCACATTTTACATTAGGAAAATTTTAAATATAAAATTCATAATATTTACATTTACATACCTACTTCAACTTCTAGTTGAGGTTGATTTTCCTTTTCAATATTTGAGAGTGCTTCTCTCCTCCTTTTGCGAGATTCCCTCCCCTCTTCTCTATTTTCCTTAGGGTATTTTTTTCGATCATATTTTCTCATGAAATTCCTTCGATTTCCCATGATAATAGAGTATGAAGTTCAAAAAATTTCCTTCAAAAATTTACACAAAAACTCATTAAAAAAAAAATCACAAAAGATTTAATTTAAAAAGAAAACTGATTTTAAATTTTGTTTCAAAAAATACATACTTCAATCCAAAACACTTAATTTAAAATATCCAAGAAAAAAATGTCTTATAAAATGAAACGAAGCTCAAAATATTTCCTTCCAAGTCCTGCAAAAAAAATTCATTTAAAAAGTTAGACAAGAGCTCATTTTAAAAAATCATTATCAAATATTTACTTCAACCCAAAACACATACTCTAAAAAAATGTCACTTCAGAAAATACCACCAAAA
This sequence comes from Pinus albicaulis, assembly GCA_034641835.2. NCBI lineage: Eukaryota > Viridiplantae > Streptophyta > Pinopsida > Pinales > Pinaceae > Pinus > Pinus albicaulis. The sequence goes on from CM076582.1 coordinate 938,830,924, forward strand.
AATGTCCACCGAAAATTAAGCCCAACTTCTTAAAAAATTCCACCTTAAAAAATACCTCCAAAAAGCCTCTAAAAAAATGTCACTTTAAAAAATACCTCCAAAAAATGTCCTTTGAATATTAAGCCTAAAAAGAGTCCTTTCGAAGTTAAGTCCAGAAAAATATCTTTTGGAAATTAAGCCCAAAAACCTCTAAAAAAAAAATACATCCCAAAAAATGTCCTTTGAAAATTAAGCCCCAAACCTCTAAAAGCAATGAAAATTTAGCCCAAAACTTCTAAAAACAAAATACCTTAAAACAAGAAAATGTGTTTTGGAAATTAAGCCAAAAAAACTCTAAAAACAAAATACATCCAAAAAAATGTCCTTTGAAAATTAAGCCCAAAACCTCTAAAAAAAAATTAAAATTAAGCCCAAAATGTCTAAAAACAAAATACCTTAAAAAAAATGAAAATTAAGCTCAAAACTTCTAAAAACAAAACACCCAAAAAAAAAAATTGAAAATTAAGCCCAAAACCTCTAAAAACAAAATATGTTAAAAAAAATGAAGCCAAGAAAACATCAAAAAAATGTATCACATACCTCCAAGAAATGCCCTTTCAATGTTATGCCAAAAAGTCCTTAAACCCAAAAAAAATCCTTTGCAAAATCAAACCTTTGCAAAATTAGACCAAATGAAGAAATCTACATCCATGCCATTTATATGGTTGTGAAAATAAGATGGTGTTATAATTTTATATAAAAACATGATGGATTAATCTTTAGGTTTGGAAAAATATCAAAAAAGAGATACTTTAAAATTGTGACTGAGTGATCTAAAATAGCTGAGGCCCAAAATGGCCGGATACTAGAGAAAGGTAGATACTACTGCACACTTAACTACGACATATCTAAAGAATTGAAGTTAATGACATGGATGAAAGAATACGTAGGATTATTAGACACTAGAGGTTACAATATAAAATTGTTCAACTAATTCATCCACAAATTATAGACAGATTCACCCACACAAATTCATAAATGCAGCTGCCTGCTAGAACAATACTAGACATCTCCAATTCAGGAGAGGGATGTCAATTCAAATTCTTATATTCTGCTTTTTGTTGGCACAACTAGAACCTCTAATTATCAGTCCGCACGCATGTTGGAGTAACTAAAATCTTTTTTCTGAGGAATTTTTAGGTAAGGAATCCCAAATCAATGGCAATTTTTAAGCCTCTCAACCATGTTGAAAGTCGAACTGCTAGGCAAGGAAGTCAATGTCAAATTTCATGGTTCCTTATTGCTACTGCAAATGGAGTGACAGTATGATATCGAAATGCATAACTTGTACATCGATATATGATAACAGACACCTCATCAACACAATATCATTTTCTATTCTCTGGCTTACTGACATGGTATTTTACAGGAAATAAAATGATTTATTTCCATTTTATATAAAATCTAGTAATTGTACATAAATAAAATGATTTATATTCATTTTACATAAAATCTAGTAATTGTACTTTATAAGGTTTATGATTTTAATTTAGTTTTACAACCAATTTAAATCCTGAATGTTTTGACTTTGGCATATATTGATGTAATTTACTTCTCAATTTATGACCAAAATTAATAAATCTATATGTTCATAAATCACAGTTAATAAATCTATCTATAAAAGTTAACAAATAAATGTTCATAAATCCATCTATCCTATTCTAATCTATGTGACCACGCATACTGATTGTAGTCAAACCTAATAAATTTATATCGAATTCAACAAATCTTATTAAATAATTTTTTCATGTGCTTGTTGAAAATATATTTCCGTCCCTTTTTATTTGTTTTTATCATTCAGTGGTTGACTGAAAAGCAATCTTTTGTTTTGTATTCTCAATTTACTCACCCGTTATATTGTTACATTCATTGCACTAATTTTTTTTTCTCAGTCACTAATTTATTCAATCATTACAGTGTTTTCTCCTTGTTGTTAAATAGAATATGTATCATTAATTTTTTAAAACCTTATCATCACTAGAAGGATTAGTATCATTGTAATATGGATTTGGAGGGGTGATCTCTTAGCCTTAGCCCTATTTGACATCATTTGGATAACACAAATGCATGCAAGTGAATTAGTGCATTGGATTCTTTTACATGGCATGGATTAGGGGGATATAGCACTCCTTTATTCCTCTAGTTCAAGTTTAGTATGTGGCATATAGAACTCCTTTACCTTCAACATAAAGCTAAAGCTTTGTAATTGTTTGGAAAAAAATAATCATCACAAAATACAACACGATGCACTATGAAACATAATTTTATCTGATTTTCAACTTTCTTCCGATTGTGAATAGGATTACATTGAAAAAGTAATGTTGGACCAAATACTTGCGTTACTTAGAAAATGATGCAAAAATTATCCAATAGTTTCTTTACCAGGAACACTCGTTACTTTAAAGATAATGAACCAAATCACTAATTCATTGAATATGTATTCCCAGATATGCTTCCTCCCTCCTATGCACCGCTTCGAGTAAACTTTTCAAGAGCATGTAACAATTTCTTCACCATAGTCAACCAAATTACACATTAAGTGAATGCATTTTAAATCTCTATTTTGGAAGACCTAGCTCTATTTAAAAAAGAGTAAAACCATTTGCAACAAAGGAATTCCACTAAAGTCAACAAAATTCTTCTAATAAACTAAATTCTTATTAATTAAAATATAAAAACAATCAACCCTTCATATAGTTATATCTTAAAAATTTTAAACCCTTTATATAGTTATATCTTAAAAATTTTAAGCCAAATGAATAAACTATCTAGTCTTTCTATGACCTTCATCTTGTCAACATCACCATTAGTAATACAATCTATAGAAATTCCACAACATCCAATACCTTAAATAATCTACTATACTTACATGACAACCTTATTTTCCAATTAATATCCACCTCACAATTTTTTTTTATCAAAATTATTAATCCATGAAAATGATAAATTAAAATAATGAAAAAATATAAATAATAATGGATTTATGTAAGATAAAGAGGGAAATATATATTAAGAATTTTTTTTAAATTGTTTTAATTTAAGTTTTCTTGTTTTAAATATTTTTCATTGTTCACAAATCAAAGATTGCGAAATTTTTTCAAAGTAGTTATGTAATTTTATTTTTTTTAATTAAGTTGGTTTATTAAAAAAATATCAAATAAAGAAGTGTGATAATATCTCCATCAATGTTTCTTCTCTTTCATTTAGCTTCTTATAAGGTTCCATTGAGTTTCTTCTTGACAGCTTCATTCCATTCTAATTTGTGCTTTGTAGTTCTACACTTTTTTAGTTGTGAAAGAAGTTTCACTATACTTTTTTGGGCATGTGGTATTGACATGCCATGGTATCCTAACCAAACCTATTTAGATTAAGAATCTCTAAATTAAAGTGAGAATAAATTTTCATGGTTAATAATCTCTTTACATGTTTTTTTAAATAAATATATGTTTTATTTTATATCAATTGTTTTTATAAAGAATAATAATATTAATTTAAAATAAAGTATTAGTTTACATTCCATATTGGGGTGAGTAGTGGCCTAAGATATCCTATGGGATCTGATCCTAGTCTGTAATGTGAGATGATCAATGTTATTGAATTAAGGGGGTGGCAAGGCCACCCCCATACATGCAACTACATGTGTAGAGATAATTCTCGGAGTTTGGCGATTTTAGTCATTCTAATTTGAGTATGGTATAGTTTGAATCTCGTAACTTCTATTTAAATTTGAAAGGTGACACCGAGGTTGATTCATTAGTTTGGCATGCAAGTGGTGAGGAGGATGAGTGGCTGCATGTGGAGGATTAAGTCCTCTAAAAGGCCTCCAAAGTTTAGTTGTGGAATTTGGTCCCTCTTTTGTGTGTATGTTAATTACACACATTATATTATCCTTAAATATTGTTATATTCTTGTTGCACTTCAGAATTCATAATTCAACCTATATTCTCATTATGACTCTCGATCTATCGAAATTTTTCTTTCCATGGCATATTTCTTAGGAATTTATGGGAGAAAATAATTTTTTGCATTTTTTTCATTCTGTCATTAGCATGAGTATTGAGTGAGTATATTTCTATGTTTTTAGCTTAAATATCATATAAATTCATCTAATGGTTGTAATTTTGACCTCTTAAGTCATCTCCCTATCACTAAAATCATAGGTATGGTTTATTTCTATGGGTTGGAAAGACTTAGTTGTTGTCTTTGGTTGAATGTTCATATCTTCCTCACTCTCTAGGTCCATTTTCCCCTCATAATTTACATATGTCACCTTGGTTTACTATTTTTTTCCTTGTAATTGAGGTAGTTGGCAATATTGAGGGTCCTCCAACCTAGAAGGGGATTGTGGTTCACTAAGTTCTCTATCATCCGTTCGAGTCTCATACTATTGCGGTGTGTCAAATTTGGGGAAGGAAAGGGTTTTTTTTGCTCAAAGTGGGGTTTCGAGTCTAGATATAATTAACCACCATATATGGCATTCCTGGTCTTACTATCGAGTGGGGTGGAAATTTTTTTTTTTATCTGATACCTCCTATTTCATATCGCCTTCAAGATAATTAAGCCTAAAACTAAAATTAGCGGTTTCTAAAAAAATAGCGTTTTGTTCTCCCCTATAGATTTCAACCTCATATTTGTGTCTAAAGAAAAAATACCATCATTTGATAGACACAACAAATTCAAAAGTATGGTCAAGTCATCATTAAGTTTATGACAATTGAAAGACATGCCTCAAGGAGATAAAGATCAATATTTGCTAGCTATTAGTAGCCATTTTTATATTTATGTAATTTAATTTCTTGAAAATTAATTAAATTTTTTGGGCAGTGCAACAACACCAAGGGTGGTTTTGATGCGAAGGGGGATTTCCACTAGAAATATCTTGTGTCCTCTTGTTCATTATTATTTGGTTGTTTTTATGGTTCTTGTGTGTTTTTATATATGATCTAATATATTTATGGGTTAATGTATGTTGTGACTCAGTAATCAGAAAAAGAATAAAGTATTAAATATTAATAAAACATATCATTATTGATTCACCCACCCCCCCCCCCCCAGTAGTGATCACATTTCCATCAACTAGTATCAGGGTGGATTTCTCTCAATGAAGACTGATCACTTCAGGGTAGATCGTGAGAACATGGACAAGAAGAAGAGGAGAGAGTATCATAAGAATAAGGTTTTCAATCATGCCAAAAATGTTGCAAAAGCTATAATTTATTTTCTCCCGTGAAAAGGTATGACAGGAAGTGTTTTTACTCATCAATATCTAGTTCCTTGTTGTTTATATAGTGATGATGATTTTGGGTTAATTGAATAAGATGATAATAATATTTTTGAAGTTGATTCCTTAGGACACGAGGAAGATGTATTTCCAGTGTAAGAATGCTAGAATGAAGAGCATAGGATATTAGTGACCCAAGAAGCCAAAAGCAAAGCTTAAACAAGATTGATTGAGAAACTCACATTGGAAAATGATAATAATTTGAATAAACTTCTTCAAATTCATGATGAGAGAAAAAAATTATGATCTTGAAAATCAGTTGGAGAAAGTAATGAAAAATAAAGAGGATATTGGCACCCAATTCAAAGATTAGATTAACAATTGTGACAATCTAAAAGTCGAAATAGAAGAAAGAAAATATAGTTTATAGAGCGAATATTGGGTAACATTTGTAGAACCTAAAGGAAGAATTTCTAGTATAAATAAAGGAATTTGACATCAAAATTGAGAGCCAAGAATGTGCCAATGAAAAATATGAGAAATGTACGGTATTTTCGCTGTCAGAATTTTTTTGCACATTTTATACAATTGGAGAAAAAAAAGGGCAAATAATTTTAAGTAAACCAAGAAGCCAAACGAGGAGAAACATTAAATATTCAGTAAAGGAAGAGAAATCCCATCGTTTTTCGCGTATAAAATTTTATTTTATGGGCATTGGTGCTGATGTAATTATTTTTTTCATAAAGGTGTTGACTGTAGGTTCTATAGAGTAAGGAGTAGAAATCATATCGCTAAAAGAGCTTAACCATTTCCACAATTTCTTGGACAAATTAGATGTTATGTTTGTGATAATGTGGGCCATAAGGTGGAGGATTGGAATCTTACAATGTGTTATAGGAAATCTAATTAGAGGGATAAATTCATGCAAGGAAAACCACAAAAGAAAAAGGAAGGTGATTTGCATGTTAAAGTTCAACATATAAAAATATGGAGGAGAAAGGAGAAGCCAAATAATCCCACTAAAAACTTAGGCCTTCATGGTATCAGACATGAAAAATGGATTCATTATATGTTACATGCAGATCATTAGAGGTGCCTCCATATTGGATATCTTGTATGAGAATTTTGTTGCCGGTGGTGGTGATGAATTTGTAGCACTGACAGTTGTTGTCGCAGGGCATCATTTAGAGATGGCTCATATGCAGGGGGCAAATCTTGGTATATTTATGGAAACATGGATCAATGATTGGAGATGATAAAAGGAGTTTTCTTTAAATAATTTTGTTATGCCATGCATTTATCTAACTTTGGTGTTTCCAGGAGTATGGTCATCCACATTGTGGTTGCTAATGGCATATCATTAGAGCTAATGATGGGTCATGATTGTTGATCATTTTATCTATCAATAGAGGTTTTTATTATTTTCATATACTAATATTCATGTGGCAACTAGATGGTGTTGGTTTGGTCACTATGGAACATAAAATCAAGAGCATGCATTATGGATGAAACTCCTAGGGTTTGTGTGGCATGTTTGATTATTGATTACTTTGAGAGAATATGGTTATTGTTTCTAAGGTTTGATTAGATTGGACACATGTGACATTATGCTATATCCATCATGATTTTTGGTTGTTTTTTCATCGGTCACAAATTTTTCATGATTACTCACCCATGTCTTATTCATTGGCACCTTTGAGGAGAATAATTACTATCATTATGCTTGCGTTTCTTATGCTATATATTTAGGATTGAATAAGATATGATGACTATTTCTATGGATATTGATAAGTCTTGTGCTACCATTTACATTGTAGTTGAATATTTCTTACTTCTTAACAATATTGTTCAAAATATGCTTATGTGATTGCTTTTATTCATGGTGATATGACGAACATTATTTCGACGGTATGTTGATCAAATTTTTTACCTTATATTACTAAGACTTGGTGCCATTACAGTTGAGGCTTGTGTTGATTTAGGTACCTTATGAGAGGAGATGTGTTTCCTTCTTTTATTCCTTGATGGGAGCATAGATGTTGCTGGTATAGTATGGAGTTATGTGTTTCTCATTTGTTGTCATGGATATATATATATGTTACTGCTACTTTTTATCATACATTTTTTGTTGATTATTTATTGTTTCAATAACAACATTTGTTACTAGAGGATGTTGTTTATAATACAGATGGAACTATTTCATGCAAGAGGATGGTTGTGTGCATAATGACGATGTACATTATATTGTTCGGAGTGCACACATTCCTAGTCTTTCATCATTTTTTTGTTGATATAAGTGTCTTATAACAATGGTATAAAATCTCGGTTGAGTGTTATGCAATGTGTAGGCCAATGGATCATGTCAAGTTTGTGTTATTATATGTTTCTAATGCTAGTAAAACCATGATTTGGCTAGTGAATGCCATAGTATATCCTTCTTACAAGCTTGTATTCATTTTTCAGCCATGTAGTTAGAGAGATAATATTTGGTGTCTGGTATGCATTGATGAGGAATGGACAAAAAATACATATGGCCTTATGGATGTTGTTATTTTAGCCTTTTATTACATTTCATATTTTCATTTATATGCTATGTTATCAACCAACTCCAAAAATAGAAGAAAAGAGATATCAACGCTTTATAAATAAGCCACTTCGAGGGGGAAACCTCCTTTACATTACATAAATGAAAAATTCTTGGATGATACAAAAGAAAAAATCTCCTTTCTATATATAGGAGTCCATGGGGTCACAATATAATCCTAGCCGACCTAACAATAATTATGTAAGGGCACAATAATAACAATATGGGGGTTAGAACGGTACAACAATAACAATAAGGGGGCTACACTAACAACAATAAGGGATTACACTAGTAATATAGGGACCTAACATGCCCTTCCCCTTCCAAAAAGTGTTGTTCTCAACTCTTGAGTAGCTGTAGATGCTTCTGTATAAAATTCTCATCCTCCCATGTCAAATCTTCAGTGGGTAAGTTCTTCCACTTGAAGAGATACTCTGAGATTGATTGATTTCATAGTTTTTGAGTTATTATTTTTGTGACTGCTTTAGGTTCCAATATGATTTTCCTTCCACATCAAGTTCTTTCAATATTGTTTGAACTGGAAACATGGAAAGATGGATGCACTCGAGATGATGTAGGAAGATCCAATTTGTATGCCATAGTACCAATCTTTTGCAACACCTTGTAAGGACCATAGTACTTTGGTGATAATTTATTATCCTTCTTATCTTGCTTGACGGACATTTTTTTGTATGTTTGTAGCCGTAAAAATTCCTAGACTCCTACATAAAAACTTCTCTCGCTAAGATGTTGATCTGCTTATTGTTCCATTCGATTTTGTGCCAAATTTAGGTTATCCTTTAAGATTTGGATAACTTGTTGTTGATGCTCAAAGTGATCTTCCACCTCTTGAATATTATAATTTTATCTTAAATATAATGTGATGGACGGTGGATGATATCCATAAGTTACCATAAATATGGTCATTTTTGCTGCAGTATGGAAGGAAGTGTTATACCACCATTCAGACAGAGGTAACCACTCGACCCATTTTTTTTGTTTATCAGATACAAACCAAAGAAGATATCCTTCCATACATTTGTTCACTAACTCAGTTTTCCAATCGGATTGAGGATGATAAGATGAGTTATGAGCTAGTTGAGTACCCAAACAAGAAAATAATTCCGTCTAGAAATTTCCAATAAAAATAGGATCTATGTCACTTACAATAATCTTTGGGTTTCCATGTAGCTTTTGAATTGCTTCCAGAAATGCAGTAGCAACTGCACTTGATTTAAATGGATGAGATAATGCACAAAATTGTGGATACTTGGTAATTCTATCAACTACCAACATGATGACACTCTTTCTTTCGGACTTAGGTAAACCTGTGATAAAACCCATTGAAATATCCTCCCAACATTGAATTGGAATGAACGAAAATTTTAAGGATGGAAAATTATCTCGAAGTTTAAACCATTGGTGAATGTCACTAATCCCTAATATGAAAACTATAAAATATTTATTGATATATTTGTAAAATTATTCAAACTTATAATGATTTTATATATAGCCTTTATATAATGTTGGAGATTTTAAAGGTAAAATAAATTTTTATTGTAAAATTTGGGCGAATGATTTTTAGAAGAAATGGAAATTGGCGAAATGTTTTTTTTGGAAAAAGCATGGAAAATTAGCCCACCTGCGAATATTAGCCCCTAAAATTTTTCATGATTAGAATGGATAAAGGTTGTAGAAGATACGGGGTCTTAATTGTCTCAACTTTATTTTGATAGAAAACCAATATTATGACACAAACTTTTGAATGACAGATTTAAAGCCATCCGAAAAAAATTATATCTTCACCCGGTGGTAAGTTTTTAAAAATCATGAGTGTCCTCCTAAGGGAGATCCGTGCAATTCCAAAAAGAATCTTTTGTTTTAGCTGGGAATTAATACAAATATATAAGCGATCTTTGTACCATAATGAATCATTTTACCAACTAAATGTATCAGATGTACTAGTATCTTGCTGAAAATTTTGAATGAGTGTCCACACTTTTTCGTCCTTCTTCCATTCATCCCTTGCTATGGTTATCCAATCTGTTTGGATAATAGAAATGGCACAAAGCAATGCTGCCATCTCTTCATCCTTTCTTCAGAGCACATTTGCAACAACATTTAGCTTCCATTTTCTATAGATGATTTCAAAGTCCTCACCCAACATATTTGTGACCCATTTTTGCTGCTCTTTTGAAGATAGTTTTTGTTCCAAAAAGTATTTAAGAGTATCATGATCAATTTTTACCTTGAAGTGTCTTCCCATTAGATAAGGTCACCATTTCTTTAGTGCATGTAGTATTGCCAACATTTCCTTCTCAAAAAGAGCTTTATGTAAGTACTTTCCTTTGATTGGATGACTTTAAAAAGAAATGGGTCTTCCTTCTTGCATTAAAACCAGACCAATTCTATTTCCTGAGGTATCACATTCCACAATAAAGGTTTTTGTGAAGTCTAGCGTAGCTAAGACCGGTGCTAGGCACATTGCCTCTTTAAGATAATCAAAGGCCTTAGTTACTTCAGGATTGCATGACAATGCATATTTCTTTAATAATGTTGTAGGAGGTGCTACTATTCTCCCATAATTATTAAGAAACTTGTGATAATACCCTCTTAACCTGAGATATCCTCACAATTTCTTTATGGTTGTGGGGAGTTTCCATTCCTTAATGGATTTGAGTTTGTTAGGGACTACCTTAAGACCCTCGTCAGATACAATATGACCCAGATATTCTACCTCTTGTACTCCAAAGAAAAATTTGAAGGTTTTGGCATATAATTAATTCTCTTCTAATAGTTTGAGCACCCTGTCAACATGTTGAACATGATTGTTCGAAGACCTGTTGTAGATTAGTATATCATCAAAAAATAATAATAAAAAAAATCTAAGGAAGCATTTGAAAATGGAATTCATCAAACCTTGAAATTTAGAAGGTTCATTGGTAAGGCCAAAAGGCATGACCAAAAATTCATAATGACCCTCATGAGTTCAGAATGTTTTTTCCGAGATATCTTCAGTGTTGATTCTAATTTGATGATATCCTGAACGAAGATCCAACTTGGCAAAATAAATTTATCCATGTAATTCATCCAATAATTCATCAATCAGGGGAATGGGAAATTTATCTTTAATAGTTATCTTATTGAGCTCCCTATAATCCAGACACATGCGCCATGATCCATCCTTCTTGTGCACCGATACTACTGCAGAAGAGAAAGAACTTTGACTAGGTTGAATTATACCAACCTCTAACACTTTTGCAATCTGTAAGGCATGATGGTTGGAGGAACACTTCCTGGAATCAAATGAATAGTATGATCATGATCAAGAATAGTTGGGAGTCCTTTGGGAGTTTCAAACACCTTGGAATGATTTTCCAAGGATTTTTGAGATCTGGAGAAATAGATGACATTGATGTTGGAACTTCTAGTGAGCATAATAGTGTAATTACGCCTCGTTGTTCTTTCTTCAGAATTGTTTTCATGACATTAGAGCTTATTATTTATCCCATCTTCCCTACGATACCCTGTAATTCAACTTTCTTTCCTTCCAAAAAAAAATTCAAGGAAAGTTCTTGAAAAATAAAAGCTATCGTCCCCAAATATTGTAACCATTGTACTCCTAGTACAACATCAACACCTCCCATTGGAATGGAAAGAATTGGAATATTCAATGCATATTCCACCATGGTTAGCTTCAAATTATGGACCTTTCCAGAGAAATTTATAGTTCCTCCATTTTCAACCATCACTTGACATTCTAGTGTTGGGTATAGGAAGCAATTCAATTCCTTTGCTACCTTACAATGAATAAAATTATGCGTAATACCCAGATCAATCAACAATATTACCTTTTTCTTCTTGATATGTCCTTCTATATTGAGAGTTTGAGGAGTGGTAATTCCTCCCAATGCATTACACGATATGGTCAACCTCATTTCTTCTTTCTCTAGGGTTACTTCCTGGTGTATATCCTCTTTTTTTGAAGTTTCTTGTTCATTTTCTTCCTCCTATTTACAATCTATGTAAAATAATTTCTTCACAACACACCTATGACCTTTACTGTATTTTCTATCACAACTATATAAAACCCCTTTTTCTCTTTTTTCTTCCAATTGTTTTCGTGTCAACCTTGTAGGTTGTGGAAGTCTAGGAGTAGCAACACTTCCATTTTTATAGATGTGAGCGGTAGGCTTCCTTGTCGCCATAATTTTACATTCATTTTTTCTTGCCAATCTGAATACCTTCTCCAATGAATCAGGTGCCCAAAGGAAGACCTCATGTTGGATGTTATCCTTTAAAGTCCCTACGAATACATCAATCTTAGATTTGTCTAGAATATCATTTACCCTTATATTCAATTTTTGGAAGTCCTCAATGTGCTCCACCATTGAACCCTTTTGTTTGAGATTTATCAATTGGCTAAAGAAGGTGTTCCTCTTTGTATCATCATAATGTGCTATCATTTCCTCCACAAAAATTGACCTAGTGACAGTTTTTTTACGGGAGCAAATCCATCGATACCATACAAATGTATTTTGTTATAAATATAAAGTTGCAATGTTTACCTTTTGTGTGTTTTTCACATTATTCACATCAAAAAATTACTCCATATGTAGTATCCACATTATGGGATCCTTTGCCTCAAACTTCCTCCTATCGATCTTTGGAATATGGTGGTTCTTCAATCCAACATTAGATTTTATGAAATCACGATTAACGTTTGTTTTTTTCCCATCATGACTTTACTCTACTACATTTTCTCCATTAGGAATCATTTATTGTATCCAATTTTTGAAACCTTCCATGTGTTCTTTTAGATCATCCTTCATGTCTTCCATGTTGTATTTCATTTTTTCTTCTATACCATCAATCTTAGCTTCCATGGCTTTCTTAAAACCATCCATATTAGCTTCCACGCATTTCTTCAAACCATCCATATTAGCGTACATGCCCTTCTTCAAACCATCCATCTTAGCTTCCACGCCTTTCTTCAAAACTTCCATTTCATTTTTTGTTGATCTTTGCCAGAGCGAAATTTGGTGCACTTTCTCTTATAATTTTGATATATCATGTTGCAATTATTCATATTCATGAGTCATAGTAAATTATTCTAAGGACTTAATGGGTGTTGAATTATTTTTATGGGGCATTTTAGAACCCAAGACTAATATCTATGCTTCAATAGGCCCTTGCAATCACTTCAAACTGATTTTTCAAACAAGACTTATGTAATTTGAAAAATAATACACACCTTTTTCTTGATTTTAAGGATCTCGATATTGAAACTGAATTATCTTTATGATTTCATATGCTAAATATTTGATATTCGGCCATGTAGTAGCCCTCTCGAGCTTCTTTCGAATTCCATAGGTCTGACCTGATTTGGATGCCTCAAGAAGAAGTTATGCCCAATCTCCCACAATGACCTAATTATGGACTGATTCAGTAAAGAGAACTTGTACGGTGTGCCACATGTCACTGCTTCCTCCTTCAGCTCTAAAATTTATAAACATGAAAATACAGTCCATGTGATTTCGTCCACTTTTTACAGAAATCCAATGCGATGCTCAGAGAGAGAGTTGTGACGATTTTCCCAAGGTCAACTCCTTTATACGAAATTCAGGAGCTTGAAAAAACCTTATGTTACACATATCATATTTCCGAAAATATTGTGAACCAAGATTTGAAATTTTTACACGACGTTCCTCAGGATTTCAGCTTCACGTGGTACAAATTTTAGCTTTTGAACCTTCGTAGAAATTTTTTTTTAGCGAAAATTCCACAATGACGTGTTTGGAGCACTGAAGCCATAGAATCCAAAGCTCTGATACCAAATGTTATGAATCCAGCTCCAAAAATAGAATAAAAGAGACATCAATGCCTTAGAAATAAGTCACCTTGAGGGGGAAACCTCCTTTACATCAAATAAATGAACAATTTTTCTATGATTCAAATCACAAAACCTCCTTTCTATATATAGGAGTCCATGGGGTCACAATATAATCCTAGCCAACCTAACAATACAAATTTAAGGGCATAATAATAACAATATGGGGGTTAGAAGGGTAAAAAAATAAAAATAAGGGGGCTACACTAGTAATATAGTGGCTTAACATGTTATGATGGAATTAGTTGGTGATAGGAAGTGCCATGAGTGAGTCATGTGTTCTCTCCAAGGAGCCTGATATTCATTTTGCACATCCTGATACCTCACTAGCTAAGGTTTGGGAAATTATTTGCATATGGTGAGAAGGAAATTCTTGTAGGATTATGATGATACGCTCCGGGAGAGAAATTCTAGTGTGTATTTTTTAATTAGATGTGGATGTTGATGGTCATATATATATATATATATATATATATATATATATATATATATATATATATATATATATATATATTGTTTTTATTCTAGTTTAAGAGTGATATTGGTGTAGTTTGAGATATTTATTGATCCTATCACTCCTAGCATACATCTATTCATGGAGAGTTCTTATTTCTACTTCAAGAGAGAGAGATTTCGTATTGTTGGTACTTCTTGTCATGAACCTATAAAGGAGTGAGAGGTTATGCTACTCATGAAGATCCAACTAGTATCAATGGGTAATCAATAGAGTATTGATTCCATTAATTATATTAGACCTTTTCCATGGATGTAAAAGGGGGAGATAAAGCGAGGAGTCTCTTTTTACAGAGGTCAGCTGGTTGGATCAAATGGGGTTTCCATTAATGCGAAAGGGGGATATTGTTGGAATCGATTTTGTTATCTAGTGTTTTCTGTTGGAATTCATGCGAACCTAATATTTAAGATCCTCATGATTTGTGCTCATAAAGGGATGAGTTATCAGTGATGTGTTGACTATTGTTGAGGTGTTAGTGCCTTATGATGGTGCCTTTAATTATTGTATAATATTTGGATGAGATATGACTGTTGGTCGCTTTAATTGTTTTCACAATTCAAGCTCCACATAAATTGTCAACCCGAGGAAGTCTTTTTATTCCAAAGACAATCACGCACTGGATATGCTCAATTTCAAAAGCAAGAACATTGTTGTAGTAAAAAGCCACACAATTATTAATCACACAAATCTAATTATTCACACTCTATTTAATCAAAGCTGAAGCCACTTAAGTTATAGCAGAAATAATTCCTATGTTGCAGTTAAAATTCAAGTAAAGGAAAATCAATCTGCAAGTAAAGAAATCAATCAGCCATAGCAGGAACAGGACCCTATTCCTTAATGAGGAACTTCAGCACCTGCTGCCTGGCACTAATTACACTATAGAAAAGATGACTCAAGAGACCAAGACCCTATTCCCGTGAACAGGACCCTTCAGCACTTGTTCTCTTGTTTCTAGTCACACTGCAGAAAAAGAAAGGCAATCAGTGGGAGCAGGACCCTATTCCTTTGTACAGGAATCTTCAGCACCTGCTTCCCAGCATCATACATTCACACAATCAACAGAAATAGACTTCTCAACTTGTCAAGAATAAATGTATTAAACACATGTAGCGTTAAGGAAACAAAGTACTTGATGAACTACAGAACTGTGCAACTAGTGTTTCAACAACAAAATTAAAGTAAAGTGAAAACAGCATAAAGAATTAAACAAATTACAGGAACAAAAGGGTGAATTTTGTGAGGAAGGCGGGCCCTTTCCCTCTCACAAGATTCCCCAGGGAAAGAATTAAATTGGAGCGCTCAAAAGAAGATTTTATTCATCTGTCAAAAGAAATGATACATTACAGATGGAGTCTAGCTCCAGTTCTCACACAATGTTCTCCTGTAGCTTTCAAAATCGAACTCCCTACTAATGATGATGTCTCCTCTTTTTAAAGAGGAGACATATTTTACAATTACATGAGAGCAAATCTACGTTTATCCCAAATCTGTTCGCTTTCTTAAAACAGGACTATTCTGTTCTTCCAAAAAAAGATATTGTTACAACAGAGACAACAAGAATGCTATCTTCATAATGGTCCATGTAACCATGTCTTCATGCTGTTACTATTGTTCCACAAAAGGCTCTTCCAGAATCGCAAATTACGAGTGACGGAATTTGCGTGCTTGCTGGCTGTTTCAGCAACTAAGTCAACTGTTTCAGCAACGGCCGATTGTTCTAGCAAGCATATAACTTATCTGCGATCTTTTAAACTTTATGTTAGCAACAATCCACTTCGCTTAATGATAAAATATAAGAGTATTTTGGAATTATATGTAAACAGATTAAACATATAATAAAGATGAGGATTTTATATACCTTGGGATAAAGTAGATGAAAATGCTAATGGAATCCTTTTTTAATCATGGTTATAAAAGTAAAATGGTGTCAAATTATATAGCAAAATGATACATAGTGGAGTCCTAACATCCCCCCCAGCTAAAAATGTTGCATGTCCTCAGGCAACCCCTAGTCTGAGTCATAGTCTGAGTACTGATACTGTGCATGCAAATTACTCAAGCAGTAGCTGGAGAAGGTGGCATCTGTAGGAGCTCGGAATCCTTTATTGTTCTGCAATTGCTGCCATGTTGAAGCTTCATCTCTGCCAGCCAATTGATAGTGACACTGATATTTCTCTGAAGGCAGCCATAAAATTGGAAAATGAAAATGATACCCGATCCAGTTTACTCCACAATGTCGAATGCATCCAATATAATTAGATACCCTGGAAAGTGCAGCTTGAAGATTTTCAGGGTTAAAAGGGTGATAATCCTGTCTTTCTTTACATGACTGCTGCCAAAACATAGTATTGGCCTTCAATGCAGCAGTCCCCTTTACTCTAATTTGCTGTTGACACTTAAAAAGTGTTGAAGCCTGTAATTGTTGTATATACCTATGCATTCCTGGCTTCTGTAAGAATTTATGATATTGTGCTATAAACATGGCTGGACTTAAAGGTTCTGGTCTAATCCAAAGGAGTCTATTCTCCTCATTATGACTTCTTGCAGTGAACGCAGTTTGCCAAGTGAGATGGTTGGACAAAAATGAAACAAATGCCCTTATTTGGATATCACCTGCAATTGGAATAAGATTAACTCTTCTATTGTCGGGAATGGCCTCATTATGAAGGTAAAGTTCGCACAGCAAATGCTGGTCACTTTCAGGGGCTTCAGTAAAAGTCTCAACAAATTGCTCTGAAGTAAGTAATTCATGCGATCTGCCATCCTTTATTGCTTTTAATTGAAAATAAACTAATCGTTCAGAAAGAAAGAGAGATTAGTTTACAGAGGGTTTGCGGGTAGCCATCAACTTCTGTACTAATGAAAACATCAAGGCCATATTTTTCTTAGATTCCTTGACTTCCTTTTTGGAGTCCCTAAGCTGTTGCAACATCTGTTCCCAACTATCCCAGTTGGCATACACGTGATTTTGCCATGCTAACTTATGATGCTGTAGTATTGTATCTTGTTCTTCAGCATACTGTTTCTTCCATTTGTTCATCAGTTCCAATTGATTCCATGGCAGGGTCTGTGTGCTAGCATTAGAAGTACTGGGTTGGGACGTTGTTTGAATGGCTACACTGACTATCTTAGGGCGAGATATCTGCAGTGGTGCTTCTGTCTGAGTGGCTGCATTAACTAGAACAGGGCGGGATATATGAGGTTTAGTTTCTTTTTCTTCCTTTATTGATAGCCCTACTGGTTCTTGTGGAGCAGTAGGGCATCCTTCTTTTATTCCAGCTGATGTAGATGCCTCAGATACTTGAACTTTAACTAGTTTGTAGCCTGCCTGCTGGTAAATATTACCACACTCATGGCACATGTATTCCTTACATGGCTCCTTATTTTGCGTTGAGGCTGTGTGTGCTAACATATAGAGATTCAATTCTCTATCAAAAGCTTCTCGAGCCATGGTTAATTCATTCTTGTAGGCTTCCAGTTTAGACTTCAAGAATTCATTCTCCTCCAATAAAGATGTCATAGTATGTAAACCCTGTGCGCTGGTTGATTCTGCTGGGGTAGTCCGCTGTTGCACAGCCGTAGCTGGTTCTTGTGGGACAGCTACAACTGGTCTCCCACTATCATCATGCTTGGTGTATTTTTGTACCACAGTGGTTGGTTCTTGTGTTTCAGCCTCTGGGTAAGTGATTGGTTCTTGTGTGACAGTCACTGTTTGAGCCATAAACAATGTCGTATTATCCCGGGGCACTGGTTCTTGTGTGGCAGTGCCATCGGACGAGACGGGTTGGGGGGTTTGAAATGGGGATGAAGATTGGAGTTTTAACAGAATAGTTGCAGGGTCAGGGGAAATGGGAGTAACTCCTGTTTCAACAGTCCTCTTCATTTTCCTTTTTGGTAGGAAAGCAGAGAAGTCACTGTCTTTCCTTTTCTTTGCGAGGGAGGATTGTTCTCTGGGGGAAGGGCTTTCGGAAGAAGTGAAAATTTGAAATTTAGCCCTTGTCCGTCGTTTGGAGACTGAAACTGTTGGGGTTCTTTTCTTTTTATAAGTAGGTGGGGATGGGGGTGTTAGAGAGTCGTCACTCGGGATAGAAATAGTGGGGACGGTTGACTCTACTAAGTAGGACGAGCTTGGGGTTGGGTCAACTGGCTTTGGGGCTGAAGTTACTGGGGAGTGTGGAATATCATCCCGTTGCCCTTCATAAGGAATTTCAGGAGTATCTTGGGAACTTTCGGGTTGTTGGGACGTTTGAGCCTGCTGAGGAATTTCAGGCAGCTGGGGAACAGGGAGTGGATCATTCAGAGGGGGATTTTGCTGAGCAAAACCCCTCTGTATTAACAATTGACATAGACGATGGTGGGTGAGGGATAACATTGGGAATTTAGACCGTCTACAATAATAAGACATGTTTCTGATACAACCAAGCAGATAATAGGGGATATTAATCATTCGACCATTTCGCAAATGATTCATCAAAACAAAGTCGTGATTGTACACTACCTGATAACGTCCTTCGCATGTCAAGTAGTGCTTGATGAACTCTGCCACTGATGGCCATGGTCGAGGAAGTGAATGGAGACTGACGCCGCGGCCTTTAAGTTCAACTGACTCATCTGGACGAAGAAAATCTTGTTGTGCATTCAGAATAACCTACTTTCTGCTAAACCAGCGAGTCCCAATGGCTGGCAACCCTGAAACTTGAACTATGTCCTCCTCTATTACTGAAATTCGAACCCCTTGAACCACTGAAAAATCCCCTTGAAGGTTTTGTGCAAACTCTAAGACTTGTTCCTGGTCAAATTCACCCAACCTTTCAAAATATACTATCCATCCCGCTTGTTGGAAAATTTGATAAGCTTCGGGAAACAAATGAAGAAGATTAATGGAACCAGGCTCGTGTCTAATGGCCGACCCTCCCATGGCTCTGGCTTTGAGTTACATGCAGAGGCACAGAAGACAGTAAACAGAGACTTTGATCATGCTAGTTGTTGCAACAGAGGCTGCAGGGTCTCAAATGACGGCGGAAGTGGATATAAAAAGGACGGAGGATTGGTTAATGCGAAATGATTGTTCAGTTTTCGAAATTCCCCCCCCTACGTATGGTGTAATGATGATTGGGCGTGTAAATATTGTAATCATTATGAATGAAATCCTCTCTTTAATATATTTTAACTGAATTACATTAAAACCTCATACCTTACATTTTTACCTTTGGTTTAATAATTCTAAGTGTCAAGTGCTTCAAAATGGCTTAATATACATGGAAGAATCTGTAGATTTCTCTGAAATTTAGAACAGGAGTGTAGCCGAATCTGCTCAGTGCTAAATAATTTTTCACCCAAAGGATCTGAAGTATGAACGTGGAGAACCAAAAAGCTTATATGGCAGCAAAGAGAAATGATATTTTAATGATGACAAGTTGCTGAAACTGGTGTTTCAGCAACAGAAAAATGAACGATACGTTGTTGAAACTGGTGTTTCAGCAACGGGAAAAATCAGAAAAATGGGATAAATGACTTGGGTCTGTAAGAAGTGGGGGAAGTATTTGGTAAGGGATAATTTAAGCAGTAAGGGATGGGAAATACTATCTGAAGGGAGAGATTTCAGGAAGGGTATGAGTGGGAAAAATGGAAAAAGGGCAATAATGTAGAAGTGAGGATGAAGGGATATTGATAGGAAATGGGGTAAAATGAAGGGAACAAGCTTTCTGCGATTGAAGCTTCAGATCTTCTCATGATGAATCTGTCCTCCTTAATGAGGTTTTCCAGAATCTGCAAAATTCAATTGTAATATGCCAATCCTTGAAAGGGATTATTAGTGCTAAATCTATTCTAATACTAAAAATATAGTGCAGAAAATTAAGTGCTGTGAGGAGCAGAAGACTCCCCTAGAAAAAGATAATGAATATCAGTCATGCAAGCAGTCTTGAAATCCTCTTTAGAAACAGGGCGCTGGTATAGATGGAGCCTATGACCATTGACTAGTAGAGGTGTTTTAGAACCATCAATTGTTAAAAGTCTTACCGTTCCATTTGGAAAAACAGCATCTACCTCATATGGTCCAAGCCAGCGTGTACGTAGCTTACCCTGAAAATTTTCAAACCGAGAGTCATACAACAAGGCCCAATTACCTTTTTGGAACTGCTTGTGTTTGATAATTTTATCATGCCACTTCATTCTCTGTTGTTGAATCATGGTTGTTTGGTGAATGGCATCTAATCTCTTTTCATCCAACTCAAGAAGTTGCTGCAACCTAGCTGTCTGCACATCAGTCAAATCAAGATTAACAGCTAAAGCAGTTCTTAGAGTTTTGATTTCAAATTCCACAGGAAAAATAACATTTTTACCATAAACCAATTCATAGGGAGAAAAACCTGTAGTGTTTCTCCAAGTAGTTCTGTAAGCCCATAGTGCTTCAGGGAGCCTTTGAGACCAATCCTTCCGGTTGTCCTTCATTGTTTTAGTTAGAATGGCTTCTAATACTTTATTTGTGCTTTCCACCTGCCCATTGGCCTGGGGGTGGTATGGTGTAGTCATTCTATGATGAATATGATATTTCTGAAGGGTAGACTTAAAACCATGGGAATTGAATGGAGGTCCTCCATCTGTAACTAGCTCTCTAGGAATTCCAAATCTAGTAAAGATTTCTTCAAATAAGAAAGCTAGGAAAGCCTCTTCATTGGCTCTAATAAGTGCTTTGGCCTCCACCCATTTAGTCATATAATCTGTACAGACTAATATGTATGTTCTTTGATTGGATGGAGGGTTAATGGGTCCTATGAAATCCAAGGCCCATATTTCAAATGGTTCAGAAATTACCTGGGGATTTAATGGCATTTGATCTCTATGATTGGGTTGACCCATTCTTTGGCAGCTGTCACAAGCCCTTACATATTTCTTTGCATCCTTGAATAATGAGGGCCAATAGTAACCTATCCTCAGAATTTTGTGTGCTGTTCTCTTATCAGCAAAATGCCCTCCACAAGGGCCATCATGACAAGCTTTCAATATATCATACACTTCATCTTCTCTAATGCATCTTCGGATTTCCTGATCAAGCCCAGTGTAGAAAAGACACCCGCTTATCCAGCTATACCTGGCACTTTGTTGCACAATTCTTCTCTTTTCTCTGTACGACAGGTGTGATGGTAATTTTCCTGCAACCAAATAATTAGCAATATCTGCATACCATGGAGAGTGAGCAGAAACCACAAATAAATACTCGTCAGGAAAAGAATCATCTACTGGAATATCATTGTCAGTTTTCAACCGTGAAAGGAAATCAGCCACCACATTTTCTTTACCAGGCCGATCTACAATTGTGATATCAAATTCCTGCAGTAATAATAGCCATCTGGTAACTCTAGCATTTGTGACAGATTTGTTCATTAAATACTTAATAGCTGAATGCTCAGTGTGCACAAAAGTAGAATACCCATTGATATAGTGTCGGAATTTATTAATGGCATAGATTACTGCAAGAAACTCCTTCTCGGTAACTGTATAATTAAGCTCAGCAGGGGTCATATTCTTACTAATAAAATAGATAGCATAAGGAAGATGATTTTCCTCTTGTCCCAAGACAGCTCCAATTGCAGTGTCTGAAGCATCAGAAGATATATGAAAAGGGAGATTCCAATCAGGCCCCCTCAAAATAGGAGCAGTAGACAACTGATGCTTGAGTTCTTCAAAAGCTTTTTGACAAGAATTAGTCCACTTAAATTCAGCATTTTTCATAAGCAACACAAATAATGGAGAAGCTATCTTAGAAAAATCTTTAATAAATCTTCTGTAGTATCCAGCATGTCCTAGAAAACTTCTCACATCGGTTTGTGTTTTAGGAACAGAAAGATTCTGAATGACCAATATTTTAGATGGATCTACCTGAATACCTTGAGATGAAATAAAGTGTCCAAGCACCACTCCTTCACTCATCATCATATGACATTTTTCAGTACTTAGGGAGAGGTGAGCTTGTATACATCGTTTAAGTACTTTCTCAAGGTTTTGTAATGCATCTTCGAAAGACACACCATAAGGAGTAAAATCATCCATAAATATTTCCATAGAATCATTCAGCATATCAGAAAATATTCCTATAACAGCTCTTTGAAAGGTTGCTGGTGCATTACATAGCCCAAATGGAAGGACTCTATAGGCAAAAGTTCCCCAAGGGCTGGTGAAAGTGGTCTTGTCTTGGTCTTGGGGTGCAATTCTTATCTGATTATACCCACTAAATCCATCTAGAAAAGAAAAGAATTTCTTCCCTGCCAGACTATCCAACACCTGATCAATGAAGGGTAAGGGAAAGTGATCCTTTTGAGTAGCTTTGTTTAAGGCTCTGTAGTCAACACATACTCTCCATTTCCCGTTTTTTTTAGGGACAATTACTAATGGTGAAACCCATTCACTGTCAGATATAGGGTATATAAATCCTGCATTAAGCAATTTTTGAAGTTCTTCCTTAACAATTTCTCGTAAATTAGGATTCATTCGTCTTTGGGGTTGACAAACAGGCCGGAATCCTTCTTTAATGTAAATTTGATGAGTACATAATTCATAAGAAATACCTTTCATATCCGTATAATCCCATGCAAATGCTTCCTTATATTCATGTAATAACTTCATTAACTGCTGTGTTTCATTAACTGTTAGATCAGGATTTATGTTTAATGTCTTGCCAGGTTCAATTTCAACTGTTATGCTTCTAGATGAGATGGTGGTTAATGTCTGAGATGAGTCTTCAGATTCAATCCTTTCTTGAGTATCAGTTTCAAAAATTGCAGTTAATTGATTGTGTGTTTCAGCAATTACAGAAGAAGGCTCACAAATAAAATTGTTAATTATCTCATCCTCTATATTGTCTTTGAGAGTTAAAGCTTGTCCAATAGTTAGAATAGGCTGAACAGCATTATCATCATAATCCATCCACATAGAATCTTCATTATTAATTATTGGTGTAGCATGAGGATAAAGAGTAAGTTGTTTTGTTTCATAACCATTAGAAATTGTCATTGAACCAGATCTGCAACTGATAAAAGCATCAGCTGTGGCCAGCCATGGCCTTCCTAGAATTAAGGGATGTCCCCCCAGCTTTTTTTTAGTCTGCAATACAACAAAATCAGCTGGGTATTTCCAGGTTTCAACTGAAATAAGTAGATCCTCAACAACTCCTTCAGGTTTAATTGTAGAACGATCAGCCAACTCTAGAATGGTGGGTGTATCTCTGATTGTGTTATTCAGCTGTAACAATTGTGAAGTTTCAAGAGTCATTATGTTAATTGCAGCACCTAAGTCTACCAGAACTTGGGGAATCAATGTTTTACCGATCTGAACTGTCACTGTAGGATGGCCGGGATCACCATATTTCACAGGAGGGGCTTTTCCGGACATTAATGCAGACAAGTCCCCCATCACATGTACTGTAAGGGGGTCCTTAGTTTTCCTACCAGGTTTCTTAACACAAATATACCTTAATGTTCTGGCATAAATTGGTACATCTCTTAATGCTTGTAAAAGTGGAATTTTGACATACAAATTTTGCAATTCCCCTAGGAGATTAAAAGCAGGTGTTTCAGCTGTTCTGGTTAAAACCAAACGCTCGGGGAATGGTGGTTCTGTTATTTCAACATTCTTGTTAGAAGGTGGTTGTGCTTTTTTATGTTTCTCAGTTTCCTCTTTATCAGAATCAGAAGAAGTTATGTCATCAATAATAGGCTCTACTATTTTTCCAGATCTTAAATGAATATCATTACATTGCATAGTAGGAAATATATACTGATTCTGAATATCAATGACTTGCACAACTTTATTATTGGGGTTAGGATTTGGTTGCACAGGTAGCTGGGGTCTCATTTGGTTATTTGGTGGAGCATTTGATGGCAGAGGAAGTGGTTGTTGATATTGAGGCAATTGATTTGGATACGGAAGTTGTTGGCTTCTCCAATTTGAATTCCAAGGGTTAAAAGAAGATGGTTGCTGTGGAGGCCAAGGAGTCCACATTGAAGGATCAACAAAGGGAGGGTTTGATTGCTGCGTGGGTGGGAAATTCATTTGATTGAAGGGTGGGTATTGCATTTGATTGAAGGGAGGGTAATTTGTTTGACCGAAAGTAGAATAATTGTTCCAACGATTAAATGGCATACTAGAGTTGATACCTTGTCCTTTTGGTTTCCATTGTCTTCTTTGAGTTAGCAGATAAACTTCTTCAGCTTCTTCTTCCGTTGGCTGTAATGCTGCCTTTATTCCTGGTAGAGATGGGCATTGTTTTGTTTCATGATCTTTCTCACAAAGGGTACAAATTGGTATTTTATCCATTGGGCATTCCCTTAGTGGATGTTTGTCTCTGCACTTCGGGCAAAAGACAGCTAGAGTTGCTTATGCTTCAGCCTGCTTCTTCTTAACCTGCAAAGTGTCAATTTGTGAAGCAAAAGAACTTAACATTTCAGTCTTAAATTCTTCAAGTAAATTACCTATTTCAGCTCTTGTCGCTCCTCCACTGGCTGATTTCTGCACTCTTGAATAGGTGGAATCTCTTGCTCTGTTTCTTGCAGCTCCCCTTGAACATCTCTTAGAAAGTTCAACAATCTCATCATATGATTCCTTAGATATATCTCCCTTGCCAAGAATGTTTAACATATCTAAACAATCATCCCTTAAACCTCTAAGTAATATTGTTTTGTGAATTTCCTTACTTATATTCAGATGATCAGATCTCTGTATATTGTACTGCAACCTTTCTATATAGTCCTCTAGATTCTCGTCCGGCTTTTGTGCCATATTGAATAGTTCATCCTTCTTTTCTCTCGTTCGGTAGTAGTCTTGATATTTAAGCAGAAATTTCTGTTTCATCTTCTCCCAAGTTGTGATTACCTGACTTCCAAGGCTCATGAACCATCTTAAAGCATTCCCTTTTAAGGTAGCTGGAAACAGTTTCAACTTTTCAGCATTAGTAACATAATCATAACTTCTGCATAATATATCAAATTCAAAAATAAATTCATCCAGATCTTCAGAGGATAAACCATGAAAGTTAGGTAAAGCATACAATGGAATGTTTTTCATAGGAGTTATCCCTGCAGGGAGATCACTGATAGGAAATCCCAAGGTAGAGAGGGAATTTTCATTCCTTCCTTCTCCTTCAGGATCTACACGTCCTCCACCAAAGAAATCATCATTATTTCCTTCCATTGTTGGCTCTCCTACTGCACTTGCTCGATCGTCAAGATCTTCTACTGGCTCTTCAATGTTTTCCACTGGTCGTCCAACGCTCTCTATTATTTCCTCAATGTGTTCTGTTGATTGACTGACACTTTCTTCTGACTCTCCAGCACTGACTGCTGGTTCTTCAATCACTGGTTCTTCTATATTTTTAGGACCCACAACTTCCTCTGTTTTGTAATCTGATTGAGGGGAGTGCTGAAGTTTTGATTTATGAGAACTTAATCTCTGTGATGACTCAGCCTTTGATACAATCTCATCAATGAAAGTTTTTCTTCCTCCCCTTCCTTTACCTTTGCCACCTGTAGGGTTAGTTTTCTTCTGGGTTCCGCGTCCTCTCATACAATCTGCACATTTAGAAAGAAAGGATTAATGCTTTTGAAATCTATAATTGCCTTCCCCGGCAACGGCGCCAAAATGTTGGTCGCTTTAATTGTTTTCACAATTCAAGCTCCACATAAATTGTCAACCCGAGGAAGTATTTTTATTCCAAAGACAATCACGCACTGGATATGCTCAATTTCAAAAGCAAGAACAATGTTGTAGTAAAAAGCCACACAATTATTAATCACACAAATCTAATTATTCACACTCTATTTAATCAAAGCTGAAGCCACTTAAGTTATAGCAGAAATAATTCCTATGTTGCAGTTAAAATTCAAGTAAAGGAAAATCAATCTGCAAGTAAAGAAATCAATCAACCATAGCAGGAACAGGACCCTATTCCTTAATGAGGAACTTTAGCACCTGCTGCCTGGCACTAATTACACTGTAGAAAAGATGACTCAAGAGACCAAGACCCTATTCCCGTGAACAGGAACCTTCAGCACTTGTTCTCTTGTTTCTAGTCACACTGCAGAAAAAGAAAGGCAACCAGTGGGAGCAGGACCCTATTCCTTTGTACAGGAATCTTCAGCACCTGCTTCCCAGCATCATACATTCACACAATCAACAGAAATAGACTTCTCAACTTCTCAAAAATGAATGTATTAAACACATGCAGCGTTAAGGAAACAGAGTACTTGATGAACTACAGAACTGTGCAACTAGTGTTTCAACAACATAATTAAAGTAAAGTGAAAACAGCATAAAGAATTAAACAAATTACAGGAACAGAAGGGTGAATCTTGTGAGGAAGGCGGGCCCTTTCCCTCTCACAAGATTCCCCAGGGAAAGAATTAAATTGGAGCGCTCAAAAGAAGATTTTATTCATCTGTCAAAAGAAATGATACATATACAGATGGAGTCTAGCTCCAGTTCTCACACACAATGTTCTCCTGTAGCTTTCAAACTCGAACTCCCTACTAATGATGACGTCTCCTCTTTTTAAAGAGGAGACATATTTTACAATTACATGAGAGCAAATCTACATTCATCCCAAATCTGTTCGCTTTCTTAAAAAAGGACTATTCTGTTCTTCCAAAAAAAGATATTGTTACAACAGAGACAACAAGAATGCTATCTTCAGAATGGTCCATGTAACCAAGTCTTCATGCTGTTACTATTGTTCCACAAAAGGCTCTTCCAGAATCGCAAATTACGAGTGACGGAATTTGCGCGCTTGCTGGCTGTTTCAGCAACTAAGTCAACTGTTTCAGCAACGGCCGGTTGTTCCAACAAGCATATAACTTATCTGCGATCTTTTAAACTTTATATTAGCAACAATCCACTTCGATTAGTGATAAAATATAAGAGTATTTTGGAATTATATGTAAACAGATTAAACATATAATAAAGATGAGGATTTTATATACCTTGGGATAAAGTAGATGAAAATGCTAATGGAATCCTTTTTTAATCGTGGTTATAAAAGTAAAATGGTGTCAAAGTATATAGCAAAATGATACATAGTGGAGTCCTAACAATGACAATGTTTGGAGATTTTTTACGAGGTATTGGAAGCTTAGGAGGTGGTTGAGGACATGCATGAAAAAGTTCTAGAAGTTTGGAGATGATTAGATGTAGAAAAGGGGATAAAATAATGTTAACTCGGGCTACCTAAAGACAACTTGCATTAGTAACTTAGGTTTTGTGAAGAATAGTTGTGTTACCCCTCAATATAACACTTTTCCCAAAGGTGAAGGATTTTTTATGGTATATAGGGTGATAAAAAGAGAAAAAACTTAGGAAAACCATTATTTTTCCCTATTGTAACTAAAGGAAGGTTTGATCAGAGTTTTTGATTGGGTGTAACTTTATAATTTACCCGGTTTATTATAAAATTAGAGGGAACGTCTATTTATACGAAGGAAATTGACAATAATGTGATTGGATGAAGGAGCACATTCTCATTTTAGAGAGAGGCATAACTTTTCTAAGAGGAAGAGGATAGAGTGGTGGATATTTGATGACAGAGTTCATGATAGAGAGAAATGACCTTGTAGAGAGAAAGAGGAAAGGGTGATGGTTACCTACTTTCAGTGTTAATTATAGAGAGGCATATGATGGAATTCATCCAACAAAAAGACAAAGTGCATAATGCATGCATGCAACAAATCCTATATGTGTGTATAGATTTGGCTAAATATTTGTGGTTGCAACTATTATGTTTCAATGTTGTTCTACATGATGATTTAAACTGCATCATCCTATTTTGTTTGTATGCCTATTGTATGAAAATTGTAGACATGATAGTACTTATGATATTGTGTGGATGGGTTTTTTGTAGAAGGTGTCAGTGAGATGTATGCTTGTGATCATTCATATGATCAGAGAATATTGTGGCTATGGGAGCAAAGAGATGATTGATGTTGTGATGATTTTGAGGTTATTTTGAGCCCAAGTGAGGTTATCATCTAATATTTGGAGAACATGTTGTTGATGCTCGATCTGATCTTCCACTGCTTGAACCTTATAATTGTCTCTTAAAGATAATGTGATGGATGGTGGATGATATACATAAAGTTCCATAAATGGGTCATTTTTGCTACAATATGGAAGGAAGTGTTATACCACCATTTAGTCAGAGGTAACCACTTGAACCATCTTTTTCATTTGTCATATACAAAGAAGCAAAGATATCCTTCCAAAAAAAAATTTACTATCTCAGTTTTCCCATAATATTGAGGATGATATGAAGAGCTATAAGCTAATTGAGTACCCAGACAAGAAAATAATTCCTTCTAAAAATTTCCTGTAAAAATGGGATCTCTGTCGGTTACAATAATCCTTGGTTTTCCATGTAGATTTTGAATATTTTCCATAAATATAGTACCAATTGTATTGGCTTTAAATGGATGAGATAATGCACTAATGTGTGCATACCTGGTAATTCTATAAACTACCACCATGATGATAGTATTTCCTTCGGACTTGGGTAAACCTGTGATAAAATCCATTGAAACCTCCTCTCAAAGTTGGCTTGGAATTGATATAGGTTGTAAGAGACCTAAGCTCTTAATTATCTCAACTTTATTTTGTTGGAAAACCAAACATTGAGCCACAAAATTTTGAATATCAGATTGAAGGCCATCCCAAAATAAATCCTTCTTGACCCTATCGTAATATTTTAAAAACCATCAGTGCCTCATAAGTGATATGTGTGCAATTCCAAAATAATAAGTTGAGAATTATTACAAAGATATAAGTAATATTTGTACCCCTAATGAATCAATTTTCAAACTAATTGTTTCAGATGTACTAGGATCTTGCTGCAAATTTTGAATGAGTTTCCACACCTCTTATAATTCTTTCATTCATCACATTCTTCAGTTATCCATTCATGTTGGATAATATAAATGACACAAAGAAATGCTTCCACATTCTCATCCTTTCTGGAGAGTGCATCTGGAACAAAATTTTGCTTCCCTATTTTGCAGATGATTTCAAAGTCATAACCCAAAATATTTGTGACCCATTTTTGCTTCTCTTTTGAAGATAATATTTGTTCCAAAAAATATTTAAGACTATCATGATCTTTTTTCACCTTAAAGTGTCTTCCCATTAGGTAAGGTCGCCATTTCTTTAGTGCATGTAGTATTTCCAACATTTCCTTCTTATAGATAGGTTTTTGTAAATACTTTCCTTTTATTATACGTCTTTCAAAATAAATGGGTCTTCCTTCTTGCATTAAAACTGTGCCAATTCATTTTCCCGAGGCATCCCATTCCACAATAAAAAAAATTGTGAACTCTAGCATAGCAAAGACCGATGCTTGGAATATTTCCTCTTTAAGATGTTCAAAGGCCTTAGTTGGTTCAGGAGTCCAGTAAACTACATATTTGTTTAGTAATAATGTTAAAGGTGTGTATATTCTCCAATAAATCTTAACAAAACTGGGATAATACCCGGTTAACACCATAAATCCACGAAGATGCTTTATGGTTGTGGGGATTTTCCATTCCTTAATGGATTTAATTGTGTTAGGGTCTATCCTAAAACCATCATGAGATACAAAAAAACCGAAATATTCCACATACGCTACTCCAAAGAAACATTTGTATTTTTTTGCATATAATTATTTCGCCTCCAATAGTTTGAGCACCTTATCAACAAGTTGAAAATCATCCCTCCAACACTTGTTGTAGATTCGTATTTCATCAAAAAATACTATCACAAATTTTCTAAGTGATTGAAAATGGAATTCATCAAACCTTGAAATGTGGAAGGTGCACTAGTAAGGCCAAAAGGCATGACCAAAAATTCATAATGACCCTCATGAGTTACGAATGTTCTTTTTTAAATCTCTTTAGTATTCATTCTAATATGATGATATCCAGAAAGAAAATCCAACTTGGGGAAGTAAATTGCTCCATGTAATTCGTACAATAATTAATCAATGATAAGGATGGGAATTCTAACTTTAATAGTGACCTTATCTATCTTTGTATAATCTGGACAAATATGCCATGATCCATCCTTCTTGTGCACCAATACTATTGGAGCAGACAAAGAAATTTCAATAGGTTTAATTATACCAACCTCTCCAATTTATTGAACCATACATCAATATCATTCTTTTGAGCATAACGACGTCTATAATTCCTTATGTCTGGAGGAACACTTCTTGGAATCAAATGAATAATGTGATCATGATCACGAATAGGTGGGAGTCATTTGGTAGTCTCAAACACCTTGAATGATTTTCCAAGACTTTTTGGAGATCTAGAGAAATAGATGTTTTGATGTTTGAACCTCTAGTGAGAATAATTGTCAAATTATATGCCTCGTTGTTATTTCTTCAGAATATTTTTCGTGACATTAGGGCTAATTATATTTCTCATATTCCCTATGATACCCCGTAATTCAACTTTCTTTCCTTCTGAAAAAAATCAAGAAAATTTATTCAAAATTAAAAGCTATCGTCCCAAAAGATTGTAACCATTGTACTCCCAGTACAACATCAACACCACCAATTAGAATGCAGAGAATTGGACTATTCAATACATATTCCCCCATGGTTAGCTTGATATTATGACACTTTCTAGAAAAATTTATGGTTCCTCCATTTGAAACGATCACTTGACACTGGTGTTGGGTATAGGAAGAAATTATATTCTTTGGCTACCTTACAATGAATAATAATATGGGTACTACCTGAATCAATCAGTGCTATTACATTTTTCTTCTTGATATGTCCTTCTACTTTGAGAATTTAAGTAGTGGTAATTCATGCCAA
Organism: Pinus albicaulis; assembly: GCA_034641835.2. Taxonomy (NCBI): domain Eukaryota; kingdom Viridiplantae; phylum Streptophyta; class Pinopsida; order Pinales; family Pinaceae; genus Pinus; species Pinus albicaulis. The sequence goes on from CM076582.1 coordinate 938,862,009, forward strand.
TGCATTACAAGATATGGTGGGATTTATTTCTTCTTGATCTATGGTTGGTTCCTGGTGTATATCCTCTTCTTCTGAAGTTTCTTATTACTTTTCTTCCTCCTCTTCATAATCTATGTAAAATAATTTCTTCTTGGTACAATTATGGCCTTTAGTGTATTTTCAATCCCAGCTATAACAAATAACTTTTGATATTTTTTCTTCCAATTTTTGTGGTGTCAACCTTGTAGGTTGTGGAAGTATAGGAGTAGCAACACTTCCATATTTATAGTTTCCAGTGGTAGGCTTCCTTGTCACCATAATTTTTCTTTAAATTTTTATTCCCAACCTGAATGCCTTCTCCAACTAATGAAGTTCCCAAAGGCGAACCTCATGTTAGATGTTATCCTTTAACACTATGAAGAAATCAATGTTTTTCTCCTCTGGAATATGATTTACCCTTATATTCAATTTTTGGATGTCCTCAATGTGCTCCACCATTGAACCATTTTGTTTGAGATTTATCAATTAGCTATTAAAAGAAGGTGTTTCTCTTTGTATCCTCATAATGTGCTATCATTTCCTCCGTAAAAATTGACCAAGTAAAAAAAAAAATTTATGAGAGAAAAGCCATCGATGCCATACAAATGTATTGTGTTCTAAAAATAGACTTGAAATGCATAGCTTTTGTGTGTTTTTCACATTATGGAGATCAAAGTATTGCTCCATCTATAGTATACATGTTATGGGATCCTTTCCATCAAACTTCCTCATATCAATATTTGGGATATGGTGTATCTTCAATCCAACATTATATTCTATGAAATCATGTTTAACATTTATTTTTTTCTCATCATGAGTTTCCTCTACTACCTTTTCTCCATTAGGAATATTTTCTTGTAGCAACCTTTCCAAACCTTCCTTCAAATATTCCATGTATTTCTTCAAATATTCCATGTTTCATTCTATACCATCTATCTCAGCTTCCATGACATTAATTCCATACATCAAACCATCCATCTTGGATTCTAGTTCATTTTTGGTTTTTCTATGCGAGAGCGAAATTTGTTGCACTTGGTCATGTAATTTTGAGGTATCATGATGCAATTCCTTCTCTTCCTGTGTAATAGTAGAGATTTCTGAGGGATTAATGGGGATGGGATTTTTTTTTGGAGGAATTTTAGAACTCAATATTGATATCTATGCCTCAATATTACCTTGGAATCACTTCAAACTGATTTTTCAAACAAATGTTATGCAATTTTTTTTAAAACATACACACATTTTTCTTGCTTTTAGGAGCTCGACATTGAAATGGTTGTAACTCTACAATTTTGGATCTGAAATACCTGAAATATGGTCATAAGGTATCCCATTGAGGCTTCTTTCCAATACCACATGTCAGACCTAATTTGGGCTCTTGAAGATAAAGTTATGCCCAATCTCCCACAATGACCTAATTATGGGTTGGTTCACTAGAGAGAATTTGTATGACATACCATGTGTCACTGTTTTTACCTTCAGCTTTGAAATTGATACATAATAAGCTAATTCATTGTGATTTTGGCTACTTTATACTGAATTCCAATCTGGTTTTTGAAAATAAATTTATGACGATGTTCCCTTGGCCACCTCTTTCAGATGAAATTCTGGAGCCTGCAGAAGCCCTAAATTCCTCAAATCATATCTCCAAAACTATAATGAACCAAGATCTGATATTTTTACATGAAAATCCTCAGGATTTATTCTTCTCATGGTAAAATTTTTAGCTTCTGAGCCTTCGTAAAAAAAAACGTTATAGCGAAAATTCTAAGATGGCCTATATGCACCATCGAAACCCTGAAATCCAAAGCTATAATACCAAATGTTATGAAACCAGCTCACAAATAGAAGAAAATATAGTTGAACGACTTATAAGTCATCTTGTTCGACGGGGAAACCTCCTTTATATTACATAAATGAATAATTTTTTGATGATACAAATGAAAAAACCTACCTTCTATATATAGGAGTCTAAGGGGTCACAATATAACAATATTGGGACCACATGGGTACAACAATAATAATAATGGCGCCATGGGACAAAACCTACCTTATTAATAATGGGGCCATGGGAACTACATTATGTTATTATTAATAATAATGTAGTCTTTTAGAAATAAATCATAGGGATTCACACAAAGTTCTATGATAGTTTTTTTAGTCCAAGAGTATGATCAAAGTTTAAGGGTGGTTTTTCAACCCTAAGGAAAGTAGTGACTGAAACAATATATCCACCGAGCCTTCTCTACCAAATCCAACATTGAAAAACACACTAGGTCATGCCACAATGCAGGGAACGATCTCCCATTCACACAAAAAATGGTCTTTGTAACATTATTTATCTTGTGTGCTCCCACATCTATGCAGATGCTTTGCTTTCTCTGTTCCACACACAACTACTTTCACCTCATTTTTCCCCTATGTTATTAACATGTTCCCTCTTTTCTTCATGTCCTTTTGTTTCCTATTAATTTCCTCAACACATGCCAGAAGAACAAGGATAATATGGTCTCATCATTCACTCGGGCGACCCATACGTAATTTTAGTTCTTGCACCAATAAGGAGATACTAGTATTAGGTATATAGGTGGTAAAATAAATGAAGTGGCTTTTTTTTACACTCAACACAAGAAATTCCTCCTCATCAGGCTTTCAATCCATGTCCACTCTTCCATCTCATACATATTTCATATTTTCACGTAATGTCACATAAATCAATACACAACATGAAATTTACATGAGGGCTAAAAAAAGGGTTTGATAGTCCCCACTACCTTAGAGGAACATCATCCATGGTGTTACATAAACGTTATAGAAAATAAATCCATGATATTTATATTTACACCTCTCTACATCAACGACATATTCCATGTTCTTAGTTTCCACTTGAGAAATGTCCTTCGTTTTTCACATTCTAGTTTCCTTTAGACTTCCTAGCATTCTGACACATTTAAGCTTACTATTTAGATTATCCTCAATAATTCCATAGGAAACGTAGTCGACTCATTGCTTCCTGGGACACACCCATTTCATTTTTTATCCTGATGAGTCTGCACATTATTCTTTGAAAAAAGGTTCACTCAAGTTTACACTTTTATGTAGTCACAGAACTTTTAAGTTCAAGCATTCCCTTCTCCGCTTCCTCAATCCTTCAATATATTCATTCCTTGTGAAGGATTCCTCACACAAGAAGTTACTCATAGCTAATAAATTTGTATTCATCGCTTTAATAACATAATCTATTTGTCATGGGATATCTCATGGAGGTAAATGGATATCATACGGTTTTAGTGTCACCAAAATGGCTTATTCTCGAAGGTATTCAACTCTAATTTTTTTTTACTGAGCACTCTGATATTATTAAGTCAATAATTTTTTCTTCATATCCAACCCATATATTTTTGCTACGCATTTTAGTCATTAACCTACATAGTAAGCACATGAGTCTTATGAGTTAAATCATAAAAAATTTAAAGTAAATTAAGCCACACTTTGATTAGTAGATTATTTATTAAGATAAACATAAAATTTTAAATCAATTCAAATTACAACTTAAATAAAGAAATATATATTATTCAAAATAGTAGTTGATACTTACCTATGTAGTTACTCACTCTTCCTTGGGCTCATAAGTGCTGAGTGATTTCACAAACAAAAAAAAAAATTTAGTGTTTCCTAGTTCCACGCAGTCTTCAGCTACCTCCATATTCAAATATGGCTCACAGGAATCCAAAGCACATAGAAAAAAAATTCTCCAGCTACTAAGCACTCTTTGAGAAGTTGCACTATAAAGGAATGTGTTCAATGGTGAATATACTACTCCACACAATCTTTTCATATAACTCCATCCTCAATTCCAACTCATTGAGTAGTTTTACCACCAAGGGAAGCACTCTGTAGTAGATATACTTCTCCAAACAATATTTTCATATATATTTTTCATCAAGTCGATCTCACTGATTATTATAATCACTAATAGAAGCACTTAGTAGAATATATACTGCTCCACACAGTACTTTTTTATAGCTCCAAAAAAAACCATCCTAGTTAGTGTGGGAATTTACCACTAAGGTAGTCATATGTTTACATGAGTATCATCACACCTCTATCCACAAGAAACCCACATATAGGGTGGTACACATGTCCAAAGGTTTTATTATCACACCACCAATATCAATGCAGCTTCGAGCCTAATAATATACCATACAGAGTAGTCTACCTATCCATGGTTTTACCATCACACCTCTGATATCATCAAATATCCAGGCATAGGCAACCGCCATACAGGGTAGTATAGATGTCCAAAGGCTTTACCATGTGATGTATTCAATAGTCTTATAATTGATTTCCAATATTGCATGCTTTAATGAAAAGTGCATGTAGTCTTATAGAAAAGTACAAGTATGTCATGTTTCACTGCAATACTCATGGTATCTTACAGTCAAGGTATTAGTTATGACTTGTTCCCATGAGATAAATGAAGTGCCATGAACTTAAATGCCATATGACAGTATCTTAATAATATTCATGGTCCATCATTAGGCCTTTGTCACAAAATTTAGTTTCCGATTGAGTATTCTCAAAAATTTCAAATCAAGAATTTTAATTTCCCAACTTTTCTTCATACAAAAACCTAATCTCATAGGCATGAGATATTTTTCTTGTCATGTTGTTGGGCTCCATTGTAAGTGGTGTTAATTTTTCATGGTGGCTTTGGTCTGACACCCCATTCAAACACTCTTCATGCAGTGAGATCCTTCGATCACCCAACACTGGTGAGTGCTTAAATATACAATATTTTCATTGCGAAAATTCATAACATCCTAAAGTGAGCTCAAACTTATTTTACTCATAATAATTCCATCACTCCAACTAAACTAAAATAAATGGAAATTACACTTTCATTGAACGATACATGTGCATTAGATTTATCCAAAGAATTTCATAATGCAATTAATATTTTTGTTCAACATAATTATGAGTTACAAATGAAGGATGCTTCTCTCTAAAATCATGAATAGTTTAATTCTCCATTTAATTTTGCATGGTTTACAAAATTAATTGCAATATTCTCATATTGAAGGCTTCCTCCTTCAACCATAGTATTTCTTGGTATTCATGAAAAATACATAAATTTGAAATAACAGTTTTTAAATTCAGTTCATGAAATTATTACCCAATTCCTTTCCTTTACCCTTTTTACCTCGGATTAATGCTTGGACTATTTATTTGGATGACATTACTATAAATTTATGTTGAAGCCTTTTGAAGGTTGATAACATTCCTACTCCTGCAATATTCAAAAATTCCTAAGATTGTATTATCATCACATATTAGTCGTAAAATCATCCACTAGTTTATTTATAGGTTTTTATGAAAATGTGATAAATGAATTTTCATTTATATTTGGTTCCAATATGTATTCATTCGTGCTCCCAATCTTGTGCATATAAATTTTAGAAGAACATGTAATTCCTTTACATGTTCCATGCTATGAATACACTATCGATTTCTAGCCTTTATAATTTTCATTCATGCACAAAACAAAGGTCAAAAGCATACTTACATTAACAATGGTGTTGATCAAAAAGAGGTCATTTTTGCACACTTTCCCAATGTGTCCCCCAAATGATGTGGAATCCATTAATTAACCTCACTGCATCACTAAAATCATGGAAGGTAAAAAATTTATTTCAATAACATTTACAAAATCAAAATATTTTTAAATATTAATCACTTATCTTCCTACAATGATAGTTCTGAACACATTACCTTTCCAACTAAATAGAATCACCATACCATTATTTAATTTTCTCATATTTCCAATATCCATAAAATATAGAATATATATTAGTCATCCATAGTTCTAGTTATGACAACATACTTCTGATGATACTTTCATAGTTTTCATGTCCGTCTTTATTTTTTTCATGTGGACCTAGCCAGTCCACTTAGTTGTTTTCTTATCTTTTTCTGTCTCATGCCACCATTTATCTTTTGCACAGGGCCTGGTCAAGGTTTTGACTTCTAGTTTTGTTTTTTTTATCTCTTCTCCACGAGTTCCTTTTCTTTAATTTTCCACACCCAACATACCAATGAAAACCAAACCACAAAGGGAAAGAAGAGATAATGAAAAACAAATAAGTACCAAAATAGAAACACAACAAAATTTAAAGTACCATGGTCATGCTAAAATTCAAGAAGGAAACATAAATAATATGAAGCCAACAATAACATCAAAGAAGGAAAAAAATTACCCTCTACACATCATTCATCAATCCACAAGAAACTCAACCCATTGAGATCTGGTGTTCAGGCTTTTGGAGTTTGCATGATATTTCTCCCTTGCAATAGCTAGGGGGAACCTCCCCTTACATTCATGTGCATATAAGTTTTTTGAATACATTAATTTAGTATAATTTTCTTAGAAAATGATTATTCCTTCATGAAATATTGTAACCATATACTCATGTCATGCACTTAATTATTCATTCAAACAATACTTTATGTGTGCATAAAATTCAATAATAATAATCAATAATTCTCAGAACACTTATCTTCAGAAAACCATTGATTAGTAACAAACCTTTTATTTTGAAACACATGTCACTACACTCCTTCCTTCATATATTTGGTCTTCCTGAAGGAAACCCAAGGAGAAATGCCCTCACAATGATATCACGACATGCATATCATCATACATAGGTGCCACATGTACCATTATCTCATCAACACCTTACCTCCCATAATATTGATCCTGCAAGACTACGTGCAACACCTTCATTGGCTTCCAAGTCATGCTGTCAAACAATTCGTAGTTACATGTTCACGATTAACCATATTAGTCATCTAAATAGACTAATTCAATTCTTTATGCATGCACATCCATTATTGTATGAATGTAACATATCTTCATGCATATAGAATATCATTATTTTATATTTATTCAATATACAAGCATATTTGAACTATTTCATCTATTGTAATTTATCCTTATTATGTTATTATTCATCAGCTTATGAAAACTTATCATAACATTAAACAATAGTATTAAAATAATAGGAGATAAGTTAAGAGATTCCCCCCTATATTTATGGTTGCATCACTTAGCCATTAAATTTTACAATTTTTTGGGATGTTCTAGGAAATATAATCGACATCCTTAATATTTATCTTACCTATTTATATTTTTACATCAAACTCAAACAAACTATTCAATAAATATAATTGTATTTGTATATAGAGGAAAATATTTTTCTCGTAAGTACACATGAATGCATAGATATTTGTTTTAAAACCTAATTTATTTTTTATATTCATTCCCAACTAGATTCAATGTTGAACATTAACTTTGATTATAAATTTATCTTCCATGGCCTAATCAATCTAAGTGTTGAACCTAGGAACTCTGCTACCACTTTGTAACACTACTTCCTACACCCTTGTACTCAATCAAGTTGTAGAAGTTGTTACATTATAATAAACCTAACCCTCAATTTTTTATGAAAATGGTTGGGTTAAAAAACTCCTCTATTTCCAAATTTATTAAAGCCAAACATAATTAACATCATTACACTCATCTTGTCAAAAGGTTTCATCCGAGATAAAATTTATTCCAATCTGACACCTAAATCGAAATTTAAGAACTTTTAAAGTTTGTCTAATCAACTCTTACCACATCAATAAGACATAGCCATGTGGCGCCAATGTGTGACCCATGTGTCTCTTCCAAATCACCTTGAAAACCACCACATCACCCACAACACCTACGTTTCATGCATTCATGCATTCGTGGCCCTTTACACCTCATCATAGTTGGAAGGTATCAAACCATCTCACCTCAATTTGGAATTCAATGATATTACGTTATATATGGTTTTGGTGAAATTCGGGTGCACCAAAATTTTCACTCTATCATATCCCCTAGACTCCTAGCCTCTCGTGCATTCAAAAAAATTCAGTTCAACACAATTACTCCACCATGCGAGGCCCATCCATATAATTTATACTTTAAACTATTCAAATCTGACTCTTTCCAAATGTTCACCCAAGCGGGACCCATCCCGAATACACTGCACTTCAACCTAACCTTGTATATATATTTACCCATGTAGGTCCTAGAATTAAATCCATCCTTGCTCAAATGTTTTCCCAAGTGAGCCCGTTCAAATATATTCTACACTTCAATTCAGTTTTGGGCAAATAATTACCCATGTAGGGACCATCCTAGATACTTTGTGCTTCCTCCAAAATCTATTTTCATTTGAATATGATACTTTTAAAATAATTCATAAGTGTTGGATGGTTTGATGCCTAGATATACAGATACATTTGTCATTCTATAAAATATTTAGTCCCAAATACAAGGCCTTTGAAAGCTCTGTCCAAACCTGGATACAGTTATGATGTCCTCAATACTCAAACTCATAAATTATGAAACTTCAGGGGACTCAATGAAAGTTTTCCTTGAAGAAGTACGTTTCTCAAAGCACCAAATTATACAAGAATGAAACTGTGATTTAAAAACTAAACATTCTAAACATTATACATGACCATAATAAAATCAATTGACCCATAAACATGCCTATTATCATTCACTAAACCAAGCTAAGCCATAGCTAATAGTACTCGATAAAATCATACACCACAACATCATAGTGTTAGAAAATTATATATTACAGAGTAGTGCAACACATAAAATATGCAGAAAACACAAGCACACAAAACACACAAAAACCAGAGAGACACAGATATATGTGGTTCACCCAATTTGGGGTACGTCCACCCCGAACAACCAGTCCTTCCTTTCTATTATCCAGCAAAATGAAGAGACACAACCTACAACATATCCGTTGTAATATCTTTTTTTCTCTCTCATAGTCTCCCTATATGTTTCTCGCTCTGAGAATACACATATAATATACAACTGCAATACAATCCCCTCATACAAGCGAGGGTTTTCCTTCTAGGGAAAAAACCATAAACTAAACATAACTTCTACCATTGGATCATCTGCCTAATGAATGGCCCAGATTGACTAGAAATTACTATACTTTTACAAGGCAATTTTACATATGTTTTTAGCTTTGGGGGCGCTACTCCCGAAACCCCTTGCCAGGGGGGGCCCCCATAAAGTCATAGCTGCCCCCCCTGGATGCCCCAGGCAACATTTAATTATGGTTGGTGTTGCTGCCCCATTAAGGTACAGGGGTCCAACACTGTGATACAAAATAAACAAGATAATTAGGTTGCACACCCAACAATCTCCCACTTGGAGACTGATTGTAGCAACTCCACCGTTAGTTCATTTGCTGGACAATGACTCCACTTTGGACCTAGTTGTTTCTCATGTTCATCAACATACTTGAAGACCAATTGAAACTGAGCATATTCTTAGTTTCTCCCTATTTACAACTTTTGTTAGGATATCTGTAGGATTCTAGCTACTGTGTATCTTTTCCAGCTTCAGTTGTCCATCTTCCAATACTGACCGTATGAAATGGTACTTGCGCTATATGTGTTTAGTCCTGGAATGAAATGTTGAGTTTTTCGAAATATGAATGGCACTTTGGATATCACTATATAATGTTCCCATATCATGCTTCTTACCCAATTTATCCATAAACCTTTGTAACCAAATCATTTCCTTACTAGCCTCTATAGCAGAAACATATTGTGCTTCTATTGTTGAAAGTGCAACAACATTGTGGATTTTTTAAACCCAACTGACAATTGTTCCACCTATAGTAAATACATACCCTGTAGTGCTCCTCCTGTTATCTCTGTCACTTTCCATATCTTCATCAACATATCCTTATAGAGAAATGTTTGAACCACCAAATCATAATGCTTGATTTGTGGTACCTCTCAAATATCTGAGAATCCATTTTACTGCCATCCAATGTTCTTTTCCTGGATTTTTCATGTACCTGCTTACAACTCCCGCTGCATGTGCAATATCAGGCCTTGTGCAGACCATTGTATACATTCAGTTTCCAACTGCTGATGCATATGGAACTTTAGACATATAATCCATTTCTTCTTGGGTCTTGGGACACATCTCGTTAATAAGTTTGAAATGGCTAGCAAAGGGTGTACTAACTGGTTTTGCATTCTGCATATTAAATATTTTCAGCACCTTTTGTATGTACTCATTATGAGACAGTGTTAATTTGTGATTTTTCCTGTCTCTAGCTATTCTTATACCAAGGATTTTTTTTGCAGCTCCCAAATCCTTCATTGAAAATGAATTTGCAAATTTTATTTTGATCACATTTATTTCCTGCATCTTAGACCTTACAACAAGAATTTCATCTACATACAATTAAAATACAATATAGCTACCATCATTTTTCTTTTTCAGATAAACACAATGATCAGAGTGACATCTACTATAACCTTGTTTAGACATAAACTTGTCAAATTTTAGATACCACTGCCTTGGAGCCTGTTTTAAGACATACAAGCTCTTCTTTAACTTGCACACTATTTTTTCTTTCGCTTTAACCTCATATCATTTCGGTTGTTGCATATAAATCTCTTCCTCCAAATCTCCATGGATAAATGTTGTATTTACATCGAACTGTTCAAGATGCGAATCTTCCGTTGCTACAAGACTTAAAATAGTTCTGATTGAAGTCATCTTAACAACATGATAAAATATTTCATCAAAATCAATACCTTTCTTTTGTGCAAACCCCTTCACCACAAGTCTATCTTTGTACCTCTATTTTCCTCCATCTTCTTCCTTCAACCTGTAAACCCATTTATTCTGCAATGTTGTTTTACCTGCAGGAAACCTGACTAAGTCCCAAGTCTGGTTATGTATTAGGGATTCCATCTCTTCTTCCATTTCTAGCTCCCACTTATTCCTTATTTCAATCTGCATTGCTTCTTCATAACATTCGTGTTCACCAGAACCAATCAACAATAAATAATATAATGAAGGAGAGTATCATTCAGGGGGTCTACTTATCCTGGTATATGTTCTGACACCACTTTCAGGTGTTTGAGGTGTCTGTTGTTGTTTTTGTGGTTGTTGTTGTTGTGGCTGTTGATTATTATCATTTCCAGGTACCTTTACTTCTTCTGTGATCTCATCAAGAACTGTATATTATTTGTTTTCTTTTTCCTGTTTCTTTTGCTGCAGTTGATTCTTATACAAGACCTTTTCATTGAATATTACATCTCTGCTCCTAATGATTTTTTTATTTTCATAATCATATAAGTGATAACCAAAATCATTAACACCATATCCAATAAAGGTACATTTCATTGATTTTGCCTCAATCTTTGTTCTGTTTTCTTTATTAATATGAAAAAAGACCTTACAACCAAAAGGCTTTAAAAAAGAGTAGTTTACCTTTTTACCTTTCCATGCTTCCTCTGGAATACCACCATCCAAGGAACTTGAAGGCCCTCTGTTTATTAGATAAACAAAAATATATACAACATATGCACAAAATTGTAAAGTCAATCGTGCATGCAATCTCATGCACCTTGCACGCTCCATGATTGTTCTGTTCATCCTTTCTCACACACCATTTTCTTGTGGTGTTCTTGGAACTCTCTTTTCTTTACAAATTCCATGCTCCGAACAGTACCTATCAAACTCTTCGCTGCAATATTCACCTCCATTGTCTGATCTGAGAAACTTCAACTTCTTCGTGTCTCAATCTCAACTAAATATTTCCATTTCTTGAAAGTATCAAATACATCATATTTATTCTTAATATAATAAATCCATGTTTTTCTAGTTGCATCATAAATAAAAATAACATAATAACGAGAGCTGCCAAGAGATGATACCTGAGAAGGTCCCCATACATCTGTATGGAAAAGCTCTAATTTTTCACTCTTGTTTTCTTTCCCAACACTGAGAAATCTCACTCACTTTTATTTTCCATAAATACAATTCTCATAGAAATCCAAATCAACATTCTTCAAACTCGGCAACAAATTTCTTGAGTGAAGAATCTTCATCCCCTTATCACTCATGTGTCTGAGCCTATGATGCCATAATGATGCATCTTCTCCTTTGGAAGCTAAAGCATTAACAAAGTTAGAAATACGATTGCATAAATACAATGTACCAACCTTTTCACCTTTTGCTATTACTAGGGCTCCTTTGATGAACTTCCAAGTTTTATCTCTGAGATTTATCACACAACCTTCATTGCCTAATTTCCCTATTGAAATCAAATTTTTCTTCTGATCTGGAACATGCCTTACCTCCATTAATATCCATTGGTTTCTATTCTGTTGTTTTACAAGAACTTTACCCATTCCAACAATTTTACAGGGTTTATCATCACCCAAACAGACTTGTCCAAAATCTCCTTGAACATTGTCATTAAAATATTTCTTATTAGGTGTGGCATGGAATGAGGCCCCTGAGTCTACCACGTAGGTATCTGTAACATTTTGGAAAGAAAGAATCAAATCATCCTATAACACATACCTGTCAGATTTTATTCATGATTTTTTTCTTGTTGTGCATCTCCTTCTTTTCCCTTCTAAGATCTATTGTCTTTCTTTAGGTGTCCTTTATTTCAACATTTCCAACACACTATCCTCGATCTGGACTTGGATCTGCCTTTCCTTGATTTACTGCGATATCCTAAGCTCTTTCCTCTTTCCATTTTTCTTCCTCCATACTCTTCACTCAAAGCATTACTCGATGTCTCACTGGAGCTTTTCCATCGCATTTCCTCGCTAAGGATATCACCGACAACATCATAAAAATTTAAAGTACTAGATCCAAAGATAGAGTTACTAATGGCCATAACTAAACCATTCCAACTTTCTGGAAATGAGTACAAAAATAACAAAGCTCTAACTTCATCATCAAATTTTACCCCTACATAACTTAACTGAGTGGTAACTTTATTAAAATCATTTAAATGTTTTGCAATAGATACCTTCCAACATATTCATATTAAATAATTGCTTCATAAGAAATACCTTGTTTTAGGCCGAGGGTTTTTCATATATTTTTTCCAATGCCTTAATCAAACCCCGTGTTGTTGTTTCCTTCGAATATTGAAGGGTATCGATGCCGTGAGGCACAACAATATTGTTGCGAGTGCCTTTCTATCGAGAATTTCCCATTCTGCATCTATCATAGTCGTCGGCTTCTTTGTTTTTCTACTCAATGGTAGGTATAGATCTTTCTGACAAAGATAATCTTCCATCTACATCTTCCACAATGAGAAGTTTTGGCCATTAAATTTCTTGACCCTAAATTTACCATCTTCCGCCATTGCTCCCACTCGAACCAGGAACCCTTCTTTCCCACGATTTTATCATCCAAATAGACCTTCGACTCTAATACCATTTTTTAGAAAATTATATATTACAGAGCAATGAAACACAAAAAATATGCAGAAAACACAGGCACACAAAACACATAAAATCAGAGAGACACAGATATACGTGGTTCACCCAGTTTGGGTTACGTCCACCCCAAACAACCATTCCTTCCTTTCTATTATCCAACAAAGTGAAGAGACACAACCTACAGTAGATCTGTTGTAATATCCTCCGTTATCTCTCATAGTATCCCTATCTGTTTCTTGCTCTGAGAATACACATATAATATACAGCTGCAATACAATCCCCTCATACAAGCGAGGCGTTGCCTTCTAGTGAAAAAAAACCCTAAACTAAACACTTCTAGCAGCCGCCCCCCCTGGACCCCAGAGGAAGCATTTAATTATGGGTGGCATTGCCGCTCCATTAAGGTACAGGGGTCCAGCGTTGTGATACAAAATAAACATGATAATCAGGCTCCACACCCAACACATAGTACAACACATAATGGTTCCCAAACAAACACTTTCAAATTACTCTTATACCATACATTACACCAAATGATATTGTTTACTTCACATCATATCATACATTTAAAATCACACACCACAACCATCTAGCTAATAATATCAAGTAATAATTAATAACCATCGGAATAGTTCCTCTTTATAAGCATATTAACAAACATGGGTTCCTCCAAGCCCCTCATAGACTTGAAAAAATCATATAAGAAACTAATTACCGTCTCCTCTAGAGAGGGAGTGTGCAATCTTCGACAAGGAAATGAACCATGATATTCACAAAATTTTAGATTATACAAATCACATGCCATAACATGTTAACTAAAACATATCAAGTAGCCATGGATATTCACGTGAATAAATTTGTAACCATTAAGGTAATAGAAGCACATAAACCCATAAAATTATCATCACCATGAAGAAATATAAACAAAAAGACTCACTATTATGAAACAAAGATATTAACAACCTTCCATACATAGAACTAATTCATATATAAAACACATAGATTTAACTACTAATCAGATCCCCCACAAAAATGGTCACAATAATGAGCTTCCCATGCATATAACTATTTAAAGATAACTAAAACTTATGAAATCACAAATTAGTCCTGAGTGATTTTAGATAACGAGTTAGGGAGATATCATACAACTTGCCAATTAGAAAGAAGGATGCATTCAAATAAATCAATCAACTCATAATCACCATAGGTATACAAGTTACATTGTCAACGATGATTAGATAGTGAATCACTCATTTTTACATAAATAACACTGGATCAATCATTATTAATAATTATAATATGGCATATCATAGTGTGTAGTCCAACATGCATAACGAATAATACCTATATGAATAACTTGGAACTGATGGTAACAGAGGGACATCTTCAACTCTTCACCCAACTATAGGCCATATACACTAGAATCCTTCTTGTATCTAACCACCCCCAGTTGGATTAAGAGTCGAAGGAATTCATTTCTCAAAGGAATTCACAAAAACAATTACACAAAGAGGTATTCAAGAAGCTAAGTCAACTATCTAGGCGGTTTCACATTTTTTCTCATAAATTAAGCACCATAATAACTCACTTTGTATCTGAAAAATAAATCATAGGGATTCACCCAAATTTCAATGAAGGTTTTTATTAGTCTAGGAGTATGATCTCAGTTTAAGGGTGGCTTTTCAACCACAAGGAAAACACCAAGTGAATCAATATCTCCATTGAACCTTCTTGGCCAAATCCAACACTGATACACACACTAGGTCACACTAGAATGGAGGGAATAATCTCCCAATCACACAACAAAGGCTCTCTAGAACATTGTTTCTCTTGAGCACTCCACACTAGGTCACACTAGAATGCAGGAATAATCTCCCAATCACACAACAAATACTCTCTAGAACATTGTTTCTCTTAAGCACTCCCTCTCTTATGCTTTTCTTTCATTCTCATGCAAATGCAATTGCTTTCACCTCCTCTCTCCACCACTTTCTCTTCCCACACCTTATTATTCTCACGTACCTCTCTTTTGTGTTACTTTCTCAACACACCCATGAAAACATGCACAATATCGACTCGTCCTTCACTCAGGCGGTCCATAAACAAATTCAATGTCATATATTTTTCAATGAGTTAAGTGGTAAAATTATTGAAGTGCTTTTGATTTACATTGAATAAAAGAAACTCGTCCTTATCCAGTTATAAATCCATGTACACTCTTCAACTAAGCCATATTTCACATTTTCTAATGACACATAAACCATTATACATATTAACATTTACATTGGGTAGAAAAAAAATTCACACGAAACCCTTCCACATTGCAACATGTCTAACTGAGTCATATCATGTCTCAAAGAAGAAAATGAAAAACCATTAAAAACAACTTCAATTTTTTTTTTGTGAGCTTAGTAGTTCCTTAACATTTTCTATTAATAAAAAAAGTGGGCATAATAGATACAAAAATTAGACTTGAACCTGGAAACCAGGTCTGTTGGCCATCTAAGTGCATTGTATGCCATACAAAACATATACTTCCTTAATCTCCTAAATAGAGTCTTAAGATAACTGATATGAAAGTTTACTAATATTAACATTTACAGAATAGATAAGTAATATTTACTGAAAACAGAAGTAAAGTTATCTGCTAAAAAACTAGAACTGTCAGCTTCAGTCATCATCTAACTCCTCCGGAGCTGGATTGTTGTTATTCGAACCTAGTATTTCAACTTGTTTCATGGATTTTATATCTTTCTCCATTCTGCCAAGACGAGCGTACTAATGCAGTTGACACAGGTTGATTTCCTAAATTTTTCTATTAATATCTGCCAAGGTGGAGACTAACTTAGGCTCCCCTGCTTCCTAAATTGACATTATGGATTTTACTAGTAGGCATTTTACCAACCAATATGTTCTGATTGAGTTCTAAAATAACGAGATTCTCCCACGAGTATGTCCTGGATATTCAATCATATGCTACAATTCCTCTGTTTCCAATTCATCTTGTTCTTCCATTTTATTTGTGGCTTCTATTTCCCATCTGAAAATATGAGATTTTAAAGAACAGGGTGTATCTTCAGCAAAGGTCTGAATTAAGGGCTCCATGAGCTCTTTGATAGATTTTCGGCCTCGCTTGGTTGGCAAGGCTAAGATAGATTCTTTGCCTTTGTCTACTTTGGGCTTTCTTCCTTTTTTTTTCTTGACCATATTGACTGGAAAGAAAATGAACACTCCTGGAGTAGCAATATGATAGAAAATTCAATGACAATTAATTTGCAGGAAATTAAAATTACAGTAGTTGGGTAAAGCAGCAAATGGACAGCAGTCACAGGTGACTTGTTCCTTCACCAATAAAAAAATAGTCTGGAGTTTCCCCTTAGCCTTCCTAGCTATGATAATAACTACCCCCACCCAGAGTAGAGACATGATATCTAGAAAAAAAAATCCATGGCCGAAAGCAAAACAAACAAATGCCAACCCTACCAAGAACCCAAATTCTACATGCCCACCATATTTCTAAATCCCTCAAGTCGAAACCACTGATTTCCATATTCAACAATAGATGATAATAAACAGAACCCTCGCCTGAGAGTGCAACTATACCCTCCTAGACGGTACCCTCCCATACATTCACATCATTGACCTACATGCAGACTGTTTCCCAGGCAGACCCACAGCCATTTTCGTCATGCCTTATATTATGAAGAGCATGAAGAGTAGCAGTTTTTCAATTTGCTTTCCTTACAGAACTATGACGACTTCTACCATTGGCTTTACAAACACTACTGACCTTGCAGAATTGACAGACCTTGGCATAACCATTATACAAAAAATCTAAGAAAACTAAAATTTTCGCCTGCATGCTGTGAAATTCCGATACCAACTTCATTTGCACAACAAGGTGGAATTTGAATACATAGCAAGCCACCCACGCAATCCCCCAACTTCATTGATGATGGATTCCGGAGGGCGCACAGGAGAATTCATCTTCTTCACATTAGAGCGAAAATATGAGAATGGTTAAAATGTGGCCGTTCTTAACTTGCCCAGAAACATTCCTTTGGCCCTTATCCAAATGAAAAACTGACATCCTCGCTGGCTTTTCCAGCTACTTGTCATACGAATTTACTACCACAATTATGTCTTCTCTTGGGAGATGTCCTCTCCATAACCTCGCTGGCCATTATCTTCCAGTCCTTGCATGTGGTGGCCACGTTGTCGTCCTATCTCTGTGTGTGGCATTCCCATTTCACCGCCATGTCCTCTTGGCCCACTCCTTGCCACTGGCCACCCCGATCGAGGGAAAAACAAATTTAAATTCACTCCAACAAAGAATTTCTGATTTTGTAATTTTGACTCATTTTTAAAACCTTAAAACCTTAAACCGTTGTAATCAATATGACCCATAACACTAGTTTAGACAATTAAAGGTAGAAACTTATATTATCCAAAAGATATCATGTTTCCCTAAATCACCTCCAGGTTTTACTTCTAATAAGTTATATTTCAAAATTGATTTAAAAAGTAATTACCGCTATGAAATTTGGCTATTTAAAAACCATGCAAATCACACTTTGACTAAAATAACAATTCCTATTCAAAATTAGACTTGTTGAAAACCTATCGTACACCCTAAAAGTACGATTACTAGATTTTATATAAAAAGAAAAAAAAATGATTTCCTATAAAGAACTATCTCAGTATGGGCCCACGAAGCAATTTCTTTTGTGTTGATGATGATGATTACCTTTCCATATCATACAGTCAATCATTTGTACTAGCGAGAAGGAATCATAAAATTTGACATAATTGTATGAGGCCAAAAGAAATTGACATTCACATAAAGTTCATTACCCAACATTTTGACCTTCAACATGGTTGAACTTCTAAAATATTTGCATTCACTTGTAGAGGGACATCTCAGCGGAAAATAAAATTGGATATATTCCTTACCCAACCGTCCCCCAGAAAATCAGATTGGAGGTATTCTGACGTGCGGATGGACATTTCAGTGGAAAAAATCAACATTGACTTGGGATTCCTCAAGTACCAGTCCTCCAGAAAATCAGGTTCAAGTTATTCCAACATGCTGATGGACGGATCATTGCACGTTCCAGTTGTGCCAGTAAAAGCATGATATAAGAATTTGAATTGACATCTCTCTCCTGAATTCGAGATGAATAGTATTCTTCCAGTCGACAGTTGTGGTTATGAATTTTACTGGATGAACCTGTCTAGAATCTGTGGATGAATCAGTTGAACAAATTTATTTCGTATCCTCTAGTGTCTAATCATCTGACCTATTCTTCCATCAATGTCATGAAGTTAAATTCTTTAGAGATACGGTAGTTTAATGTGCAATAGTATATACAAATCACATGCCATAACATGTTAACTAAAAACATATAAATAACCATGCATATTCATGTGAATAACTTTGTAACCATTAAGGTTCACTATGATCAAAAAAAGATATTAACAACCTTCCATACATAAAAATAATTCATATACAAAACAAATATATTAAACCACTAATGAGATCCCCACAAAAATGGTCACAATAATGAGCTTCCCATCCATATAACTATTTAAAAATAACTAAAAGTTATGAAATCACAAATTAGTCCTTAGTGATTTTAGATAACTAGTTAGGGAGATATCATACAACCTGCCAATGATAAAGAAGGATGCATTCACATAAATCAATCAACTCATAATCATCAAAAATATACAAGTTACATGGTCAACCATGATTAGATACTCATTTTTACATCAATGAAATTAGATCAATCATTACTAATAAGTATAATAAGGCATATCATTGTTTGTAGTACAACATACATAACCAAGAATACTTATATGAATAGTTGGGAAGAAATGGTAACTGAGAGAGAGAGAATTCAACTTTACACCCAACCATAGGTCATGTACACTAGAATCCTCCTTGTATCTAACCACCCCAAGTCAGATTAAGACTCCAAGGAATTAAGTGCTTAAAGGAATTCACACAAAAAATTAGTCAAACATATATTCAAGAGGATAAGTCAATTATCTAGATGGTTTGTCATTTGTTCTCATACATTAAACACCATATCAAGTGTGTCTATCTCTGAAAAATAAATCAAAGGGATTCACCCAAAGTTCAATAAAGGTTTTTTTTAGTCTAAGAGTATGAGTATGATCTCAATTTAAGGGTGGATTTTCAACCCAAGTAAAACACCATGTGAATCAATATCTCAGCTGAACCTTCTTGGACAAATCCAACACTGATACAAACTAAGTCACATGAGAATGCAGGGAATAATCTCCCAATTACACCACAAAAGATCTATGGAACATTGTTTCTCTTGAGCACTCCCTCTCTTGTGATTTTATTTCATTCTCCTGCAAATTCAACTACTTTCAGCTCCTCTCTCCCTCACTTTATCTTCCCACACCTTCTTATTCTCACATCCCTCTCTTGTGTGTTTACTTCCTCAACACATCCCATGACAACATGGGCTCGTCCTTCACTTAGGTAGTCCACAGACAACTTCAATGCTTACACGAGAAAAGTCATAAATTTGTCAAAGAAATAGGTGGTAAAATTTTTGAACTACCTTTTGTTTACATTCAACACAAACAAGTCATCCTTATCCGGTTATAAATCCATGTACACTCTTCAACTCAGCCATATTTCACATTTTCAGATAATGTCACATAAACCACTATACATATTAAAATTTACATGGGATAGAAAAAAACGTCACACGTGACCCTTGCACATTGCAACATGTCTAAGTCAACCATATGATGTCTTAAAGAAGAAAATGAAAATGCGTTAAAAACAACTTTAAATTCACCCCAACAAGGAATTTCCAATTTTGTAATTTAGAGTAACTTTTAAAAGTTTAAAAGCTTAAAACCTTAAACCATTGTAACCAATATGAATCATAAAACTAGTTTATACAATTAAAGGTATAAACTTATATTTGTTAAAAAATGTAATCCCAACCACCTGCTAGGTGTCAAAACCATCAGTCCAAGTATCCAGTTCAGTTTCTAATTATTCCAGTTTAGTCGAGTTTAACTCCAGTTATTTATTATCGATGTTTCCAATGTAATCTTATTTAATCTATTCGTAATATTGTGAAGATAAATCCTCTGCTCCACTTCTCTTTAGTTTTTCAATTCTTGTCATGGTATCGGAGCTAGTTTGCATAAGCCTCCCCAGAGAGCAGCAACAGAGCCAAGTTGGAGCAGTAGAGAGGAGAGGAAATCCTGCATAATACTCATTGAAGAGCAACAGAAATTTGAAGAAGAACGCCTACTGCGAAGAAGCAGAAGAAGAACAAAAAAAGAAAAAGCCAGGCGAAGCTCAAGCAAGCACCGACGAAACAAATTACATAAATTTGAAGGCTATTCGAGAAGAAAGCCAATTTTATTTTTCAAAAAAAATTGATGCACTGCTTTGAAGGAAGATCAGTGTTACACTAACGCACTGGTTGATAAGAAAATCTGCGTTAGAACGCAAGAGCCAAGAGCAGCAGCTGCATTAGTTCCAGTAACTTACAAAAGTTCAAACTGTAGCGGAAAACGCGCTGCTGAAGTGGATTAGTTGCGTTAAGGAAAATGCTAGTGCGGAGTCCATCACCTACATTAAGGTATTTGTGTTGTACTTCATTAAACCATTTAACATATATTTTTTTTTAAAAGGAGTCAAAAGTGGAAAAATTGAGCTACGAGCCCAAGACAATGGGCATAAAAGTTTTTTTAGTACACTTCACGTAACTGAAAAAGGAGAAAGCCCTTTCATGTGAAATGAGTTTGGTAATATTGATTTGGAAAAAGGAGTTAGCCCATTTTTATGAAAAGAAAAATGATTTTTTATTATTAAAGTTTTTTTAATAAAAACTTTAAATTTGTAAAAGGGGAAAGGTTGTAAAAAAAAAGGGCTCATGTTAACATTTCAAATTTACTTTCATGTAAAAGCCTTGTCAAAGTGAATGTAAAAAAAAAAGGATATTTTTTTGAGGAAAATAATTTTTTTTAGAAACAAGGTATATTTAAAAAGGAAAGTATTTTATGGCATGTGAAAGGAGAAGAATTTTTTTCGGAGTTTTTTTTAATTAAAAAAAAAAACTTACAAATTGTGAGAGCCTTGTGAAAGTTAATATGTAGAAAGATATTTTTTGAGAAAAGAAAAATTTTAGAAGCAAGATATTTGATGCATATGTAGACTCGTCTGTTTGTGGAAGCCAAGCAACGAGGTCATGGGAAAAGCCAAGAGGCTAAAGAAAAAACAGAAGATGTTCGAGATCTTTTTAGATCTGGAAATAAGAAGGAAAAAGATGCCTATGCATTAAGATGCATAAAAGAATCAATAAATGAAAGTATACTTCCCTTGATTTCAAATGCCAAGACACCCAAGGAGGCATGGGATACCCTTGAGAGATGTTTTGGTGCAAAGGGGAGCGTTTAAGTTGAAGATGAAGGTGGATCTGTAGCAGCAGATCTATAGGCAGATTAAGAGTCAGAAGAAGCAGAGAGAGCGCACAAAGATGCTTGTGAACCCCACTGTGCACAGCCACAAGTGGATGAAGAGAACCCAGCAATAGAGTTTGCTCAAGAAGATTTGATGAGACCAGCAACATGGATTGTTGACGATGATTTCATCATTCTAGCAACGGAGCTTGCTGACGAAGATATGATGAATCCAGCAACAGAGCTTACTAAAGATGAAATGGTAAATATAGCAACAAATATTTCTAAAGAAAATTTGATGATTCCAGCAACACAGCTTGCTGATGAAGACTTGATGATTTCCGCAACAAAGTTTGCTTATGATGACTTGTTAATTCTAGCAACACAGCTTGTCGATGATGTTTTGATGAATCCAGCAACAGAGCTTGCTGATGAGGATATGATGAATCGAGCAACAGATTTTTCTTTTTATATGGTAAATCCAGTGATTAATATTGTTGAAGTAAACTTTGATAATGAAATTTTGGCTAATGAAAACTGGTTGCAGATAATGCAATAAAAATATGATATCGACATGATGCCATTTGGTGAGATAATCTCACTTCAGTTAGTGGAAGACAACCTGTTTGCAGCAGAACAGGTTACTGAAGTAGAGACAGAGAAAAATATAAAGACAAAGATAGAAGCAGAAGTAGAGAAGGAAGAGGCGGTGAAGGAAGTGCAATAGCAGAAAGCTCTCATTGCAGAGCAGAAGGAAGAAATAGAGAAAGAAGAAGAGACAGAAAAAAAGAAAGAAATCTGCAAAGGGAAAGCAGAAACAAAGAAAGAGGCAGAGAAGGAAGTGCAATAGGATAAAGTTTCCACTGCAGAGCACAAGGAAAGAGAGACAAAGAAAGAAGAAACACAACAGGAGAAAGCTCTCACTGTAGAGAAAAAAGACCAGAACCAATGTCGTTCTGAAAATATTTTTAATTCTAACATTGATTTTCAGTGTGCAGGTACATAGATTGATTATGAAGAGGACTTAAAGTTCCTCGAAACATGGCTTGCAACACGATGTCTAGTTGAGGTCTACACAAAAGCTGTAGATATGAATGTTGAAGACAACATCCATGATGAAAACGTGAATGGAATTTTCACGCATTGGATTTACGAAGAGATAAGATATTGTTCTAATCTTATGTTGCAGCAAATTGATGATGATAAGTGCACTACAGAAGACAATATGTGGCAGCAGCCCACATACAAGTCAATTTTTGAAGAAATCCAGGACATTCTTAGACAACCTGGAACAGAAAAATACCTGCACAGCAAATCAAGAAACTGATGTCTCAAGGATACAGCAAAGCGAAAAATCTGAAACAATTTAGAGGCTACAAAATCTGGAAAAAAGATAAGAATAAAATCGAATTTAGTTGAAGTCAAGTGTTTTAAATTCTAAGCCTAGCTAAGACATAGGCCAGCAGGTATCTGAATTAAACTTTTATGCGGTTGAAATTAAAGGGGAGTGTTAAAGAATGTAATCCCAACCACCTGCTAGGTGTCGAAACTGTCAATCGAAGTGTCCAGTTCAGTTTATAATTCGTCCAGTTTAGTCGAGTTTAACTCCAGTTATTTATTATCGATGTTTCCAATGTAATCTTATTTAATCTATTCGTAATATTGTGAAGAGAAATCCTCTGCTCCACTTCTCTTCAATTTTTCAATTCTTGTCAATATTATCCAAAAAATATCACGTTTCCCTAAATCACCTCCAGATTTTATTTTTAATGTAAATTATATTCCAAATTTAATTTAAAAATTAATTACAACTATGAAATTTGCCTATTTAAAAGCCATTCAAATCACACTTTGAGTAAACTAACCATTCAAATTCAAAATTAGACTGGTTGAAAACCTTATCGTAAACTCTAAAAGTACAGTTACTAGATTTTATATAAAAGGAAAAAAAATCATTTTATTTCCAGTAAAATACCATCTTAGTATGGGCCTGCGATGCAAATTTTTTTGTGTTGATGATGATTTTTACCTTTCCATATCATACTGTCAATCATTTGTAGTAGCGAGAAGGAATCATAAAATTTGACATAGTTGTATGTGGCCAAAAGAAATTGACATTCACATAAATTCATTACCCAACATTCTGACATTCAACATGGTTCAGAGGCTAAAAAGTTGGCATTCACTTGCTGACGGACATCTTAGTCGAAAATCAGATTGGATATACTCCTTACCTAACAGTCCCCCAGAAAATCAAATTGGAGGTATTCTAATGTGCGGACGGACGTATCAGTGGAAAATTTTTCCATTGACTTGGGATTCCTTAACTAACAATCCTCTAGAAAATCAGATTCGATTTATTCCAACATGCTAACGGACGGATCATTGTAGGTTCCAGTTGTGCCAGTAAAAGCATGATATAAGAATTTGAATTGACATCTCTCTTCTGAATTTCGGATGAATAGTATTCTTCCAACTGGTAGTTGCAGGTATGAATTTGACTGGGTGAACCTGTCTAGAATCTGTGGATGAATCAGTTGAACAAATTTATTTCATAACCTTTAGTGTCTAATCATCTGACCCCTTCTTCCATCAATGTCTTGAAGTTCAATTCCATCAATTTCATGAAGTTCAATTCTTTAGAGATGCCATAGTTAAGTGCGCAATAGTATCTATCTTTCTCTTCTAGGCGGGATATTTTGGGCACATGATTTTTTGTGCCTCAGCAATTTTACATCACTCCATCACAATTTTACAGCTTCTCTCTTTTGATATTTTTCCCGACCTAAAGATTAAACCATCCCATTGTTATATAAAACTATAATACTATCTTATTTTAACAACCAAAGAAGTGTCACAGACTTTAATTTAGTTTTACATGCCATTTAAATCCTGAATGTTTTGACTTTTCAGTCTATGAAATAGCATATATTGATGTAATGTATTTTTATGTTAGATCAAAATTAATATATTTCTGTGAATAAATCAGTCTAGATTCATTTTAATTTTGGATTTACCAATATTTAGAGGGATCAAATATTGTTTCACTCTAAAAGAATGCAAAGAAATTTGATCTTTCTTAGCACTTCTTGAGTTAAGATGTATCTAGACTGGTTTAATTTCCCTCTTTAAATAGGCTACATTCCACATGGATACCATGGGTCAATACCACTCGTTCTTAATACCATAGATCATTTTTATTTTTATTATTAGTTTATTTTTATTTTTATTTTTATTTATTTGTATTTTATTCTACCAAAATGAAATGTTATTTTCACATCATTTTAATTTTGTAATTTTATTTTATTTTTATTTTTATGTTATTTGACTTGGTCATATTGTTAAACATTACAACATCACTACCATATTGGGTTGGAGGGCAGTGCAATTATAAATATTAATTTTATGTTTTATTTTATTTATATTTTTACTTTTATGTAATTTGAACAAGTCAAGAAGTTTATGGTACATAACAATATCTCTCTCATACTCTTTTCTTCTAGACTTAGTTGAAAAAAAAATTATAAAATAAAATGAAAATAAAATATTTTGATTTTGAAATGAGTTTTTTCTTTTAGAGATGTGGTATTGATCTCAAACCAAGGTATTGGCGCACGGAATTGTAACAAAACTTATTTATAAGCTCATAATATCCAGGGTAAAATGGGGTGAATATCCATGATTATAAATTTTGTTATCTTGTAAGTTTATTCTAAGTATTAAATTTGGATGTGCTTATTAATTAAGTTTAAATATGGTTACACCGTCTTTAAAACAATATTTTTTAGTGTGAAAATTGACTAAATGTTTGCACCTCCAGAGATTTGATCCCTCTAAGCACTTGATAGATCCATAGTTAATAGATCTAGAGTTAAGATGGATCTAGGTTTGTTTCAGTCCTTGTCCTGAGAATGAACCACATTAGTTGAGTGCTTGATAGATCCATAGTTAATAGATCTAGAGTTAAGGTGGATATAGGTTTGTTTCACTCATTGTCCTGAGAATGAACCACACCAGATCTATGATTAACTTTATCAATAATATTTAAATAAATCTAATATTACTATAATCATTTTAAATATGTTAAATATGTTTGAGATTAATCTTGTCATTTTAAGGTTAAATTTTTTAGTTACCTCAATTTGTTGAGATATAAATATTGTTAATAACTTTAATGATCAAAATGATGAAATAAAAATTTTGAATGCAAGTGACACTGTAATAGTGTTGAAGGACACAAAATGTGAATAATAAGAAAGCAGCAAATTACAAATAGTCTTCATTTTGATCAATGTCAAAAAAAAAATTTCTACTATTCTTATTGTCACCCTTGTTAGTTTTGTCATATTTTCATATCTAGTATATGAAAAGGATAATTGAAATTGAAAGCGATTTAAATCTTTAGCTTGGGTTGTTGTAGTAAACAGCATACCTTGTCGCTCCTACTCTCCCATACTAATATTTTGAATTAATATAACACAATAATCAATGTACATTTCCAATGTTTTTTTGTGGTTACACTAAAGCCAATGCGTATTGTTAATCTAATCACTTTAAAATTACTGTACCATCGTACATCCAATTAGATCAAATCAAAAATCAACATCTATAGTGAAATCGATGCATATAGTGCAAGAAATTAGATAATATTGCAGAACAACTTCTACATTGAAATCAATACATCTAATGAGAACAATCAATAAGATTAGAAATCGACATCTACACTCAAATCAATGCGTCTAGTGCAAGTAAGATAAATAGGATTAGAAACCAACATGTACACAAGAATCAATGCATTTAATGAATGAAATCAAATAGGATTAGAAACCAACATGTACACAAGAATCAATGCATTTAATGCAAGCAATACAATAAAGTTAGAAATAATATACATTGAAACCAATGCATCTAGTGAAAGCACTCAAATATAATTAGAAATCAACATCTACACTAAAATCAATGGATCTAGTGCAAGCAATAAAATAGGATTTGAAATCACCATCTACACTGCACCATCTACACTAAATTGATTTAGTAGAAGCAATCAAATAATATTAGAAATCATCTATATTGAAATCAATGCATCTAGTGCAAGCAATCAAATATCATTACAAATCAACATCGGCACTAAAATAATTGCATCTAGTGCAAGCAATCAAATAGGATTGGAAATCACTATATACACTGAAATCAATGCATTTCATGCAAGAAATATTCTTCCCTCTCTTTGCCCTCCTTCTATACCTATATCTCCCTCCATATTTTTTTTCTATATCTCTATCTCATCCGCCCAGACACATATACTCTCTCACTTCATATCTATCAATATTTATGTCCCTCCCTCCCTCTCTCCATCTCTCTTTTCTTCCCTCTCTTCACCTTTCATAGATACCTATGTCTCCTTCTGTATCTCTATATCACCCCTAAAACATACCCTCTCTTTCTCGAATATATCTCTCTCTCTCCCTCTCTCTCTCTCTCTCTCTTCCCCTTCTCTCCCTCTCCCTCACTTCTCTCTCTTTCCTCTTTTTTTCATAACTATGTCTCTCTACATCTTCCGTATCACTCCCTCTCTCTATCTCCACCTTCCTCTCTTTATGTCTTTCTTCTTACCTCCCTCTCTCTACCCCTCGAACTTCATCTCTCTTTCCCCCCTTCTCAGCACTCTCTCACATCCTCTCTCTTGTCTCATCTCTCTTCCTTTCTCTCACACCTCTCTCTCGCTCTTCACCCTTCATCTTTATTACTATATCCCTCCCTCTCTCCTTCTCTCCCTATTCTCTCCATCTCTCCTTCTTTGTCTCTTTATCTCACCCCAAAACATGCACACTCTCTCTCCATCTCTCCTTCTTTGTCTCTTTATCTCACCCCAAAACATACACACTCTCTCTCCACCTCTCCCTTTTCACTTTCTCTCTCTCTCCACTTCTCACTCTCTATTTATTTCTTCTTCCCCCCCTCTCTCCCCCACCAACTCCATCTCTCTATCCCTTCATCTCTCCTTCTCTATCCCTCTCTCCTCCTCTACATCAACTCATTTCTCTCATCCTTCCTTTCTCTCCCTTTCTCTCCTACCTAACTCTCTCTCCCCCAATCACTCCCTCTCTCTCTTTCTGTCTATGTCATTTCCCTCCAATCCTATCTCTTCCTCCATCATTCTCCTCCTCTCTCTCATCCTGCCTCTCTCTCTATTTCTCTCCTACCTCCCTTTATCTTCCCCCATAACTCTCTCTATCTCTCTCTCCCTGCCTCTCTTTTCCGTTCAAACCTCTTTCTCTTTCTCTGTCTCCCTCTGTTTTCCCTCCAATCATTTCTCTTTTCCCACCACTCTCTCTCTCTCTCTCTCTCTCTCTCCAACTATATTACTATATATATCCCTATCTCCTTCTCTCCCCCTTCTCTCCTTCTCTCCTAATTGATCTCATTATCTAAACCCTAAAAATACACACTCTCTATTGATCTCTCCCTCATGAGTCACTCTCTCTCTCCACTTCTCAGTCTCGATGTCTTTCATCTTCACTCCCTCTTTCCCCCTCCAACTCCATGCCTCTATCCCTCCCTCTCTCCTCCTGTCTTTCAGTTCCTCTCTCTTTTCATACCTTTATCTCCCTTTCTCTCCTACCCTCCTATCTCTTCACCCATCTCTCTTTGTCTCTCTCTCTCTACCCTCCAATCCTCTCACTATCTCCCTACTTCTTTCCTTATCTCTGCCCCCTTCAACCTGTGTGTCTCCTATGCATATCTTATCCTTATCTCTCTCTCTCACTCCTCTCCCTCTCTCTCTCCCCTCATTCCTTTTCTCATCTCTCCTTTATTTTATCACCATCTCTCCCATGTGACTCCCCCTGTCTCTCCACCTCTATCACTCTATGTATTTTTTCTTCCCTCCCATATATATCTAGAGTTACTATATATCATGATATACTAATATATATTATAATATAACAACTTAAATATTGTATTAATCCAAATTTGTTATATATTAATATGAATATTATATTTAATAATAATAATAATAATAATAATAATAATAATAATAATTTAATACTAATATTAGGTTAAAGATATTTTTTTTACATGGTATTAATAATAATTTGGCCCTGGTGCATGAGCTTCACCTAAATACAACCCTTTTTTAGTGTTCTTTAAATATAAAGAGGATTGTGGAGTAAATACAAAATGATGGTTTATTTATTTATCATACCTAACATTTATTTATATTTTATTTATTCACCATACAAGCTTTATTTACCATGGTATTTTCACATAGGCTTGGTAAATAATATGATGTTAATTTATAATTCTATTTTATATATTTTTATTTGTTTACCATACCTATTTATTCCTCTTTTATATATATTTATTTACCACATCTCTTTTTATAATTATGGTATTTGGCCACAATATTTAGCCCATAGTATTAAAATGGTATTTGACCCATAGGATTCACCTAAATAAAACCTATTTTTTGAATTTTGGTAAATATAAATCTGTTTATGGATCAAATATAAATATAGGTTTTATTTATTTATCATACCTTTAGTTTATTGGTATTTTTATTTATTTACCATACCACTGGAGTAATTATAAAAAGAGGTTTTATTTATTTACGGGATACCTATGGTTTATTTATATTTTTATTTATTTACCAGTGTAACTCATTGCATTTGGTGATGCTCACACCAGTGAATAAGTGGGATTGAAACTAGTGAAATGAATCACATAGCATCAATCATTACTTCTGGGGCTTCCACCCTGTAACCAGGACTTTTGAGTGGGTCACCCATTCTAGATCACCTCTCGCTCAAGAACGCTTAACTATGGATTTTTTCCCACAATCATGCCCACTTAGCTTTCTAACCCATTTACAAAAGCTTATCAAATATTGGGCCTCATGAACCATTCAAGTAGAGATCCCTTCACTCTTTCTATTTAAGTATTGAGGGGTTTCTGGAGTGTATTATATTAGATATCATTTTTTGGCATTTAACTGGGTTAACTGAGTCATTCATCTATGACCATTTCCATCAGAGGTAGTCGTAACTGACTAATTTCTCATGATTTTTGAATATTCTACCTAGCACCCATTTGTTTAGGTGATGCTCACATCGGTGAAGAAGTGGGATTGAAACTAGTTAAATGAATCACATACATCAATCAAAATTTCCAAGGCATGCACCTAGTAAAGAGCACTTGGGAGGAGATCAACCATCCTATATCACATCTGTCTCAAGCATGCTTAACTGTGGAGTTCATCCCATAATCAAGTCCACTTATCTTTCTACCCCATTTTCAAAACCTTAACAATTATTGTGCCTCATGAACCATTCAAGTAGATATTCCTTCACTCTTTGTATTTAAGAAGTGAGGGGTTTCCAAATTGCATTATATTAGATATAATTTTTTGGGATTCAACTGCGTTAAGTAAGTCATTCATATATGACCATTTCCAAGAGAGGTAGTCGTAACTGATTAATTTCTCATGATTTTCTAATAGTCCTCTTAGCTCTCATTGCATTGGGTGATGCTCACATAGGTGAAGAAGTGGGATTGAAACTAGTGAAATGAATCACATAGCGTTAATCATCACTTCCGGGGCTATGTGATTCATTTCACAACTTTCAATCCCACTTCTTCACCCTTGTGAGCATCACCGGATGCAATGATTGCTCAGTGGACTATTAAAATATCATGAGATATTAGTGAGTTACGACTAAATCTAATCGAAATGGTCATAGATGATCTTACTTAACACAGTTGAATCCAAAAAAATGATATCTAATATAATGCACTACATAAACCCCTCAATACTTAAATAAAAAGAGTGAAGGGATCTCTACTTGAATGGTTCATGAGGAACAATAATTGCTAATGTTTTTCAAATGGGGTAGCAAGAAAATTGGGCTTGATTGTCGGAAAAAATCCACAATTAAGCGTGCTTGAGGAAGAGGCAATTTGAGATGGGTGACCTCCTGGGAAGTCTTGGTTACCAGGTGCAAGCCCTGGAAGTAATTATTGATGCTATGTGATTCATTTCATTAGTTTCAATCCCACTTCTTAACCCATGTGAGCATCACCTCATGCAAATAGTGGTAAGTGGACTATTTAAAAATCATGAGAAATTAGTCAGTTACGACTACCTCTCATGGAAATGGTCATAGATGAACAACTTACATAACACAGTTGAATACCAAACATGATATGTAATATAATGCACTATGGAAGCCCCTCAATACTTAAATACAAAGAGTGAAGGGAGCTCTACTTGAATGGTTCATGAGGCATAGTACTTGTTAAGGGTTTGAAAATGGGGTAGCAAGCTAAGTGGGCTTGATTGTGGGAAAAACTCCACAGTTAAGTGTACTTTAGCGAGAGGCGATCTGGGAAGGGTGACCTCCTCATAAGTTCTGGTTATCGGGTGTGAGTCCTAGAAGTTGGGATTGACGCTATCTGATTCATTTCACCAGTTTCAATCCAACTTATTCACCCCTGGGAGCATTAATCGATGTAGTGAGTGCTAAGTGGAGTATTTTAAAATGATGAGAAATTAGTCAGGTACAACTACCTCTCATGGAAATGGTCATAGATGAATGACTTACTTAACACAGTGGAATCCCATAAAATGATACTTAATATAATGCACTATGAAAAATCCTCAATACTTAAATACAAAGTTTGAAGGGAGAACTACTTGAATGGTTCATGAGGCACAATACTTGCTAAGGTTTTGCAAATAGGGTAGCAAGCTAAGTGGGCTTGATTGTGGGAAAAAATCCATAGTTAAGCATGCTTGAGCTAGAGGCGATATGGGATGGGTGTCCTCTTGGGAAGCCTTGTTTACCAAGTGCAAGCCCTGAAAGTGATGATTGACGATATGCGATTTATTTCACTAGTTGTAATCCCACTTCTTCACCCTTGTGAGCATCACCTGATGCAATGAGTGCTATTAACTAGTTATGACTACCTCTCATGGAAATGATCATACATGAATGACTTATGTAACTCAATTGAATCCCAAAAGAAGATATCTAATACCTCTCATGGAAATGATGATAGATGAATGACTTATGTAACTTAGTTGAATTGCAAAAAAATATATCTAATATAAAGCACTGGGGAAACCCCTCAATACTTAAATTTATATTGTATTTATACATAATAATAATTAGATTGATTTTTAAATAGGTCCGATTAAAAATTTTAGATGTTAAACATTACATTTTGTCTATGTTTACCTTTACATATTTACTAGTTTACGTGAGATCTAACCCATACTTGTCTTCCCAATACATTTTTCCTTTTAGATTAAATTTAAAAAATGTTATAAAATTAAATTAAAATAAAATATTTAAAAAAATGTTGGCATACAATATTTAATACAGTACATCTAACTCCTACACATCTCCCCTATACTAGACTATAGAGTGTATCTAAGTGCAATCACAATCACTAAATCTACTTATCAAAATCAAAATTAATAAATGTATATATCATATTCCAATATATTCCACCTATAAAAATTTTAAAAAACAAAGAAATCTGATGGCTCCTACTTCTGCAAACACGTGTGTTGGTGCAAAGGAACAACAGTCATTTATTTCCAATCACGTAGTCTGCAAAAAGATAACTCCACATGCCGCATCTAGTTCACATAAACTGAGGATCAAATCCCACATGTTGATCTCATGGATGTATTAATTTCTATCTCCCTAACTTCTATCTCACACGAAGATTAACTTCAACCTGACATAGAGGACAAAATATCATTCCTCTCTCTCACACCAAAAAAAATAACTCAAGAAAATGTTTTTCTTTTTCTTTTAAAAGCTGGAAAATAGAAAGTGTCCAAGAAATGAGTTCGTTGATGTGAACCAATTTCCTCACTCCACATCATCATGAAACAAGATATATTTTTTTTCATTAGTTATAACTCTCTCCGAGCTCTGAAATCCTATAACTAACTATTTAAAATTTATTTTAACTAGATGTTATTAACTAAATATCAAAAAAAAGTTCACAAATAATGTTTAAATGTTCTAGCCTTGGCATGTGATCAACCCATCACATTGTTAGGCTATTGGTATGATTTCAATAACTTCTCATGTTTATGTGCATAGCCTAATGCACCTGCATCAGAATCCCCATGAAAGAAACATTTATGAGCTCCTGCTCAGAACATCTTCAATAGAATGATCTGCATTTTGTAGTGTTTCTTCATCCATCCAAGTAGAATCCTCCATCAGATGATATTTCCACTTCACAAGATATTCCAAGTATTCTTTCCTTCTGGTCTTCTTGGCAACACGTGTATCCAAAATATATTCAGCCTCTAAACTGTTTTCCACAAGCATTTGTTTCAGCCACTATTGTTTCTTTCCTTCAACATGGTCAATATTCTCATAAGCTTGATTTTCATCACCAACTGTGTAGGAATACAAATCTGCTACATTAAAAATGGTGAAATTCCAATTCCTGGATGTAACTCCCACTCATAAGAATTTACTGAAAAATTGCAGAGGATCTTACAAGGTCACATCATTTTCATTTTCAATTTTTTGTATTCTCCCCTTGGAAACATCACCTTTCTTAGGTGAGTTGGGACCATGTCTCCCACTTCAAATTTTATCTCTTTCCTATGTAAATTTTCTTGCTCCTTGTATTTTTTTCTTGTGTCTTCTAATCTTTGTTTTTATTTCTCATGAGACTCACTCATGGTTGTCGCAAAATTCTCCTGATCAACAATTCTATGCTTAAGCTTCCCCATGTCTCTTAGTTCGAAACTTCCCCTTGGATTCATGTCGTAAAAGATCTAAAATGGAATCTTTCTTGTGCTCCTATTTGGTGAGTCATTATATGAAAGCTTAGCCTGGCTAGCACATGATTCCATTTCTTTGGTCGGTCACCTACTAAAATCCTCAAAAAATTACCCAAAATCTTGTTTACAACCTCTATTTTCCCATCATACTATGGACGATAGGCTGAGCTAAAATTTAGCTTAGTACCAAGTTTCTTCCACTAGGTCCTCCATAAATGTTTGGTGAATCCTGTGTCCTTGTCATAGATTCTGATTTTTTGGAAAACTATGCAATGAACAATCTCATCAAAAAAACAAATTAGCCACATGGGTAGCATCACTAGTTTTGGAACATGGAATGAAATGAACCATCTTACTAAATCTATCCACAACTACAAGAATGGAATCATTACCTCGTCGAGTTTTCAGTAAACCGAGAACAAAGTCCATAGTCACTGAATCCGAAGGTGTGTTGGGAATGGGTAAAGGCATGTACAGTCGAGCATTCTGACTTCTCCCTTTTAGCTGTTGACATACGCTGTACTTACTCACGTACCTTTGTACATCTGCCTTCAACACCAAAGTGTCCATCTAACCCGCCATTATGCTTTTCTTGGACCAAATTTTCCCTCTTTGAGAAAATGGGAATACATAGTTGATTGTTCTTGAACAATAGTCCATCCTACACCATAACATATTTCCATCGACTACCGTCCCTATATATTGGATTCTCACACGCTGCAAAAGCTTATTTAAAATTAGCATCAACGTCATACAATTCCTTCAAATAATGAAAACCTAAAACTTGTATTCGACTTTCCTGCATGAGTAAACATCTCCTACTTAAGAATCAATAAACTTATTTTCCTTCCCACTGATGTGCTTCAAAAAAAGGGTGAAAGTTTGAAGAAAATCCACCCAATTTTCATGTCTATGATTCAACTGATATTTTTTCGTAACGTATTGTAAGGAATAATTATCCTTGTATAGAGAAATATCCTTTGGCATAAAGTAATGCCTCCAATGCTTCAAATCTTGAACTGCTGCATAAAATTCTTTGTCGTAGGAAGAGTATTTTTGTTTTGACTCATTTAACTTCTCGCTGAAATATGTAACAAGCTTATCTTCTTGGCTCACTACAACCCCAATGGATATCTAACTAGCATCACATCTTACTTGAAAGGGTTGATAGAAGACTGGCAACTTCAACATCGGCTTGTCAATGATCTTCTTCTTCAATAATTGATTTTTTTTCTTTTTTTCTTTTTTTTTCTGCTGCTATTGTCCAATAAAATGGCTCCCTATCCTTCTTAATGGTTTCAATGATAGGCTCACAAATGCCACTAAAATTCCTGATAAATTTTCTGTAGAAGTTGGCTAAGCCATGAAAACTTCTCACCTCAAAAATGTTTTTACGTGAGGTACAATTTACAATTGACTTTATCCTTTCTGAATCCATTTTCAAGCCATCGTTAGAAATGACAAAACCAAGTATAGAAGCTCACTCTTCATAAAGGAACACTTCTTCATGTTAATAAATAGATTTTCTTGTTGAACTCTCTCTAAAACATAATTAAAATGTCTCAAGTGCTCTTCTTTAGTTTGACTGAAGATTAAAATGCCATCCAAGTAAAAAATGATGAACATACCAATGAAATCCTTCAAGACTTCATTCATCAACCACATTAAGGTATTGCACCTACATTTGACAAGTCAAATAGCATTATCATCCACTCATACAAGCTTTCATTGGTCTTGAAAGTTGTCTTCCACTCGTCGCCTTCTCTGTGCCAAATTTGGTGATAACCACTTTTCAGGTCAATATTTCAAAGCTAAGTTGCCCCACACAAGCAATCCATCATATCATCCATTAGTGGATCTGGAAACCTATAACAAATGGTGATCTTCTTGATTGTTCTAGAGTTAGTTCACACTCTCCATTCTCCACCATTCTTTGGACTTAATACTGTAGGTACAACACACAAACTCAAACTTTCTCTTATTAATCATTTTTCCACCAATTCTTGGATTTTATTCCTCACTTCCTCATTCTCTTTGGGTGTAATTCGATATGCTTCCTTGTTCGGAGGACTTTCTCCCAGTATTAAGTCTATGTCATGATTGATGCTTCTATTGGGTGGAAAATCACTTAGCAATTCATCAACTAGAATATCATGAAACTCATGCAATAAATGTTGAACTTCAATAGGTAAATCTACAATTTCAATGTGCAGAGGTACTACCTTTGGCTTGCAAACCACTGCATAACTTACCTCTTCTTCTTTCATATTTTGTAGAAATTCCTTTCCACTAAGCACAAGTGATTTTGGGCTACTTGTTTCAAATGTACCTTACTCTTTCAATGGTACAATAGTGTGCTTGATTCCATCCTTTTCTAACTTATAATAATTGTTCTCTCCATCATGTGTCACCTTCCTATCAAACTTCCATGAACAACCCAAAAGAATGTGACAAGCATCCATTGGCATTATGTCATAGAGAACCTTGTCTTTATACATGCCTATCTAAAAGTCAACCTCACTTTGTTCATACACCAAAAATTGGTGTCCTTTTTGCAACCACGATACCTTATAAGGTGTGGGATGTTTAATACTTTTCAACCCCAATTTTTCCACCATTTCTTGGGAGACTAGATTGTCTGTACTTTTGCTATCAATCACCAATTTGCAACATTTTCCTTATTCCTTACACATTGTCTTGAATAAGGATTTCCTTTTGACTGGTTCAACAGTATCCTTTGTTGACTTTAATAGGACTTTGTGCATCATCAACACCTCTTCAGTCTCTGGCACATTCTCTGCCTCAGGGACTTCTCCCTATGTTGCTTCGGTTTGAGTTATGTATGCACCTCTATGTCCTGTATTGTCATTCTCAGGACATTCAAAATATCGGTGACCCAATTTTTTACATCTGTAACACCGATAGATGGTCTCTCTGCCTCTTCCTCTACCTCTACCTCTTTGGTAATATCTTCCTCCTCTGCTTCCCCCTTCTTCCTTGGACTGCCCTTGCTGGTTTGATTTTCCTTCATCATTCTTTTGTGTTTGAAGATTCCCTCTTCCATGTTTATGTGCTTTCCCCCTGTAAAAACCATGTCCTCTACGAGATGTTTTCTTCCTAAATATATTTTCTTCCACCTTCAAGGTGCACTCGTATGATTCCTCTATTTTCCTTGGAGAAACTATGTTGATTCCATCTTGGATATCCAACCTCAAACCATTGATATATATTATTGTCTTCTCCGGGGTATCTTCTACATAACCTGCTCTCAAGTTCACCTTATAAAACTCTTCAGTGTACTCCCTCATTATCATTATATTTTTCTTAAGATTTTTCATTTGTCTGTAGAGAGTTAGTTGGTAACCCTTTGGCAGGAACTTACTCTTCATCTTTGCCACCATTTTATCCTAGCTCTTGATCAATGGTTTGTCCTTCTTGCTTCTTTCAACATACACATTGTCCCACCATAGTGTCGCATGGTTGTTCAACCTTGTCACAACAAACTTGACTCTCTTATCCTCGTAAATTTCCTTGTACTCAAAATACTTGTCCATTTCACTGATCCAATCTATTAGATTCTCATCTTTCAAACTGCCATTGTAAATGGAGATTTCAAGCTTTGGCCTTAAACTTGAGCCCAACATTGCTCTTAACAACTTAACCTCAAGAGATTCTTCAACGGGTTTTTCTCCTTCTTCTTCGGGTTCCTCTTCGGCCTCACTGACATCTCCACCTTTAGGATTCTGCTGTCTCCCCAATTCCATGGCTTCTAACCAAACTTGCAGTCTCCTTATCTCTTCCCAGAGTTATGCATTACCTATGGGTCTGCCTCCTCGACCTTGCACCCTTCCTGTTCGCCTATTAGTCTCTCTATATTGTAGATGCCAAAAATGTAAGGCTTTGATACCACAAATTTATGGCTCCTATATTTGCAAATAGAGGTGTTGGCGCAAAGGAACAATAGTCATTTCTTTCCAATCACAGAGTCTACAAAAACGTAGTTTAGGGATCACTTAAGAACTCCTCAACCAAGGATATTTTTCGAAAATTGCTCGTGTTTTACCAAATAGTCACTTCTTTGCACAAAACCCAAATGGTGGAATTTATACTTTCATATTCCTTTGATCAGAAATTGAACCACAAGTCAAATGAAATTTTTTTCCTAGGAAAATTCCTTCTTGACTTGGCTTGACACATAGTGCTATGTATTCTCCAACCTCTAAAGAAAATGAATCCTTCCAATACAAATTTGATGTAAGCTTTGATTAGAATATTAACTGTGATATGGTTCTCATTCAAATGTAGAGAGCAGAGGGAATACACTGCACGAATTCCTCATGCAACACAGTAATTTAAAAGCCAAATCAATTTCAATCTTCAAATATTTATATTGTTTTGAACAACCTCACAAGTGCATTTGAAATACACTTACAAATTCAATTTGTTGATTAAAAAAACAAACTTGTCTAAGAATGTTGTTTAGTTATCTAATAACTCCACATGCCACATTTCGTTGAAGAAAAACAATAGAATTAGTGCAAGTGCATTAAGTAATATTAACAGAGAAAAACTTACTAGACAAAGGCATACAAAAATACAAACACTAACCCAGTAAGAGAGGATACTGAATGGGTGATACAACCTATAGCGATAGAGGAGAGAGGCATCCAGGTTAAGTTGAGGGTGTAAGATGTGCCACAACATGAGAAACCCTAACATTTAAACTCAAGAAAGCCCGTTACCTGCTGAATGACCATGTATTTATTGTTCAACAGTGTAAGCTTCCTAATCGAGGCTGAAATCACCTTGATCGAGTGAACAAAAGAGAAGATCATCATATTTCATCTCGAGTAGGTAAGGAGATGCACAGCTTTCCACTAGTGAGGAAATGGTAAATTTTTGTTGTCACCGAGAACTTTTTTTTTGAGGAATTGCATAGTGAAGTTGAAGGTGAATGTTGGAAAAAGTGAAAGGTTTTATGAGGGTTTGGGAGGGGGTAATACCCTAAATATCCTCTGGGTAATCCTCAATATGTGATCAAGTCCAGATCCATGATGGAGAGAAGTGTTGGGTTTCATCACGTCAATGAGATACGTGTTACCTCGAAGAGCTTCGGAAGAGTCTGGAGGAAGTAAATTACAAGTAAACCAAAATCAATACATAGTACCGAGCCATGTGATATCTCCATAATTTGATATGTAATGTTTAATACATTTCATTAAATGTGTTTAACGACCATGATAATAGTACCTTGGCAAATGTGCGGTGGCAAAGTTTTTATGTCCATATTACTTATGTGGTAAAAGATGGACCAATTGTGTACGCCTCAGTGGCGGTTACCACAATAGTTAGAATAAGTTGAATATATATATGTTTATTCAAGCAATGTGTCGTAGTTGGTAATAGAAAATGTTAAACGCAAAAAAGAAACTATCATTAGAATCTTAACATTTGAATATCATAAATTATAATATTAAAGTTATACTAGGAGGTCCTATGGTAAAATTGGGTTGTGCTATGTAAATGATTTTTTTTTTTATGGTGTTGTAATATATGTCACACCTAATATATAAATCCCCGATGGGTGTGGACAATTATTGTTCATAAATGGTTCAACTTGTTATATTATATCATTCATTTTTTATGTAGGTGATGGAGTGGAGAGAGGAGCTCATGTTTCACTGGTGGTTGTGACTATGGTCTTGCGTCTTTGTGATTCAAATTATCTTTTTATGATATGGTCTCTCTTTGGTTTTGGAGGATTTCGACGTGGAATCTAGTAATTTGGATATTTCTGGGTGGGAGAAACCTGAACAAGGATTTCTCTAATTACATTTTTTGTGCAATCTTAGCCGAAGGGGGAATAGGGCCTACAATTGTAGAGTATCCTTTAGGAAGTACCGAAATCATGGTCTCATTTCTCTACAAGTATACTAGACACTCAAAAGCATAGCCTTAATAGAAGACTCAAAGGAGTTTCATCTTTTTCGTGGGGTAATTCTAAATTCGTATCTCTTACTTGTGCACTCATTGTTTACGGATTTACTTTTCACTCTGCTATTCATTTGGTGTGCATTTGATTTTTGGCTTAGATCTATCTATCATAAGCCTCAATATCCAACCTTTATTTCTTAGTGTATGGCCAATTTTTATTTGGGGATCCAATACTGGATATCCTCTTAGTTTAGTTGGGATGATTTAGCCTCCCAGAGGATTGGGCACAATTTTATTCTTTCCACTAGGTAGTCAACTTCCAGGAGGGGCTCTCCATTCTAGGGGTTGGGTGGAGAGATGCAGTTACGAATGCTACGAGAAGAATTAACCTCAGGGAGGTTTTAGTGAATCTTGTAGTGAATTTACCTCTTAGCTTCTCTCATGAGTGTAACCATACCACACCTAGAGGCCTGTCTAGCACGTTGACCAAAATGACTCGTCAATGATGTCACTGTCACTGAGGAAGGGGGGGGGGGGACATGGGAAATCCAATTGCAACCAAACTATTATGTCTTAGGCTGAGGTTCAATCCTAGGAGGTGGACGTTGGTTTTTAGGCCTTGACCTCTCTTAGAAGCCAAGGTTTTATTCAGAGACTGGAGAAAATAGTGAATAGAGAAACGAAATCTCTCTTTGATTTAGAACTTATTAGAATTTATTGGAGAAGTGTCTCACTCGTTACTGCACCCTCGTCACATTAGGGGGAGAAGATCTCAATACATCCATTCAAGCACCTTAGACTTGTAGTTCAAGAATTTGTTGGGACTAGTCCTTAAGGAAAAACAGAAGGATCATAATGAAATTATCTCATTCCTTTAATGATCTACAAAGAAAGTAGTGGCAGACTTAAGATAGTTTAAATCATTTGGTGGCTCATATGAACCTTTTAAGGGCTCATATGAATGGTTTGGATGCTAGGTTGGAGCATATGGAGTGGCACAATCAGTGTAAATTCCCAAAGCCACCACCCATAGGTTCTAGTGCAATGGTAACTTCTTATGATGCATAAAGACTACAAGATGCATGCTAATTTGTTAGTCTAGTGGTTTATGGGCTCTTTGAGTCCTTTTTGGCCACTATCTAGGTGAATCATATATTAGCCAATAAACAATGTACGACTGAAGCTTGAATTTTTTTGAAAAATTATAAATAATTATGTAAGTTTTTGGCTTCATGGAAATTACTTTGATTTACAAAAACAAATATATATATATATATATATATATATATATATATATATATATATATATATATATAATCAAAGTTTTAAAGAATATAATAAATCACATAAATCATTAATAAATATATATTATCAATATCATATTCATATACAATAATTTTATTAATGTAAATATAATTTTTTAAATAAAAAAAATACTTTACCATTATTAATTATTTTATTAAAATGAATATGATAAAACATTATATATATATATATATATATATATATATATATATATATATATATATATATATTATTTAGACAGCATAAAAATAAAAATTCTGGTTAGTGCGGACTGTTGTACGCAAACTGCAAACACGCACACAGAAAACAACGTAATTTTCTCTTCAATATATCAAGTTCAATAAATATATGATACGATAAAATTATGACATTGTTTTTCCATTGACATTTTCATTAACAAAGTTATTATGCGAGAAGCCTTGTCCGGAATCCAACGGACAACAAAAATAAAGGTTTGTTTATGATTGAGGGGCCCAAACAGTTTTATAATACATCTACCCCTTTCCCCCGATCACATGATTCGTTAAAAAAGAGGCCCGGGTGATAATAAAGTCGAGGAAAAAATTCATTCACTGATTTTACTAGTTCACGGGGGGTCACAGAGGATTGAATCAGTCATCTTACCCGTTGTTGATGTTCATGTTCGAGTTGATGCAGGTGCTGCCACCAAAAAGGGAATCCTAATGTCTTCATTCAGTAAATCGCAGCAACTGGAGCAGGGTCTCTCTTCCCTAGAGATTTGAAAGGTTTGCCATTCCGACGTAACCATCAATTAGATGAAGATAATTTTTTAAACTGTGGGCGTAAGCAGGATCAAGATTATTGAGCTCTTTCGGAATGGGAGAGTCGTTATTATTCAAACTAATTTTCACGCCCACGTGAAAATATATCGAGGGAAACCAATCCAACATTTGAGTCAACCATGTCGAGCAGTTCTTGTTGAAAACAAGTCCAGGAACTTTGGTAACAATATCGTTCTATTGGGAACCGCAACACCTTCACTCCCAGCTCCATTCGCAAGGCGAATGCTCTATTCCCAACGCGTCGGCTCGCGAATGCACACACAGTCACAGGTATAGGCTGTCCCGGCAAATTTGCGTTAAGGTTTTTCTTAACGTCATATGAGCTTAAGGTTGCCAGAGCACCTCCCAAGCTATGTCCGGTGTTAGTTACGCTCAAACTTTCTTCCTTGTATTCATCCACGAGTCTTAGAATTTCTGAAAGAACAGTATCTCTTGCAGATTTTGAATTGTCTCCATGACAGATGTAACAGCTTAAAGATCCCTCCTCCATTCGGACGCCGTTGTCGTTGAAAGGAGCAGTAGTCGATAATCTGGCTCCGATGCCCTTGTCCTTCAAAGGAGTAAATGATAATCGGGCAGGAACTAAAATATCTCTGGCATCCTCCATCCATTCTTCAGCCGTTTGCGTTTCTCTCTAGGCTACTACAAAATCCCGGCGTCCTAGTCTTCCTATCTCTCGATTATCTTTGAGGGGTTCCAAGAAAAACGATGATATAAGAACGTTAATCGACATCTTTCTCCCGTACCATCGGAGAATTGGAGATCACGGTGTTCTTCCCGCAGGCTCCGACTCGAGAATTTTATATCGTAATCTCTCTTCACGTGTCAAAATATGTAATCTCTCCTTCCAACAATGTCACTATGTCACGAACCGTGATCTATCTGAAGTGCGAAAGTAATATCAAGGCGGGACGCTGTTAATCGGCATGCATATCCTGAGAACAACACTTTTCTGTTTTTCAAATTACTCTATTGATTATTTTTCTCCTCCGGATTTTTCTTTTAAATCGATCACTCAATTGTTCAGCGGTAATCTTGATCATAAGAGAGTTTCCTTTTTTGTTCAACGCTGAAGGTCGTCGAATTTGTAAAATCAATTTTACACTACCGTGGCCATTGCCCGTGTTATCAATACAACAGTTGTCAAATGGCAATCTTAACGGTAAACTTAATAACAGTGTCTGCTTCTTTCGGTCAATTGAGAAGGTCGTTGAATTTGTCAAATCTATTTCACAGTGCCGTGGCCACCGGCGGTATTATGAATTAAACACACGTTCAATGGTAACCTGCATAGCAGTGTTTCATCGTTGGTCCGTCGAGCATTATCTGTTCAATTTTAATCTGACAACAGTGTTTCGGCGTTTTGGTCAAAATCGGAATTTTGTTTTATCAATAACTCACTGGTTTAATGGAAATCTTAATAACAGTGGTTCCTTGATTTGGTCAGGCCATACTTGGTATTGGAAAATAATAGCAGCCCATTATTTTACATCAAGTGGATAAGCATCTAAGTCAATTGTCTGACATTAAGTCGATAAGAATTGAGAAACACATTTAGAATGTGAATATTATGAAATTTTTGAAACACTGAAATTTAATTTAAATTTTTTTTGAGACAAGCATCTAAGTCAATTGTCTGACATTAAGTAGATAAGAATCGAGAAACACATTTAGATTGTGAATATTACTAGATTTTAGAAAAACAGTGTGAAATTTTAATTTTAATTTTTTTTTTTTTTTTGGAGAGAAAGGACGCATCTTTTTGGTAGTCTATCGTGGCATACATTTTCTATTTCTCTAGTTTTGAACCATTGACTTTTTAGGAGGAAACACGTGCTCTTAACTATTAGACCCACTCAAGTTGTATGTAAAGTAACTTAAGGTTTTTTTGCATGTGGTATTAATAAGTCATAGTATTAGCCCATGATACTGTAACAAAGCCTATTTACATATTAAAAATATTCAAAGTGGGGTAAATTCCCATAATCTAGTTCATGTTTTTTAAATGTATCAATGTTTAACTTATATGTACACTCTGTTTCTAATAAATAATAATAATACTAATTTAAAATAAAATTACAATTTAATTGATTTCTATGTTTTTTTCTTAAATTTTAATAATATGAAATGTATCATATAGTGAATGTTTTGATGTTTTTTTGTTATACCCTTCACACACATACACACAAACATATATATATATATATATATATATATATATAATTGTTAATGATTGGGAGCTATTACTCTTGAGCTATTCAAAATGTCTAATTCCATAACACGGTTTTAATAATAAATTAACTATATTGTAAGCAATAGAAGTACATACCTAATAAATTAATAGTATTAAGTCATAGTATTAGATGAAATTGGAATTCTATGCAGACTTAAGGTCGACAATATTATAATTAGAGCAATTATATTCAAAGTTGGGACAAAAAAGAGAACCACTAACTTAATTAACTATAGAAATTAAGGATTGCATATACTTCGCATTGACTTGTTGCAATCCCTTAATTTCTCTTCTTAGGCTATTGACCTCACCTTCAACCCATTTCACTAGAATTCTTTATTGTATGAGAATACTTACCTCAGAAGTGATTTTAGACACCAGTTCCTTGTATCAAATTTTCACCTTTAGCATAAACTCCTAAAGACTCTTAATTTCTTTTGCCGAAAGGGAACAATTGTTATTTATGGTCATAATGACTATTGAAATCAGCCACACTAAAAGCCACATAGTGGGATGGCCCCAAATATCTACCACAAACCAAGCCACTAAAACCCGAAACCAATGCCAAGATGAGTTGGGAATTTCAAAATTCATGGAAGAATCAATGCTTTCCATAGAAATAGAAATGACCTGGGTAACACCATTAGGTAATGTTTCCAGAGGAACCTGACCACTAATGTCACTGATAGGAGAGTAGAAGGGAACCCAAATAATGACTCATACAACCTGACCACCAATGTCACTGATAGGAGAGTAGAAGGGAACCCAAATAATGACTCATACAAGAACACTGAAGCAAACTCAACCATTATTTGGAGTTACCATGTTGTTAGATATTTTATTTACAAAAAATGGGAACATTTAATTATCAATTTAGAGTTTGTAAACTTATGAAATGAAAATACAATATGTGCAAAATTATATTATTTGTAATATGATCTATATTTAATGGTTATCTTACTTAATGAAATCAATTGCATGAAATGAAATAAAGTACACTTCATTAATCATAAACATGTTAATCATTC
The DNA here is from genome assembly GCA_034641835.2 of Pinus albicaulis. Classification (NCBI taxonomy): domain Eukaryota; kingdom Viridiplantae; phylum Streptophyta; class Pinopsida; order Pinales; family Pinaceae; genus Pinus; species Pinus albicaulis. The sequence goes on from CM076582.1 coordinate 938,906,946, forward strand.
CTTGCAATATTATTGTAGTTGGAGTCTATGATGTTATTGAGCATGTGTCCTACTATCCCTAAGTTATCTACTTGCATCATTTTCCATTAATCATTTCTCCGATAGTTAAATAAACTTAATAAAATAAAGAATACCACATTTCATCAATCAAAAGAAATGTAATCAATCCTACACATGCTAACATGATCGACATTTATCATGCCATTGAAAAGGGATCTTACTATCACCAAGTTATCTCATCACATCATTTTTGATAAAAAAATTCTCCTTTTGTTACCAAGCATTAATAAAATCAAACTACCTTAACTTGCAAAAGAAAAAAAGCTATTTAAAAAATGAAATAAAAACATGTGAAATAAAAAACCACCATGATATATTTGGACTTAGCTCAATTCTTCCAAGAACAAGATAACAAACAACCCTATAATACCATAAATTAAATCAAAACATACTATATATAAAACTAAAGATTACAAATCTATATGAAACAAAATATGAATATTAGGAAGTTTTATGTTATGTCATCATAAGTTGGACACATATGTCAAGAATCTCCTCATCATGGAGCAGTATACAAGAAATTCTTTGAAATTAAGATAAATAATAATAAATTCAAATCCACATATCCTTTACTAACCATTTGTTAAAAAATATGAACTAATAACTCTAAATATCTTCTCATGAATATCTCCAAGATATTTGCTAAGAACTCTTAGCTAATATTTTCAAAACCTTTAAGAATCTTTATGTAGTTTGGTTGATTAATTAGTGATTCCAATTCCATCGGATATATATTGAAGAGGAAATATGCAAATAATACTAAGTGGAAAAAATGTGGATTGTTAAAATCTCACCTAACTTTCCAAAATAATTGAAAACATAATATTTTATAAATATTTAATTATAGATTAACTAAAAACATAAAAATGGATTGAAAAATATTAAGCGTAATCTCACATATAAGTATAAAAATGGAGTTAAAAAAGCTGCAAGAAAACTATTTTGAATCGTGTTAAAAGATGGAAAAATTATACGAAATAATAATCATTTTCATAATTCAACATTCCCCTTACTAAAAATATTGCTTTGCATGTCTTATAATGTTGTCTATAGTTTTTCTCCCTAAACTATATGATAGGGTCTTCCTTCTTTGAAAAATATCTAAATGGTTATTGAGTTTCCTATGGTTGGTTCTTATGTGGTAACCACAAAAAGTTTTAGAAATGTAGATTCATGTTTCGTAGCACTTACCTCTTTTGTAACATGGAATCTCCCCGTCTCTCACCTCTTTACTCACTAGGAAGAATACAAATTTGAAAATTCAATCATGTGGCTGCATTCAAAATATTGACCAAATAGATTGTACATCAAGAAACCCTCTTGCTCCTCAGCTCATAATTCAAATTGTTTATAATAGGATTTTTGATAATCATTAGCATGCGGTTGAATTTGAGATTTACCATGAGCTAGCAGCCACCTCATTGAATTTAAAATTAGCTCAATAGGTACTAAACCATCTTAAGAAGTCTACACACAAAACCCATCTGGCATATTTTGGTTTAAGGTTGCATTAGTATGTAAACTAACGAGAGTGCTACTTAGTACAAGATCTGCGCACTAAGGTATAAGATTTTCTACACTACATTTCCTATGGTATATGTGATCATCAATTTTCTCTCAAACTAAAGATCTATTTTCTCTGAAAGTTGGTGGGAATTCTAGTAATAACTTTATTTATCCAAAAATTGCAACAATGGATGCACAAATCTAATTTTTCAAACGTGCCCACGTGTCTTTCAGATCCCCCGCCTCCCCGATTCGAATTGTTCAAACGTTTCACGTTGACTCCCACTGCTGGTTCTCAGAGGTTGCAAGCGAAAAATCACTATAAAACGTTAATCGGCATCTTTCTCCCATTTCATTGCAGATCACTGGTTTTCTTGGGGCTCCACAATTTTATCTCGTGGTCTCTCTTGTCGTGTCGAAACATTTAATTTCTCCTTCCAACGATGCCACGAACATTGACCTTCAAAATCTTTGTGCCTATCTCAAGCGCGGAAGTAATATCGACGCGATACACGTTAGTTTGCGTATTCTGATAACAAATTTTTTTCCCCAAATAACTCTGTTGAGTATTTTTCTCCTGAATATTTTTCTTTTAAATCAATCACTCACTTGTTCAATGGTAATCTTTATCACAAATTTTCCTTCTTTTGATAAATTAAGAAGGTCGTTGAATTTGTCAAATCCATTTTGCAATCCCGAGGCCAGCGCCCTTATTCTTCAACGGTAATGCTTCATTGTTTTGGTCAGCCCAGAATTGATTAATAACGGTAATCAATCGAACTGATTAAGGACGGTAATCAATCGGTCAGCCGTTGGTAATCTCAATAACATTGTTTCTGTGTTTTGGTCAGCCCAGAATTTTGTTTCATCAATAGCTCACTCGTCTAATGGAAATCTTAATCACAACGGTTCCCTGTTTTGGTGAGGCCACATTTGGTATTGGAGAAAAAATAGGAGTCAATTATTTGACATCAAAGTCGATAAGAATCTAAGACATACAAGTGGATAAGAATCTAGAAACGCAATTAAAATGTGAATAATAGTTTTTTATTTTATATTTAAATTAGAAGTGGATTATTATTCTTTTCTTAAAATTTTATATTTAATTTAAATATAATTTTCATTGGTATAGTTTTATTTTGGAAGTTTAAAATTCTAAAACTTTTTGCAAAATAGTTTCTTTTTGTAAAAACACTTATATATAAAGATATCCTTATAATAACTTTAATTTATTAATATTAACATTTTCTTTTTTTATTAATTATAATAGAAAATATTGTTTTAAAATAAATATATGTTTGATCATTTAACATTAAATCAATGATTAAAAAAAATCGGATTACAGCCTATTGATTCAAGCTATTCAAAATTTCTAGTTTCATAACACAATTTTAATAACAAAATAACTATATTTTAACTCCTAGAACTATATACATAACAATAAATTCTTAGTATTAGATATAACTTGACTTTCAAGCAGACCTCATGGTTGATATTATTTAAAATCAGAGTTTAGAAGGTTGATAATTGGAATAATTATATTCAAATTAGGAATGAGAATTACATAACCACTAGCAAAATTAACTATAGAAATCGAAGATTCGGTACCCATAGCATTGACCTGTTGCAATTCCTCAATATGTTTTTCTTACTATTGATCTCCACTTTGACTCTTTTCGTCTACATTCTCTATTCGATGAGAATACCCATGGTATAGGTAATTTTAGGGATCAATTCCACATATCAACTATGCATATATAACATAAAATTTTCAAGGCCCTTAATTTATTTTTCCAGAAGGGGAGAGTTATTCTTTTTGGCCATAATGACCATGAAAACTAGCCACCCTAAAATCCGTAAAGTTATATGCCCGAAATATTCACGACAAACAAAACCTAGAACCTAGAGTGAACACAAAGAAGGATTGAGAAACATCAAATTGGCACAAGAACCAATGTTGTTGATAGAAATAGAAATGACCCAAGAAACACCATTAGGACATGGTTGTAGAAGAATCCAACCACCAATGTTGTCGAATGGATAGAATAAGGGAACCGAAATAATGACATAAGAAAGATACAAAAATTAGCTCAACCTACCAATCATTTTCAATGTAGAATGAAAGAGACCAACAATTTATAGCTAACTTGTTGTTAGATACTTTTAATTGCACAAATAATGTAAGAATTTACTATCAATTCATAGTATGTAAAATTTTAGCATGATCTATATAAAATTCACCATTCTTATCCTACCTTATGAAAAAGATTGCATAAAATGAAGTAAACACCACTTCATTGATCAAAAGAAAATTGAAGCCATCCTGCAAACTCTAATGTACTTGGTATCTATCATGTTTTTGTGCAACGATCATGCTGCCAGTAGGTTATCTCGTTGCATCATTTTCCATTAATCATTGCTCTTGTTGTTAGAAAGCTTTAATAAAATAAAACACATGACACTTAATCAATGAAAAGAAAGCTTAATCAATACTAGAAATGTTACTTGGCATATTTCGTGCTATTGAAAAAGGATCATGTTGTAACCAAGTTATATCATTATATCATTTTTCATTAACTATTGATCCTATTGTTAATAAGATTTGATACAAGGAAACTAATCTAACTTGCAAAGCGAAAGAAAAACTACTTATGGAATTAAATAAAATAATATGAAATAAAATACCACCATAATCTATTTGGAGTGAGCTTATTGCACCCTAGAAAACGGTAGAAAACTACTTTATAATATCGTACGCTAAATCAAAACATACTACATCTAACACTAAACATTTATAATCCATATGAAACAAAATACTAATAAGTTGTCTCATATTCCATCATAAATTGTACTTATGCTTCAAGAGTCCACTCGTTGGAATGGAGAAGTTACCGTTATTTATACAATTTCTTTTTGGAATTAAGACAAACAATAATAAATGTAAATCCACATATCTCTCATGCAATTACAACCATTCACTAATAATTAGCAAGTAAATATATTTCAATTTCTTCTCATCAATACATCAAAAATATTTGTCAATAACTCTCAAATTTTCCTTTCAAAAGCTTGAATATTCATTACATATCTTGGATGATTCATTAAAGGTTCCAATTCCATCAAAAATCTTTAATGATTTAAGAGGATATTGGAATCTGAGATTAAATGGTAGAAATGTGTATTCTTGGAATATCGAAATATGCTTGTAAGCATCACGAAAGTCTCCCAACATTCAAACACAAGTGAAAAATTTACAAAGATTTAATCATAAACTCACTAAAAACACTAAACCAAATACATTAGAAAATATTGAGTGTAGTCACACACATAGGTATAAAAATACTGTAAATCAAGGTGAAGAGAAGGAATAAAACGATTCAAGTTCAAGGCAAGGGTTTGCTAAATCATGGTAAAAGGATCTGAAATAATGGTAATTTTTATGTCTCAAAATTTCCCCCAACTAAATATGTTGTATGTCCTCATGCAACCTTGTATATTATTTTTTTGAACTGTGTGATAGGATCTTCCTTCTTTGAAAAATATCTATGTGGAACCTAAGTTTCCTGTGTGTAAACCACAAGCTTTGGAAATTTTGGTTCTTCTGTGGTACCACTTAACCCTTAGACTTGTTCTCTTTCATTCTATAACCAGGAATATCTCTCACTTTATTGAGTATTGAAACTATAAATTTGAAAATTAAATCATTTTAATGCATTCAAAAGGATGAACTAATAGTTTATACATTTAACAAAACTCTTGCTCAATTCTCATAATCTCACAAATCATATCGATCGTTGAACTAAATTTATAAAGTAATTTTCAAATTTTTGCTACAAGCATATTGATAATCACTAACATGTAGTTGAATCTAAGTTTCACCATGATGAAAACCATCCTAATTGAATTTCACACTTGTTCAACATATAGTAACCATCATATGATGTTTTCACACAAAATCCATGTAGCAAATTTATTTTAAGGTTGTTCTAGTATGTAAACCAATTGTAGTGCTACTAGATTTGTGAATTATAATACATGAATTCTTGTAACCTAGTTCCTATGGTATATTTGATCATCTGTTTCCTCTCAAATTAGAAATGGGTTTTCTATGAAAGTTGGTGCATTTTCTAGTAAAATTTATGTTTTAGTTTACTAAAAATTGCGGTTAATGGATGCATAAATCTTGGGGAAAATGCAAAATGGTTATAGGTGACATCAAATAATTTCTAAATGAATATCAAATACTTTGACTTGAAATTTGTTGAGTATATTCATTGATCCCAATTGGATCATTATTATGTTTCCCATGAATATTGGTGTTTTAGGAGTGGAAAAAGTGGAGGAAGTGGTTCACATAGGCCTTTTTACTGGTCGGACCTATTTTGGAAAATTTGGTATGAAACCTTCCGAGAGTGTTTTGTGGTATCAAATGGTTTTTTTTAGGGGTAAAAAATTTGCAATTTTGAACCACACCTTTAAATCCTCTTCTACACATATATTCCTCCCCCCAATCGCAGTTTGTAAGGGAAATTTATGCCATCCAGAATTTGGCCTTCCTTTTTTCACCACCATAATTTGTGATGATGCCATGTAAACCTAATTTATTCATGTAAAATAGGATAGACACATAATTATGAACAATAACAGTCTAGAAGAGTCTATATTGTAAGTACTGTTAAATTTTGATGTAGTAAAAAATAACAACTAATAGAGTATCAGGTTGTGTTATAATTAGGCTACGAGGAAGAAATAGGGTTCCCTGCTTTTGAGTGCATTTTTTCCATGGTTGAGAAAAAATAGCCAAGAGGGATAGGAGATAGAGCATGAGGAGAGGATTTATGCTTTGTATTAGCCCATGGCCTACATGCCATACTTCTTTGTAATCATAGTCATATTTTCATCCAGTGAAAGAGAGCAGAGTTGTCTCACCTTCTGGATGTATTTTTCTCATGAAGGGGTTTCCCATGTTATCAATAGAACACTTTTTCAATGGTAATCTTAATGGTAAAATTAATAACTATGTTTCCTTCTTTTAGTTAATTGAGAAGGTTGTTGAGTTCATCAAATCTATTTTATAGTCTCATGGACACTAGCGATATTATCATTAGAGAAATTCGAGGTATAAAATGGGCCTCCTTATGAATAATATAAAATAATAGTGGAAATAATATATAATATTAGATTACATCAACAAACATTAAAGGGAAATAATAAAAAAAACTACTTTTCAACTTATCTCCCTCAAATTTTACTTAAATTTCAAGAATGAGCAATCATTAAATGTGTAATTTAATTCCTCATCCTAGGAGTACCCATGTCACATACTTTCGTTGGGCCCTGATACATGGAAAATGAGAAATATATGAAAAAAATAAATTATTTTTCATGTGGAAGGGTCCATGAAAAGTATGCAACATGGGTACTCCTTGGATGGGGAATTAAATTTCACATTCAATGAGTGCTCCTACTCAGAATTCGAGTAAAAGCGTAAGGAGATAAGTGAAAATACGAGTTGAAAATATTATGTCTTTATTTTTTTATTCTTTAAGGTTTTTACTTAAAAAATGGTGGATAATCCCCAATGGTGAACATCATCACCTTGAATCCTATATGTTTTTATAAAGTTTAATTTGGTTGTACTATGTTAGGACACTTTTTGACCTAAAAATTTCTCTAATGGAATAAACCATGCATTCAATGGTAGTCTAAATAATAATGTTTCCTTGTTTGTTGATCAAACATTAATTGTTGAGTTATGCAATCATTATCTTGATAATATTGTTTCAATTTTTTTGGTCAAATCAGAATGTTGTTTTATCAATAACCGACTTTTTTAATGGATATCTTAATAACAATGGTTCCCTTATTTGGTTACGCCACACTTGGTATTGGAAAATAATAACATCCAATTATTTTACACCTAGTGGATAAGAATCTAAGTCTATCGTTTGACATTAAGTAGATGCAAATAGAGAAACACAATTAAAATATAAATATATATTTTTTATACTTAAGAAACACAATGTGAACACGGCCTTTTTAATTTAATATCTAAATGAGAATGTCAATATTATTATTTTTCTAATTTTTATTTAATTTAAATATAATACACGCTTTTTTTAAATAATCGTTTCTAATTTCATCATCAATAATTTTTATATGGATGTGTAGGAATTTGACCTCTACAAAATATTCTAGAATATAAAATTGATAATAGTATACACAAATCAAAGTTTGAGATTTATCTGCAAAGGAGTTATGCCTTTTTTTCTCTTTTAATTAAACTTATTAATAGAAAAAAAATGTCATAAAAACAAGTGTCGTATGAAGTGACTTATTGTTTTTTGGGTATGTCTTGTTGCTAAGTCATGGTATCGTAACAAACCTATTTACAACTTAAGAATCTTCAAAGTGGGGATAAATCTCCATAGTCAAGAATCTTGCTCCATTTATTTTTGAAATATATACATGTTTAACTTATATATCAATTCCTTTTATAGTTAATAATAATAATTCTAATTTCAAACAAAATTATAATTAAATTAGCTTTTATGGTTTTTTTTTTTAAATTATTATTTTTGTTTATAAAATTTTAGTCTGAGATGTATATGTAGTAAGTTTTTTTTGATGCTTCTTACATGCCATTCAATTTACATGACAAAGTAATTTGTTAATCTTTTTTTCGCCTTTAATAAATTATAACAAAAAAAATTGTATTAATTTTATTTTTCTTTGAACATGTAACATTATATTAGTTGCGAAAATTTCAAAATTGTAGGTTATCACTCTTGGGCTATTCAAAATGTATAATTGCACGATACACTTTTAACAACATAATAGCTATATTGTAAGCCATAGAAGTATATAATTGACAATAAAGTCATAGTATTAGACAAAAATGGATGTCTATGAAAACTTAGAAGCACCAACATAATTAAGATTGACTTGGTGCAATTCCTTTATTTGTATTCTCGGACTATTGCGCTCACTTTCAACACTTTCGAATTGCAATATTTATTGGATGAGAATACAAACGATATAACTCTAGAGTTGAGTTCCTTGTATCAAATTTGCAATTGTAACATAAACTCTTGAATGCCCTTAATTTCTTATGCTGAAAGGGAATAACTGTTATTTTTGGTCATAATGACTATGAAAACTAGCCACGCTGAAATACACATGCTAAGACTTCCCCAAATATCTAAAACAAGCCAATCCACCAAATCCTTAAGCCAATGCTAAGAATAGTTGAAAATCATAAAATTCATACAAGAACCAAAGTTGTGTTGCATTTTTGTAGCTATTTTCGATCTTCATAATTATAATTTTAGTCATGGATCTATTTGTAAAGAATTTTTTTCTTGTTTTTGTAAAAATATAAAAATATGGATTTTTCTTCATGTTTGATTTAAAAGAGTAAAATTATATTAAATTTGAGTTTTGGTTCCAAAAATACCTAGTCGACCCTCCTACAAAGTCAAGTCGGACAAACTTCTAAAGGAACCTATTCTGTCTCTCAAGAATATATATAAACCCATTTAATCCTCCTATAAGTGCAAGAAGTTTGGCTTCTATGAGGAAAGCAATAGGATGAGTCACAAGAAATAAAAAGATGATGAATCCCAATAAATAAAATGATTAATGTTTAGACCTTTAATGGAAAGAATAAGGACGAAATATAAGGATCATGAATAAATGAATGTGAGGGAAGAAGGAAGTAATGAAACTGAGGAAAATAAAAATACGAGGTAGAGAGAATGATCAAGTCTATGGTGTAGCATATGGGCAAAAGAAAATAATTTTTTCTTGGAGGAAGAGAAATGTTTAATTTGTTCGACAAAAAATTTCCTTGTTTGGAAGGTAGTTGACTAGGTTTGACGTAACTATATTATTTGTCAGTTTTACATAGCATAGGATTGGATGTGTATAATTTATTTAATAAAAATTATGTTTGGATTTTCCCCATGTCGGTTTTCAAAGGGTAAAATCTTGTGTTATTATGTGGCTATCTCTTTATTATTTTACAAGAATTTTGTTTTATTTTTGAGTTCTTTTGTATAAGTTTTCTATGATGAAAAATATCTCATGAAAGGGATTAGGACAAGGTATCATAATAAGTAATTATTATTTTAGACGATACTTGAAAAATCAGCATGGTATCAAGGCTATGGTATAAGACCAACCTTTAAGGAGAAGTTTTCCTCATTATTCTTCTGTAAGGCTTAATTTTGTTAGTTTCCCTATGAGTACAAGTAAATTCTAAGTCAATGATGAGGGAAAAATTCTTATTCCTAGATAAGTATCACAATTTGAAATATATACCAAAAATATTATTTGTCAATCTGAAACGCTATGTTTGAGTCTTACAAAAAGGTTGAGAAGGACAATTATATCTGAACATATGATTGAATAAGGTTGAAAACCCTCAATAAAAATTGCAGTAGAATGAGGGACTCCATAAGTAATGCGCAATATCATAGTCAAACTACAATTTTACTTGAAGTAAAATACCTTAGAAGACAAAATCATTGGAAGAAGAAGTATTTGAGCATAATATTATGATATCTTTGTATTCACATGATCATAAACATTTACAACTAAGGTCAAGATCCTAACTGGAAAAAGTAGCCTTCTCAAGTTGGCATATATGAAGGAACCCTAAGACCTATATGACAAAGGATTATCTGAGATAGTGCAGACATCAAGTCCATATTATTAAGTATTAAGTACTAAAATTAATTTGATTATGATAAAACTCATAAATTATTTTGAAGGGCTCAATACAAAGTACAAGAATCCATAAAGAATCAAAATAATATTTGTTTAGGTCGAAGCTATGCTAAAAGACCAAAAACAAATCTTTGGTCCTAAAGGAGTCTGAATCTTAGAAAATTCAAAGGTAAAGGATTTGTTACAACCTATTTTTTACACTTATTGGAGTCATATTTTGTAAATATAACTTCTGGAAAGATTTTCTTCACACTTTCATTAAGTTTGGCATTACATTTGAATAGTTTTGAATAAATATAGAAATCTAAATAAATAATAATTGTACTCCTACTTCAAAGTATTCAAATCATTCCATAATAAAATCCTTAACCAAGAAATTTTTTTTTGATAATGTGATTTTTCAAAAGGATGAGTTGAATACCCTTATCCTTAGTGAAATGATCGAAAATTTTCAGAGGCTAAAAAGTATGAATTTCATAGTGAAGTGTTTGTTGAAGGAACAACAGAACTGAATTATGTCTTTTATGATCTTTAATATGGCCAATAAAGCTACGAATCAACGATTTAGTGCTTCAAATATTAAGAGGTATGTATCATCAATCAATTTATTTGATGTCATCAAAGATTCTACTTTGGCATCATTTTTCTAAGAGGAAATGCTCACCAAAATAAAATTGGACCCTCCCTAAAAGTCTCTTTAAAATTTCTAGGAGAAAACAATTAGAATATTAAAATAATGGGTGAGAAAAGTTATTTTAATCACATAGTGTGAAATAAATACTGAGTGGGGTGGAATAAAGCATAATGCGAGGCAAAGGTGTTTTAAAAAAAGTAAAATAATATTTTTAGAACAAAAAAATATAAAACAAAGGCATAGGAAAAAGGGTTCCAGACTTTAAAGCATGATAATTCTAAAAATATGTAGAGAAGAAAGATATAAAATAAACCATATAGGAACCAAAAAAGTTCTTGATTCCTAAAGGAAAGAAGATCTTAGCTCGCAGGGGAACTCCTGGAAACAGTTCATTGTTTGGTGGAATTTGCTGGAATCCACAATATTCCCAAGCATTTGTTTACGATTAGATGAAATTTTGTTTGCTTATTTTATGCTTTAATACTAAGTTATTTACTACTACAAAATAATAGAACATGATATAAAAATTATGGTTAAAGTATGCATGAAAAAAGTATGGTTAATATCTATTCTAGTTGTTTATGATAATAAACAATTGATTACATGCATGAAGATATGATGTTGTTGATAGAATAGGATGTGCATGCAGGACTCTATACTTTTTTTATATTATTGTTTTTTCGTTATTAATATTATATGCATGCATGAGGAAGAAATTAATTATAGGACATTATTATTCAGAAGAGAGGCCCGCATTAAGTTTTGATTGGTATGGGAAGAAATGAGATTTCATGAATATATTATATTCATGAAGTGAAGACCATTTCTATTATAATTAAATATTGTAGGAATCTATTGTATATGTTTTGAAAACCTCATTGAACTCAGGCTTACATGGAAATGTCAATAGATAGATTTGAAAAGAAATTGGAACATAATTAAAGATAATTACCATTTAGACTAAGTGGTATTATTCTTAATAATAAATTATTAAAGTTAAAGTATATAAATTTGGACTAGTTTCCTTACCCGAATAAATCTGGGAACATTATGAATAATAGTGATTCTTAATGTATAATGTCTTTTTGTTTTTAAATCTATTGCAATCAATTAAAAGATCGATTTTTTTTTTTTGGGTGTATAAGTGATAAATATAACTAGAACCTTCTTTATAACACAATAAGGATTTTATTTAGTATCATTAAAGAATACATGATATTTTGTATTCGTATGAACTAGGGAAGACTAGCAAATGAAAAAAAAATAGTTCTTAAAGATTAATATTCCAAGTCATTAACATAATAAGCTGAACTGATGAGAGGTTTACCATTCACCAACGGATCTTGAATTTTGACCGAAAGCACTAAGATTCCACCATACAAAGGTATATTCAGTCTTGCTGAATCTACATATTTGAGCTAATAGTTTAGAATGAAAAAAGACACTAAAAAAAAAAATATTAAAGAAAAATTCAAAGTATCGAATCGAAATAGTTATAGTAGAAAAAATTATCGTTCACATCGAGATTGACCCTGAGTTACTATATATATGAAATATCCATGGCAAAATCCCTTATGTCCCGTATGCACCTACACATAAATTCTATTAAAATCAGAAGCAACGAACGGAATGTGTATAGAGATTGCATATAGGACATATGAATTATTTCGGTCTCAAATACTACACCATAACAATGAATCATATGTTTTATTATAATTTTAACTATAGTTACTATACACTAAAAGGTATGTCATAATTTTTTGAGACAATATTGAGCGAAACCCTGTTAATCTCATTCTAAACAATGGAAAAAAAATAGAGAATATCGAAATAAGAACTCTGAGAACTTTGAGTCCATATGCATTTTCTTATGGTAGCCACAATGGATAGGAGGAGGTACCAAAGATTGTTGACTTGTACGGTGCCTCCCTCAATTCAAATTCTTGAAAACAAAAAAATTTAAATCATGTGACTTCAAGGTTTATCCCACAAGCTCCATGATTTTGCTTGGAATAAAAATGACATAAATTATTTTAGTACTTTATTGATGGGAATAAGAAATTGACGTGGATGAAGTGGAAGATAATTTTTTCCAATTCTGGTTACTTGTTATAGGTAGGTTGCATAACTATCTGAGTTTCTATGCCAACTTCCAGGGAAATGAAGGGATAAGTAGGTATTTGAATTCCATATTAAACCATCCCCCGATCAGGGTGCCTACTGTCAACGCAAGCGACACATCATGAAGATAGGAAGAGGGTACGTGGCAAAGGCATGCGAAGGGTGTCACACCATGATCGAGGATGATGTGCGCACATTGGGATGGGTGGCTCCAACCATGGATAGTTATGGCCATATTAAGTTATAATGCAGAACAACCTGACGTAGAAGGTGGGCGGTGATGAATGATTTTGGATGTATGCCACTAGGCGAGCTGGGAATGCGATATTTACATGGCCTCACCATTCTCTACATGTTTGTCTTATGTCACATGCAAAGTTTTTGTAAACATGTCAGTCAATTCCAGAAAACTTCGCAACCTGCAATGTATTGATATGTATCCAATTCACCATATTTCATAGCCATGAAACGAGTATTTCTGTTTCGTTCTATGAGAAGAAAGATATTGATTTTCCTCGATTATCTCTACCTGGTTCGATATATTGCAATATGTTGCATGCATCTCATAGTCAATCGGTATAACATTATTGTCATGCAACATGCTTCTCGTTTTCTGCTTAGGTCCTTGAAATGTTTGTATACTGATAGCACTATGAATTACCGTGAGGTAGAAATTCTGAGTTTGGTTCTCATGGGAATAGATAGAATCTCTTTTTATTCAAATGTAAATGCTTTGAATTGGCCTGTTTACAATGCAGCCTAACTTACTACTTTATTTTGGTGAGAATGGAGTTATTGGCTCTATTGGTATTATAGGAGATGTAAGCACCCGACAGATTGTTGCATGGACATTGTATGGCACTGTTTTGATTTGCATGCTGCCCATTTTTGGTGCCCTGCTCTTTTCTCACCACTTTTTTTGTGTCGCCCCAATTTGTACCACCAAAGGTGGGAAATAGATCGTATGGCTTATAATGATGTTAATATAAGGGGTGACAATATTAGGGTAGAAAAATCATTTTGAGTTGTCAGTGGGTCAGTCATGTCGGTTTTTCGGTCACATTTTGTTTTCTAATTACTTCTCAGATTAAGGGTAATACTGTTAGTAATTATGGAATGACTATCTGGGTTAGGGTCAATGAGGGAAAGTGGAACAAGGGTTGTAACGCTTTGGTTTCGATGATGTCATATATTCTTGTTTACGGGTCTGCTCAGGATCATATTTCTGTTATCAATTTGAGTCTTATGATTTTTTCAAAGTCGCAGTCTCCATCTGCAGATGGAAGAAATCACGCATTGTTACTCCATCAATTTTCTATTCACTCGGGGTGTTCTAAAATTATCAAGTTGCGCACTGTTATAGGTCATCCAAGCAATTCCTTCCTATAGAAAAACTTGCCAGAAGACCGAAATTTGAAGATAATGGTGAAGGGAAATTCGGTAAATAAGGACACAAAGAACAAAGGAAAAGCCAAGGTTCCAAAGTCGCCTCCACCCAAACATCGTAGGAAGTTGGGCAAAGAAGTGATGGGGAATCTGTTCCAAACATATTCCAACGTTACGCCATGCTATATTAAGTCATTTATTCATGGATGGGAGGGTCATGCAAGAGCCAAGCAGGAGGAAGAAGAGGACATGGCCGTGGAAGAACTGAATCAGATAATTACCAACCTTGGAAATACTTAGGGTATAATATCCTTATTTCATCACTCAATTCGCACCTATTGGTTGCTGAAATGCCTTCTGGTGAAGGCAATAGTTTATGTTCAGGAGATTGGGGGAGACCCCAAAGGAGCCCCAAATTTAGTAGATATCAAAATTGCTATTTAGGAAATTAACCTGTTCCAGCACCATCAATGTGTTCACTTGGGGATAACTAAGAATAAATTGCAAATTATACACCAGGTTGTGTTGTGAAACCAGCTCCAAAAATAGAATAAAATAGATATCAACACCTTATAAATAAGCCACTGTGATGGGGCAACCTCCAATACATTACATTAATGAACAATTCATGGATGATTCAAATTACAAAAACTCCTTTCTATATATATGACTCCATTGGGCCACAATGTAATCCTAGTGGGCCACAATGTAATCCTAGCCAACCTAACAATAATAATTTAAGGGCACAATAATAACAATATGGGGGTTACAGGGGTACAATAATAACAATAAGGGGGTTACACTAACAACAATAAGGGCCTAGACTAGTAATATAGGGACCTAACATGCCTCTCTCCTTCAAAAAAGTGTTTTCCTAAACGCTTGAGTAGCTCTGGGTGCTTCTGTATAAAATTCTCATCCTCCCATGTAGAACCTTCAGTGGGTAAGTTCTTCCACTTGATGAGATAATCTAAAATTGATCGATTTCGTAGCTGTCAATTTCTTTTTTCTGTGACCGCTTCAGGTTCCAATATGATTTTTCCTTCCTCATCAAGTTCGAGCAATATTGTTTGAACTGGAATATTTTCACCTATATCCTTCTTTAAGCATGAAACATGGAAAATTGGATGCACACGTGAAGAAGCAGGAAGCTCCAATTTGTATGTCATAGTACCAATCTTTTGCAACACCTTCTAAGGACCATAGTACTTTGGCGATAATTTATTATCCTTCTTAGCTTGCTTGAGGGACATTTGTTTGTATGATTGTAGCCTTAAAAATACCTAGTCTCCTACATCAAAACTTCTCTCACTACGATGTTGATCTGCTTGTTGTTTCATTCGATTTTGTGCCAAATTCAGGTTATCCTTTAAGAGTTGGAGAATTTCTTGTTGATGCTCGATGTGATCTTCCACTTCTTGAGCCTTTGAATTTTCTCTTAAAGATGATGTGATGGACGGTGGATGATATCCATAAAGTGCCATAAATGGGGTAATTTTTGCTGCAGTATGGAAGGAAGTGTTATACCACCATTCCACGAGAGGTAACCACTTGACCCATTGTGTTTGTTTATCAAATAAAAAACAACGAAGATATCCTTCCAAACATTTATTTACTATCTCAGTTTGACCATCAGATTGAGGATGATAAAATGAGTTATGAGCTAATTGACTACCCAAACAAGAAAATAACTCCGTCCAAAATTTTCCAGTAAAAATGGGATCTCTGTCGCTCACAATAACCTTTGGGTTTCCATGTAGCTTTTGAATTGTTTCCATAAATGTAGTATCAACTGTACTAGCTTTCAATGGATGAGATAATGCACAAAAGTGTGCGTACTTGGTAAGTCTATCAACTACCACCATGATGATGCTCTTTCCTTCGGACCTAGGCAAACCTATGATAAAATCCATTGAAATATCCTCCGAATGTTGGCTTCGAATGGATAAAGGTTGTAGAAGACTCGGGGTCTTAATTGTCTCAAATTTATTCTGCTAGCAAACCAAAAATTCTGCCACAAACTTTTCAATATCAAATTTAAGGCCATCCCAAAAAAATTCTTTCTTCACCCTGTGGTAAGTTTTTTAAAATCCTGAGTGTCCTCCTAAAGGAGAAGTGTGCAATTCCAAAAAAATATTTTGTTTTTAGTTGGGAATTATTACAATGATATAAGAGATCTTTGTACCATAAGGAATCATTTTTCCAGCTAAATGTATCAAATGTACTAGGATATTGCTACAACTTTTGAATGAGTGTCCACACTTCTTCATCCTTCTTCCATTCATTCCTTGCTTCGGTTATCAATCTGGTTGGATAATAGAAATGGCACAAAGCAATGCTTCCACCTCTTAATTCTTTCTTGAGAGTGCATCTGCAACAACATTTAGCTTCCCTTTTTTTATAGATTATTTCAAAGTCATAACCCAACATATTTGTGACCCATTTTTGCTTCTTTTCTGAAGATAGTCTTTGTTCCAAAAAGTGTTTAAGACTATCATGATCAGTTTTTACCTTGAGCTGTCTTCCCATTAGGTAAGGTCGCCATTTCTTTAGCGCATGAAGTATTGCTAACATTTCCTTCTCATAAATAGATTTCTGTAAATACTTTCCTTTCATTGGATGACTTTCAAAAGCAATGGGTCTTGCTTCCTGCATTAAAACAACACCAATTCCATTTCCTGAGGCATCACATTCCACAATAAAGATTTTTGTGAAGTCTGTTGTAACTAAGACCAGTGCTAGGCACATTGCCTCTTTAAGATTTTCAAAGGCCTTAGTTGCTTCAGGAGTCCATGAAAATGCATATTTATTCAATAATTTTGTTAGAGGTGCTTCTATTCTCTCATAATTTTTAACAAACTTACGATAATACCTTGTTAACCCGAGAATTCCTCGCAACTTCTTAATGGTTGTGGGGACTTTCCATTCCTTAATGGCTTTAATTTTGTGGTCTACCTTAACACCCTCGTGAGATACAATATGACCCAGATATTCCACATATTATACTCCAAAGGAACATTTGGATGTTTTTGCATCCAATTGTTTCTCCTGCAATAGTTTGAGCACCCTGTCAACATGTTGAACATGATCCTTCCAAGCCCTGCAGTAGATTAGTATATCATCAAAAAATACTAGCACAAATTTTCTAAGGATGGGTTTGAAAATGGAATTCATCAATACTTGAAATGTAGAAGGTGCATTGGTAAGGCCAAAAGGCATGAAAAAAAATTCATAATGACCCTCATGAGTTTGAAATGTTGTTTTCAGAATATGTTCAGTCTTCATTCTAATTTGATGAAATCCTAAATGAATATCCAACTTGGTAAAATAAATTTCTCCATGTAATTCATCTAATAATTCATCAATCACAGGAATGGGAAATTTATCTTTAATGGTGAGCTTATTAAGCTCCGTATAATCTGGACACATGCGCCATGATCCATCCTTCTTGTGTACCAATACTACAGGAGCAGAGAAAGAAATTTGACTAGGTTGAATTATACCAGCCTCTAACATTTCTGTAATCATATGTTCGATTTCGCTCTTTTGGAAATACGGATATCTATAAGGGCTAATGTTTGGAGGAACACTTTCGGGAATAAAATGAATAGCATGATCATGATCACGAATATGTGGGAGTCCTTTGGGAGTTTCAAACACCTTGGAATGATTGTCCAAGACTTTTTGGAGATCTGCAGAAATAGATGATTTTGATGTTGGAACTTCTAGTGAGAATAGTTATGCAATTACGCCTCGTTGTTCTTTATTTAGAATATTTTTCATGAAATTAGAGCTTATTATCTTTCCCGGATTCCCTGCAATACCTCGTAATTCAACTTCCTTACATTCTGAAAAAAAATTCAAGAAAAGTTCTTGAAAATTAAAAGCTATTGTCCCCAAAGATTGTAACCATTGTACTCCTAGTACAACATCAACACCTCCCATAGGAATCGAAAGCATTGGACTATTAAATACATATTCCCCCATTGCTAGCTTGATATTATGGCATTTTCTAGAGAAATTTATCATTCCTCCATTTGCAACCATCACTTGAAATTCTGGTGTTGGGTATAGGAAACAATTCAATTCCTTGGCTACCTTACAGTGAATAAAATTATGGGTACTACCTGAATCAATCAACACTATTACCTTTTTCTTCTTGATATGTCCTTCTACCTTAAGAGTTTGAGGAGTGGTAATTCTTGCCAATGCATTACATGATATGGTTAGATGCATTTCTTCCTCTTCTCGAGTTGGTTCCTGGTGTATACCCTCTTCTTTTGAAATTTCTTGTTCATTTTCTTCTTCCTCTTCACAATATATGTAAAATAATTTCTTCTCAGAACACTTATGACCTTTAGTGCATTTTCTATCACAACTGTAGCAAAGCCCTTTTGCTCTTTTTTCTTCCAATTTTTGTGGTGTCAACCTTGTAGGTTGTGGAAATATAGGAGTAGCAACAGTTCCCTCTTTACAGAAGTGAGTGGTA
Organism: Pinus albicaulis; assembly: GCA_034641835.2. NCBI lineage: Eukaryota > Viridiplantae > Streptophyta > Pinopsida > Pinales > Pinaceae > Pinus > Pinus albicaulis. The sequence goes on from CM076582.1 coordinate 938,925,872, forward strand.
GGATTCCTTGTCACCATAATTTTACATTCTATTTTTCTTGCCAACCTGAATGCCTTCTCCAATGAATCAGGTTCCAAAACACGAACTTAATTTTGGATGTTATCCTTTAATGTACCTATGAATAGATCAATCATATGTTCCTCTGGAATATCAGTTACCCTTATATTCAATTTTTTGAAGTCCTCAATGTGCTCTCCCACTGGAAAGTTTTGTTTGGGATTTATCAATTGGCTAAATAAGTTGTTACTCTTTGTATCCTCATAATTTTCTATCATTTCCTCCACAAAAATTTACCAAGTGATAATTTTTTTACGGGAGCAAATCCATCGATACCATACAACTGTATTTTTTTCTAAATGTAAAGTTGTGATGCATACCTTTTGTGTGTTTTGCACATTATTGAGATCAAAATATTGCTCCATCCGTAGTATGCATGTTATAGGATCCTTTCCATGAAATTTCCTCATATCCATTTTTGGAATATGGTGGTTCTTCCTTCCAACATTAGAGTTTACAAAATCATGATTAAAATTTATTTTGTTCTAATCATGAGTTTCATCTACTATATTTTCACCATGAGGAAACATTTCTTGTATCAAATTTGTCAAACCTTCCATGTCTACTTTTAGATCCTTCTTCATGCTTTCCATTTTTTCATCGATCTTAGCTTCCATGTCATCAATATTAGATTCCATGCTAGCTTCCATGCCATCCATCTTAGCTTCCATGCCATCCATGCCATTCTTCAAACCATCCATCTTAGATTCCACGCCTTTCTTCAAAACTTCCATGTCATTTTTTGTTTCTCTTTGTGAGAGAGAAATTTGTTGCACTTGCTCTTGTAATTTTGATATGTCATGTTTCCATTCTTCGTCTTCATGAGTCATAGTAGAGCCTTCTAAAGGATTAATGGGTGTTGAATTCTTTTTAGGGTCCATTTTAGAATCCAATACTGATATCTATTCTACAATATTCCCTTGGAATCAATTCAACTTGATTCTTAAAACAAGACTTATGCAATTCGGAAAAAACAAATACACATCTTTTACTTGCTTTTGAGGAGCTCGATATTGAAATTGAATTATCTCTATAATTGTGGATCCTTAATATCTGAAATTCGGCCCTGTAGTAGCCCTCTGAAGCTTCTTTCAAATGCCACAGGTCTGATCTGATTTGGAATCTTAAAGTCAAATCTATGTCCAATCTCCCACAATGACCCAATTATGGACTGGTTTAGTAGAGCGAACTTGTACAACTTGCCACGTGTCACTGTTTCCTCCTTTGGCTCTGAAATTGATAGAAAGAAAACTATGGTCGGTGTACTTGAGGTCACGTTTTACAACATTCCAATCTGATGCTCAGATAGAGAGTTATGAAGCTTTTCCCATGACCACTTCTTTGAGATGAAATTCAAAAGCCTGAAAAATCCCTAACTTCCATAGATCATATCTCCGCCAATATTGTGAACCAAGATCTGAAATTTTGCGATGATGTTCCTCAGGATTTCAGCTTCGCACTCTCAAAATTTCAGCTTGTGAACCTTCATAGAAACAAATTTATAGTGAAAATTCCACAATGACCTTATTAGGTTAAATTCAGGAGCCTGCAAAATGACCTACCTTCCACATATCATATCTCTGAAAATATTGTGAACCAAGCTCTAACATTTTGCGACGATGTTCCTCAAGATTTTGGCTTCGCACTCTAAAACTTTCAGCTTCTGAACCTTCGTAGAAAAAACGTTATAGAAAAAATTCCACAATGACCTGTTTGGAGTGGTGAAACCCTAGAATCCCAAATCTTTGATACCAAATGTTGTGAAACCAGCTCCAAAATTAGAAGAAAAGAGATATAAACTCCTTATAAATAAGCCACATCGAGGTGGAAACCTCCAATAAATTACATGAATGAACAATTCCTGGATGATTCAAATTACAAAGCCTCCTTTCTATATATAGGAGTCCATGGAGCCACAATGTAATCCTAGTGGGACACAATATAATTCTAGCCGACCTAACAATAATAATTTAAGGGCACAATAATAACAATATGAGGGTTATAGGGGTACAATAATAACAATAAGGGGGTTACACTAACAATAATAAGGGACTATGCTAGTAATATAGGGACGTAACGGGTTGACATTCATGGTTCCAGTGTGAAAGATCCAGCTCGTGTTGAGTTAGATGAAGACTGATTTTAATTTCCTATGTCTTTTAGAATGGGAATTGACCTTTCTTGTTGTAATTTTTTGCAATGATAGTGGATAGAATTTGATTTTTTAATATGTGTATGAAAGTGAAGGCTAATATTAGCTACTTGAAGATATTAAGAGACAAACTTAAGATTTTTATGTTTTGGATGGCCTATAACTCGTTAAGACGACTAACACACCTATTTTCTTACATGCAGGTTGAGTCCAAAATTTGTATCTTGTTGCGACTGCCATTTTTTCTTTGAATAGAAAATAGCAAGGACCTACTAACTTTACAAAAAAAAATAATCCATATTAAACCAAAAGAAAAAATTACTATATTTGATATTCTTGGATTTCCATAAGCATGTCATAGCTAGAAGTACCTCGTGAAAATAAACTATTTTTTCTTGTAGAGAAACCCATAGAAAAAATTGGGGTCATATTAAATGGGTATAGCATTTTAATAATGAATTTGTATACAAAAAAATTTAAATAACAGAACAAGTGAAGTTGAATATAAAAGTCCCAATCATAAATTACGGTTTGAAACATGGAATCCAACAGTAAAAATGCATACAATGAGAATTATATTGCATTCAAAAATCTAGAAAAAAAAAATACCATGGAAGATGTATTGAATCAGATAGCTACTCGTAAGAAGGGGTTGAAAGTTAAAAAATCCAAATAAAAACTATGCCAAAAGACCACATTTCAGAGTGGAAAAATAAAGGAGTATAAAATTATGAGTACATTATGTCATTCTAGAATTTTGATATAAATTACAACTTCTTGAGATTTTACATCGAAAAAAAAGGGACACGATTATACTCTAATGAGATTCATAATTTAGAAAAATATGCATAAACATGGAATAAGAAAAAAAATAAAATATAAACTGATTTGTAGGGGAAACCGACTCCAAAAAACCCCTAAGACATCTTTGCATTAATCAGTAGAATTGAAAAACTATTACAATTTCTACCTCCAGCTCTGAGATCAACCTGAAAAAGAACAATTGTTCTCTTTTCTCAATGAAAAGCTCTAGCTAAGACTTATCCAAAAATTTTCTCACCAGTCCCCCTATTTCCTTGAACAAATATTGAGAAAATTATCCCTTATTATTTAGGAATTTCCTCCAAATTAATTGCACAACTTCCAAGGATTGATCATTGATTGCATGCAACACCTGTACATTTAAAACTATACTACAACTAATCTTACATTGCCTTGTCATCTCCACTTTAGTCGAAGAACTAAAATTCCCTGCATCTAGTAGATATTTTGGGTTGATTGATGAGTTAATTGACATATATGTGAGTTTGACTATTGTCCAACTACACAAATCACCTTCAAGTGACACTATCAATAGCTAGAGGCCAATTAACTAAATAGAACCAAAAATAACAGAAATCGATTATTAAAATTGAGTGATAAGACATCCATAAAAAATCTCCAAGGCCTATAACTAGAATTTACAAAACTAAATAAGTGACAAGATCCATATCACACTCGTTAACTGTCTCCATGTTTTCTTGCTGATGTGGAATTTTTATTTTACTCAATTTCACTAAATCTAAGGTAAGATTGAGCCTTTCTTGCTACATTTTTTCATTGTTTCCTCTTAACAGGAAAGGAATTTTTTACCTCCCATATCCTATATTTGTGTATTTTGAATTACCTCTTGACAACTCCTTTTTCAAGATGTTACCATCTTACTCCTTAGTTAGAATTTTATTTAGCATCATAATTATCCTTTACACACAGTCCCATAATTGATGATACCAAATATCAATCTTCTTGGACATATCATGAATACAAGATTCTGAGAGAGAATAATTCAACTCTGATTATCACAATATATCATTTTCAGATCCATCTCCTGATTGAAAATTTCCATAAATGTTTTCCTCATCCATATGGCCTCACATGTTTTTTCAATTTCAACCACGTATTCAACCTATCGTAAGGTGGGTTCACAAACCTCTGCTTCCTACTGTACCAAGAAATAGTTGTGGACCCGACATTTAAGATATCCCCTGAAATAATTTTGATATTGTATTGACTTCCCACACAATATGAATTACTGAAGCCTTGATGCTTCACTCCCTCTGTCATCTTCTACTATAATCCAAACATGTTAGTGCCTTTGAGGTAATGTAACACATTCTTTCATGCCCTCCAGTAGACCTTGGTAGGCTTGACCGTATCTTGTCTAAGCTATTTTACTGCATCACACATGTCAGTTCTAGTGTTCCCAAGATACATCAAAGACCCTAAAAGCTTCCTATAAATGGTAGCATCAACCTCTTCGCCTAAAGTGGCATTCTCCCTTATCTTCTTTGTAGCTATAGGCGTGTCCATGGGATTACAACTTTCCTTGTGAAATATCTGAAGTATTTGAGAGGCATAGTTTCACTTAGACATAAAAAATTCACCATCACCTTGCCATACTTTGAGCTTGAGGAATAAATGCATGAGGCCCTTGTCCTTCATATCAAATTTTCTTGCAAGATCCTCTTTTTAAGAACATAAAACCTACTCATCACTTGTTATTATCAGACCATCAAAATATAAAACAACAATAAGAAACTTATCATCTACCATAATCTGAATGAGGTTAGAATATGCTTCACTTTTGGTGAAGCTGAATTCCTTGATATAACTATTAATCCGAGTGTACCATACCCAAAGTGCTTGTTTGAGACCATACAATTCTTCCTTGAGTCTAGACACATGTGACTCTCGATCATATGTCTCAAATGCTTCTGGTTACTTTATGTAAATTTACTCGTGAACAAAACCACCGATAAAGGTATTCTTTTCATCCATATGGAAGATTTTGCACCACATCTATGCAACGAATGCTAAAATGGGTCTATTTGAGTAATATCTTTCAATTGGTGAAAAATTTTCCTCATACTCCACTAACTCTATTTGAGAAAATACTTCGGTCGCAAATATAGCCTTGTACTTTTCGATGCTCCTTCAGCTAAATGCTTCACTTTGTAGATCCATATTGAACCAACCACTGATTTCCCTTCTATTCTCGAACCCACCTCCCACACATTGTTCTTCATCATTGATACATATTTGTCCACCATTAAATCAACCCAAATAGGTTGATAAACCACTTCTCAAATGAATAATACTTTATATGAGTGAGCACTGTCATGAGAGACATCTACCCAGTGTACCTATCAGGTGACCTCATCTTGGATTTGTTGTGATGTGGGGGCTCCCACATTCTCCCTTAAATTCTAAAACAATCTATAAGCTTCGATAGTTTAAGTATGAGGGTTTTCCACAGTCCATTATTTTCGATATCATTGTTGGGATTCAACAATGTTAAGTAAGTCATTCATCTATGACCATTTCCATGAGGTAGTTGTAACTGACTAATTTTTCATGATTTTTGAATAGTCCACTTAGCACTCATTGCATCTAGTCATACTCACAAGACGACAAAAATAAATAGTGATCATATAATAGAATAAAATAATAAATACTTTTTTATGATTGAGTGGCCCAAATAGTCTTATAATACAACTACCCTTTTGCGCATCTCAAATGATAAGCTCAAAAATGGCCCTAGTGAAACTAATGTCGAGGAGAGAGGATTGAAACAGTCAATCAATCATCTTACTGACTCTTGTTCTTTTCCAGCTTTAGTAAGTTGATATTCATGTTGGAGTTGATGCTGGTGCTACCTACAGAAGTGGAATATTCAATTAGTAAATCAAAGCAACTAGAGAAGGGTCTCTCTTCCTTGAAGATTTGAAAGGCTTTCTTTTGTTGACATAAACATCAATTAGATGAACATAATTTTTTAAAATGTGGGCGTAAGTAGGATCAAGATGATGGAGCTCTTTCAGAATGGAGAGTCGCCATTATTCAAACTAATTTTCATGCCCACGTGAAAATATTTCTAGGGAAACCAATTCAACATTTCACTTTACCATGTCGAGCAATTCTCATTGAAAAAAAGTCCAGGAACTTTGGGAAGAATATCGTTCTTATTCACCAACCATAACACCTTCACTCCGAGCTCTTCCATTCGCATGGTGAATGCTCTATTCCCAACCTGTGGGCTCGTGAATGCAAACAAATTCATAGGTATAGGTTGTCCCAAAAAATTTGCATTAATGTTTTCCTTAATGTCATATGAGCTTAAGGTTGCCAGAGCACCTCCCAAGCTATGTACAATTATAGTTACGCTCAAACTTTATCCTTGTATTCATCCACTAGTCTTAGAATTTATAAAAGAATAGTACCTCTTGCAGATTTTGAATTCTCTCCATGAGAGATGTAACAACTTAGAAATCCCTTCTCCACTCGGACCCCATTTTCGTTGAAAGGAGCAGTAGTGGATAATCCTGCTCTGATGCCCTTCTCCTTCAAACGAGTAATTGATAATCGTGCAGGAACTAAAATATCTCCAACATCCTCTAACCATTCTTGAGTTATTTGGGCTCCTCTCCATGCTATTACATTATCCCAGCGTTCTAGTCTTCATATCTCTTGAGTATCTGTGCAAACTACAATAAAGTCAATCCACACAAATTTCTCTATTTTCCTCCCTAATATATGTGTGTCCGCATACAATACTTGCTTCCCTTATAGCCCTTAGGATAATACAAGGAATCACCCTCCATTTCACAACTGTAAAACAATTTATCAGGGTTAGACTTAGCTCCACCATAACCATTCATGAAAAGTTCACTATTAAACGCATCATAGCACAACTCTGCAAAATCATCATATCTGAGAATCTCAACTTTCAATACTAGATTAATGGGATCTAATAACCCATTCCATAAGTCCTCTCCTCGAATATCTTGCCAAATAATTACAAACTTTATGTTTTTGTATTGGGCCACTGGATGTTTTGAAGAAAAGGTGATCGCTTTTTGGTTTTGGGCTGGGACGAGATTTTCATAGAGAAGAGTGCCCTTGCTTCTTGAAGTTTTCAGGAATGAAGGGAGAGTCCCCATCCCTCATAGTACGGAATATAGGTGATCTATGTGCTGATCATATCAGCCCCCTCTTAAGTTTTGGCAAGCAATCCTGCTTAAACCTTTTCAAACCCCCTTTGTTTGCCTTGACAATTTCCTCTTCTGCTTATCGTTACTTTCCTTGCCTCCGAATTACATTTAAAAAGGCTACAAAACCCATATTCAAACATATATAAGGCCTAGCCCCTCTACCGCAAGCCCCAACCACTTCCCCACATATGCCCTTAGCCTGAAACTGAGCGCTGACCCTTAAGGCGCTAATCACACCATCATAATCGCAACATTCATGTGTAGCCTCCCGATCGGTCCATCACAAACATTTGCGATGCGATTGATCGCATCGCATGTCCAACCCCCAATCCTCTAGATCGAAACTCCCCTCGGTTTGATCACATCACGTTTCCCTATTGCAATTTCGATTAGTCCCCACTCCCGTCTCCAATTGTGATTTGTGATTCCATATGGGTCCCACCTCACATGCACTTCCATTATATTTCATGAATTTCCTTTGTATTTCCTCTACAGCCAAAATCTTCATATTTTTCATTAAAATATTATGTTTCGTATGTATTCCCCTAAGGTTCATAAATCATTCTACGGGTCAATCTCCACTGCCACACTATCTTTACTCCACCCTCCATAGGCATTCTCCCTATGCATAGCTTTCATAACCAAGTTTGTGGGTTTTGCAGGATTACAGCGATAGAAAATTGCCATTATTCATAGCCTCCATTTTAGAAGTCGATAATGCATCAAAGGACCATCTTTCAAAGGCAAAATTTATGAGGGAAAATCCGGGAAGCTATTACGGCACGACTTTCATTAAAGAAGCTAGGATTAAAATCTGTCAAACTCCCTAGAGCCATTCAAAGGACAGAATTTTGCAGATGGGTACATTAATGTCGCGGCAAGGAGTACCAGTGAAATATCGAGGATTTCAGCATCCAACATTAAAGATCCACAGAGCTAATCCATGGTATAGAAGATAAAGGTACCAGATCAAAGATATCCCAGATCACACAGAAGGTACAATGCACAAGAAACCATACCCTCCAGGTTTTATTTCAGCAGAATTTCCTTTCAGGAAAGGATAGAATGTTTATGTGATTTCACTTCTACGCCGTGTCCCTGAGGATATTTTCACCCAGTGCATTTATTTCATAAAGCCGGTGGCAGAGTACATACAACACAACATAGTCATTCAGCAGTATGGGCGCGAATGTTTCCGCCATTTTGTTTTAATAAGGAAAATTAAATGTTTTTCACCTACTTCTTTTATTAGTGTTCTACTTCTTCTATAAATGGCCCTAAGAACAGATTATGGAGGGTTCCATATTTATCAGAAAACTGGTGTAGTAAGATAATTTTGTATACATTTTGTTGAACTCTTGTATGAATGCTCAGAGCCCATAGGGTCTTAGTGAGGAGGAGTTCCATCTGTTAAAGAGGATTCTGGCCTTTGGTATTTCATAGTCTATAACTCTCTCTTATGTGTTATTTAATATATCATTTCATTTCATCCATCTTTCCTCTATCATGTTTTGGAATGCGAGTGGCTCACTAATTTTTGGTATGGATTTATCCTAGTTGATACCCATGCTTGGATTATTCAAGCACTTTAAATATGGCTCATGCATGATATTTTGTTCCATTATTCAGCTAAACCATACTTCTGCTATATTAGTTTCTTTGGGAGGGTGCTTTTAAAATGCTATCATCATGTATGGATTCTTAGATTGGTAAGCCCATGCATGGTGGTATTGTATATCTGGGTATCATCTCAATGTTAGCTAATATCTCCTCAATATTTCATTCACTACATACACCTTCTGATAACTTATTTCTGTGAAGTATTTCTGAATCGGCCCGCTTTGTAGTAAATTGTCTCTGAATTATCTGATGATTTTGTATTAGAGTTTTGCACCATGTCTCTGCAGTATTCCTGTCTCTGTATCAATTTCTAAGAGTTTGGTCCCATTCTATTTTATTTCCCTGTTTACAGGAGATAGCTTCAGAGTTGTTTGTTGACAACCTCATATCTTATATTATATGCTCCTTTCTATGCTAGGATGTCCTAGGCACTGGTCTATCACAACTCTAGGCTGTCTCTAAGAGTGACAACATATTTCTAGCACTGCTGCCGAGGAACGAAGTTTAGAAATTTTAAAATCCCTGGGCCTCGACAAAATCTAATTCACTCTTCAAGTAGGTGGGTATGGAGAGTTGAGATTTGTAGATCCCTCACCTTGGCGACTCCACATTTGTTATTTTATAAATCTATTTATAGTCCTAGCTCCTCGTAAGCCACACCTAAGGTCAGATACGTCTAAGCCAAAGACACCTTCAGTGTCTGACCCTGACCAGATTATACATAGAAGAAATTGGAGGGAAAGAAAATCAGTCCACTCTGAAATCCCTGAATTACCTATAGAAGACTTCCCATCCTCTTCTTCTCAAGATTCCAAAGTGCCAGATCCCGACTCTACTATGGGCGATATCGATTATTACTATTCAGATAGTCCACGCAGAGGAGGTGTCAAAAATAAAGATAATTCCCACCCTACTCCTGAGGTGAAGAGGTTAAAGAAGTCACTGAAGTATCTGCTGTTAACAGACCATTATTCCCTTCAACACCTCAGCCAGCTGTTCAATATATTCCTATTGTGACCCATACTCCACTTCCACCTCCTCCTCCTCCTCTTACTCATCGAACTATTGCACTACCCCCATCTCCTCCAATGGCTAATGTTCTGTCCTTCTTGATGAATAAATATGCTCCCTTGGCATTACCCCAAGTGTTGAATGATATGCCCCAGGATTATCTGAAGATCTTGCCCAGATTCAATGGGGAAAACGAGATTGATGCTCAAAAACATCTTGAGACTTTCTTCTCTTTTGCAGAGACCTTTAATGTTGAACATTTAGATGTGGTCTTAAGACTGTTTGTGCAATCTCTTGATGGTGAAGCTCGAAAATGGTTTAAGACATTGGCTGGCCATTCTATTACCATTTGGGACAATATGGAAGATACTTTTCTCAAAAAATGGGGGGAGAAGAAAGATCATGGACAGTGTCTTACTGAGTTCAATACACTCAAGAAAAAGCATAATGAAGGGGTGTCTGAATTTATCAAAAGATTTAAAAAATTGTATTTGAGTCTTCCTGCTGACATGAAGCCTCATCAGACTGCTGCTAAAGTTGTTTTTGTAGTAGCCTTTGATTCAGATTTTGGTTTCTCTCTAAGAGAAAGAAAGCCTGCTACTCTGGATGATGCCCAGACAGATGCACTAGAGATTGAGGCAAACTTTTCCTCCACTTGTAAATCAAAAGGAAAATCTGAACAAGATGCTAAAATAAGGGGCAAAGAGGAGGTATCTACCTCTAACCTGGATAGAGACCCAGAAATGAGAAAAATGATTATAAAGTTGGTCAAACTTGAATTGGAGGCCAAGAATTCAGCCTCTAAGAATTTCCACAATGCTCAGAACAAAGGTTACAATCCTCAGTACATGAAACCACCTTTGCAAATCTTGCCAAGGGAACCCAACGAACAACAAGATCAGGTACCACACCCATTGTACCTGGAAGGTCCAGAAGATGATGCTACTGAAGACACCGCCTATGGACTGGAGGATGAAAATATTTCTTTTTCAGATAGTGATGGAGAAGAATTCTCATTACAAGAAGAAGAAAATGCTAGAGACATGGAAGACTCAGAGGTTGATCACTATTGTATGCTATTTGATGATTTCGTGCACGCACAGCTCAATAGGGAGTATCATCTCAGATCTTCTAGGAAGAGGACTCGTACTCAAGAGCAGGAAGGAGATCCACCCAAGAAGGAAGCACCTATTCAGAAGCAGTCAACAGTCTCGAAAGTCACCGACAAAGGTAAGAAACCTCTAAACAAACCTGTGTAGTCTAATGATCAAATTCCTTCCTCTTCCAAAATAGTCTTTCCCCCTCAAGCCAAGTTTGTATCAAAAGAAGCCAAACCCCCAGTTGAAAATAAAGATTCAAAAGAGGTTGTAATACAGAAGTCCTCCCCTGCTTTCAACCTACAAAATAAACTTGAGAAGGTCAAAATCCCAGTTCCCCTGACTGAACTATTGAAACAACCAACATATCAATCTCAAATCACCTCTTTCATGATGCCTCCAGAAGCAGCACTCATCCCAGATGGTCTCAACCTTCAAGAAGAAAGACCTATGGTTGTATTTGGCCCACATGTTGAGGAAGTAGATGCTTCTACTCCTCCTTTCTATGTGTCTCTAGTGATTCATGACCTGCTATTACATAACTGTCTATTAGATTCTGGAGCTTCTCATAATCTGATAGCTTTGTCAGTCATGGAACAACTAGGATTAAAAATCACCCGTCCATACAAGGATCTCTATTCATTTGATTCCAAAAGAGTTAAATTCTTAGGGATGATCAAGGATTTGGTGGTCAATTTTGCCCAAATCCCAGCAAAAAGTGTGGTAATCGACATTGTGGTGGCTGACATCCTAGCTTGCTTTGGCATGTTACTGTCAAGGTTCTGTGGAGAAAAAAATGGTGGGTCACTCAGGATGGACTTAACATATGCCACTATCCCAAATTTTGGGGCCAGGAGAGGAGACTGTACAGGGAGACCAGATTTGTCAAGATGGTTACTAAGGCTGACAACTCTGTAAACTCACCAATCTACAGTAAGGAAGAAGATTTATCATTCTTGATACTGGAAGAAGATCAATATTATGCTCATGAACCATCCTTATATCAAATCAAGACTGAGCAGCCCTCAGTGAGCCATGAACCAGGAATCTGGACTCTTCATTTTGATCGAGCAAATTCAAAAGAAGGTAATGGAGCTGGAATACTATTGATTTCTCCTACAGGAAAATGGGTTCCATTGTCTTTCAAGATGGAATACGAAGCTACAAATAATGTGGCTGAATATGAAGCACTGCTGATAGGATTGCAAACAGCCAGGAGCATGAACATACGAAGTATAAAAGTTCTGGGAGATTCAGAACTGGTGGATAGGCAAGTCAAAAATCAGTGTCAAACCAAACATCCTCGGCTCAGGGCTTATAGGAATGAAGTTTGGGAGATGGTAGAGAATTTATTCTTGGCATTCAATATCCATTTCATGCCCCGAGAACAAAATAGGATGGATGATTCCCTTGCTGTGGCTGCCAGCACATTTCGTCCACCTCAGAACCCCCTCTAAAGATATGAAATTGAGGTACGTTATCAACCCTCAATCCCATATAACATCAAGAACTGGCAGGTATTTGAGGATGAAGAACAGATGAAGAGATTCCTGGAAACAGTGGGAGAATTCTCCAATATGGAGATTAATGCTGATGAAGAAGAGGTTGAGTCTGAAAATACTTCAGAAAGAAATTGGGAGGAGAAAGTGGCAGGTAATAAAGTGTTACAACTGAAGGTAAACATGATACCTAGAGGGCTGGTGCCTCTAGAAAGATTATTTGACAGGAATGATGTCTCATTGCAGCCGAGAAAAGTGGTAGAAGAAAATCAGGTAGAAGACCTGAATCTGGGTACTAATGCTGACCCCAAAATTGTAAGACTATCCAAGAGGGTCCTAGAAGAATATAAAAATCTATATCAGAAATTATTTCAGTCTTACAAAGATGTGTTCGCATGGTTCTATTAGGAATTGAAAAAATTTGACATTAGTATTATGCAGCACAAAATTTTACTGAAGGCAGATGCAAAGCCCCATAAGCAGAAGCTCAGACAAATCAATCTCCTGCTGCTTACTTCTATTGAGAAGGAAATTAAGAAGCTGTTAAAGGCCAACATAATTGTACCATTGAGGTACTCTGAATGGGTGGCAAACCTTGTCCCTATATGAAAGAAGAATGGAGAAATAAGGCTGTGTGTGGATTTTAGAAATTTAAATAGAGCATCCTTAAAGGATAATTATCCGCTACCTAAGATGGATTACATCCCGCAGAAAGTGGTTGGAGCCTCCAGGATGTCAATGATGGATGGATTCTCTAGTTATAACTAGGTGTATGTACTTCCATAGGATCAAAAGAAGACTGCTTTCACCACACCATGGGGTACATTTATGTATGCTAGGATGCCTTTTGGATTGATTAATGCAGGGTCCACTTTTCAGAGGGCCATGGAAATTGCTTTTTTGGGGGAGCAAGATAAATTCCTAGTGGTCTACCTCGATGATATCACTATATTTTCAAAGAGTGATAATGAGAATATTGAGCATCTGCGTAGAACCTTTGAGAAATGCGGAAGGTATGGTCTCTCTCTAAATCCTCAAAATTCTTTATTTGCATTAGAAGAGGGAAAAATTTTGGGCCATATTGTGACTAAAGATGGGGTGAAGATAGACCCTAGGAGGGTAGAGGCCATAAATGCCATTTCTTTTCCTAGGAATAAGAAGGAGGTACAAGTATTCCTAGGGCGTATCAATTTTGTAAGAAGGTTTATCCCTAACTATGCTGAGATACTTAGGCATATAACAGACATGCTGAAGAAGAATAATGAGGTAAAATGGTCCTAGGAATCAAGGGGAGCATTTATCAGGATAAAAAATTCTTTTGCAGAAGCCCCTATGCTAGCTGGACCAGATTATGATAAACCTTTCATGATTTTTTCTTTTGCATCACCTCATACAGTGGCTGGAGTTTTATTGCAGAAAAATGAAGAAGGATATGAACAACCTATTGCCTTTTTCACTCAGGTGCTTCGTGATGCAGAATTAAAGTAAAACATATTGGAAAAGAAAGCATACACCCTAGTGAAATCCCTCAAAGCATTCCACGTATATATCTTACAGTCCCATATCACTGCACTTGTGCCTACAGCTGTTGTAAAAGATATTCTTATTCAGGGGGACAGTGAAGGAAAAAGGGGGAAGTGGATTGCCAAAATACAGGAATATGATCTGGATATTCGTCCTACCAAACTAATCAAAGGACAAGGGCTTGCCAAAATATTATCTAAATCAAACTATCAGGCCCTGGGCATAAACTTGTCCATAATAGCAAGTGAGGAATCTGAGGAGAAATAAGAACGACATGGAACTGGGGTAGCTACCCCAGAAGCACATATGAAGTACCTCACCAGTCAGTGGTACAAAGAGATAGTAGAATATCTCCTTACACTCAGCTGCCCTTCAAGTTGTGATAAAACTAAATACAGAGCGCTGAGATTGAAATCACAGAAGTACATAGTCGCTAATGGCCGGCTATACTGGTGAGATCCCTCAGGCATATTCCTCCTGTGTCTCACAGAGAATGAAGTCGAGAGTATTATAGCAGAATTTAATGAGTGGATCTGTGGGGGACATTACAGTTGGAGGGCCACTGCTCACAAAATCCTAAAGGCTGGTTTTTATTGGCCCAAGCTTTTTGGAGATGTCTTTGCCCAGGTCAGAGCATGTGATAAATGTCGGAAATTTGCTGAAAGACAGAAGATGGCACCTCTCCCCATGATTCCCGTACACGTGGATGAAACATTCAGACAATGGGGGATCGATTTTATAGGCGAAATACATCCTCCGTCGAGTGGTCAGCATAAGTGGATTTTGACTGCCACAGATTATTTTACAAAATGGGTGGAAGCTATACCTGCAAGGAACGCAACAGATATTGTGATAATAAAATTCATGGAGAAAAATATCATATCCAGATTTGGTTGCCCTGCCAGAATAGTGAATGATAATGCATAGGCTTTTAAGTCTGTGAAATTTGTGAGTTTCTGCCAGCAATATACTATCACACTAAGTCACTCTACAACCTATTATCCATAGGGAAATGGCTTGGCAGAGTCTTCCAATAAAACCGTGGTGAGAGCCCTGAAGAAGACTATCAATGAAAATCAAAAAAATTGGGATTCCCAATTGAAATTTTCTCTGTGGGCTAATAGAATTACCAGCAAGAGAGAAACTAGGAAATCCCCATATGAACTAGTATATGGGAGGGCAGCAGTATTTTCTTTTCAATTAGCCCTACCAGTAGCTCGATTCATGTAGGAAAGTCAGGAAGAGCCTGATGATATGACCAGGAGAATAAACCAACTGGTGGAATTGGAAGAAACACAGAATCAAGTGAATTCAAGGCTAACTGAATATCAGGAGAAGATGAAATACCTATTCGATCAACATGCCAAGGACAGAAAGTTGCAGATTGGTGATTTGGTGCTTAGATGGGATATCCGAAGAGCTGAAAAGGGAAAACATGGTAAATTCGATCCTCTCTAGTTTGGGCCTTTCAAAATTGTGGATAAAGGACACAACAACACTTTCAGGTTGGAGAATTTGCAGGGAGACTTACTTGACACCCCTGTAAATGGTCAATTTCTCAAGCCCTACTTTCAGCTCTGATTCAGGCAGAGGCAGCCTGATGTATTATATTGTATATTAGTTTCCTTTTTGGTTTTGGTTTGAATAATTTAGGTGTTGTGATGAATCATAAAGTGAAAAATAGAAGTGTTGAAGAGCAGAGTCTGCATACATGATGATCAGGAAGGACTACGAAGTTCTCGACACGTTCAGGGATGAACGTGCCATCCCCAGATGGAGCCAATGTTGATCATATCAGCCCCTGTTAAGTTTTGGCAAGCAATACTACTTAAACCTTTTCAAACCCCCTTTGTTTTCCTTGAGAATTTCCTCTTCTTCTTATCGTTACTTTCCTTGCCTCCGAATTACATTTAAAAAGGCCACAAAACCCATATTCGAACATATATAAGGCCTAGCCCCTCTACCACAAGCTCCAACCACTTCCCAACATATGCCCTTAGCCTGAAACTGAGCTCTGACCCTTAAGGCGCTAATCGCACCATTGCAATCGCAGCATTCATGTGCAGCCTCTCGATCGGTCCATCACAAACATTTGCGATGCGATTGATCGCATTGCATGTACGACCCCCGATCCGCTCAATCGCAACTCCCCTCCGATTTATCGCATCGCATTTCCCTATTGCGATTGCGATTAGTCCCCACTCCCCTCTCCGATTGCGATTTGCGATTCCATATGGGTCCCACCTCACACGCACTTCCATTATATTTCATGCATTTCCTTTGTATTTTCTTTGCAGCCCGAATCTTCATATTTTTCATTAAAGTCTTATGTTTCATATGTATTTCCCTAAGGCTCATAAGTCATTCCACGGGTCAATTTCCACCGCCGCACTATCTTTCCTCCACCCTCCATAGCCATTCTCCCTATGCATAGCTTTCATAACCAAGTTTGTGGGTTTTGCAGGATTACAGCGACAGAAAATTTCCATTATTCATAGCGTCCATTTTAGAAGTCGAGAACGCATCAAAGGACCATCTTTCAGAGTCAAAATTTATGAGGGAAAATCCGGGAAGCTGTTACGGCACGACTTTCATTAAAGAAGCCAGGATTAAAATCTGTCAAACCCCCCAGAGCCATTCAAAGCATAGATTTTTGCAGATGGATACATTAATGTCGCGGCAAGGAGTATCAGTGAAATATTAAGGATTTCAGCGTCCATCATTAAAGATCCTAAGACCTAATCCATGGTCTAGAAGATAAAGGTACCAGATCAAAGATATCCCAGATCACACAGAGGGTACAATGCACAAGAAACCATACCCTCGAGGTTTTATTTCAGTAGAATTTCCTTTCAGGAAAGGACAGAATGTTTATGTGATTTCACTTCTACGCCGTGTCCCTGAGGAGATTTTCACCCAGCGCATTTATTTCAGAAAGCCGATGGCAGAGTACATATAGGACAACATAGTCATTCAGCAGTATGGGCACGAATGTTTCCGCCATTTTGTCTTAACAAGGAAAATTAAATGTTTTTCACCTACTTCTTTTATTAGGGTTCTACTTCTTCTATAAATGGCCCTAAGAACAGATTATGGAGGGTTTCATATTTATCAGAAAACTGGTGTAGTAAGAGAATTTTGTATACATTTTGTTGAAATCTTGTATGAATGCTCAGAGCCCATAGGGTCTTAGTGAGGAGGAGTTCCATTTGTTAAAGAGGATTCTGGTCTTTGGTATTTCACAGTCTCTAACTCTCTCTTATGTGTTATTTAATATATCATTTCATTTCATCCATCTTTCCTGTATCATGTTTTGGAATGTGAGTGGCTCACTAATTTTTGGTATGGATTTATCCTAGTTGATACCCATGCTTGGATTAGTCAAGTGCTTTAAATATGGCTCATGCATGATATTCTGTTACATTATTCAGCTAAACCATACTTCTGCTATATTAGTTTCTTTGGGAGGGTGCTTTTAAAATGCTATCATCATGTATGGATTCTTAGATTGGTAAGCCCATGCATGGTGGTATTGTATATCTGGGTATCAGCTCAATGTTAGCTAATATCTCCTCAATATTTCATTCACTACATACATCTTCTGATAACTTATTTCTGTGAAGTATTTCTAAATCGGCCCGCTTTGCAGTAAATTGTCTTTGAATTGTCTGATGCATTTGTATTAGAGTTTTGCACCATGTCTCTGTAGTATTCCTATCTCTGTATCAGTTTCTGAGAGTTTGGTCCCATTCTAGTTTATTTCCCTGTTTACAGGAGATAGCATGAGAGCTGTTTGTTGACAACCTCATATCTTCTATTATATGCTTCTTGCAATGCTAAGATGTCCTAGGCACTGGTCTATCACAAATGTAGGCTGTCTCTAGGAGCGACAACAGTATGAATCAAGACATGAATTTTAGAATCTCAATGTGCTCAATTATTAAAAGGCTGGATATGTTAAAGACGGTTCCGCTTCTATGGTTTTATCCAATATGTTAGCTTAATTTTTTTGAGGTGTAATGCCAATCTCAATATGTTTGTCATGTGTTTCTTACCACAGTGTGGTGCGCATATATATATCAATATCACAGAGGAAATTCATTAGCAATAGCAGGCAGGATAGAGTTCATGGATTCGAATGTTGAAAATATTGAACAAAACAATACACAAAGGGAATGCATTTCCCTCACAACATAAGGAATGCAAAAATTACTGTGTAAATTAAAATTCACAGACACATACAGTGTAAAACACAGGAGAGCGAAAAATTTCATTTTCTATTCCATCACACTCTCTAAACAAAATGAAATTAAATAGTTTATTAATACAAATGGCGAAAGCCTGAGCATTGAAAGAAATTCAATGCGAGAATGGGAAGTTTAACAACAAAATTGTCTTCAGCTCTGTTTGGTTGGTTATACATGAAAACAACGTTCAACACACAAAATGGGGGAATTGAAAGCTTATGCGATTTGGTTCAAAAACACATTGCATCCATCGCCACATGCAAATCACTCATCGATGATTTTAACTTTTAACATATGTGCTTACCAGAAAACATGAGAATTTGTGATTTCGAACATGGAAAATATCACATCGCAATACAAATGACTTAACTTGTGGGAGCTTATCCATTTAAACTCCTCATCTTGCGAGCACTGATATGCACTATCCTCTAGAGCTTGACACATGCTCTTTTTGTGATCACATCGCAAATAAATAAAATTCTCTTGCAGCAGATTAGATAGTAAGTTATAAACTTTGCAAAGTGTATATTGCGGGCAGAGGAAAATTTTAAAACAAGAAACATGAAAAGTATGGGCGGTATAAAAGGTAAGTGGGAAATTCTGTGAAGTTCTATGAGGTTTGTGGGTCCTGCTGATATCACATTGGTGGAGAAATAAGTTTCGTTGCAACCTTAAGAGTTAAACAATAAAATTTGTGATGTGCGAGCGGCAATGCGAAAAACGTTGGACAATACGCTACGGCGGAAAGGAAAGAAAAGGCGGAATGAAAAGCTTTGTGCATGATTGCAATTCATTAAGGTAGGTGGTTCCCACTGATGTCGCATTAGTGGGTAAATAACTTATGCGCAGGGCTTAAGTGTTAAGACTTAATTGTTGCAGGCAGTGAAGTGCAGGAAACAAAGGTAAGTAATGCACTGGGTAAGGAAATTAATGTACGATGTGCGGCTTAGGTGCTCTGTTTGCCTTCAGGCTTGAAACTTGTTGCTTGTCCTTCCTGCAACAAAAAATTATTGAAGTGTCGGTTGTTACCACTCCTTATTCATGGCCATGGTTGGGAGTTATTTCCAACACTTCCCCTTAATTACAATGACTGCCATCAATCATTCTCAGACACTATCTGAGATAAACAAAACACTTTTTTCCTAATGGCTTTATGATAATATCAACAAACTGTTCCTCTAACCTGCGGTGCTGCAAAACAATTTCACCATTGCTAACCGATTCCATTATAAAATGGTACTTTGAATCAATATGTGTTGTTCTCTTGTGGAAAATATAATTATTTGATAATGAAATTGCTGAGTTGTTATCACAATAAATTGGCATTCGTTTGTCTCGCTCATGACATAAATCTCTCAACATCCTTCTCATGCAAACAACTTGAAATGTTTTTGTTGCTGCTACTACATATTCAACTTCTGTTGTTGATAATGAAACTATTGGTTGTTTCTTCGAAGCCCATGAAATGGCTCTTGATATAAAATGAAATACACATCCAAATGTACTCTTTTTGTCATCTACACTTCCATCCCAATCACTTTCAGTGTAACCAATCAACTTAAAATTCTCAGTTGAGGACTATATAATACCATACTCCTTCGTTCCGTTCACGTGCCTTAAAATTCTCTTGGCTACTTGCCAATGTGTCTCCTTTCGTGTCTCTATGAATCTAGATATTAAACTTACTGCATACATTATATCACGCCTAGTTGCATTCAAATACATTACACTACCAACCATGCTCTTGTACAATGCCAGATTGACATTCTTTCTGCAATATTCCTTGTTCAGCTTCAACCCCATGAAAGTTGGAGTTGTTGCTACTTTGTTGTTTTGCATATTGAATCTCTTTAAAAGTTCTTCAAAATAATTTTCTTGGGAAATAAAAATTCTCTTTTCATTTTTCTTGACTTCTACGCCCAAAAAATATCTCAATAAATCCAAGTGAGTCATTTCGGATTCACTCTTCATGACTACTTTAAAATCAGCAATGAGAGAAACATCATTGCCAATGAAAATCAAATCATCTACATATAAAACAACAATAAGAATTTTACCGTCATTTTCGTTGATGTAGAGTGTGGGTTCACCATCACACTTGTCAAACCCATTGTACACCAGGTAAGCATCAATCCTGTTGTACCATGCTCTTGGTGCTTGCATCAGCCCATAAAGAGCTTTCTTCAACTTACACACTTTGTGTTCTTGGCCTTCTATCTCATAGCGAGCAGGTTTTTCAACATACACTTCCTCTTTCAAGACTCCATTCAAGAATGTTGACTTCACATCTATTTGATAAACTTTCAACTTTTTTTGTGCTTCTATGGATAATACTATCAGCACTGTCTCCATCCTTGCAACTAGTGCAAAGGTTTCTTTATAGTCTTTTCCTTGTTGTTTCTTGTAGCCTTTGACAACAAGTCTTGATTTGTGCCTTTCTATATTGCCTTCAATGTTGCTCTTGGTCTTATAGACCCATTTCACTCCAATAACTTCTTCTCCTTGTGGGAGGTCCACTAACTCCCATGTGTCATTCTTTTTTATTGCTCCTATTTCTTCAGTCATTGCTTCAATCCACTTCTCTTCTTTTAATGCTTCTTCAAAATGGTCTAGATCATAAATATGAAAAAATAAAGTAAATAAAGAATTCATACCAACATTACTACTTACTTCTTCTTACGCATAATTTCATTTAAATTTCTCAATCTTGGTCTTCTTGTATTTGCTGAAGATGTGCTTGGAGTTGCACTTGAACTCGAGGGATTTGTTGATACCTGTGGCGTGCTTGGAGAAGCACTTCCTTGGTTTTGCACTGCTACTCTATTGCTTGCTTGCGGTGTGGTCTGTTGAGCTTGTGTAGGTGGAGGAGGAGCCACCGTTGAGGAATTATTTTCCAAAATCAATTCCTCTTTATCTTCATGTGAAATACTTGTCTTCACATTCACTGTCTTCTCTAAACTTCCATCCCAAACTTCTTCTTCAATGAACTGAACATCTCTGCTTATTATTATCTTCTTGTTTAATGGATTATAGAGCTTGTAGGCTTTGGATTCATCACTGTATCCAATAAATATACACTTCTCCCCCTTGGTGTCCAACTTATTCCTTAATAGATCCGGAATATGTGCATATGCCACACATCCAAACACTCTCATGTGAGTGACAACTTGCTTTGTTCCACTCGATGCTTTTTTTGGAACTCTGCTGATAACAACTTTGGTTGGACTTCTATTTAAAATATAAGCTGCACAATTGACAACTTCTGCCCAATACTCATTTGAAAAATCCTTTGCCTTCAACATACTTCTTACCACGTCCATGATAGTTCTATTCTTTCTTTCTGCTACACCATTTTGCTGAGGTGTATACCTTGTGGTAAATTGTTTGTGAATCCCATGCTCCCTGCAGAAACATAGGAAGTCTTTGGAGATATACTCTCCTCCTCTATCAGTTCTCAACACTTTTATGTAGTGTTCACTTTGCTTCTCAACAAGATCTTTGAAGTGGTAGAACTGTTCAAACACTTCATTTTTCTATTTTAAAAAATAAAACCATGTCTTTCTTGTGTAATCATCTATAAATGTCAAAACATAATGACTGCCAGCTAATTACGGTGTTTCCATTGGTCCACATAAATCTGAGTGGACAACCTCTAAAGGTAGCTTTTCCCTTATATTTTGTCCTGCTGGAAATGATTCTCTATGTTGTTTCCCAAGATGCAGCCTTCACATAGGCTATCTGGTTTCACTATGAGTGGTAATCCCTTTACCATCCCTTTTCTATGCAAAAAATTAAAACCTCCGAAATTGAGATTTCCAAATATCAAATGCCATAAATAATTCTAATCTTTCATTTCTTGTTGAAATACTTCTTGTGTGACTGCTACAACAATGCCTCCTTCCTTCAAGTCTAATCTGATCTTGAAAGGAAACATCATGTTGCTTGTCATATGTGCTTTTGCAATGACCTGTATACTTGGAGGTATATCCATGATTGTGCATACATTATTATTAAAAAACACATTTTATCCCTTATTCATGAGTTGTCTAATGCTTAGAAGGTTACATTTCAGGTCAGGTACATAATAGAAATCTCGCAAAAACTTCTTCTCTCGCTTCGTTGTCAATATTTTTACTCTTCCTTTCCCTATGACAGAGAATTTACTATCAGTCCCCATTGTCACTTCACATTACACACTCTTATCCATATTGGAAAAGATTGCTATGTTTCCAGTCATATGGTTACTACCACCTCAATCCAAGAATCATACAACTTCTTGTTTTTCTTGTGCTACATTACAAGTTAAAAGCACATTTCCTATGTTCTCATTTTCTTTTGTAAAATTTACACTAGGTCTATTACCCATGTCATTTTTCTTCTTTCTACATTCATTAGAATAATTCCCATACTTCTGTAATAATGACATTTGACTTGATATTTATCATACCTCTCTCCTTGTGTTTTTTTTTAATTACGACGAACCTTCGCTTCGGTTAGGATTCTTTGCCCCTTCGACTTACGCTTGCGGGGGTTGCTTCTTCACTACCTCCCAAATATATTGTGAAGGAAATAGGGCCTTCATTGTAATGGCCCAATAATCATAATTCTTACCATTGAACTATGGTAATTGTGGATTTTTCAGGCTTGTGCTTATTGCTACCATCTTCACTGTGTAACAAAAAAAAATTTCTCACTACTGTAAAAGCTTTCTCACTGCTGGAGACTTCTGCTTCTACAAAAAATCTTATAACTTCTTCAGTAAAGAGAGCTCTTTCTTTCACTGAGAGCCTACAACTACTCTAATAAAATTTTGAAAATATTCAACAAAATAATACACAGAGGGAATGCGGTTCACCCACAACACAGAGAATGGACAAATTACTACGTAAATTAAAATTCAGAGACACAGACATCTTAAAACACAGGAGCGGAAAGAATTTTGTTCTCTATTCCATCACACTCTATAAACAAAATGAAATTACATAGTTTTTTAATGCAAATGGCCGAAGCTTGAGGATTGAAAGCGATTCAATGTGGGAATGAGACGTTTAATGACAAAATCGTCCTCGGCTCTGTTTGGCTAGTTATACATGAAACCAACGTTCAACACACAAAAGGGCAGACTTGAAAAGTTATGTGATTTGGTTCATAAAAACATCGCATCCATCACCCGATCGCAAATCATTCATCGACGATTTTAGCTTTTAACATATGCACTTACGAGAAAACATACAAATTTGCGATTGTGATGTGATGTGACACATATCACAGCGCAATACAAACAACTTAACTTGCAGGTGCTTATCCATTTAAACTTTTGAGCTTGCGGGTGCCAATATGCGTTATCCTCTTGAGCTTGACACGTGCTCCTTTTGCTTACGAAGTTACAAGCTTTGTGAAGTGTGCACTGTTGGTGGCGAAAAAGGTTAAAACAAAAAACTTGTGAAGTGGGGGCGATATAAAAGGTAAGTGAGAAATATTGCGAACTGCAATGAGGTTTGTGGATCCCGCCGATATCGCATCAACAAAGAAATAAGTTTCGTTGCAGGCTTAAAAGTTAAACAAAAAAAGTTGAAATGTGCGGGCGGTGATGTTGTAAACGTTGGGAAGTGCGCTAAGGTGAAAAGGTAAGGAAAGACATAATGTAAAGGTTTGTGCGTAGTTGCAATGCAGTAAGGTAGCAGAGTCTTGCCGATGTGATATCGGTGGGAAAATAACTTATGTGTAGGGCTTAAGAGTTAACACTTAAATGTTGTGGGCAGGAGACTTAAGTGATGGGGTGGATAAGGAAATTAACGCGGGGTGTGCAGCTCTCGTACTCTATTTGATCTTTTATGTGGATTTCACAAAATAAAGCTTTCGAGCCTAAAACATGTTGCTTGTCATTCATGCAACAAAAATTTACTAAAGCGTAGGCTGCTGCCCCTCCATATTCATGGTGGTAGCAGTACGCCAAAAAAATTGACTTCGACTTTGAATATTTAATCGTTCAAACGTGGGCAAAGATTCCCGCCTACTCCTGCCCCACTTCTTATTGTTCAAACTTGCTCGCGTTGTCAGGTTCTCCCCGGCTGATGGTTGACAGGGGTTCCAAGCAAAACGATGATATAACAACGCTAATCAACATCTTTCTCCCATATCATTGGACAATTGGAGATCACCGGTGTTCTTCCGGCAGGCTCTCGCTTCAGAATTTTATATAGAATTCTTCCTTGACGTGTTGAAATATGTCATATCTCCTTCCAACGATATCACGAACTTTGACATACCTGACGTGCGAAAGTAATATCTAGGCGGGACGCCGGTAATTGGCATGCGTATAATGAGAACAACAGTTTTCTGTTTTTCAAATCACTCTATTGAATATTTTTCTCCTCCGGGTTTTTCTTTTAAATCAATCACTCACTTGTTCATCGGTAATCTTAATAACAGGCTTTCCCTTTTCGTTCAACGGTGAATTTGTCAAATGAAGGTCGTTGAATTTGTGAAATCTATTTTACAGTCCTGTGGCCACCGCCTGTATTATGAGTTAAGCACCCGTTCAATGGTAATCTGAGTAACAGTGATTACTCGTTGGTCGGTCGAGCATTAATCGCTCATCTATTAAATGGTAATCTTGATATCAGTGTTTCGGTGTTTTGGTCAAATCGGATTTTTGTTTTACCAAAAACTCGCTTGTTTAATGGAAGTCTTAATAATAGTGGTTCCCTGCTTTGGTCAGGCCATATTTGGTATTGGAAAATAATAGCAGCCAATTATTTGACATAAAGTGGATAAGAATCTAAGTCAATTATCTGACATTGAGTAGAATCGAAAAACATAATCAGAATGCGAATATTATTGTTTAAGATTTTAGAAACACAATAACAATGTGAAATTTTATTTATTTTTAATGAAATTGCGCATTAATATTTTTTTTTTTAATTTAGGAACACAATTATAATGTGAATATCTTATTTTAAATTTTTATATTTAAATTAGAATGTGAACATATATATATTTTTATTTTATATTTGATTAAATATATGATGTGTTTTATAATATACAAAAAAATTAATATAATTATCAAGTAAGTGGATACTATAAATTTAATCTCAAAAAAATATTTAGAATACAATTTTCATAGTAGTATACATAAATTTATGTTTGAGATTTATGTGTAAAGTAGTTATGTTTTTATTTTGCTCTTGAATTGATTAATTAAAAGAAAGTCCATATCAACAAGTGTTATGTTATTATTTTTATTATTATTATCCAATTTTAAAGTGGATGAGAAGTTTTTGTTTGTGGGACAAGGGACTCATACAACGATTTGACTACTAAGTCTAGGAAGACATACATACCGGAGGAGGAAACACATGATCTTAACCGTTAGGCTCACTCAAGCTGTATATGAAGTGACTTAATGTTTTTTGGCATGTGGTATTAATAAGCCATAGTATTAACCCATGATATTGTAACAAAGCCTATTTACATGTTAAGAATCTTCAAACTAGAGTAAATCTCCATAATCTTGTTCCATGTTTTTTTAAGGTATACATTTTTAACTTATATGTCCACTCTTTTTATAATAAATAATAATAATACTAATTTAAAATAAAATAACAATTTAATTGATTTCTACGTATTTTCTAGTATAAATTTTAGTAATATAAGATGTATCATATAGTGAGTGTTTTGATGTTTTTCTATTATACTTGTCACACATATATATATATAATTTGTTAATCATTTTTTTTCTTTTCAATAAACTATAGGATAAAATATTGTATAAAGAAAATTTGTGTCTAAACATGTAATTGTGAAATTTTCAAGATTGCAGGCTATTACTCTCGAGCTATTCAAAATGTCTAATTCCATAACATAGTTTTAATAATAAAATATCTATATTGTAAGTAATAGAAGTACATACTTCCCAGTAAATTCATAGTATTAAGTTGTAGTATTAGATGAAATTGGAATTGTTTGCAGAATTAAGGTCACAAAATAATAAATCGAGCAATTATATTTAAATTTGGTACAAAAAAGAGAATAAATAACATAATTAACTATAGAAATTAAGGATTTTAATTATAAATGGAGAAATTATACTCAAATTTGAGAAAAAAAAGAGAATCACTAACATAATTAACTATAGAAATTAAGGATTGCATATACTTACCATTGACTTGTTGCAATCCCTTAGTTTCTCTTCTTAGGCAATTCACCTCACCTTCAACCCATTTCAATTGAGTTCTTTATTAGATCAGAATACTTACCTCATAAGTGATTTTACACACCACTTCCTTGTATCAAAATTTCACCTTTAGCATAAAATCCCGAAGACCCTTAATTTCTTATGTCAAAAGGGAAGAATTGTTATTATTGGTCATAATGACTATCG
The DNA here is from genome assembly GCA_034641835.2 of Pinus albicaulis. Classification (NCBI taxonomy): domain Eukaryota; kingdom Viridiplantae; phylum Streptophyta; class Pinopsida; order Pinales; family Pinaceae; genus Pinus; species Pinus albicaulis. The sequence goes on from CM076582.1 coordinate 938,952,492, forward strand.
AAATCAGTCACACTAAATTCCACATTGTGGGATGGCCCCAAATATCCACCACAAACCAAGCCACCAGATTTTGAAACCAATTCCGAGACGAGTTGGAAATTTCAAAGTTCATGAAAGAACCAAATTTTTTCCATAGAAATAAAAATGACCCAAGTAACACCATTAGGTAATGTTTCCAGAAGAACCCGACCACCAATATCACTGAAAGGAGAGTATAAGGGAACCCAAATAACAAATCATACAAGCAGACTGAAGGGAACTCAACCATTATTTACAGTTACCATGTTGTTAGATATTTTATTTATAGAAAACAGGAACATTAATTATCAATTTAGAGTATGTAAACTTATGAAATGCGAATACAATATGTGCAAAATTATATTATTTGTAATATGATCTATATTTGATGATTATCTTACTTAATTAAATGAATTGCATCAAATGAAATAAATGACATTTCATTGATAAAAAAACATGTTTAATCATTCTTTCCGATATTAATGTACATGGAGCCTATCATGTTAATTATCATGGGTCCTACTATCCCTAAGTTGTCTCCTTGCATCATTTTTCATTAACCATTTATCCTATTGTTACAAAAATCTAATAAAATAAAGCATACCACATTTCATTAATCAAAAGAAATATAATCAATCATAGAAATGCTAACATTCTCGGCATCTACCATGCCATTGAAAAGGGATCCTACTATCACCAACTTATCTCATCACATCATTTTAGATTAAATATTTCTCCTTTTGTTAGCAAGCATTAATGAAATCAAACTACTGTAAAGGGCAAAAGAAAAAAAAAACTATTTAAAAAATGAAATAAAAACATGTGAAACAAAAGACCACCATGATATATTTTGACTTACGTCAATTCTTCCCAGAACAAGGTAACAAACTACCCTATAATATCATAAATTAAATCAAAACATACTATATATAAAACTAAAGATTGGAAATCTACATGAAATAAAATATTAGGAATTTTTAACTTATGTCATCATAAGTTGGACACATACTTCAAGAATCTCATCATCAAGGAGTAGTATACAAGAAATTCTTTGAAATTAAGATAAATAATAATAAATTCAAATCCACATATCCCTTACTACCTGTTCATTAATAATTATCAAGTAAATATCTCTAAATATCTTCTCATGAATATCTCCATGATATTTGCTAAGAAATCTTAACTAATATCTTCAAAACTTTCAAGATTCTTTATGTAGTTTGGTTAATTAATTAATGATTCCAATTCCATCACATATATTGAATGATGGAAGAGGAAATATGAAGATGATACTAAGTGTTAAAATGTGTATGGTTGGAATCTTACTAAATTTCAAAGATAAGTGAAAACATAATGTTTTATTAATATTTAATTATAAATTAACTGAAAACACAAAAATGAATGCATTGGAAAATATTCACCCTAATCTCACTTATAAGTATAAAAATGGAGTAAAATTTTTTTTTTTTTTTTTTTTTTCAAATGTAGAAAAATAATGTGTAATAATGATCATTTTCATAATTCAACATTCCCCTTACCAACTAACTAAAAGTGTTACATGTCATGTAACCTTACATCTATATTTTATTCCCTAAACTATTTCATGGGATCTTCCTTCTTTGAAAAATATATAAGTGGTTGTTGAGATTCTCGTGGTTAGTTCTTATGTGGCAACCACAAAAAGTTTTAGAAGTGTTGATTCATATGTGGTAGAAATCACCTATTTTGTAACATGGAGTCTCTCCTCCTCACCTCTTTACTCACTAGTAAAAATACAAATTTGAAAATTCAATCATGTGTATGCATTCAAAATATTGACCAAATAGTTTGTACATCAAGAAAATCTCTTGCTCCTCGCTCATGATTCAAATTGTTTATTATAGGATTTTGATAATGATTAGCATCCAGTTGAATTTGAATTTGAATATGAGCTAGCACCCACCTCATTGAATTTCAAAATAGCTCAATAGGTACTAAACCATTTTATGAAGTCTACACACAAAACACATCTGGCATATTTTGGTTTAAGGTCGCATTAGTATGTAAACTAATGAGAGTGCTACTTTGTACGAGATCTGCACACTAAGGTATAAGATTTTCTACACTATATTTCCTATGGTATATGTGATTATCAGTTTTCTCTCAAACTAAAGATCGATTTTCTCTGAAAGTTGGTGAGAATTTTAATAATAACTTTCTTTTCCCAAAAATTGCAACAATGCATGCACAAATCTAATTTTTCAAATGTGCGCACGTGTCTTTCAGGTTCACCGCCTCCCACATTCGTGTGATTTAAAAGTTTCACGTTGCCTACGACTACTCGTTCTGAGAGGTTGCAAGCGAAAAAACACCATAAAATGTTAATCGACATTTTTCTCCCATTTCATTGGAGAATTCGGGATCACTGGTGTTCTTGGGGCTGGAAAATTTTATATCGTTGTCTCCCTTGTTGTGTCAAAACATTTCATTTTTCCCTCCAACGATGCCACGAACATTGACCTTCAAAATATTTGTGCCTATCTCAAGCGAGGAAGTAATATGGAGGCGGTACACTGGTTAGCTCGCATATTCTGATAACAATTTTTTTTCCGGATGACTCTGTTGAATATTTTTCCTTTGAAGGTTTTTATTTTAAATAAATCTCACTTGTTCAATGGTAATCCTAATCACAACTTTTCCTTCTTTTGGTCAATTAAGAAGATCGTTGAATTTTTCAAATCCATTTTACAATCTGAGGCCACTGCCCGTATTCTTCAACTTTAATTATTCATTATTTTGGTTAGCCAAATAATAGTAATAATGTTGGAAATACTTTCAACCACCGCAATAAATAAAGAGTGGCAATAACCCACAGCTCAATTGAATTTTTGTCCAGGAAGGACAAGTAGGAAGTTTTAAATACGAAGACGTTCATGCAGAAAATCGAAACAGAGTACCCAAGCTCTATTTGCATTTAATTTCCTTTCTGTGTTGACTTACCGTTGCTTGCAGTTTGCACCTTGCAAAATTTTTGGTCTACCACTTAAGCCTTCACCTAAAGTTATTTCCCCGCCAATGCGATATCAGCAGGACCCACCACATACCTTACCGCCTTTGCAATCCGCTCAAACCTTTGTATTTCCTCCTATATCTTACCTTTTCCATTTCGAATTTCCCACGGCTTACTGCATCAAAACCCACACTTTGCAAGATTTTTTAATTTACCTTTTTCAAATACCCGCAATTTAAGTTCCTTGCCTTGCGATGTGATCGCAATCGCACGTGTCAAACTCAGGAGGATAGTGCAAAGTGCACATCAAAATATTAGAAGGTTAACATATACTGCCTACAATTTATAAGTTTTATGTTGCAATGCGATATGTGCCACTTCACAATCGAACATCGCAAGTTTTAATTTTTGTCCCGTATTGCGTCAATTAAAAACTATGATCGTTGATTTGTGATTTGCGATGGAAATACGGATGCGATGTGGTTTCACAGTTGAAACCCATAAAATTTCGTGTCCATTGTTTTGTGTTTTGAACGCATTTTCATATAGAAATAGAGGAATTAAGCAGAAGGACGATTTGGTTGTTGAACGTCCGATCCAACATAGAATAGCATTGAAACTTTAGGCTTCAGCCATTTTTGTATAAACCAATGAAATTTCTCATATGTTCAGAGAGAGATGAATCGAAGAATAGAGAAGAGTTGAATAAATTTCAAAAGAGTTCCTCTCCTTTTTTTTTTCTTGTTGTCTTTATGTGTATGAATTTTTATTTCCACAATTTGTACATTCTCTGTGTTTAAAGCGGAACACATTCATCTATGTTTGTTTTGTTCATAGTTTTGAATATGGTATCAGAGCAAGTTTAGGCTCTCAGTGAAAGAATGAGTCTTTACTGAAGAAGCTAAAATATTTTTTTGAGAAGTTGATTGTCCAACAATGAGAAGGATTTGTTTTAAAAAATCAAGATGGAAGCAGCAGACACAAACCTGACTAATCCCCAACTAGCACAGTTCAATGGGAATGTAACACCCCTAGTTTATGTGTTTGAAATTCAAAACTAGATATTTGAACTTTAATCCTAAGGGGAGTGGACCCCAAAGGACAAGTATTTTGTGGATGTAATTAAATATTTAATTTGAGAAAGCAAATAAAATAATTTTGTGCAGATTGACCAAAATGAGAATTATGAGATCACTTGCTAAATCCATGAGGATGGATAAAGGAAAATACTTTCCCCACAATCTTTCAAAAATCCTTGAAAGAATTTCTAAATTAGATTTTGAGGAAAATCTAGTTCCCCAATGATGTGGAGAGTAGTTGGGAAGAGGTAAAAAGCTGAGAAAAGCATAAAGCAGCTTTAAAAAAATCCATAAAATGGGAAGCCTAGGCAAACAGGAAGAAAAGCATCCTGATATTCTGGACGCAGAATTAGAAACAGGCTTTGGGGAACAACAACTTAAATAAGCTACTCCTAAACAGATTAGAGGTTGGTCTGTGATGGAAGTGATCTCAGCTCCGGGGTGAGTTTTGGAGATAAAGGGACTCTACGGTTGGGAGGACTGGTCAAATACCAAAGTGGTATGCGTACAGTGTTATGAATGTTTAGAAAAAAAAATATAATAATTGCTGCTATGTGTAAGAGTTAATGAGTATAGCTGTATCCTAGTTAATTGTTTCATTTTGGTGCTGGTGTTCCATAAATTTACAGAATAGTAGAGCAGTCAAACTCTTCCCGTTCTGCATGGTTGTAGGAACTAGGAAAATGATGCAAAATCATCCAGAATTTCTAAACCAGCTTGGGTCTAAATCTGCAGATTTTTAGTACCTCAAAATTCATAATTTTGTAACATTAATCTGCTTCTGTGGGAAAGGGAATATAGTTAGTAAATCCTGTAAGAAAATTTCTAAGATAGTAGGAAGGTAAATGTATATAGTACCTACTCTAATAAGAACTGAAAGAAAGAGTATGTAATTGTAGTACTGCTTATATGTCTCAGTTATTAGAGAAATGAAACTACACATGACTATTAACTCTAGAAATAGGTATGAATGGAGAGTTATGTGTAAAAACTATGGGATGAACCCCCTTAGTAACCGAGAGGATCCGATGGAGTTACAGGTTGGAAAGATTAGACATGCATGAGAAACTATAAATAAAATCAATACCTGCACCCGATATATATATATATATATATATATGTGTGTGTGTGTGTGTGTGTGTGTGTGTGTGTAAATATTTACCAATATTGAAGAACGTAGCAAACTATATATCAGTGAAGAAAGTCAGTCTAGACATGTATACATTGGGACTGTTCTATTATGAACACAAAATAACAACAAAAATTTTGATGTATACAGTCACAGGGAACAATTAGCCTTACATACGAAGGTTTCACCATGGAACTACAAACTCCTAGGAATACAGAGAGTTCCTGTAGGAGCAATACAACATATACAAATGATAGACAATGCTAGTTTTCATTTACTCAGTCACTACAAACTCGGAAAACATGGCAATAAAGAGATATATACACATTAAAGTCATAACTATGATAAGAAGGTGAAAAGAGAAACAACTCATTAATTCTGCAATCATATTAAACTGACACAAAACAAATAATTGAATGCGAGACACAGGAAATTATCCATAAAATAATACTCTGGAGATTCTTCAAAGCTATTATGAAACTATCAATAATATCAGTGACGAAGAATAAACACGTTCTGCATATACATATCAGAGTTTGAGCCTCTCGGGCAAAAGTCCTTTAAAAGACCCCATTCTCACTCCAGAAATTATCAATTCAAATAATATTAACATACGAAGGAAAATTTCTAATAGTATAGGCTCGGAAAAAGTCTAGAAGTACAATAGACACTATTAGAATCCCAAGGAATTAACTACTCCGCACAAACGAGGTGTAACAATGCGACGAGAGGATGATTTCTCTCCACCCAGGTGTATACCGACCTGAAACACCAAAGCAGTGGAGTTAGAGTCGAATTGAAGAATGTATATCATGGTGCGCTGAGGATAAAAATCCTATGGCATCCTTCTTACTTGTAGGAACACAGCCATGATAGTGAGCCAATGATTGGTGAAACTCATAGAAAGAATTCTAGTGCGAATTGGAAGAAGGTACAAAACAAAAAAATTTACATAGCTACCTGGCTAAGAAGACCCTCATTCCTTTCACACGATTCTGCCATAGAATTAAAGCCATGACGTAAATATATGATAATCTCCAAAGTTTAAGAGTGGAGTTAGAAAACATTCTAAGTAATAGCACAAGTAAATCGATTCTTACCTGAGATCGGTGTCGCTCGCGGGAGAAGAGACGAGCGAAATCAAAGCACCATCGTTCCAGTCCCAAAGGGCGAGCATGGACGTGCCTTATCAAGAAACGGAAAATTCTTGGTATCCTGCCTCGTTAGCCAGCCATCCAATGAAGTAGACGAAGAGATGGTGGCGTAAACGCAGAAGAAAGAAATCGGTAGATGTATAAGGGCAAGAAACCACAACGTCGGAGCTCTTTGTAATAACCAGAACTGGAGAACGAAATAGAGTAAACAAAAACATAGGTCAATATACTGTAAATTGAATGCATTACCATACTCAAATTTTCATCACAGAGGCACAAGTAACGCAACGTAAGGATTATAAGGTTGTACCTGCGTTATGAGGCGTCGACAGAGGCATACTAGGCCTACAGAGTATAAACCTCTCGTCTCCAGCATGCAGAGATTCGGCGTCACGAGTATCGAAACCACCAAAGGAGGGCCGAAAGAACGGTCTCAAAAATTTAGAACAAGACTTATACCAAAATCTCAGTCACAAAACCCTAATAGGGTCAGGAAATCGCAGCCGTCCACATGGCATAATCCCCATGGTGAAGCCACGGATCGAATGGCCGGAAGTGGCATTTACACTAGTCGTTCGACATTTAATTTGACAAACCATACAATGAAGTTCACGGCATCTCTAGCCGTATTGCGGAGATTGCCTTGTTTCCAGAGTAGTCTGGCGTGGCGATTGCCAGTGCAACGTGGATCTATAGCACATGAATGGGAATGGGATGAAACCCATCCCAACCAATACAATTAAACCGAGATTCTTACATAAGATGACGTGGAGAGTGATATCACGTCTCAAATTCCATACCCCATTTAATCGACCTTACTAGGACGCAGTGCGTGGAAATCTCAAGCTGAATACGTTCAATCTTTACATAAATTTCGACATGGGCAACTTGTACAACAAATACGCGATGAAGTTGACACATACATTGTGGAAACTATGACTACAAACTCATTGAATAGCCATAAGCCCTCTATAGGTATAGTTATAAGGTCATGTGAATTAAATCCAGCTAACGTTCATAAACAATTTGTATAGGAAGATGACATTATAAAAGGGGAGTATAGGGTTCGTTAAAGGGTTAAGGATGCCATGGTCGACGGGGGGTATAATATATTTGCACCCCATTATATATATATACATAATAGTATGTTTAATACCCAAAGATTTAATGATATCAAAACGAATGTGATAATACAAGGACCCTTTATATTAATCTGGTTGGAATGAAATCAAATAGATATTGATTTTGATATAGTTTTGATATGTGGGTATAGGTATACACCATAAATCATATTGTGGAAATAAATATGATTTAACAAGATATTACTCAATAATATTATATCATAATATTTGTTCGGAATTATTCTTGAACATCTGGAATGCCTGGAAAAAAAAAAAAGTTTGGGAGATAAATGGGAGGTGTGACAAATGGTATCAGAGCCCAAGTTATATAAAACTAGGCTTTTGTCATTGTGCTCACTGTTGCTGTGTGTTCACTGTATAAATTAATTTCTGTGGAATTTTTTTTTTTTATCTTTACTGATCTGTGTTGTGTAGTTTACAATGGTGCTGGAATGGCAGAAGGTGACGAAATTTATATTGATATGCGTGATGAGGATAATACACCAGATCCCAATGCTCTAGTGATGGTTATGTTGCATATGTTGCAACAAGAATTGGCTGAGATAAAAGCCAGAATGACAGATTGTCATTAGCCAGTGAGGAGCAGGAAAAGCTCATCAGAGAACTAACTTCGCGGAATAGCCAAGAAGGTGAGGGTTCCAGAAAGAGGAAGACTGATGAGTCCAAGGATGAGGATGCTGTTAGGCATCAATATAAGCAGAAAAAGGAATTACAGGGAGAATTCCGAAAGATCAAACCTCCCTCCTATGGTGGGGAGAAGGAGGAAGATGCTGAAGCATGGTTGCTGAACATGATTAAGTACTTCCAGGTCTATGAATATGAAAGCAATCTGAAGGCTAGATTAGCTGTCTACCAGCTACAAGGTAAGGCTACCTTGTGGTGGGAGGAGACGAAAATGGTTCATGCCATTGATGAAAAGACAGTTACTTGAGAAGATTTTCAGGTTAAGCTCAAAAACCGCTACTTGAATGAGCGTTATTATGATGATAAGGCAAAGGAATTTCATGAGCTTAGACTGGGACAACTTACTATTAATGAGTTTGTCACTAAGTTTACAAATCTGTTGAGATATGTCCCTTACATTAGGGAAGAGAAGGCAAAGGTACAAAGGTTTTTGAACTGTTTTCCTGTTGTGTACAAAGAGAAAATCAAGTTTTATAACCCAAAAACTATGGAAAAGGTAGTGAGGAAAGCTAGATTATGTTACCAACAGTTCAAAGGCAAAACGGAACATGGGAAAAGTTGGGTAAATAAGAGTGAATTCAAAGGGAAGAAACAGAAACTAGCGTATTTAAAAAAATTTGGTAGGGATCATCAGCAAAAGAAATTTAATAAACCCAAAGAAAGCCAAACTGTTCAGTCCCAAGTGGCTTCAAAACAAATAGATGGAGACAATAAGAAAGAGGGCACAGTGAAAATGAGGGAACCTCTGAAATGTTGGGGATGTGGAGAACCCCATCTGTTGAGGGATTTTCCCCATCGAAACATTCAGATGATTATGAGAGATCAAGAAGCTACAACAGTAAATGACATAGCAAGAAATATACCTACCATTAGTGCAGCCTTGGAAAATCGACAAGCAGAGCACCAAGCTACCATGGTCGAAATGGAGGGTAAGATTTCTGACCAATCTGTCACTGTTTTGATTGATCTGGGTGCCTCTTTGAGTTACATTAGTCCAAAAATTGTAGAAAAATGTAATCTTAAAACTGAAAAATTTCAGCATTCATGGTTGGTTCAGCTGGCCACTGGAACCAAGAGGAAGGTAACACATAAATTGCCCCGAATATCAATTAAATTAAATGATTTTCAAACAAAAGTAAATTTGAACATTCTACCCTTAGGTTCATATGACTTGCTGATAGGAATGGACTGGCTTGAAAAGAAGAAGGCCCTGATGAACTGCTGGGATAAGACCCTGCATTGTGTAGATGAAGAAGGGAAACCTTTTATTCTCAAAGGAAAACCAAAACCCATTTCTATGAGACAAATATCAGCACTGCAATTAAAAATAACAGCTACGAAAGGACATCAAGTTTATGCAGTACATGTGGAAGAAATAGAACAACAAACTGAAGAAAATATGCTGGATGCTTTACCAGTAGTAAGAGAGTTTAAGGAAGTCTTTCCAGATGAGATTCCTCATCTTCCCCCCAAAAGAGAGATTGACTTTTCAATCGATCTGGTGCTGGGAGCAACACCTGTTTCCTGAGCCTCTTATCGAATGAGTCCCCCTGAACTCATGGAACTGAAAATGCAATTGCAAGAATTGTTAGATAAAGATTATATCAGACCGAGTGTGTCTCCTTGGGGAGCACCGGTGTTGTTCGTGAAAAAGAAAGATGGAACCTTTAGAATGTGCATTGATTATCGTCAACTGGATAAGTTGACCATTAAAAATAGATACCCCTTGCCTAGAATTGATGATCTTTTTGACCAAGTGAGAGGAGCTTCAGTATTTTCGAAGATTGACTTAAGGAATGGTTATCACCAGCTCAGAATTAAAGAAGAAGACATCAGCAAAACAGCCTTTCGAACCAGGTATGGTCACTACGAATTTGTAGTCCTACCGTTTGGGTTGACAAATGCCTCTGCCACCTTTATGTGCCTAATGAACAGTGTGTTAAATAAGTACTTGGATAAATTTGTACTTGTGTTCATAGATGACAATTTAGTCTACTCAAAAAGTGAGGAGGAACACAAAGAGCACTTGAAGATAGTGTTGCAAACGTTGGAAGAAAACCAGTTATATGCCAAGTTCAGCAAATGTGAGTTTTATAAAGACAAGATTCAATACTTGGGACATATTATTTTTGAACAAGGGTTGGCTGTTGACCCTGAAAAGATAAAAGATATTAAAGAATGGCCTGTGTCAACTGATGTTACAGCAGTTAGATCCTTCATGGGGATTGCAGGTTATTATCGCAGATTTGTGGAGAGATTTTTTTCCATAGCACATCCCATAACATCACTACAAAGGGAGGGTGTCAAATTTGAGTGGACTGAAAAATGCCAAAATAGTTTTGACCAATTAAAACTAAGACTTACTATAGCCCCTATACTGAATATTTTAGATCCTGATAAAGAATTTGTTGTATGTACAGATGCCTATAGAGAGGGGTTGGGAGGAGTTCTTTTGCAGGAAAATTCGGTTATTGCATATGAATCTAGGAAACTGAAGATACATGAACAGAACTATAGTGCCTATGATTTGGAATTAGCTGTTGTTATTCATGCCTTGAAAATGTGGAGACACTATCTCCTTGGAAATTTTTTTACATTGATGACTGGTCATATTAGTCTCAAATATTTCTTTTCCCAAACTGATTTGAATGCTAGAAAATCCAGATGGCTGTCTTTTATGAGTGAATTTGATATGGATATAAAACATATCAGAGGAAAAGAAAATAAAATTGCTGATGCCTTAAGAAAAAATTCTTGTCAAAATATAAACAGCATTGGAAGTAGTGCCCAGTTTGACTTAGAAGAATTAGTGAAAAAGGCAGTAGACCAGGATCCAAAATCTAGTTCCCCAATGATGTGGAGAGTAGTTAGGAAGAGGAAAAAATCTGGGAAAAGAATATAGCAGCTTTAAAAAAATCACTAAAATGGGAAGCCTAGGCAAACAGGAAGAAAAGCATCCTGATATTCTGGACGCAGAATTAGAAACAGGCTTTGGGGAACAACAGCTTAAATAAGCTACTCCTAAACAGATTAGAGGTTGGTCTGTGATGGAAGTGATCACAGCTCAGGGGTGAGTTCTGGAGATAAAGGGACTCTATGGTTGGGAGGACTGGTCAAATACCAAAGTGGTATGCACATAGTGTTATGAATGTTTAGAAAAAAAAATATAATAAGTGCTGGTATGTGTAAGAGTTAATGAGTATAGCTGTATCCTAGTTAATTGTTTCATTTTGGTGCTGGTGTTCCATACATTTACAGAATAGTAGAGCAGTCAAACTCTTCCCATTCTGCATGGTTATAGGAACTAGGAAAATGATGCAAAATCATCCAGAATTTCTAAACCAGCTTGGATCTAAATCTGGAGATTTTTAGTACTTCAAAATTCATAATTTTGTAACATTAATATGCTTCTGTGGGAAAGGGAATATAGTTAGTAAATCCTGTAAGAAAAATTCTAAGATAGTAGGAAGGTAAATGTATATAGTACCTTCTCTAATAAGAACTGAAAGAAAGAGTATGTAATTGTAGTACTGCTTATCTGTCTCAGTTATTAGAGAAATGAAACTACACATGACTATTAACTCTAGAAATAGGTATGAATGGAGAGTTATGTGTAAAAACTATGGGATGAACCCCCTTAGTAATAGGGAGGATCCGATGGAGTTACAGGTTGGAAAGATTATACACGCATGAGAAACTATAAATAAAATCAATACGTGCACCCGATATATATATATATATATATATATATGTAAATATTTATCAATATTGAAAAACGTAGCAAACTATATATCAGTGAAGAAAGTTAGTCTAGACATGTATACATTGGGACTGTTCTATTATGAACACAAAAGAACAACAAAAATTTTGATGTATACAGTCACAGGGAACAATTAGCCTTACATACGAACCTTTCACCATGGAACTACAAACTCCTAGGAATACAGAGAGTTCCTGTAGGAGCAATACAACATATACAAATGATAGACAATTCTAGTTTTCATTTACTAAATCACTACAAACTTGGAAAATATGGCAATAAAGAGATATATACACATTAAAGTCATAAATATGATAAGAAGGTGAAAAGAGAAACAACTCATTAATTCTGCAATCATATTAAACTGACACAAAACAAATAATTGAATGCGAGACACAAGAAATTATCCATAAAATAATACTCTGGAGATTCTTCGAAGCTATTATGAAACCATCAAAAATATCAGTGACGAAGAATAAACACGTTCTGCATATACATATCAGAGTTTGAGCCTCTCGGGCAAAAGTCCTTTAAAATACCCCATTCTCACTCCAGAAATTATCAATTCAAAGAATATTAACATACGAAGGAAAATTTTTAATAGTATAGGCTCGGACAGAGTCTAGAAGTACAATAGACACTATTAGAATCCCAACGAATTAACTATTCTGCACAAATGAGGTGTAACAATGCGACGAGAGGATGATTTCTCTCCACCCAGGTGTATACCGACATGAAACGCCAGAGCAGTGGAGTTAGAGTCGAATTGAAGAATGTATATCATGGTGGGCTGAGGATAAAAATCGTATGGCATCCTTCTTACCTGTAGGAACACAACCATGATAGTGAGCCAACGATTGGCGAAATTGATAGAAAGAATTATAGTGTGAATTGGAAAAAGGTACAAAACAAAACAATTTACATAGCTACCTAGCTAAGAAGACCCTCATTCCTTTCACACGATTCTGTCACAGAATTAAAGGCATGACGTAAATATATGATAATCTCCAAAGTTTAAGAGTGGAGTTAGAAAACATTCTAACTAATAGCACAAGTAAATCGATTCTTACCTGAGATCGGTGTCGCTCGCCGGAGAAGAGATGAGCGAAATCAAAGCACCATCGTTCCAATCCGAAAGGGCGAGAAGGGAGGTGCCTTATCAAGAAACGAAAACTTCTTGGTATCCTGCCTCGTTAGCCAGCCATGCAACGAAGTAGACGAAGAGATGGTGGCGTAAACGCAGAAGGAAGAATTGGTAGATGTATAAGGGAAAGAAACCACAACGTCAGAGCTCTTTGTAATAACCAGAACTGGAGAACGAAATACAGTAAAAAAAAACATAGGTCAATATATTGTAAATTGAATGCATTACCATACTCAAATTTTCATCACTCAGGCACAAGTAATGTAGCGTAAGGATTATAAGGTTGTACCTGCGTTATGAGGCGTCGACAGAGGCATACTAGGCCTAGAGAGTATAAGCCTCTCATCTCCAAAATGCAGAGATTCGGCGTCACGAGTAGCGAAACCACCAAAGGAGGGCCGAAAGAACGGTCTCACAAATTTAGAACAAGACTTATACCAAAATCTCAGTCACAAAACCCTAATAGGGTCAGGAAATCGCAGCCGTCCACATGGCATAATCCCCATGGTGAAGCCACAGATCGAATGGCCGGAAGTGGCATTTACACCAGTCTTTCGACATTTAATTTGAAAAGCCATATAATGAAGTTCACGGCATCTCTGGCCGTATTGCGGGAATTGCCTTGTTTCCAGAGTAGTCTGGCATGGCGATTGCCAGTGCAACATGGATCTATAGCACATGAACGGGAATGGGATGAAACCCATCCCAACCAATACAATTAAACCGAGAGTCTTACATAAGATGACGTGGAGAGTGATATCACGTCTCAAAGTCCATAACCCATTCAATCGACCTTACTAGGACGCAGTGCGTGGAAATCTCAAGCTGAATACCTTCAATCTTTACATAAATTTTGACATGGACAACTTTTACAACAAATACGCGATGATGTTGACACATACATTGTGGAAACTATGACTATAAACTGATTGAATAGCCATAAGCCCTATATAGGTATAGCTATAACGTCATGTGAATTAAATCCAGCTAACGTTCATAAACAATTTGTATAGGAAGATGACCTTATAAAAGGGGAGTATAGGGTTCGTTAAAGGGTTAAGGATGCCATGGTCGACGAGGGGTATAATCTATTCGCTCCCCATTATATATATATACATAATAGTATGTTTAATACGCAAAGATTTAATGATATCAAAACGAATGTGATAATACAAGGACCCTTTATATTAATCTGGATGGAAATGAAATCAAATAGATATTCATTTTGATATCGTTTTGATATGTGGGTATAGGTATACACCATAAATCATATTGGGGAAATAAATATGATTTAACAAGATATTAATCAATAATATTATATCATAATATTTGGTCGGAATTATTCTTGAAAATCTGGAATGCCTGGAAAATAAAATAAAATTGGGAGATAAATGGGAGGTGTGACAAGGAATAATTATGATTATTGGGATATTACAGTGAATGCCCAGTTCTCCTCACAAAATATTTGGGAGCTAGTGGAAAATGGTTTCCAAGGGCTAGCAGATGCGACAACATATAATTCTTTGACACAAGCACCAAGAGATCTGTTGAGAGAAAATAAGAATAAGGACTCCAAATCCCTCTTCTATATTTTCTAATAAGTATATGAAAGTATTTTCCCAAGGATTTCAGTAGCAGAAAAGTGTAAGGAGGCATGGGATACCCTCCAGACAGCCTATCAAGGCATGGAAAAAGTTAAGACAACAAGACTTCAAATGATGAGAAGATATTTTGAAACTCTTTATATGAAAGATTCTGATAACATAGACTCATTCTTCACACATGTGATTGGGTTGGTTACCCAAATCAATTCTCATGGAGAGGCACATGAAGAAAGGAGAATAATTGACAAATTACTGGCCATAGAAGAGACAAAGGATCTCTCATAGTTTTCAGTGGATGAGCTTCATGCATCACATATATCTCATGAGAAAAAACTAAATAGAGAAACAAACTCCTCATTGGAGCAAGCATTCAAGACACAAATGCCTTTTGGTAAAGGTAGAGGTCGAGGAAGATCAAACTACCAAGAAAGAGGGAGAAGCACACACAGAGGTGGAAGAAGAAGCCTTGCAAACACAAGTGGAAGGGGGTAGCAATCAGATTCCAAGCCAAGGCTCAAGCCAAAATCAAGCACAAGGACAAAGGTAAGATAAATCTCATGTCCTGTGTCATTATTACAAAAAGTGTGGTCATTATGAAAATTAATGTAGAAAGAAGAAAAATGACATGGGTATTAAACCTAGTGTAAATTTTACAAAATAAAATTAGAACAAAAAAAGTGTTCTTTTAACTTGTAATGTAGCACAAGAAAAGCAAGAAGATGTACGGTTCTTAGATTCAGGTTGTAGTAAGCATATGATTGAAAACATAGTGATTTTTTTCTATCTAGATTAAAGTATAAAATTTGAAGTGACAAGGGGGACTGATAACAAGGTCTCTATCATGGGGAAAGGAAGAGTAAACATACTGACAAAGAAGGGAGAGAAAAAGTTCATGCCATATGTTTATTATGTTTGTGGTCTAAAATGTAACCTTCTGAGCATTGGAAAAATCATGCAAAAGGGCTACAATGTGTTTTTTAAGAATGATGTGTGCACAATAACGGAAAATCCTTCAAAAAAACAACCCACTAAAAAAGTGCATATGACAAGCAATACAATATTTCATCTCAATATCAGTTTAGACTTGAAGGAAGGAGGTGTTGTAGCAGCTGTCACACAAGAAGTCTTTCAAGAAGAAGTGAAAAATGTGAACTAGTTATGGCATTTGAGATTTTGACATCTCAACTTTGGAGGTTTGAATTTGTTGTACAGAAAAGGCATGGTAAAGGGATTACCACTCATAGAGAAACCAGACAGCCTATGTGATGGTTTCCTCCTTGGTAAACAACAAAAAGAATCATTTCCAACAGGAAAGAGCATAAGGGCAAAGGCAACCTTGGAGATTGTCCACTCAGATTTATGTGGACCAATTCAAACGCCATCATTAGCTTCCAATCATTATGTGTTGACATTTATAGACGATTACACAAGCAATACATGGATCTATTTCCTAAAACATAAAAGTGAAGTGTTTTAACAGTTCTACTACTACAAAACTCTTTTTGAGAAGAAAAGTATACACTACATAAAAGTGTTGATAACTGACAGAAGTGGAGAATATATCTCTAAAGACTTCCTACGTTTTTACAGGTAGCATGGGATTCACAAGCAGTTTACCACAAGGTATACACCTCATCAGAATGATGTAGCAGAAAGAAATAATAGGACTATCATGGACATGGTAAAAGGTATGTTTGAGGAAAAGCATTTTCCAAATGAGTATTGGGCAGAAGCTGTCAATTTTGCAGCTTATATTTTGAATAAATGTCCAACCAAAGATGTTATGAACACAGTTCTAGAAGAAGCATGGAG
The DNA here is from genome assembly GCA_034641835.2 of Pinus albicaulis. NCBI lineage: Eukaryota > Viridiplantae > Streptophyta > Pinopsida > Pinales > Pinaceae > Pinus > Pinus albicaulis. Next base: position 938,969,007 of record CM076582.1, read on the forward strand.
TGGAACAAAACAAGTTGTCACTCACATGAGAGTGTTTGGATGTGTGGCATATGCACATGTCCTAGATTAGTTAAGGAAGAATTTCGACAACAAGGGGGAGAAGTGTATATTTATTTGATACAGTGATGAATCCAAGGCTTACAAGCTCTATAATCCATAAAACAAGAAATTAATAATAAACAGAGATGTTCATTTCATAGAAGAAGAAGCTTGGGATGGAAGTTTAGAGAAGACAGTCAATTTGAAGACATGTATTTCACATGAAGACAAAGAGGAATTGATTGCAAAAATCAACTCTTCAATGGTGGCTCCTCCTCCACCTACACAAGCCCAACATAGCGCACCTCCACCAAGCAATAGAACAACATTGAGAAATCAAGGAAGTTATTCTCCAAGCACACCACAGGGATCAACAACTCCCTCGAGTTCAAGTGTAACCCCAAGCACATCTTTAGCAAATACAAGAAGACTAAGATTCTGAAATTTAAGTGAATTTTATGAGCAAGAAGAAATTGATAATAATGTTGGTCTAAATTCTTTATTTCCATTGTTTTGTCATGTTGATGACCCAATCCATTTTGAAGATGTAGTCAAAGAAGAAAATTAGATTTAGGCAATGAATGAAGAGATAGGAGCAATATAAAAGAATGACACATGGGATTTAGTGGACCTCCCACAACAAAAAGAAGTTATTGGAGTGAAATGATTCTATAAGACCAATAGAAACATTGAAGGAAAGATAGACAAGAACAAAGCAAAGCTAGTTGTTAAAGGCTACAAGCAAAATCAAGGAAGAGACTATGAGGAAACCTTTGCACCAGTTGCAAGGATGGAGACAATGCGGATAGTGTTGTCTGTAATAGCACAAAAAAAGTAGAAATTTTATCAAATGTATGTGATGTCAGCATTCTTGAATGGAGTACTAAAAGATGAGTTTTATGTTGAATAACCTCCCGGCTAACAGATAGAATGCCAAGAACACAAAGTGTGTAAGTTGAAGAAAGCTCTTTATAGGCTGAAGCAAGCACCACAAGAATGATGCAACATGATTGATGCTTACTTGATAGACAATGGGTTTGACAAGTGTGATGGTGAACCCACACTCTACATCAAATAAAATGACAGTAAAATTCTTATTATTTTTTTATATGTAGATGATTTTATTTTCATAGGCAATGATGTTTCTCTCATTGTTGATTTTAAAGCAATCATGAAAAGTGAATTTGAAATGACTGACTTGGGTTTGTTAGGATATTTTTTGGGCATATAAGTAAGGCAAACAGAAAATGGGATTTTCATCTCCCAAGAAAAGTATGTTGAAGAAGTTTTAAAAAGGTTCAATATGCAGAACAACAAGCCATCATCAACTCCAAATTTCATGGGGTTGAAATTGAGGAAGGAATATTACATCAAGAATGTTGATCTGACATTGTACAAAAGCATGATTGTCATTCTCATGTATTTGAGTACAACTAGACCTGATATAATGTATGCAGTAAGTTTGATTTCCAGATTTATGAGGACACCCAAGGGGACACATTGGCAAGCAGGCAAGAGAATTTTAAAGTATGTAAATGGAACAAAAGAGTATGGTGTTCTATACTCGGAAACTGATAAATTTAATATGATTGGTTACACTGACAGTGATTCAGGTGGAATTGTAGATGTCAGAAAGAAAACATCAGGGTATGTTCTATTTTGGGATCAGGAGCCATTTCATGGGCTTCTAAGAAGCAGCCCACAGTTTCATTATCAAAAGCAGAAGCTAAATATGTAGCAGCAACATCGACAACATGCCAAAAAATTTGGATTAGAAGGATGCTAAGGGACTTATGTAATGAACAAGACAAATGAACGAATTTTTTTTGTGATAATAGCTCAACAATTGCATTATAAAAGTTTTTTTTTTTTCCATAAGAGAACAAAGCATATAGATGCCAAACACTATTTCATAAGAGAATTAGTGAACAATGGTGAAATTATTTTGCAACATTGCAGGTCAGAGGAACACTTTGCTGATATCGTCACAAAGCCATTGGGACATAAATTTTTTATTTATCTCAGACAATGTATGGGAATAATTGATGGTGGCATTTGTGATTAACGGGAAGTGTTGGAAATACTCCCAACCACCACCGTGAATAAAGAGTGGCAACAACCCACAACTGAATTAAATTTTTGTGCAGGAAGGATAAGCGGTAGGTTTCAAATCCGAAGGCATTCATGCAAAAAATCAAAACAGAGTACCGGAGCCGTGTCTTCTTTTAATTTCCTTTCCGCATTGACTTACCATTGCCCACAATTTGCAGCCCGAAACATTTTTGGTCTACCACTTAAGCCTTCACTTAAATTTATTTCTCCACCGATGCGATATCGGCGTGACCCACCACATACCTTACCACATTTTCAATCCGCACAAACCTTTGTATTTCCACCTATACCTTACCTTTTTCATTTTTCATTTCCCACGGCTTACTGCGTCATAACTCAGACTTCACAAGATTATTTGTTTACGTTCTTCAGCCTCTCACAAGTTAAGTTATTTGCGATGTGATGTGATCGCAATTGCATGTGTCAAGCTCAGGAGGATAGCGCAAAGCACACATCACAATCTCAGGAGGTTAATGAATATTTCCTGCAAGTTATAAGTTTTATGTTGTGATGTGATATGTGTAATGTCACAATCTCACATCACAAGTTTTAAGCTTTGTCCCATATTGCGCCAGTTAAAATCTATGGTCATTGATTTGCGGTTTGCGATGGAAGGTCAGATGCGATCTGGTTTCACAGTTGAAACCCATAAAATTTGACTTTTGTTGTTTTGTGTTTTGAATGCTTTTTTGTGTAGAAATAAAATAATTAAGCGGAACGATGATTTGGTTGTTGAACGCCTGATCATGCATTGAATGACATTGAAACTTCAAGCTTAGGCCATTTTTGTATAAACCAATGTAATTTCTCTTATGTTCGAAGAGAGATGAATCGAAGAATAGAGAAGAGTTGAATAAATTTCAAAAGAATTCATCTCTTATATTTTTTCTTGCTGTCTGTCTACGTATGAATTTTTATTTCTGCAATTTGTGCATTCTTTGTGTTTAAAAGGGAACACATTCCATTGTGTTTGCTTTGTTCATAGTTTCCAACAAATAATGGTAATCAATCGCTCAACCATTGTTAATCTCAATAACATTGTTTTTGTGTTTTGCTTAGCCCATATTTTTCTTTTATCAATAATTCACTCATCTAATGGAATTCTTAATCACAACGCTTCCTTGTTTCGGTGAGGCCACATTTGGTATTGGAAAAAAATTAGGAGTCAATTATTTGACATCAAAGTCGATAAGAATATATAAGACATATAAGTGGATAAGAATCTTGAAACGCAATTAAATTTGAATAATATTTTTTTCATTTAATATTTAAATTGGAATTGGAATTTTATTCTTTTCTTAAAATTTTATATTCAATTTAAATATATTTTTCATTGGTCTAGTTTTGTTTTTGGAGATTAAAATTCTAGAATTCTATGCAAAATAATTTTGTTTTTATAATTTTTACAAATAAGCTTATATATCAACATATCCTTATAATAACTTTAATTTATTAATATTAATATAACTTTAAAATTAATATTTTCTTTTTTATTAACTATGATAAAAAATATTGTTTTAAAGTAAACGTGTTTAATCATTTAACATTATATCAATGTTAAAAAAAATTCAGATTACAGCCTATTAATTCAAGCTGTTCAAAATGCCTAGTTTCATAACACAATTTTAATAACAAAATAGCTAAATAGCTATATTTTAACTACTAGAACTATATACATGACAATAAAGTCTTAGTATTAGATATAAATTGATTTCCAAGTAGATTAAGACTTGATTTGGATGATATTATTTATCATAAGAGTTACAAGTTTGATAATTGGAGCAATTATATTCAAATTAAAAATCGTAATTACATAACCACTAACGAAATTAACTATAGAAATGGAGGATTGGGTACCCATATCATTGATTTGATGCAATTCCTCAACATGATTTTGATCTCTACTTCGACTTTAACATAGTTACTAACATGATTTTGATCTCTACTTCGACTTTAACATAGTTACTAATCAAATGAGAAAATTACCTAGTTTCTGTGTGTTTGAGGTAGCAAAAAAAATACCCGATTTTAAAAAGTGGTGATGCATGATCACCGCTTTTTTTTAGCATAGTTTTTGCACTTTAAATTTTTTATGGTATATTTTTTTTAATTTTTAATTTTTTTTATCTTTATTTTTTATGTCAATTTTGAAAAGTGGTGATATAGAGTAACTTGTGTTTTTTTTTAGCATTTTTTTGGAACTTTAATTAATTTTTGATTTTTTTGAATATCATGTCAATTTAGAAAAATGGTCATTTTTTTAGCACTTAAATATTTTTTATTTATCAAGTATGAACATTTGTTTTAAAATAAAAATGTTGATGCAACATCAATCCTTTTTGTTTATAGTGGTGATTTTCATCTCGATAATAAGACGTAAAAATAAAATAAAATAAAAAACAGGACCAAAAAAAAATTAAAAAAAAAATGAAAAAAAGGTAAAAGTAACAAAAATAACTTGTAAAAATCAAAACTTTAAACAAAAGAATTAAAAAACAAATAAATCGAAACACAAAAAAATAAAAAAAAAAATTAAAAATGGAAAAAAAAAAAAAAAAAACTCATAATTTAAAGACAAAAAAAAAAAGTTGTTATTTTTTTAATTTAAAAATTGTATTTTTCATATATTTATGTGCATTTCTTTTAAATTTAAATTATTATTTTAATTTTCTTTAGATAAATATCCTTTTGGATTAATCACATTATTAGGTAAATTTTCTTTTCAAAATTTTAATTTTTTTTATTTAATTTTTATTATTTCAAAAATTTTATTTTTATTTGTCTTTTAAAGTTTTTTTATTTATTTTTTAAATTTTAATTTCTAAATTTTAATTATTTTTTATTTTAATATTTTATTTTATTGTTATTTTTTTTTTAATTTTTAATTTTAGATTTTAAATATTTTATTTTATCTTTTTTTAATAATGTGGTTATTATTATTATTATTATTATTATTATTATTATTATTATTATTATAACTTAAAAAAATAATATTTGTTTTTGTTTTTTTGTTTGTGTTAATTTTTATTTTTTTTCTTTAAATTGTTTATTTTTAGAAAGTTTCCCTTTTTATTTTGTGTTTTTATTTTTACTTTTAATTTTCATTTATTTATTTAATTTTTTTATTTTACAAGTGATATTTCATCGTTAATTCCATGCTTAAAAATTGTTGGAATTTTATTTTCATAAAGGTAATATTTTATCTTGAATGACATCCTTGGATTTTCAAGACTTCTGAGAGACACGATAATAGATTATCTTTAATACCATGCGTAAAAATTGTTGCAATTTTAAGACTTTTGATATTTTATCTTTAATGTCATGTTTTATCATTGTATATACCAAATCTAGAAGAGTGTGATCTGGAAAGAGTGAATTATGGGTAACAATAGGCCCGGGTTTCATTGGATACGGGACAACTACAGTGGATTGTCATTAATAGATGTAAGCACCGGCACATCCTTTATTTGTTTGTCCATTTCTGTGTCTTTATCTCTACCTGCCTCACTCATTCATATGGGTGAGTGGCATTTTATGCTCAAAATAGATCATACTCAAAAACAAGAGTTTGATCCTAGCTCAGAATGAATGCTAGCTATATGCTTAACACATGCAAATCGAACGTGGCTTGCTTCCCCATCCATCCACATGGGTGTAGAAGGGAAAGATGAATGGGCCCCTCCTAGCACGTGCTCAGTCGTTGAAGTTTTAAGGTTTTTTAGAGTCATGATATTTTATATTTAATGTCATTAATAAAAATTGTTGACAATTCACCCCAAAAATAAAAAGACGTTATTCCAACATTAACACTTTTCATTTTCAATATATTTTTTCACACAAAAAATTAACGACATTATTCCAGTAACAATACCTTTTGTTTTCAGGCTTCTTTTTGCACAGAAAAAATTGGCGATGTTATTCCAGCATCAACACTTTTTATTTTCAATTAGTTCGTTTCACACACAAAATTGGCGATATTATTCCACCATCAACACTTTTTTCTTCGAGTGTGGTTTTTCAATCCTCTTTTGAAGAAAAAATTTGGTTTTTAGAATAATTCAAAAAATGTTGAAATTTGACCCTAAAAAAAAAAATGCGTTCTCGAAGACACTTGTCATTGTTGGGTTGTTTTTTCATGTTTTTTGAGTATTTTTGGGCCAGAGTTCTCGTTTTGTGGTAATAGTTCCCATTTGATCGGTAATTATGTTATATTTTCATATACTTTCTCTATTCAATGAGAATACCCACGGTATGGTAATTTCAAGGATCATATCAACTATGCATATGTAACATAAACTTTTCAAGGCCCTTAATTTCTTATGAAAAAAGGGATGAGTTGTTCTTTTTGGCCATAATGGCTATGAAAACTAGCCACCCTAGAATCTATAGAGTAATATGCCCCCAAATATTCACCACAAACGAAACCACCAGAGGCTAGGGTGAACACAGAGAAAGATTGAGAATCATCAAATTGGCACAAGAACTCATGTTGTTGATATAAATAGAAATGATCCAAGAAAAACCATTAGGACATGCTTGTAAAATAATCTGGCCACCAATGTCGTTGAATGGAGAGCATAAGGGAACCAAAATAATGACCCAAGCCAAATATACAAAAATTCGTTCAACCTACAAATCATTTTCAATGCGGAAGAGACAAACAATTTATAGCTACCTTGTAGTTGTATAATTTTTTTTGCATAAATAATGTAATACTTTACTATCAATTCATAGTATGTAAACTTGTAGCATGATATTTATTAAATTCACAATTATTATCCTACCTTATGAAAAAAATGTATAGAATGAAGCACAAAATACTTCATTGATAAAAAGAAAATTGAATCAATTTTGAAAATTCTAATGTACTTGGCATTTATCATGTTTTTTTGCAAGGATTATGCTACTAGTAGGTTATCTAGTTGCATTATTTTCCATTAATAATTTCTCTTGTTGTTAGAAAGCTTTAATAAAATAAAACACATGACACTTAATCAATCAAAATCAAGCTTAATCAATACTAAAAATCTTAATATACTTGGCATATTTCATCCTATTGAACAAGGATCTTGTTGTCACCAAGCTATATTTATATGTCCTTTTTCATTAACTATTGCTCCTATTGTTAATAAGCTTTGATACAATGAAACTAATCTAACTTTAAAAGGGAAAGGGAAACTATTTATGAAATAAAATAAAAACATATGAAGTAAAATACCACCATGATCTATTTGGAGTGAGCTTATTGCACCCAAGAACAAGGTAGAAAAATACTCTATAATATCACACACTAAATAAAAACATAATATATCTAACACTGAAGATTTATAATCCCTATGAAATAAGATACTAGTAAGTTGTCTCATATTCCATCATAAATTGTACTTATGCTTCAAGATTCCCCTCGATGGAATGGAGAAGTTATCATTATTTATTCAATTTTTTTTTCAAATTAAGATAAACAATAACAAATTTAAATCCACATATATCTCATGTATTTACAACCATTCACTAATAATTAGAAAGTAAATATATTTCAATTTCTTCTTATCAATACCTCAAAAATATTTTTCAATAACTCTCAATTTGACTTTTCAAATGCTTGAAGATTCATTACATAGATTGGATGATTGATTAAAGATTCCAATGCCATCACAAATCTTTAATGATTGAAGAGGATGTTTTAATTTGAGACTAAATGGTAAAAATATGTATTCTTGGAACCTCAAAATATGCTTTTAAGCATTGCTAAAGTCTCCCAACATTCAAACATAAGTAAAAAGTTTACTAAGATTTATATGTCTCAAAATTTACATAAATGATAATTTATATGTCTCAAATTTTCCCGCAATTGAAGATGTTGTATGTCCTCATGCAACCTTGTATATGATTTTTTTGAACTGTGTGATGGGATATTCCTTCTTTGAAAGATATCGAAGTGGAACCTAATTTTCTTGTGTATAAACCACAATCTTTGGAAGTGTTGGTTCTTCTTTGGTACCACTTACCCCTTAGACTTGTTTTCTTTCATGCTATAAAAAGGAATACCTCCCACTTTATTGACTATCAAAAATATAAATTTGAAAATTATAGCATTTGAATTGATTCAAAATGATGAACTAATATTTTATAAATTTAAAAAATCTCGTGCTAAATTCTCATAATCTCACCCATCACTTCGATCGTTAAACTAATTCTATAAAGTAATTTTCAATTTTTTGCTACAGACATATTGATAATCATTAACATGAAATTGAATATAAGTTTCACCATGGGCTAACACCATCCTCATTGAAGTTCAAACTAGTTTAACATATACTAACCATCATATTAAGTATGCACAATAAATGCATGTAGCAAATTTTTGTTTAAGGTTGTGCTAGTATGTAAACCAATTGTAGTACTACTAGATTTGTGAATTGTGCTACATGAATTCTTGTAACATAATTCCAAGGGTATATTTGAGCATCCATTTCCTCTGAAATTAAAAATGGGTTTTCTATGAAAGTTGGTGGGTTTTCTAGTAAAATTTATGTTTTAGTTTACTAAGAAATGCGGCTAATAGATGCATCAAACCTGCGAAAAATGAAAAATTGTTATAGGTGACACAAAATAGTTTATAAATAAATATGAAATACTTTGAATTGAAATTTTTTGAGTATATTCATTGATCCCAATTGGATCATTATATTGTTTCTCATCAATATTGGTGCTTTAAGAGTGGAAAAAGTGGAGGAATTGATTCACAGAGGCCTTTTTACTGGCAGGACCAAGTTTGGAAAATTGGATAATTATATTGTTTCTCATTAATATCAGTGCATTCAGAGTGGAAAAAGTGGAAGAATCGGTTCATAGAGGCTTTTTCATTGGTGGGAACTAGTTTGGAAAATATGTTATGAAACCCTCCGAGAGTGTTTTGTGGCATCAAATAGTGTTTTTTTTTTTTTTGGGGGGGGGGGGGGTAAAACATCTTACTTTAGAACCACACCATTAAATAATATTCTACACGTAGATTCCTTTCCTCAATCAAAGTCTGTAAGCAAAATTTATTCCACCTAGAAGTTGGATTTCCCATTTTTACCACCATAATTTTTTATGTTTCCACCTAAAGCTACATTAGTGATGTAAAATAAGTAGCCACATAATTATGAGGAAAAACACTATAGAAAATTCTATATTGTAAGTATGGTTAAAAGTCGAGGTAGGAAAAACTAACGACTACTAGGGTACCAGGTTGTGTTATAATTAGGCCATGAGGAGGAAATAAGGTTCCATGCTTTTGAGTGCATTTTTATATAATTGAGAAACATTATCCAAGAGGGATATGAGATAGAGAATGTAAAGAGAATTTGTGCTTTATAGTATCCCATGGCCCACAGACCATACTTCTTTGTACTTGTAGTCATATTTCCATCCAGTGAAAGAGAGCATAGTGGCCTCATCTTCTGGATGTGTTTTTGTCGTGAAAGGGTTTCCCATGTTATCAAAATAAAACTTCTTGAATGGTAATCTTAATCGTAAACTTAATAACAATGTTTGCTTCATTCGGTTAATTGAGAAAGTTGTTGAAATTGCCAAATCTATTTTATAGTCTCATGGACACTAGCCATATTATCATTATAGAAATTTTGAGGTATAAAATGGACCTCCTAGTGAATAATAAAAATAAAAATAAAAAACTTTAGAGGAAAAAAATAAAAATAAAAACTACTTTTCAACTCATATTTCAACTTATCTCCCTGTGATTTTACCCAAATTATAAGAAGGAGAACTCAAGGAATGCGTAATTTAATTCCTCATACAAGGAGTATGCATGTCACATAATTTCGATGGGCTCTGACACATGAAAAATAAGAAATACATGAAAAAAAATAAAATTTATTTTTTCATGTGCTTCTTATTTTACATGTAGCAGGGTCCATCAAAAGTATGAAAAATGTGTACTCCTTGGATGATGAATTAAATTTCACATCTAATGAGTGCTCCTCTTTTAAATTTGAGTAAAATTGTAAGGAGATAAGTTAAAAATATGAGTTGAAAAACTAATTTTTTTCTTATGTTTTTATTTTTTTATCTTTTTATTTTTTTACTTCGGAAATGGTGAATCATCCCCCATGGTTGACATCATAATCTTGAATCCTATTTGTTTTTATAAAGTTTTATTTCATTGTACTTTTTTTAGGCCCCTTTTACACATAAAAAATTCTATAATGGAATAAACCATGCATTCAATGGTAATCTAAATAACAATGTTTTCTTGTTGGTTAGTCAAACACTAATCGTTGAGCTATGAAATCATTATATTGATAATAGTGTTTCAATTTTTTTGGTCAAGTCCGAATGTTGTTTTATCAATAACCCTCTTGTTTAATGGAAATATTAATAACAATGGTTCCCTGAGTTGGTTAGGCCACACATGGTATTCAAAAATAATAACATCCAATTATTTTACATCAAGTGGATAAGAATATAAGTCAATTGTTTGACATTAATTAGACATGAATTGAGAAACACAATTAATATATATATAATTTTAGAAAACACAATGTGAACACTATTTTTTTTTTTAATTTTATATCTAAATGAGAATATAAATATTATGTTTTTTTTTTTTTTACTTAATTTAAATATAATACACATTTTTTATAAAAAAACAGTTTTAATTTCATCATCAATAATTTTGAGATGGATGGTTAGGAATTTGACCTCCACAAAATATTCTAGAATACAAAATTTATAATAGTATACACAAATGAAAGGTCGAAATTTATCTGCAAAGGAGTTATGCCCTTTTTCCTCTTTTAGTTAAACTTCTTAATTAAAAAAAATGTCATAACAAAAGTTCCATATGAAATGACTTTTGGTTTTTTGGGCATGTGGTGTTGCTAAGCCATGGTATTGTAGCAAAACCTATTTACAAATTAATAATATTCAAAGTGGGGGTAAATCTCCATAGTCAAGAATCTTGTTCCATTTAATTTTTAAATGTATAAATATTTAACTTATATATCTATTCCTTTAATAGTTAATAATAATAATACTAATTTGAAATAAAATTATAATTGGTTAATTTTTATGTTTTTATTATTATTATTATTTATAAAATTATAGTATGAGATGTATCATGTAGTAATTTTTTATATGATTCTTATGTGCCATTCAATTTACTGACATACACTAATTTGTTGATATTTTTTTTCTCCTTTAATAAATTATAACAAAAACTAAGAAAAAATATTGTACTATTTTTTTTTTTCTAAACATGTAACGTTATATTAGTTGCGAAAGTTTCAAAATTGCATGTTATCACTCTTGGGCTATTCAAAATGTATAATCACACAACACACTTTTAAAAACAAAATAGTTATATTGTAAGCCATAGAAGTATATAGTTTAGAATAAAGTCATAGTGTTAGACAAAAGTGGATGTCTATAAAAACTTAGAAGCACTAATATAATTAACTATAGAAATGGAGGATTGAGTACACATAACATTGACTTGGCGCAATTCCTTTATTTGTATTCTAGGACTATTCACCTCACCTTAAACCTGTTGGACATGCATTATTTATTCGATGAGAATAGGAATGGTATTATTAAATTTAGAGTCGAGTTCCTTGTATCAAATTTTCAATTGTAACATAAACTCTTGAATGCCCGTAATTTCTTGTGCCAAAAGGGAATAATTTTCATTTTTGTTCATAATGACTATGAAAAATAGCCATGATAAAATCCACATGTTGATAATTCCCCAAATATCTACCACAATCCAAGCCACCAAATCATGAAACCAATGGTAAGAAGAGTTGAGAATCACAAAATTGATACAAGAACCAAAGTTGTGTTGAATTTTTGTAGCTATTGTCGATCTTTATAACTATAATTTTAGTCATTGATGTATTTTTAAAGTATATTTTCATGATTTTGTAAAAAGATAAATATATAGAATGATCTTCGTATTTGATTTAAAAGAGAAAAATTATGAACTTTTAAATATGAATTTTGGCTCTAAAAATACCATGTCGGCCCTCTTACAAAGTCCGTTTCTCCAAGATTCTAAAGGTACCTATTTTGTCTCTCAAGAATATATATAATCCTATTTACTCCTCCTCTAAGTACAAAAAGTTTAGATTATATGAGGAAATAGATAGGATAAGTCACATGAAAGAAAAAGAGGAAGAATCCTAATAAATAAAAGAGTGAAAGTTTAGAACTTTTATGGAGAGAATAAGGACGAAATATAAGGAGAAGGAATAAATGAATCTGAGGCAAGAAGGAAGTAATGAAATTGATGAAAAGAAAAGTATGAGGTAGAGAGAATGATCAAATTTATGGTAGAGTATATGGGAAAAAAATTAAGGTTTTCTTGTTTGGAGGGTAGTTGACTAGGTTTGACCAAGATATATTGTTGGTCAGTTTTAAATAGTATAATATTGGATATGTCTCTATTGAAATTCATAATTTATTTAATAAAAACGTTGTTTGGATTTTCCCCATGTGGGTTTTTACAGGCTAGCTCTTGTGTTCTTATGTATCTATCTCTTTATTAATTTACTAGAATATTTATTTTATTGTTGAGTTCCTTTGTGTAAATTTTCTACGATGAAAAATATCACAAGAAAGAGATTAACACAAAGGATATCATAATAAATAAATATCAGTTTAGACGATACTTGAAAAATCAACATGGTATCAAGGCTATTGTATAAGATCAACCTTGAAGAAGAAGTTGTCCTCATTATTATTCTCTAAGGCTTAATTATGTTAGTTGCCCTGGAAGTAGAAGTAAATTCTAAGTCAATGACGAGGGAAAAATTATTATTCATAGTTAAGTATAAAGATTTGAAATATATACCACAAATATTCTTTGTCAAACTGAAACCCTGTGTTTGAGTCTTACATGAAGGTTGACAAGGATACTTACATCTGAACATATAATTGAATAAGGTTGAAAGCCATCAATGAAAATTATACTAGACCGAGTGACTTCACATGTGAAATATCACAGTCAACCTACAATTTTCTTTGATTTGAAATACCATAAAAGTCAAAATCATTGGAAGAAGAAGTATCTGAGCATGGTCTTATGATATATTGTACTGACATGATCGTAAGGGTTTAAACTAAGGTTAAGAGCCTTATTTGAAAATCTTGCTTTCTCAAGTCGGCAAACTCTGAAGGAACCCTAACACCTATATGATAAAGGATTAACTCAAATGATAAAGGATTACATCAACTCTATATTATTAATTAATAAATTTTATTTGATTATGATAACACTCATAAATTATTTAGAAGGCCTCAATTGAAAGTACAAGAATCCTTAGAAGAGTCAAAATAATATTTGTATAGGTCGAACCCCTAATTCTTATGCTAAAAGACCAAAAATAGATCTCTGGTCCTTAAGGAGTTTGAATCTTAGAAAATTCAAAGGTAAAGGATTTGTTACAACCTCTTTTGGACACTTGTTGGATTTATATTTTGTAAATATAACTTATGGAAAGATGTGCTTCTCACTTACATTAAATACAACCAAGATGTAATAGATATGAAATCTAGAAAGCCAAATAAATAATAATTGTACTCCTACTTCAAATTATTCAAACCATTGCACAATAAAATCCTCGACCAACCTCTTGATAAAGAGAAATTTGTTAATAAAGTGATTGTTCAAAAGGGCGTGTTGAATAACGTTATCCTTATTTAAATAATTGAAAAATTTTAGAGGCCAAAAAGTATCAATTTCATAGTGAAGTGTTCGCTGAAGGAACAAAGGAACTGAATTATGTCTTTTATGATCTTCAATATGGCCAGCAAAACTACAACTCTATATTTTTAGAATCTATGCTTCTGTGATCCATATAAAATTGTAAAATCTCTTTCGGTAATAACAAACATGTATCATTACTCAATTTACCTAAGGTCATCAAAGTTTCTACTTTGGAATCATTTTGGTTAGAGGATATGCTCACCAAAATAATCTTTTGCATCATTCCGGTTAGAGGATATGTTCACCAAAATAATCTTGGATCTTCTCTAAAAGTCTACTTAAAATCTCTAGGAGAAAACAGTTAAAAATATTAACATAATGGGAGAGTAAGATTACGTTAATTACATAGTGTGAGTGACGTACTGAGGGGGGTGGAAGAAAGAATATGGGAGAGAAAGGTGTTGCTTAAAGAAAAATAAAATAATATTTTTCAAAAAACATTATAAAACAAAAGGCATAGGAAAAAGGTTGGAAAACCTTAAAGAAGGACGATTCTAAAAATATGGAGTGAAGAAATATATAAAATAACGCATATAGGAATGAAAACATTTTTGATTGCTAAAGGAAAGAAGTTTTTAGCTCGCGGGAGAACACCTAGAGATAGTTCATGGTTTAGTGGAATCTACTCTAATCCTGAATATTCCCCAATCATTGCTTTACAATTAGATGAAATTTTGTTTTCTTATTTTATACTTTAATACTAAGTTATTTGCTACTACAAAATAGTAAACATGATAGAAAAATTATGGTTGAAGTATGCATGAAAAAAGTAATGTTCATATCTATGCTAGTTGTTTATGATAATAAACAATTGATTACATGGATGAAGATATGATGTTTTTGATAAAATAAGATGTGAATGTGAGACTATATATTTTGTTTATATTATTTTTCTTTGGTTATTAATATTATATGCATGCATGAGGAAGAAATCAATTATGAGACAATATTATTGATAAGAGAGGCCTGAATTAAGTTTTGATTGATTTGGGATGACATGATATTTCATGAGTATATTATATTTGACAATACTGAGGATTGTTTCTATTATAGTTAAATATTGTAAGACTCTATTGTATATGTTTTGAAAACATCAATGAACTCTTGATTACATGGAAAAGTCAGTAGATAGATTTGAAAAGAAATTGGAATATAATTAAAGATAAATATTTTCACCATGTAGATTAAGTGGACAGATGGAGCAGGATAGTTAAGTGATGCGAACAGCTGGTGCCAGTACATCAGAGCTATGATGACACAGTATAGAGCAGTAAATACCCTCATGCGAATGCGGGAGAAAGGAATGGAGAGTGTCGGATTGGCATGCATGCCAGCCTGGTTGCCAGAAAAGGCCGGAAGGGTTATCAAAGTAGAAGGATGGTGTCATTCTGCCATGCAAAAGTTTGGCGCACAGCAGAGATAGAGACTGCAGTGAACCCGACTAGAGGAGCACTCCATCAGCTTGACGATTCTCTGGGGGTATGTATTTGCTTGCCTGAGTATTTTTCTTATTGAAGAATGTCGTGATAGAATGGTTGGTTTCCATAGTATGGGTATCTGGAAGTTTTGGCTGATCCTTCCACCTCTTTCTCCTGTCGAACCTTGTTTTAGAGATCCTTGTGTACAGACTACAATTGTTTATGATTGTTCCTGGGTTGTAATCATAATAGGAGTGAGTGCAGATGGTAGGCTTTGGGCTGTTAACATCAGAGGATCAGTCTTTGTCACTATTAATTGTGGTCGTGGTCGATATCAGTGGTATAGTTTTCATGTTCACCGCGTTAGGTCAAAGAGTCTCTGGCTTGAAATTCTCCTATTGCATCGAGATAAACCTTGGGATGTAGGTGAGTTGCAATGCCGACCTTGGGTGTGGTTTCAGTTTGGTAGTAGTCATAATATTGGAATACCCTACAGAGATTTTCTGGATAAGGTCAAAGTCATCCTTCATAGGTTCCCTGTTCCTCTTACATTTACCCAGATAACACTGGCCCCCTCTATCAATTACGATATTAATCGGGTCTTCTGGGTTTTAGATTCGGATAAGATGGACAGACACCCTGGCTCTGTTCATGGAGTAATCTATGGTTACATCAATCTTTGCACTTATATCATTGTTGTTTGCACCTATATGTTTCATTTGCTGCACCGACTTCCTTTTAGCATGGGGAAGAAACGTGCACACACTGCGAAGGGTAAAGCGCCGGCAATCCCGGAGCCTGTTCCTAAAAAGAGGGGTCGTAAACCGCTCCAGGAGAACCTTGAGACTCTGGCTACGAAGTATGTTACAGGGAATTCTTCTGCTATACGACAACAAATCCGAGGATGGGAGTGTGAACTTCAGAATGACCCTGAGGACCTGGAAACAGAGACTGAAATTCTAGATTTCATCTCTGACCCTGCAAACACCCGAGGGTGCCTCACCTTATTTCAACAGACAGTACACACTTATTGGATTCTCAAATGCCTCATAGCTAAAGCTATCCAAAGCTTTAATCCTGGTCAAGTGAGGAATGAAGCTGCAAAGATGGATCCTCGGGCCTTGGAAGTGCTTCAGACCATACAGGATCAACTACAGCACATAAAGATTACTCAGTATCAAGCAGCAGATCGCATGAGTAGATTGGATGACAGGGTTGGTCGTATGGAGAAACAAATGCAGCTGCTTCAGCAAGTAGACATGCCTGGGTCTACAATGAAAGACCCAGCCCCAGTTTATTCATTTGATGGATAGTAGTTTGTGTTTTATACTATGTTTCCATGACATTTGCAATTTTGTTGAATTTTCAGTTTGTTTATAAGTATTAGTATGTGGACAATTCCGATAGTGGAAGAATAGCTCATGCAAACTTTAGAAAGATGAAACAATTCCAGTTTTGGTTTGACTTTCATGCACTGAGGTGGCCAACAGATCTGGTTTCCTTCGGGCAGGTTGAGGCCACAGAATCGCTTTTATATTGTTGTAACCTGTCTTGCATATATAAATACAAAATAGTCTAGTCCTACCATATTTACAAAAAAAAAAAAAAAAAGTGGTATTATTTTAAAAAATAAAATTATATAAAAGTCAAAGTATATAAATTTTGACTAGTTTCCTTTACGAATAAATTTGGGAAACATTATGAATAAGAGTGATTCTTTAAGTATAATTTCTTTTTGTCTGTAAGTCTATCTGGATTCAATTAAAAGATCGATTTTGTTTTTGTGTACAAGTGATAAATATAACTAGAACCTCCTTTATATAGTACGAAGTATACACAATAAGGGCTTTAATTAGTATCATTCAAGTATACATGATATTTCAAAGTCGTACGAACTAGGGAAGACTAGTAAATGAAAACAAATAGTTCTCGAAAGATTAATATTACAAGCCATTAATATAATAAGCTGAACGGATGAGAAGTGCTTACCATTCACGAGCGGATCCTGACTTTTGACAGAAAGCACTAATATTCCACCATACAAATCAATATTCAGTCCTATTGAATCTAGATATTTGAGCTACTATTTTAGAATGAGAAAAACCATAACAATAAAAACAAACATTATAGAAAAATTCAATGTATCGAGTCGAAATAGTTATAGTCAAAACCATTATCGTCGAAGTCGAGATTGACCATACGTTACTATATATGAAATATCCATATCAAAATCCCTAGTATCAAATATACACCTACACAAAAATTATATTGAAATCAGAAGCAAAGAAGGGAATACGTATAGAGGTCGCATATAGGACATATGACTTCTTTCGGTCTCAAATATTACAACATAACATTGAATCATATGTTTTATTATAATTTAAATTATAGTTACTATATAAGTAACTATCGCATGAGGTCTAGACTGAAAAATCTTTCATAATTGTTTTGAGAGAATCTTGAGCGGAACCCTCTCAGGCTCAATCTAAATGATGGAAACAAATAGAGAACATCGAAATAAGAAGTATGATAACTCATGTTAAGTCCATATGCATGTTCTTATCCTAGCCACAATGGATATGAGGAGGTACCAAAGAGTGTTGACTTGTACGGTACATTGCTGGAGTCAAAGTGTTGAAAACAAAAAGAAATTAAATCATGTGACTTCAAGGTTTATCCCTCAAGTTCCATGATTTTACTTGGAAGAAAAATGACATAAATTATTTTAGCACTCTGTTAAAGATAATAAGAAATTGTCGATGAAGTGGAAGATAATTTTTTCAAACTCTTGTTACATTTTAGAGGTAGATCGCTTAATTATGCGACTTTCTATGCCAACTTCCAGGGAATAGAAGGGATAAGTAGGTATTTGAAATCCATATTAAACTATAATAACAAAAATTACTATACTCCAGATTCTTGGATTTCCATAATCATGTCATAGCTATAAGTACCTCGTGAAAATAAAATAATTTCTCATGTATACAATTGGGGTCATATTAAAAGGGTATACAATTTAAATAATGAAATTGTATACACACAAAATTAAATAATAATAAAAAACGAAGTTGAATATAAAATCCCCAATCATAAATTAGGGTTTGAAAGGTGAAATCCAACAATAAAAATCTAGTACTATGAGAATTATATCCTATGCAAAAATATAGAAAAACAAAATACTGCGGAAGATGTATTGAATAAACTAGCCACTCATAAGAAGGGATTGAAAGTTAAAAACCCTAAATCAAAACTATGCCAAAAGGCCACATTTCATAGTGGAAAAAATAAAGGAGTATGAATTTATGAGTACATTACCTTGCTCTAGAATTTCGATATAAATTACAACTTCTGGTGATTTTACATTTTAAAAAAAGGAGACACGATTATATTCTAATGATCTACATAATGAGATTCACAATTTAGAAAAATATGCATAAACATGCAATAAGAAAAATAAAAAATATACATTGATTTCTAGGGGAAATTAATTCGGAAAAATCCCTCAAGCTTCTTTGCATTAATCAGTTGAATTGAGGTGCTATTACAATTTGTAGCTCTAGCTCTAAGCTCAACCTACAAAATAATATTTTTTCTCTCTTCTAAATGACAAAGTGTATCTAACACTTATCCAAATATTTTCTCACCAATCCCCCTATTTCCTTGTACAAATCTTGAGAAAATTATCCCTTTCACATTTCCTCTATATTAGTTGCACAATTCCCACAAATTGATCACCTATTTCATGCGACACATGTACATTTAAAAGTAGACTAAAACTAATGTTACATTAACTTTTCATCTCCACTTTACTCGAATAACTAAAATTTCATGCATGCACTAGTTATTTTGGGTCGATTGATGAGTTAAGTGATAGATCTATGAGTTTGACTAATTTCCAAATGCACAACTCATATTCAAATAATTCTATCAATAGTTAGAGGCCAATTAACTGAACACAACAGAAAATAATTGAAATTGATTATTAAAGTTTAGTAGAAACACATGCATTACTAAACTCCAAGACCTATAACTCAAATATACTGAAATAAATAAGTGAAAAGATCCATGTCACGCTAGTTAACTCCCTCCAAGCTTCGTTCTGATGTGGAAATTTGATTTTACTCAATTTGACTAAGGTTAAGGTAAAATTGATCCTTTCTTGCTACATTTTTTCACTATTCCCTCTTAGCAGGAAAGAAATTTTTGACCACCCGTATCATGTACTTGTGTAATTCTAATTTATCTCTTGAAAATTCCTTTTTCGAGATGTTACCATCCTACTCCTCAGTTGGAATTTTGTTTAGAAAAATAATTATCCTTTATAGAAAGTCCCGCATGTGATGATACAAGATATCAATGTTCTTGGACATATCATGAAATACAATATTCTAAGAGACATTAATTAAACTCTTATTATCACAATATATCATTGTCATATCCATCTCCTAATTTAAAATTATCGCTAATAATTTCCTCATCCATATGGCCTCACATGTTTCTTGAATTTCGACCATGTATTCAACCTATCATAAGCTGAGTTCCACAAACCTTTTATTCATATTGTATGAGGAAATAGCCTTGAAATCGACATTGAAGATATCCCGTGAAGTAATTTTCCTATATGATTGACTCCCCTAATATGAATTAGTGAAGCCCTGAAGCTTCACTCCTGCTATCATATTCTACCATAATCCAAACCTGGTAGTGCGTTTGAGGTATTGTAACACATGCTTTCCTGACTTCCAATACACCTTGGTAGGCCTCAGAATAGCTTCACTCAACTACTTTACTGCATAACACATGTCCTTTCTATTGTTTCCCAAGATACATCAAAGACTCCACAAGCTTCTTGTAAACGACAACACCAACCTCTTCACCTAAACTGGCATTCTTGTTCCTCCACTTTGCAGCTATAGGCATGTCCATGGGATTACAGTTCTCCATGTCAAATATCTGAAGTATTTTAGAGGTATACTTCCACTTACAAATACAAAATCTGCCATCACCTTGCCATACTTCTATCATGAGGAATAAATGCATGAGGCCCATGTCTTTCATATCAAATTCCCTAGCAAGTTTCTCTTCATAAGAACATACCACATACTCATCACCTCTTATTATTAAACCATCAACATATAAAAGAAGAATAAGAAACTTACCATCTACATAATCTGATATAGGTTCGCATCTACTTCACTTTTGGTGCGGCCCAATCCTTTCAGATAATTGTGGATTCGAGTGTACCATGCCCAGAGTGCTTGTTTCAGACCATATAATTATCTCTTGAGTCTAAACATATACGAATTTTGATCATATGTCTCAAATAATTCTAGCTACTTTATGTAAATTTCCTCCTCAACAACACCACTGAGAATGGCAGTCTTCACATCCATATCGAAGATTCTCCACCCCATCTATGCAGTGAATGCTGCAATGGATCTAATTGAGTAATATCTTGCAACTCATGCAAAATTTTCCTCATACTCCACTACCTCTATTTGAAAAAATCCTTTGGCCACAAATCTTGCCTTGTATGTCTCGATGCTCCCTCAACTGCATGCTTCACATTGTAGATCTGTATGGAACCAACCAATGATTTCCCTTTTGTCCTCGACACCACCTCTGATACATTTTTCTTCATGATTGATAGATATTCAGCCACAATTACATCAAGCGAAACAGGTTGAGGAACCGCTTCCTCAAATGTAGAATGCTTTCTATCATTGAGATATGTCATGAGACCGATTTACCTAGTGTACTTATTAGGTGACCTCCTCTACATGCGTTGTGATGTGGGGGCTCCCACATTCTCCCTTAAATACTACAAAAATCTATCAAATTATATGGTTATATTTCTCCCATCTATGGAATATTCGAGTTGAGTGAGTGCCTCCTCTCTCCCTCCTCTCTGCTCCTCTACATGTGGTTATTCCACAACTTCTTGAAGCTCATCTTGAGGCTCCTCTTTTGGAGCTAGAAGCTATTTCTCCTACGGGATACTCATCTCTCGTTACATGGAGAATTTGATAGCCTTCTCATCATCTAAATTGATATCTCTCCTAATAACTATCATCCTTAGTGAAGGAAAATACACCTAGTAATTGTATGGAGTTTTGGTGTATCCTAAAAAAGATCCAAATTCTAATGTTTTCTCAAGTTTCATCCTATAATCCTTGGAGACATGAAAATAAACTGAATCTCCAAAAATTATGAAATGATAGACATCATGCTTTCTCCTAGAGAAGGATTCTTGTGGTGTGATCATGTCAAGTATTCTATGTCCACTCTGGTTCTACAATTAGGTTGCAGTGTGGCATGTATCCATAGATATATGTAAGGGAAGTCATTTATCATGCAACATGGCCCTTTCTACTCCCACTATGCTCTTTTTCTTCCTCTCATATACCCCATTCTATTATGGGTTGTGGGGTTCTGTCACCTCTCTTTGAATACCTTCTTTCACAAAAAAATATTTAAAGGCTCATAAAAACAAGCTCACCTCCATTGTCACTCATGAGAGACTTCACCTTCTTCCCATTATCCTTCGCAACTAATGCGTTGAATTCAAAAAAAAATTAGAACATTTTTTCCTTCTTCCACATGAAGAAGATCCAAATTTTATAGAGAAGTCATCAATAAAAGGAATGTACTACCTATGTTGTTTGTGGCGCTATAGAAATGGGTCAGCAAAGATCATAGTGGAATCATTCCAAGATTGCATATTATCTACTTTCTCGGTCATGGAAGGTGTATTTGACATATTTACCTAATATGTCGCCCTTTCATACATCCTTCTAGTCAAGGGAGCCTTTATGGAGTTTGGTGGTAATTTATGGCATGATGCTTAAGGCACCATGGTCTATATGACCCAATATCTTATGCCAGGGTTCTCCAACATCTCTAGTTTACAGTTTTTCAGGATTTTTTCTCAATGCCACATGATCTCCCACCTCAATTTTATATAGGTCCTTCACTTGAACCTTGATCTGCTTCACTCGGTCAGTAGATATGTGCTTTGGAAAGGCTTTCCCATTACCAAAAATAACATCATAGCCACGATCCTTCAAAAATTCTACAAATATAAAATTATTTTTCATCTCGGTTACGAACATAACATATTTGAGGCAAACATGAGAGGAATTCTCCCTGTCAAAGGTGAAAATACCAATTATTTTAGCATTGTACCTCCCATCGTCCCCTATTTTGATATGTACATGGAGATCCTTCTCCTCGAGGCTATTGGAAAACTCCTTGTACCCTGTCATATGGAAGGAAGCACTGCAATCAAGATACTATACACTCTGCATAATATTGTTGGCCATGCATTACATTAGGGCGAAGACTAATTCTAATTGTTAATATAGTGCTTCACCTATTTCTCTTCCTAAAGGCTTCTTGGTAGAATTCTTGTGCAAACATTTTGTTGCATAGTACATGAATTCATGATAGTTGAAGCACTTGATCTTACTCAAGTCTCCCTTCTTTCCATTCTTTTAGACAAATTCTTCATTTCTCTATTTATTCTTCCCTTTTCCCTTGTTCCACCCTTTCCAACCAAGGAAAAGGTATCTTCATCTTGTGCTCCAGATGAAGTACCATCTATGGTATTTATACTTAACTTTTCCTGAACCAATTCAAATCACAAATTTTCCTAATTTGGTAATGTTTCCCTTCCATTCAGAGAGTCATGGTAGTTATGCAAGGATTTTTGAAGGATTAGAAGAGATAGGATTACCAATTCATCATCTAAAACATTCACCCCAACCCCTCCAAGGTCATC
Organism: Pinus albicaulis; assembly: GCA_034641835.2. Classification (NCBI taxonomy): domain Eukaryota; kingdom Viridiplantae; phylum Streptophyta; class Pinopsida; order Pinales; family Pinaceae; genus Pinus; species Pinus albicaulis. The sequence goes on from CM076582.1 coordinate 938,992,126, forward strand.
ACAAACTTGTATAAATTAGGAGAGACATTGCTTAATAGTATCATTATTCTACATCCTTATGTTTCAACGTTTGTTTGTCAAGGCCAATTTTCTATGGTCACTAATTTTTTCGAATAACTCACTAAGTCTATTCCACATAGTAGATGATGTACCTTTTCCATGGAAATTTTAAACCGTATGGCCCCTCACAGATTCCAAAAGAATTCTCCTGGCCTTTGCAACATCCTTCTTCTATTGGGATAATTTATGTGCATATTACTTGTGGGGTTTTTCAATATGAGTTTCAATATATTCTAACACACCATTTTCATCAAGCACTACTTCCATTCAATCCTCCCAGGCTATGAGATTCAACCTACCCTCCAAGGAATATTCCAATCTTAGCCCATTTAAAGACATTCTCCTGATCCTAAAGAAAAAAATGTTGCACTAAGATGAAAAATAGAAATTATTGAGAAACACATTCGAAAAATTGGTTCTAATTTGATTTTAGGGCCCTCATACCATCTAGAAATTTTATAGAAATTGTATTTTCTCAAGGTTTTACACTAAAAAACAAGAGATGCAATTATACTCTACAAATTTGTTGAATGAAATTCACAATTTAGAACAACATGCATTCACATGCAATAATAAAAAACACAAATACGAAGTGATTTCTAGGGGAACCCAACTAGGAAAAACCCCTCAAGTCTCTTTTCACTAATATTTTGAATTGAGAAACTATTACAATTGCTAGCTACAACTCTTAAGCTCAACTTGCAAAAGAATAAGTGGTCTCTCTATGCAATGCAAACTATGGACCCCAACACTTAGCCCAATAATTTCTCACCAAGCCCCTTTATTTCCTTGCACAAATACTAAGGAAATTATCCCCTTTTATTTTGGAATTTCCTCAAAATTGATTGCACAATTCCCAATGATTCATCACTAACTGCATGCAACACGTATAGACTCAAAACTAGTCTAGAATTGATGTTACACTACGTTTTCATCTCCACTTCAGTTGAGGAAGTTGAATTATGTACATGCACTAGCTATTTTGGATTGATTTATAGCAAATGGCCTTCAAGTATCTAGGGTATCACTACAAAATTGACCTTCAACTCCCTACTGTACCATTACATCACTGACCTTCAAGTGACTCTATTATTAATTTGAGGTTAGTTAACTGAATACAATTGGAAATAACTCAATTGGATTACTAAAATTTAGCAATCGAACATGCATAACTGAATTCCAAGCCATTTGACTCAAATTTATTGAGCTAACTAAGTGATACTATCCATGTCAAACTAGTTAATTGCCTCCAAGTTGTCCTGCTGATGTGGAAAATTGATTTTGCTCAAATTGACTAATGCTAAGGTCAAATTATGACTTTCTTGCTACATTTTTTTCAACACTAATCACTATACCATAGCACCAATTGTAGAGAGAAAATTAAAAATCTACACGCAACCTTTAATAAGGAGAAGGTAGGGTTTAAGAGGGAAAAATAACCTACCATGAAAAAATAAGAGAGGCTCCAGTATGTGTAAATATTACTGATAAATTAAATCATTTGACACATCCAAGAACTCATGGACCTTGAGTGCGGGGAGTATGAAAAATGCACAAATAATTCAGCCGTCACATGTGAACCAATTCAATAAATTTATCAAAAATAATAATAAACCTCAAATAAGGGCTACGTATAAACTCATAATACAACATTGTAATTATAAAAAAATCGAAGAATAAACAAGGATGAAGTGTTACCTTTGAATCGTGAGTGAGAGTCAAACCTCCACAAATATACCTTGATCAAGAGGTTGATGGACACTAACCGAGGAAGAAACACATGTAATTTATATAGAACTGAAGACATCTTGCAAACATGTAGAGTGGCACATGGTTGAGATCATAGAGAAAAATGAATGTCGAGGAGGAATGATAAAGGTTTGGGATAAAGCCTAACTTAGTGGTTCTCGTTGAATGAAAATCCCAAATTTTTTCCATCTATACAACGTACTGTCAGATGTTGTGAAACCAACTCCAAAAATAGAAGAAATATAGATCAATGCCTTAGAAATAGCCACTTCGAGGGGGAAACCTCAAACACATTACATAAATGAACAATTCTTGGATGATACAAATGAAAAAACCTCCTTTCTATATATAGGGGTCCATGGGGCCACAATGTAATCCTAGTGGGGCCACAATGCCATCCTAGCCGACCTGACAATAATAATGTAAGGGCACAATAATAACAATATGGGGGTTACAAGGGTACAACAATAAGTGGGTTACACTAACAACAATAAGGGAATATACTAGTAATATAGGTACCTAACATGCTCCTCTCCTTCAAAAAATTGTTGTCCTCAGTGCTTGAGTAGCTCTGGGTGATTTTGTATAAAATTCTCATCCTCCCATGTAGAATCTTAAGTGGGTAAGTTCTTCCATTTGATTAGATACTCTGAAATTGATCGATTTCGTAGTTGTCGAGTTCTTGTTTCTATGATTGCTTCAGGTTCCAATATGGTTTTTCCTTCCTCATCAAGTTCTGGCAATATTGTTTGAACTGGAAGCTTGTCCCCTATAACCTTTTTTTGAGCATGAAACATGGAAAACGGGATGCACTCATGAAGAAGTAGGAAGCTCCAATTTGTATGCCATAGTACCAATCTTTTGCAACACCTTGTAAGGACCATAGTACTTTGGCGATAATTTCTTATCCTTATTAGCTTGCTTGAGGGACATTTGCTTGTATGGTTGTAGTCATAAAATACCCAGTCTCCCACATCAAAACTTCTCTCAATGCAAAGTTGATTTTCTTGTTGTTTCATTCGATTTTGTGCCAAATTTAGGTTATCCTTTAAAAGTTGGAGAACTTCTCGTTGATGCTAGATGTGATCCTCCACTGCTTGAACCCTAGAATTTTTCCTTAAAGAAGATGTGATGGACGGTGGATGATATCCATAAAGTGCCATAAATGGGGTCATTTTTGCTGCAGTATGGAAGGAAGTGTTATACCACCATTCAGCGAGAGGTAACCACTTGACCGATTGTGCTTTCTTATGAGATACAAAACAAAGAAGATATCCTTCCAATCATTTATTCACTATTTCTGTTTGACCATTGGATTGAGGATGATAATATTAGCTATGAGATATTTGAGTACCCAAACAAGAAAATAATTCCGTCCAAAATTTTCTTGTAAAAATGGGATCTCTGTCACTTACAATAATCTTCGGGTTTCCATGTAGCTTTTGAATTGTTTCCATAAATTCAGTAGAAACTGTACTCGCTTTAAATGGATGAGATAATGCACAAAAGTGTGCATACTTGGTAAGTCTATCAACTACAACCATGATGACACTCCTTCCTTCAGACTTAGGTAAACCTATGATAAAATCCATTGAAATCTCCTCCCAATGTTAACCTAGAATGGATAAAGGTTGTAGAAGACCCTGGGTCTTAATTTTCTCAACTTAATTTTTCTTGCAAACCAAACATTATGCCACAAAATTTTGAATATCAGATTTAAGGCAATCCCAAAAAAATATTTCTTCACCCTGTGGTAATCTTTTAAAAATCTCGAGTGTCCTCCTAAAGGAGAAGTGTGCAATTCCAAAAGAATCTTTTGTTTTAGTTGGGAATTCTTGCAAATATATAAGCGATTTTTGTACCATAAGGAATATTTTTTCCAAATAAATGTATCAAATGTGCTCGGATCTTGCTGCAACTTTTGAATGAGTGTCCACACTTCTTTGTCCTTCTTCTATTCATCCCTTGATTTGGATATCCAATCTGGTTGGATAATTGAAATGGCACAAAGCAATGCTTCCACCTCTTCATCCATTCTTAAAAGTGCATTTGCAACAACATTTAGCTTCCATTTTTTGTAGATTATTTCAAAGTCATAACCCAACATATTTGTGACCCATTTTTGATGCTCTTCTAATTATAGTCTTCATTCCAAAAAGTATTTAAGACTATCATGATCAGTTTTTACCGTGAAGTGTCTTCCCATTACGTAAGGTCTCCATTTCTTTAGTGCATGTAGTATTGCCAACATTTCCTTCTCATAAATAGCCTTTTCTAAATACTTTCCTTTGATTGAATGACTTTAAAAAGCAATGGGTCTTCCTTCGTTAATGGATTTAATTTTGTTAGGGTCTACCTTAACACCCTCGTGAGATACAATATGACCCATATATTCCACCTCTTCTACTCCAAAGAAACATTTCGATGTTTTTGCATATAATTGTTTCTCCTCCAATAGTTCGAGCACCCTGTCAACATGTTGAATGTGATCCTTCGAAGACCTACTGTAGATTAGTATATCATAAAAAAATACTAGCATAAATTTTCTAAGGAAGGGTTTGAAACTGGAATTCATCAACCCTTGGAATGTATAAGTTGCATTGGTAAGACCAAAAGGCATCACCAAAAATTCATAATCACCCTCATGAGTTTGAAATGTTGTTTTCAGAATATCTTCAATCTTCATTCCAATTTGATGATATCCTAACGAAGATCCAACTTGGTAAAATAAATTTCTCCATGTAATTCATCAATCACAGGAATGGGAAACTTATCTTTAATAGTTAGCTCATTGAGCTCCCTATAATCTGAAAACATGCACCATGATCCATCTTTCCTATGCAGCAATACTACTGGAGTAGAGAAATAACTTTGACTAGGTTGAATTATACCAGCCTCTAACATTTCTGCAATCATACGGTCAATTTCTCTCTTTTGGACATAAGGATATCTGTAAGGTATAATGTTTGGAGGAACACTTCGTGGAATCAAATGAATATCATGATCATGATCACGAATAGGTGGGAGTCATTTAGGAGTATCAAACACCTTGGAATGATTGTCCAAGACATTTTGGAGATCTAGAGAAATAGATGATTTTGATGTTGGAACTTCTAGTGAACATAATTGTGCAATTACGCCTCATTTTTCTTTCTTCAAAAGCTTTGTCATGAAATTATAGCTTATTATCTTTCCTAGCTTCCCTGCGATACCTCGTAATTTAATTTCCTTTCCTTCCGAAAAAAATTTCAAGAAAATTTCTTGAAAATTAAAAGCTACTGTCCCCAAAGATTGTAACCATTGTACTCCTAGTACAATATCACCACCTCCCATTAATATGGAAAGCATTGGAATATTGAATACATATTTCCCCATGGATAGATTGATATTATGGCATTTTCTAGAGAAATTTATAGTTCCTCCGTTTGCACCCATCACTTGACGTTCTAGTGCTGGGTATAGGAAAGAATTCAATTCCTTGGCTACCTTACAATGAATAAAATTATGGGTACTACCTGAATCAATCAACACTATTACCTTTTTCTACTTGATATGTCCTTCTATCTTGAGAGTTTGAGGAGTGGTAATTATTGCCAATGCATTACATGATATGGTCAGACTCATTTCTTCTTATTCTAGGGTTTCTTCCTAGTGTATATCCTCTACTTTTGAAGTTTCTTGTTCATTTTCTTCCTCCTCTTCACAAGCTATGTAAAATAATTTATTCTTATTGCACTTATGAAATTTAGTGTATTTTCTATCACAACTGTAGCAAACCCCTTTTTTCTCTTTTTTCTTCAAATTGTTGTGGTGTCAACCTTGTAGGTTGTGGAAGTTTAGGAGTAGCAACACTTCCATCTCTATAGATGTGAGTGGTAGGCTTCCTTGTCACCATAATTTTACATTCAATTTTTCTTGCCAACCTGAATGCCTTCTCCAATGAATCGGGTTCCCAAACAAGAACTTCGTGTTGGATGTTATCCTTTAAAGTCCCTATGAAGACATCAATGCTTTATTCCTCTGTAATATTAGTTACCCTTATATTAAATTTTTGGAAGTCCTCAATGTGCTCCACCACTGAACCCTTTTGTTTGAGATTTATCAATTGGCTAAAAAAGGTGCTTCTCTTTGTATCCTCATAATGTGCTATCATTTCCTCCGTAAAAATTGACCAAGTGACAATTTTTTTACGGGACCAAAGCCATCGATACCATACAAATGTAATTTTTTCTAAATGTAAAGTTGCAATGTGTACCTTTTGTGTGCTTTGCACATGATTGAGATCAAAATATTGCTCCATCTATAGTATCCATGTTATGGGATCCTTTCCATCAAGCTTCCTCATATCCATCTTTGAAATATGGTGGTTCTTTAATTTGACATTAGAGTTTATGAAATCACGATTAATATTTATTTTGTTCTCATCATGAGTTTCCTCTACTATATTTTTTCCATTAGGAATCATTTCTTGTATCAACTTTGCAAACCTTCCATGTCTTCTTTTATATCATTCTTCATGTTTTCCATGTTGTCTTTAATTTTTTCTTCCATTTTCTCCATATTAGCTTCCACATCGTCCATCTTAGCTTCCACACCTTTCTTCAAACCATCTATATTATTCTTCAAACCATCCATATTATTCTTCAAGCCATCCATATTGACCTCCATGCCTTTCTTAAAAACTTCCATTTCATTTTTTGTTGCTCTTTGCGAGAGCAAAATTTGGTGCACTTGCTCTTGTAATTTTGATAGATCATGTTGCAATTTCATCTTCATGAGTCATAGTAGAGTATTCTGAGGGCTTAATGGGTGTTGAATTATTTTTAGGAGGAATTTCATAACCCAATACTAAAATATAAGCTCAATAGGCCCTTGGAATCACTTCAAACTGATTTTTTACACAAGACTTATGCAATTCGGAAAAAAAATACACACCTTTTTTCTTGCTTTTGAGGAGCTCGATATTGAAACTGAATTATCTCCATGATTCCAGATCTTCAATACCTGAATTTTTTCCCTGCAATAGCCCTATGAATCCTATTTTGAATGCCATAGGTCTGACTTGATTTGGATTCTTCAAGGAAACGTTATGTCGAATATCCCACAATGACTTAATTATGGACTGGTTCAGTAGAGGGAACTTGTATGACTTGCCACATGTCATTCTTTCCTCCTTCGGCTCCGAAACTGATAGAGCGGAAAATAAAATCCATGTACTTGCAGCCACTCTTTATATAATTCCAATCCGATGCTCAAAGGGAGTTATGAGGATTTTCCCACGATCACCTCTTTGAGATGAAATTTGGGAGCCTGAAAAATCCCTTACTTCCACAGATACTACCTCCCAAAATAATGCGAATCAATATCTGAAAATTTTCCATGGAGTTCCTTGGCATTCTGACTTCGCTTTGAGAAAAATTTAAGCTTCTGAACCCTCGTATAAACAAAATTATAGTGAAAAGTCCACGATGACCTGTTTAGGTTAAATTGAGGGGCCTACAAAAATCCATAACTTCCACATACCATATCTACGACACTATTGCGAACCAATCTGTAAAATTTCATGAGGATGTTCCTGAGGATTCCTGCTTCACCCTCTAAAACGTTCAGGTTTTGACCCTTCGTAAAAATCAAGTTATAGAAAAAATTCCACGATGACCTGTTTGGAGCAATGAAACCCTTTAATCCAAAGCTCTGATACCAAATGTTGTGAGACCAACTCCAAAAATTCAACGCCTTAGAAATAGCCACTTCGAGGGTGAAACTTCCAATACATTACATAAATGAACAAACCTTGGGTGATAAAAATGACAAAACATCCTTTTTATATATAGGAGTCCATGGGGGCACAATGTAATCCTAGACGATGTAACAATAATAATGTAAGGGCACAATAATAACAATATGGAGGTTACAGGGATACAACAATAAGATGGTTACACTAACAACAATAAGGGACTATACTAGTAATATAGGGACCTAACATCAGATGAGCCATGCGAAAACCATTTGAAGGGTAAACATGGAACTTCAAGATAATGCCAAGAATGAAAAATTACACTGGATAAAATTAAATTGTATACCCCACATTGGTTAACATCATAGAACTAGTATTTAAGATAGGTATAATTCTATAAATATAGTTAATAGGTGAAAGAAATTTTACACAAAGATTATCGTCATTGGATGATTATCTAAGATAATAACTAGAAACTCTAAGTATGGACATAGTTGAGTTCTAAATTTAATATAATGGAATAAGGGAAATAAAAATGTATGCACCTTTCTCTTATAATAATTCGTAAAATCATATTATAGAATAATTTGATATATGTATAAGACAAATTCATGTCTCATGAATGTGGTCCATATTATATAATAAGAAAGCGGTATGAGGAAACAAGTTAACCACATTATTGGACAAATTACATCAAAATATATTAGGATTTATAATACATGTAGAACCATCAATGGACATAATTTCATAGAGACAACCATTTGATAGGGAGGTTTAAGAACATCTACAATAAGCTTGAGTCAAAATGGAACAAAAAAATTACAAGAAACATTATAGATCATAAATGTTACATAAAGGATCATAAATAATAGAATCATGATATTACCATCCTAAGATTTAAGTATATATACAAAAGATGCAAAAATTTAGTGTATGGATACAATTAAAATTATAGGATTGTAAGAAGAAATATATTTTATTGGTATGAAATTATGTAGGTTACATATGGTATCAGAGCTATCATTCCAAATCTTTGCCTAAGGGAAAACCATAGTGAAAAGGTGAATTGTAGAGAATTCTATTATTTAGAAAACAAAATGTGAAATTGTCTAGTTAAATATGGTACAGTAGAAGGAAATAAAGAAGTAAAAAATGATGTAGATTCTTAACCCACCTCCTCCTGAAGGAAAAACCACAATTGTACGTAATTTTGTAGAAAAATAGCTTAAGGTATTATGTATAAATGTTTTTTAAGAAAATATAAATTATTTTGGAACTTAAAGTCCTATGGGAAAAAACCATATTTAAAAATTAACAATGTTTCTATGAAAAACCAAAAATACTCAATACTAAAATATCTACTAGATCTCGTAATAAATGAGTGTAGATCTAATTGTAGATAAGAGATAAATTGTCACCTTCTACCACACAATTGTTGGAAGAATAAAATCCTAAGGATATATAATTATAACCAGTTATAAAATAATCTGATATGAGATAGTTATAAAACAAGAGCAAGGGATCAGAAGTGTGATGCTTGATTAAATATACCATTACTAGGGAATTTTCATAGGGGATTAACTATTTTTAATTTGGTGAGAAATATGTACAAGGGTGTGGCTATAAAATTTATACAAAGGAAACTACAGTCTATGTAATTTCACTTTTTATAGAATTCAAATCCAATGCTTAGAGAGAGAGTTATGATGATTTTCCGATGGTCAACTCTTTTAGATGAAATTCCAGAGCCTGCAAAAACACTAATTTCCATAGATCATATCTCCCAACATATTGCGAACCAAGATCTGAAATTTTTACATGAAATTCCTCCATATTTCTTCACAAATGGGTTTTATTTTTAGCATTTCAACCTTCATAAAAAAAATGTTATAGCGAAAATGCCATGATGACCTGTTTGAAGCAGTGAAACCCAAGAATCCAAAGCTTTGATACCAAATGTTATGGAACCAGCACCCAAAATAGAATAAAAGAGAGATCAACGCCATAGAAATAAACCTCTTTGAGGGGGAAGCATACTTTACATTACATAAATGAAAAATTCTTATATGATTCAAATGAAAAAACCTCCTTTATATATATAGGAGTCCATGGAGTCACAATATAATCCTAGCCGAACTAAGAATAATAATGGAATGACACAAGAATAACAATAGCTGGGTTTTATGGGGCACAATAAAAATAATATGGGGATGTTGTGGCCAACAACAACCCCCCTTCTTATTTAGTATTTAAAACTAAATAAGTGGGGACCCTTAGTTTAAAAAAAAAAAAATCCAAAAAATTAAATTAGTGCTTGTTTTTTTTTTCAAATAAAAATTACTATCATTAACTTAAGAAAAATCCTTAGAAAATCTTTAGATAAAATTAAGTTTATGATAGATTAGAATAAAACCTTTCTTTGAAGAAAATATCACATCCATCGCAACAAAAAGTACAAGATATCTTTTGGAAAGCAGAATCTTCTAAATTGCGATAAGCGCGATCCAATAACTATGCATTAAAATATTTGTCGCAAATCGCATATCGGAGAAAATATATTAACGGATATTTTTCATATGTTATATTTTGCGATATTGCAATTTCGCGATATTGCGATGTCGCGATATTGCGATTTCGCGATGTTACTGATTGCGATTTGCGTAAGTTGCGATTTGCGAAAGTTACAATGATTTTGATTTGCGAAAGTTGCGATTTGCGATATTGCGATTTTGCGATATTGCAAAGAAAATCGCAGATCGCATTATCGTAGATTCTTAAAGGTCATTGTACGAAGAAAATCTTTCCGTAAATCGAGACCCGTTATGCGCCTTAATTTCAAGTTAATGAATGGATTGTCAATTATTAATGAAAAAGGATTTTGTTTTGATCGAAGGGTTATTTCACGATTAAATAATATATTTCATACACTTTCAGCATTTAAAACTATCCCGTCACCTTTCTCATATCATTATTCTCACTTAATTCGTCAAACTGCAGACGCGAAGAACAAGAGACTATAAAAATCAATTTTCAGAGCATTATGGGAAAGAAAGAGAAAGCTTTGAGTTATGAAAATAAAGAGATGGCATCCTTGTACGCAGACACTGCTTGCAACAAAGACGCTGGCATCACCACTTGGGAGGGTATGTTTAATTTACTTGAAGAAGAAAACTCAAGAGTAATGGATGTTGCGCCTACTGCAGGCTCAAGTAATTCCTCTGAAGCATCTCTTACAGAGCTGTCTTGTTCATTTTTACACCGGATAGAAGAAAGACCTAGAATTATTCCGTATACAGACATGGTAAAATGGGTGCTGGATAGCACTGATATTACGGACAGAAAATTCAAAACTCAAGGTCAAGAGCTTATCGGGTCATTCACTCCAGAAGATTTGAGGCTTATGTATCATTTGCCAGAGCCTCAGGCAACTTACAACAAACAATTTATGGAGAAATTTGCCAAGGAAAATGCAAACTTAGCGGAATGCACTAAATAATGGTCCAGAAGAGATGAACCATTGAAGAAAGATAAACATGATATGTACAGTACTAGCTCACTCACTTCTCCATATTGTTTTGCTGCCGCTATGCTATGTAGGCCTTTTGGAAAGCCTTACATTAATAAGTTTTTTCCTGAATGGCTTCCCCTATTGAATGCTGTTGTTAACGCTACCATTGTGGACTGGGCTAAAATATTTTCTAATAATTTAGCCACAGCTATTTTCAGTTACCGGTTTAAACGGACTGTCTCTCAGAGGATTTATCCTCCTTTTTATCTATCTACCTATGTTATGGATTCAATCTGCTTTGTTTCTAAGTTCCCTTTAATGGGTTGGCAATGGAAAATTTAGGATCCCCTGCCCATCCATGTTTATCACAAAGAATTGTGGGAGTCAAAATTCATTCCTCATTTTTACAAGATTAGCCACGACATAATGTTGCCACTGTATAGATTGTTGTATAATAAGGATGCCCCAAGGTTGTCCCCTGAAGCAGAAGTAGACATTCTCCTTACCGCAAGATGGTTTGGATAATAATTGTTTACTTATGTGATGGTTTTTGGAAGCTTTGCTTCTTCTCATGTTTTGCTTTTATATGTTCTGAATAAACTCATAGCTCGTGAAATTGCATATCAAACCTGTGGAGATGGAGATTTGAAAAAAGAATTAAAGGATAAAAAGAAAGCCATTTGGCCACAATTTCCTATGTCGTGCGGAGCATTTTCATTATTTGATGTTGGTCATGTGTTTAAGGAAGTAAGCAATGTTACATGTTTAAAATTGTTTAAGTTTCCGAGAAGGCTATTTGATCCAAATTGTATTGTCAAGGATTTCACCACTATAGTCAAAGTGAGAGTATTTTCTGGAGAAGAATATCTTTTTGATGATATGTCTCAAGAAAAAAGTTCATTTAAAGAAATTTTTCATTTAGCTCAAACACAGTTCTCCCCAGAAGAATTTCAAGAGTTTAAAGTATACAGAGAAAGAATATTGACCACTATTCCTCTGGATAATTTTCGTTTGGAACCTGCAAGGGAACCAACTCCTAGTCTCAGTCTCAGTGGTAGCTCAGATTTAGAAAGGTCTAAGTCAAAGTGAGACAAAGGAATTTCTGAACATTCTAAAAAATCTGATCAGGATAAAACTGAAGGCTCAGTGAAGGATACAGCTCAATCAAAAGAGCTCTCACAACAACAGACCTCAACCACTCCACAGTTGAATCTTCCACCTCTTAATGTATAGCAACCATCCATCAGCACTCAGTTAGATAAAGAATGGGAATCATCTAATTATTTGATTAATGTTGAAGGATAGAACATACAAACTCCTGTACACACATTAAAAGGTTTGGTTACAGAAATAAGTGGCAATATCACAGAAACAGAACATATACCCATTACTCCCTCTACTGAGCTTGTACTTAAGATAGAGGAAATTCCTCCTGTGGATATATTTTTATAGCCCTCAACATAAAGCAGTAGTAAGGAAGCAAAGAAAGAAGAGAAAATTAGAAAGTGCGCTCTCTACTGATGCAAAACAATTGGATGTTTTATGGAAAGATCCTACTACGGATCCCACTGAAAATCTTAGTAAATTATCTCAAATTACAGGAGGTTATGCCTCCGCAACTATTGACAAAGCATCTGAGGTAGAGCTGTTATTAAATGAAAAATAAGATAAGATACAAGTTCTGCAACAACAATTGCAACAAGCACATGCCAATAGTGAAGCACAGATAGAATTTGAAAAGTTACAGCAAGAGTTTCAGCAAATGCAGATCAGATATCAAAAAAGCTTGGCCGAAAAAGAGAAACAAATACAGATTATGCAAGAGATGCATAAAGATGACCCCAAGCTTACAGAGTTCATCTCAGAATCTATTTCTTTGAATAATCAACTACTGCAACAACAAGATATATTATGCCAGAAAATCTCGCAATGGAACTCTTTTTGTCAAGAAAGTGATAAAATCACTAATCATGTCGTAGAATTACGACATGATTATGATTTAACTAATTAAAGAGTTACTAATTATTTGGCATGGAAAAATTCAGAGGAAGGAAAAAGAGTAGGAGCACCAATTATCCATGATGGTCATAAAGAAATACTCTTCAATAATTGGGATGCACAGATCATAGAGGCATAAAAAGCAGCAGAAGAAGCAGCTACAGCAGCAAGTAACATGACTGATTGTGTAAATGAAAATTTGCACAAATTTAATTTGATTTCTGAAACTATTCCAGGATACCTGCCACATGCACAACAATTGCAAACAGAGTGGAAACAAAAAGCTGAAGAGAAGGAAAAATCAATTCAAGGATTGACAAAATTAAATTGGGATTCTTACTAGACGTGCCTGGTTAAACCACACATCCAATGCAGCGCTCTTAATTGCATCATCAATTCCGCTGAGAAGATTGCGCCATCACTTGCTGATTCCATCTTTTCGGGACAATTAAAATCTGAAGTCGGCCAACCCCCTCTTCTCAAATCAATTTTGGATGCTTGCAAATTCAAAGACCAGATTCATAAGTAGTTAGTTAATAGTTTTTAATTTTAGATTTAGTTTTAGTTTTACTTTATTTTTTCATAGAAAAAGGATGGTCATTTAAACCGAATCCTAAATTTTTTTAATAAACTATAATTAGATTTAGTTAGTAGTATTTAAACCCTTCTCATGAATTTAGAGAAGGGTCCTGAAATTTGTCAAAAAATTATCCTCAGAACATGCACTTCTGCACCCTCAGAGGAGGTTTTGATGAATGAATGGAACGAGATTTATTGATATCTGTGTCTAATATCTGCTACTGATGTTGCATTTCTGTACTCTTAGTAGATATTGGATTAAGAAGATATAAGTCATTATTACTTCTAGCTCATGAGTAGAACCAGTTATAAATGGTACTTTTATCTCTTAACTATTCAGCTTCTGTGTTAAAAGTGATATTTATGTTCAGTTATTTATATATTGATGCTTGAATTCTTAAGTTATCATTTGGAACTTTTGTACGGTGATAGCTATTTATTTATGCTTAATGTATGAATAGCTTATTATGCGATATTTTTTCCAAAATTGTTTTATCTAACTTTTTATATGAAGTGGTTTAATTTTATTTAATCCTTTTATTATAACATTTGAATGATCTTTATTATCGATCATTATTTGAAATCATTTTAGATCGCATAAACAAGATTTTATCACGGGTTTAGTTTAGAGTTAGATATTTCTGTTTAAATTAGAATACAATTTGCATATGATTAGATTATAAATAGAATAAAATCATTTCACTTAGGAACGTTTTTAGAAAGGAAATATCTATTCTCAACACACACACACATATTGGTAAACTGGTCCCATTATCCCCAGTGGGACCCACTACACCAAACGGAAAAGGAGCTGCTAACTAAGGTTCGGACCGGGTGGGTATCCCCCTTGTTGTAGACCTAATTTTTGGGGCTTCAACATATTTGGTGCTAGAAGGAGGGCCACGAACTATGAATGGAAAGTAAATCTAAATCTAAATACCATTCTAAGAGTAAATCACCCTCACCATCTCCCCCAACTTCTCCATCACACTCAGAAATTTTAAATCTAGAGCCAGAAGTCGAAAGAAGAACAGACACTACTAAAAACCCTAAATTTTCAGAAGAATCTACTATTGAACCTCCTGAAGTTGAATCTTTGATTCATAAACTTCAGCGATTCTCAATATTACCTCAAAGATCTGATAAATCTCAAAGCAGTGTGACTTCGCAATATAATCCTGCTCATCCTTTTACCAGATTACAGAGTGAGAAGCTTGGCATTCAGCCAATTGAATTACCTTTACCTACAAGGAAAAGAGCAAGGAAATCACCTAAAGGATCTGATAGTGAGACTCTTTCATCATCATCATCCATCTCGACCTCTTCACTGTGAAGTCAACCATCCACCCCTCCAATTCAGACCATTGTCCCTCACTCCACTAGAACTTCCACATCACCTTCTCAATCATCTATAATTGTAATATCTTCACAAACATCATCTTCTACGCCTTCCTATGTTAGTATTTCAACGATGGCCCAAATGCCATGGAATAATCCAGGGGCAGTCTTAATGCCTGCACCCTTGAGTCAATTACCAGCCCATCCTGAAAAATGGTTGCCTAAGTTTAACCCTGAAGCAGGCATGTTAGCAGAAAAACACATAAAAAAAATTATGTTGTCCATAAATCTCAATGGAGTTATTAATGAAGATGCTATTGTTCGAATTTTCCCTTATACTCTACAAGGAGCAGCTGGATCATGGTATTTTTCATTACCATCTGGATCCATCACTAGCTGGGGTATCTTTCAAGATTAATTTTTGACTAAATTTGGTGATTACAGGTCTACAGTGACATTAATCAATGATTTGTCTAATCTTAGAGCTGATTCAAAAGAACTTGTCAAGGATTTTAATTCACGTTTCAATAAATTGTTAAAAAAAATTCCTACTACTTCCAAGCCTAGCAAAGAAGTGCGAAGTGAATGGTACATTTCTGCTTTACCATCAAACATAGCAATCTTTGTTGATAGGGCTAACAAAACAACTTTAGCAGAAAAGATGAAGGAGACAATAGCGGTAGAGAAATGTATCATTGCTCTAGATAAGAAAAATTCAATAGAAGAACAAAAATCCAAGAATGTTACTTTTAAGGAAGACCCCAAAAAAAAACAATCAAGAGATCCATTTGATTTAGAAGGATTGCAGAAAGTTTTGAAAACCATGTCTAACGAAATGGTTGAAATTAAGAAAAAAGTGGCAGAAACATCTTATAAAAAGTCTTTCAAGCCATTTAGAAGAAATCCTTCAACTGATCCAAAGCCACCAAATGCTATTACTAATGCTGAATCAGAAGAAGAAGAAGAAGAAGCTGCTACAGAGGAAACTACTGATGAAGAAGAAGTCATAGAAGTACAAGGTATGTGGGATTTCATCCTTCCAGATGAGGAAGATCAAGAAGCATCCCCAGTTAGCACACGAAGTAGAAATCAGCTTGATCCTCCTCAAACTACTCCTAAGTCAAAAAGCGCAAGCTCATTGACTAAAGATAAAGTTGCAACCAAGAAAACGACATCTAAAGAAATTCAAACTAGCCCAGTCCAGATAGATTCATCAACTCCAGCAAGAGCACTCATTGTTCTAGATGAAATGGAGTATAATATCATAGAAGACATGAAGAAGACTAGGGCTAACATCGCTTTTTATGAATTGAGCAAGTTAAAACACCAACAAAAGGTACTTTTGAAAGAATTACATGATGTACCTGAAAAACCTTTGCCTGATCCTGTCATTTCTCAAGCTTCCAACGAGATGGGAAGACCTCCAGCTAATGCGATTG